>OY998119.1:12502500-13752500 GCA_963921985.1 Agrilus biguttatus | reverse complement strand
ACGAAGTAGCAAGCTTCTTGAAATAAACACACAGTTGATAACTTCCACAATTTATTAAATAAACTTAACACGTGTTTCGCCAACACTGTGGCTTCTTCAGAAGTACAATATCAAGTAAATTTTGTACTTCTGAAGAAGCAACAGTGTTGGCGAAACACGTGTTAAGTTCATTTAATAAATTGTGGAAGTTATCAACTGTGTGTTTATTTTAATATGTTAGACTTCCATCAAGTATCCGCTAATTCAATACAATTATTTAGCAAGCTTCTGCTAGAATATAATAAATATTCAGTCAAAAGTAACAGTCATTTAATGAGCAAGTGTCAAGAATAACAAAAAAACTCAAATTTCTACTGTTAATACAGGTCACTTAGAATGCAGATTAATTTGTTGTTTGAATCATAGAAGTTTCACTGGGTAATACTTATATAATAAATTAATAGATGTTAGAGATGTTTGCTTCGTTAATAAGTTTTCTGTATAGAGTACCACCCTTCCTGTAGATAGCAAACATTTTGCTTTGTTATTATTTAAACACTTTTTAATGTCAGTTTTACGCTTAGGAATTATGTATGATGTAAAGGATGATTTATTCATCTTTGAACTACTACGGTAGCCACATCATAATCCCCAGGGCTCACTACGCCTTAGCTATGGATTTCCATACCTCGGAAATCATATAATTATTTTTCCACGTATGTGTCGATAGACAGAAGGGGATACAATCTCATTCACCCGACAACCCTATACTCTAGAATTAATTTAAATTGATATACAGACCATAGCGCACACTCAAGTTAACAAACGTTCTATATTTTAGAATTTATTTTAATTGAAGTATTTTATTGAAAAAAAGGCGAATGTCTAAGACTACTTGTTATCAAAACTTTTCGGCATGTAACGTTTCAAACAGCGCGTTGTTTTATTGGGGAGTGAGTTCCCCTGCAGGAGGGTGCTCCATTTTCTCTTTGATATAATCTGACCAGGGACTTAATGACGCTCCTGTTTGGACTGTTTAAACAAAAGCAAATATTCAAAATGAACACATCACGTTTTTACAGATAATTGTAAAGTGTTCAACATTTAATAATAAATAGAGTTGACAATTATCAAAGTTGGAGTGCTGCTCCTTTAGTATAAATGTTAATGAGGGACTTTGATTTCGTGGACATATTAGAAATAAGGTAGATTTGCGGAATTTTCATGAAGACTGACAACAGTGGAGGCGAATACAATTGAGGGCACTCACAAGCGCGTATGTGAGAGCGTAAGGGGGTGGCAAAGAGCGTGTGTAGGTTCGAGGGGGTGGCGGGGTCAGGCGGCAGTGGTCCATGGTAATTACCGGGATGCTGAGGCCCCGCCCGACCAATGGCTGCGTCCGCTTTCCTGCATAATGTGTTCGGTATCGATCTGAGGGAGGAGCGCATGCGTGCCGGACACTGGCCAGCTTGTAAGATTAGGGGCCGCACAGGTAAAAAAGGGTACGACGCCCAACCGTCCCGCTTAAGGGCCAAAGGTTACGCTGTATATATTTTCATTTCCCGTTTTATTCCACTGGAAATAAAAAGACGTGGTTGGCATGCGTCGGTAGATACAGGGATACGACGAAGGGTTGCTAAAAGGAACGCGTTTTGAATTCAGATATAAGAATGGATACTAAAAAGTAACTGTAGAAAATTTACAATTTACGAAGTAAGAAGATGAAAGAGAAATTGATTTTTTTAATAGGAATTTAAATTTTTCATTCATTCATCAAAATAAGTGCGCTTTTCTAACAAGTTCCCACGAAACATGTAATCAGTTGTAATCATCGTAGTTTTTGGAATTTAGAATTTTTGGTAATTGATCATATAAGGCACCGACAGAAAAATAAATTATCTAATGTCAAAATCAATCTGAAATGACATATAAAGCTTTGTATTACAATGCGAAATATAAATCCTGTTGGGATTATTACTGCAAAAATGATCCTTTTATTTTCTTATTTGTCTTTGACTATAGATATATAAAAGGATATGATGACATTGATATAGATGAAATGATATGAATTATGATGATACGATTATTAATAACTAATAAGAAATTGCTGATTTTGTTTATTATTTGCTAAATGATAAGATTTGTTTGAGAGATATATTTATTAATACCTTTTAAGTAGAAAATTGTAATCACATTTAGACATTTTTACATATATATATATATATATTCTTGCTTTTTTGACGTTTTTACTGTTTATTATGATCCATTTAGTAACAGTAATTTTTGCCGGGTTTATGGATGTCGGTATTATAGATTGTCGGGCTTACGACAGTAAATTTTTGGAACGTTGGGGTTCAAATAGGAGTCCCATGTACCTACTGAACAAATCCATTGGGAATCGAATCAGTTTAATTCCGTGCTTCACATTCGGTTTTTTCTGAGAAAAGCAAGATATTTCCAGTATTTATACACAGATACATTTTGAACATTCTAATTTTTGATTTGATATTGGCTGATATAGGAGTAGGACAGAGGTCAAATTTAGTTCCAATGGTTTGAGTTGATAACAGAAAGCCTAATGTAATATTATGTTTATTAGTATTTTAAAGTTTAGATTGTTTGCTTCAAAATAGAAAGATGATTTGTAAAATTAATTACATTTAAAATTGCTAACAATTAATTTATTGTCTAAAGTATTTTTAGAGAAGAAGCATTATGATTGGTATGACTATGGGTCATCTGCACTTTAGGGTTCCGGATTATCCCCTTTCCTTGCGTCCAGTCCAATACTATAATTTTTAATTATTAGTAACCAAAACTTCATGAAAACGTGAATTTTATGACAGCAGTATATATATATATGTACAGGGTTTTTCAAGTTGATGAGCTATTAGAAGTATATGAATTAGTAGAACGAATTCAATTCTGAAACGTGGGCTCCTTTAGTTATTGTTCATGTCGCTTCTTTTAAAAATATTTTCAAGTTCGACTTACATCCGGTTATACCGGAAGATGATGTTAACTTACTTATTTTAAATGGAATAGAATCTTTTTTTTACATTTTCCGATATAAAATTTGAATTCATGCATATTTTATAGAAGATACTACCCCGAAAATAATCATGGATTTTGAGTTATTTATTTCTTTTTTAAAAATTTTGACATTTGCAAGTTAACATTTAAAAAATCGTAATTCAATTAATTTTTGAGATTTTGCTTTATAACTCGTAACAATTATTTATATCTATTCACATTATCGAAAAAAAAGTAGTTTTTATCTAAAATGAACAGTGTGTTTCAATTTGTGGTCAAATTGAGTTAACTTCAAAGGGGCATAAGTCAATTTTTTTTAATTGAATGACCCATTTTTGACTGCATATTCGAATTCCTCATTGAATTTGGCGTCTATTGATATGGGACTAACGTAGACCTTTGTTTATACTTTTTAAATTCCGATTGGCCAAAATATCTGAAATCACTCCAAATAATTGTTTACTATGTTGGTTTGGGATAGGTTACTTACTTACTAGTTTTCTTTTCAATATTCGGCATGTTATGGTAGTCAGGCTTTCAAATTTTCCAGATTTTGGCTGTTGAGATTATGGCTGTTGGGATTATGGCTTTCGGGATTGTAGTTGTTAGGATTTTGGGGTTGTGGATCCGTATTTTTAATATAAAATCATTTTTCTATGTAAAATATTTTATTATAGAAATCTCGAAAGATATTTTTTTCATTAAACCAATAGTGTGTTTGAATGTCCTGGCCTAATATTTAAGTGGGATCATAATTGTTTCTGTGCTTACAACGCAGTTTTACAAAAATAGAACCTTGTCCACACTTTAATACCCCAATTATTCTATCATGTTGTGGGTTCGTCAAAAGTCATTACATAGTAGCGAAATAATGATCAATAAGTTAATACGAGTTTTCTTCGTCATTTCCTCAACATAAGTAGACATGATTTCGTTTTTAGATGCAAACAGTTTTTGTGGGTTAAGAAATAAGAACAGCTCAAAGTAATAATTTTAAAACTTTCTTCCATGAATGAAGGTTGTAATAAAATACATTAATTAAATTTCAACTGCAAGTCGGATATAAACCGTCTGTTATCAGTCTGCCGCTTTTGCATCGAGCGAAGAAAGCGAGAGTGTAAAAATTACCATTGTAAATAAGACGCGGGGGTTCAGTGACGTAAACACGCGGAGCGTTCGAGTCAGCTGAGCGATGATGCCGCTCTTGGCGTCGGCGAAGGCGGCATTTTTAACTGGATTTCTCGGGCACTAAAACAAAGTCGGAATTTTAAACAGTAATTTAGCGTCGTAGTCGACCGACCGACTGCGGAGACGGCGGCTTGCATCCGCGAACTAGGAAGGTACCTTCACGTTCCCACGAGCTCGTTCTTGGTTGCAATCGCGTCGACGACGTTCTTCTTCTTTTTTTTTTTTCGAAAAGGAGCGCGCGAAGAAGAAAAAGAAGTTAGGCGGCGTCGGGGCCCTGACCTAGCTCTACTACTACACTTTTTGCCTCGCGACGAGAAACTCGATCCCGCTCATTCATAATTAGCGAACAGTTTTATGTGCAAAAGAAACGAAAGTTCGTTAACTGCTTGTTCATTGCTCCTCTCTTCTATCTCTCAACATTTTTAGACAGAAAGAACCTTATTTCGGCGTCGGAATCGAAACTATCTATCTAAGCGGTAATTCTAATATTAATTTTAATAATTCAAAATAGAAAACTAAACTAACTGTTCGGTATCAAAGACTTATTTTTGTATTTTTATTTTATTACAACATGCCTAGGTACCTAAAGTTAGTCGTGTAGTTTTAAGAATATCGTATTGTATTTGAAGACTGACCAGGTCGGGTCGCACCATCATAAATTCTTTACTTCTTGGTATTCAATTGTATATTATATTTGTCATAGCTTTGGAAACATTTGTGTAGTTCTCGGTATTCGCCCATCTGGCTCTAACAAACTTCTATTTAAGTATTTACAGTCAATTGTTAAAACAGTTCTACTGTAGACTCGCTGGGTAAACAGTCCCATACCAACTTCATTAAATATAGTGTAAATAAGTTCGAATAAAATAATTAAAATTAACACATTTTTCAATCCATTTGGTCCTTCGAGCAAAGTAATAAATTTATTAATGTGGTACAACAGTACAACCGTTCGAAATAAGTTTTTAAAAAACCTACGACGGTAAAAACACTACCTAAAAATTAATGAAAAATTAACGAACTATCCGTCACTATGATGAGGTATATCAGTTTTATTACTAGGTGGTGTCCTTTCACGTGGATTGTCAACATCAATCGGTAATGGCGCTAATTGTTTTACACTGCGTTTAACAGTCCCTTTCGCAGTTTTCACTTTCACCATACGAATCAAACCATCAACACCATGATACACTTTCACTATACGTCCCAGGGGCCAATGAAGGGGAGGCATGTTGTTTTCTCGCAGAAGGACAATGTTGTTTTCGGTGATGGAATGTTCATTTACTGCGACTGGCAAGTTCGTTAAGGTATCTATTCATTTTACCAACGGTTCCAGAAATGTTGTTATAATTTTTGGTGGAACTGCCACAGGGACAGCCGGTTGGACGGAACCTCTGAATAATCTCGTTCACGTAGGCTCGTTAAAGAATTACCTGTAAGGAAATAGCCGGGTGTTAAGACTAAAAAATCTTGGGGGCCAGAGGATAGTGGGGTAAGGGGACGTGAATTTAAGATAGCCTCAATCTCGGTAATTAGGGTATTAAATTGCTCTAGATCAGTGTTTCCCAAACTTTTTTAGGCCATGCCCCACTTTAACATTTCTAAAATCTCCATTATAAAAGGGGGATTATAATATAATAAGTATAAAATTTTTATTTGTTCTTTTTATTAGTAATATAAATGATGGTTTTTAGAATCAATTTATGGGAAATTATTTTCAAAACAAAGAAAATGATCATGATAAAAAACTGAAATTTGAAAAAAAATAGATTTTTTAAAACTTAATTTAATGTGATCTGTGCGCTTGATGCTTAGTGCACAGAGATTTTATATCTGGTTCCAGCTTGGTAAGCTTTAATCTCAAATCTCCGCGTTGTGTAGTGTCCAGTCGATTTCTTTTTTTAATTAGTAGATCCCTAACAGCACTGAAGCCACACTCAGCTAAATATGAGGATGGGAACGGTAAATCACTCAGTTGAGATTTTGGTGGCGTCAAAGGAATTATATTTAATAATTTAAGCCCCCTATTAAAAAAAAAACTGTTTTTCTAAAAATTTGTCGCTTACATGAAGCATTGCATTTAAAAAGCCCATAGCAAAGGGGGTAAAGTCATGTCGGGTCAATTCTCAAATTGCCTCCCTCCAACCATCGAATTGCCCCCCTGTGAGGCGTACGCCCCACTTTGGGAAACACTGCTCTAGATGAAGTAGGATGTTATGACCGACCACTCGTTTTAGATGGTATTTGAATGCCTTAACAGCCGCTTCCCACAAGCCACCGAAATGAGGTGATCGCGGGGGAGAAAAATGCCAGCTGATCGATTTCGTTGAAAGAAACTCTCGAATCTTAGTTTGACAATAATCTGATCTTAGTAGCTTCATCATCTCTCGAAGATTATTATTTGTTCCGACGAAGTTAGTACCGTTATCCGAATAAAGGTGGGCGCAGTGACCTCGTCGTGCAATAAATCGTCGAACGGCGACAAAAAATGAATGACTAGTAAGATCCCCAACAACTTCCAGGTGTATTGCCTTTACTGCCAGACACACGAAAACTGCGACATAAACCTTAACCATTTTTCGGTTGCGATCTCTCTTTTCCTTAATCATAAACGGCCCACAACAATAATCCACTCCGACGTGTGTAAATGGGAGTGAGGCGTTAACTCGGGGAGCTGGTAAATTTCCCACAATGTATTCTACTGATTATGGATTGGCTTTACAACATTTGATACATTGGTGGATAACCTTTGCTACTTGACTACAACTATCAACTGGCCAATATTGTCGGCGAACAGCATGGAAGGTACTAGTTATAGCTGCATGTAGGTGTAATAATTTTAAGGTAATATTATTGGATTTTGTTCTGAATAAGGTAGCATTGAATTGTACAATCTGCTTCTGGTTCGAATGAGACCATAGGAGGAAATAAATGGATGTAGTTCCTTTAGGGGTAAATGGATCTTTACGATGTGGTAGTTTGAAACATTAATATCATGATAACATGAACATAGTGTGTAGTCTCTCCCATAATTAGCATAAATGTAAAAAAGGGGTGTTCTAAACAGTATCAATTTGTCAAGTTTCTGGATATTTCGTCAGAAGATTTGAAACATCAAGAAAATTCACGAACACCTATTGTGATCTTGTGTCCTTCTCAAGGATTAGTAATAACTAAGTAACAAAGAAAAATTTAGTTTTATGTTTTACTTTTATCAAGTTTTAACTATCGAAGGGAAGGTCTTCATACCCATGACTCAGTACCCTAATCATCACTCCCAATTCATTTAAACCATCATTTAATTAAAATCCTTTAAAGAAGGTTTAGTTGAGTGTTATATATTTGGGAATACGCGTAATTAAACTCAAATGCTGCACGCGTGGACGTACTAACTTACATATACAGTAAAAACCAGTTTGCTGTTTAATAAAGAGTAAAGAACGGTCAGTCAATGAGTGTAGTTACCCGGTCAGGCCCAGCACGAGTCTATAGTCGGCTAATCAACGGACAGTTAACAGGAGAGGCCAGCGGTCAAGCTATAAATCACTCCGTGTCCTGCACGTCCTTCTGTTGGGTGACGGCCACTAGTTAGGTACAATTTATACGTACCAATATATATGTATGTATGTAGTACATGCGTTGTCAGCTTGTTTGTTGCCTGTCTGTCTGCAATGATACCTCGTGCTTAGAAAACCGCTACCACGCCCCAAAAGCAACCCTGTTTACCCATAATATTTGCTTTCGCTTCATTAAAATCCCCCGAGCTACACGTTGAACGATGAACAGCCTTCGTTATTACTTTCGTAAACTTTATGTGTACCCAAATAAGTGCTCGTAAAGCTAATATGTATTACACATACTATATCTAATAACCAAATTATTGTAGAAAACTGATAACGAAACAAAAGTTGTACTTAGTTTTATTGTACGTGCTATTGTAACAGTCTGAATAGTCGTAAATTTTAAACTCATGTGTAAATTTTAAGATTTACTAATATGAATTACCAGTAAATTTGTTGGAATTGCAAATATGAAGTAGATTTTTCGAGGTTCTACCATTTTAGTTTGGCACAATTTAGGATTGGCCAACAATGATTGATTATTGTTGGAAATGAGAATAAAATATATCTACAGTCAAAATCTGTTACAACGACATCGAAGGGACTACTCATAATTGATCGTAAAAACCGATAGTCGTAACAACCGGTGTTTCGGTAGTAACGCACTACCCAACTTAAAATGTATTTGTGATGGTAGCTCGTCTTACGTAACTTAACAAAATTCAATCACGGAGGGTTGATCGATAATGACGTAATATTGAAAGCACTTAGAAACAAAATGAATAGCGAGAGTCTAGAATATATATTATACAAAGTAATTACAAGGGGATGGCTTAATCATAACTAACATTAAAAGAATACAAACTGAAAAACCTAAACTACGAATTTGTTTCAATGGTTCCCTGCCACCCTGTAGTGGTCCAATAATAAGGACAGATTCAAAAAAGGGAAACGCCCACAAAAGTTATACATGGACTTAAAGACTAAATTATGATAAAGTAAAAAATGTGTTCAACGGTGGCGAATTTCTGGGAACCGAAAGATTTGGAAAATTACCGACAATATTTACAGACCACGATACCTCTTCCCAACAAGAGGTAATAAATACCAAAACGGATTTACAAATATTGGAGCCAATTTCACCAGATGTTGAAAAGTTTTATAGCCTAGTTCATGCACACAACTCTTAAAGATAGAACTATAACAAATTAAAGTATAAATACAAATGTACAGTTTGTCACAAACCGGAAAGTGACAATGTTTCGTTGTTCTTGCTCGCTTCAATTTCAAAAAACTGTTCAATTTTTTTCTGTCTCTTTCCAAATGATTGAAATTGTCAAGTGTGATACACCATATTCCTTTGCCAAGTCTTTGTTTGTCATTGCGTTCTCTAGCCTTGATATAATACGCGATTTTTCTTTGCGACATGTTAAAAGTTTCACAAATAATTCAACAATATCCAAAAAAAGAAGGAATTAAAATCCTTATTCGTCTAAATATTAAGATCATAGATCTCAAATTTTTAATGCATCCTACCAAGGATTTTAATTCCATCTTTTTCTTGGATATGTTATATCTTCGTCTAAGAATACATCGGAATCAACAGTGTAATTCAATGCCGGTAAGGGTATTAGCCCTCGGAGTAGTTGTTTCTGTTGATTCCACATTTATATTTAAATTCAACAGTATGTTTTGGGGTTTATTGTGTACAGATAAGTAACAAACTGACTGTAGAGATATGAAAAAGCGGGGTTTAATTACTTTTGAGATCTTAATAGCCATTGACCACTATAATGTGCCAGATGTGGATACTGTTACCTATTCAAATTGTTTAAAATATAGCTGGTCGTTCTAACAGATATAATTCTTCAAATAAATTAGTCAAATATGGTCGTTAATGAGGTATGTCGTAATAAGCAATATCGTAAAAAGCTGTGCTTCTTGTAAGGCGGTCATATAGCATTCAGCCGGAAGCTATGGTTTTGGTCAATATTATCGGTATGTTGTTCTAAACGATGTCGTAAATGGTTTTAACTGGAATACAATATGAGTACCTAGGACATGGACTGTATATTGTCACGTGAATCCTATACCAAAAATACTAGAAGTGTCTTTGTTCTTTCTAACGTCTGAGTTCCACGAAGACAGTGTTATGAGAGTGTTTGTTAATTCAGTAATAATATTAAATTATTGAGGGTTTTAAAAACAAGTTTGTACTTTTTCCCATATAACATAAAAGGTTTACGAGTCAATTTTTAAGAAGTCATTTTAAATGAAAATGTCACCCAGACTACAGCCTTATCAGCTTGAAGGAGTGGTTTGTTGTTAAGTAACAATTTTGCCATCATAGTCGATTTAGTTAGAGGAAGTCGTGGCTTGACAGATAAAGGTTATAGAGAGAATAAACAACGATAATTTTGCCGTAGGGCCCCACTAGAAAGGTTCCTAACGACGCCGACGCCTCAATATCATCCTTATCGTCACAGGAAGATGTCTTAGAGGCTCGGATTTTCTGAAAGCTGTGTAGCACCTATCGTATCGTAAAACATATAGTTCCTGGTGATGACGAGCAGTGCCAAATTGACTGCTGGCATGCATTAGAATTCGATTTCTCATCGATTTCTGACCTTGCATTTAGAACATAAAAGATTCACACGATTTCGGTATTATACCATTGGAAACAGCGTTTTCTTGTTTTTAATACGTACTTGGAAATTCTCCCTTTTTTACTAAAACTTTGCTCGCTTTGGATGCTATGCCCTGGGATATCTACACTAAATTTGGGGACTATTTGAGAGCAAAAAAATGATAAGAAAACATCAAACGTTCAGCTTTTAGTGTGAATTGGTTTCTTTTATCAATGTTATCCATCAATTTACTCATAACTAAAATCATTAAATTGTCGTCAATCGATTCTTTTCCATTCATATCCCTTCAGATTTTCATAAAATTCAAATACATTTAATTGTAAACCAGAAAGGAAGTAATTACCTATGTGGAAATAAAACTTGCATTGTTACTATGAAAGTTGTAATGAGAATGTCCTTCTGAAACTGATAAGTCAAAAGTTGAAAACAAAAGTGAATATACTAAATATAGTAATATAGTAAGATGCTTAGATACGTGATAAATAACTATTCCAACCTTCAGTTTGATGTAACACATGGGCTGAAAAATTCCGGGCCTAACACATAGATCTAATCGTTAATCTTATTGCATTCACCTCTTTTTCAGTTAGTACTAACCTTCAAAAGGCAGCTATTAAGAATTCATGATATTCTATTCATTAGTTTGTGAGTTATTGTGCTAAGAGTGACTTTATCTAGCTAAGTTTGTTATTTTCAAAATAATGGATCAAAAAAAAATCGAAACTGCAAGGATTCACCAATAAGTTTAATCTGCGTAGAACACAGTAAAAAGGTTAAACCCCAATGCCAAAATATAACACTAAATGTCCGATGTAGTTTTAAGTAATAGAGTTAGCTTCTTCAGGGATTGAAGAGAACTTTAGACATTTAGTACCCGTTTCCAGTCTTCTATTTAACCTGCATGTTTAAATTACTTTATTATTTTACTTTCATTTAATGTACTTTTTTTCTATTTCTATTGATTAGTTCAAACGAATACTTAGGCATTATATTCTTGAAAATAATGATTTCTGATAAAGACATTCAAAATTGTTGCAACCATAAAATCAAGATATTGGTGGTAGTAATAAGTTGATTGGTGGTATAAATTATAAATTAAATGATTAAGGGGTTGTTTGGAGTGTGTTTTATGAAAAAGGAGTGGCCATAAAAGATATGGAATTGTCCCTCACGCGATGTCGATAATAATAATAATAATAATAATAAGATGAAGAGAAGGTGCGGAGGAGAGTTGTAGTGCGTTCGTTGTTCGTTGTTATTTCCTCTTCGCCGACGATGTTGCACAGCTAATGGGGTCTTTTGTCGCCGAACGATCGGGTGGTCCAAGTGAGAAGCAGACGTGGACGCCGACGCGCGCGTTACTCAGCGACCAGGGCCGCTGGAGCAGCGTCTCCTGGGCCTGAGGCTTCGGATACATTGATGGATGACTTCACACGTAGATCAATACACCTACTACATCATGGCAACACGCATGAACGCCCACTTATTGCCCTGCTATGCTCTCTGCCTCTGTCTCCCGCACCGGATGTCGAAGCCAATGCTGTGACGTTGCCATTCCATCAAGCAAGCATGCTATCACAGGATAACTGTAGCTATATAGCTGCGGGCGAATGGAAACCTCTTTGTTTTTTTTTTATTGTTTTGCTTCCTCTCTGAAATGTCCAAAGAAGTTTTATTTCAAAGTGCAACCTAGTTATCGATTTGTCAGTTCGTTATTTTCACAATAGATATTGAAACTTTTAAGATTAAAAAAGTTTTAGCAGTTCAATGTTGTCAGGAGAATTTCAATTTTTTGATAAGATTTTTCCACAGTTTTATCGATAAATTTGAAATATTTTACAATTAGGTAGGGGGTTATTGATGTGTAACGTAAGCAATGAGTGTGCAACACATTTTAGGGGGCAAAACACAGAGAGTGAAACAAAATTCTAACTGAAGCGCCGACAAATGTAGAAGCAAATATTGATTTAAGGAGAGTAGGGAATAAGAAATTGTGATTTTGTTTGCTCGTTCTTTCGAATTCTCTTGTGGTTCATTTATCTGCAAATCATAATGGAATCGAACATCATAATGGCATCATAACTTCAAAGAGTTTTGATTGGTAATCAATCCTTAATGCACATGGATGCATAATAAGATGAAGAACAAATAAATAAATATACTCCTTTAGACAAACACACGAGTGTTAGAAAGGTAAAAGCGGGGAAAGTTAAAACAGAAAAGAAATCTATTCGGCCTTTACTTCATTGTTTAATCTCCAGCACAAAATCAATTGAATTAATTTTTCAGTTTCGAGTTGTAAAATGACAATTACATTACAACTCGTAGTAACTTATACCCAACATAATATCTAAAATTATTTATATTTACCAGAATTGTATCCGTTGATGATTGAAAGGAGCATATCTTGAGGCATATCTTAATATACGTAGGTATATTGGGCGAGAATTGAATCGAAAATTTACTCATTTATTTGTTTTGATGATTAATTTTGCATAATTCTGATTCCGCAAGTTTTGTTTGTTCGTTTTATCCAACACAGCATTGCGGATCATATTTCAATGTGCGGGTATGACATTATTAGTGATACGTGTGTCATAAGCTGTCATAATTATCCTTCAGTGCATTCGAAGGATCATCGGAGGCCCTTGCGTTATATAAGAGTGAATATGTTTCCGCAGTATCGTATCCTACTATGTTGAGACAACTACATAGATAGATTTAAGATGAACACCAACACCACTGCTACCACCACTACCAGTAGTACTAGTAGTAGTAGTAGTGCATGTATAGATTTCATGCATTATAACGAGACAAAGGCCGTTGTTCGTGTTGACTCCCAGCAGGGATATAAGTCGGAGGCGGAGTACGTCTCCCTGCACGATGTCGCTGCTAATTAGACTGCAGAGACGAGCCTGCCTTCTACTTGTATGCCATTGTATACACATACACACATCTCTGTACATTTCTGTCTGTGTATTTGTATGTATGTCTGTATAAAGCAATCGCGAGTGTTCTACCGCCAACAAACATATTGCTCCAGTTAGTTTAATAGAAAATTCTGTTGCGATCTATCTAGAGGGCGGAGCGTCAAAAGTTGTTATATACTGTCGAAATTGCGATATGCTTCAGATGTATGTAAGAAGTTAACTTGAAGAAACTTTCTGCTCATTCAAAATTTGTCTTAATTCAAAGTTACAGTAAATGAACATTCCGGGTTTCGTAACGAAGATATTTGAAATTTTTGATTGTATTACTTTGAAGGATTATACCTATATTATAAAGGATGAATATATTTTGATGTTAAGTTTACTAGATAAGTATACGGTTTAATGTATTTAGATTTATGGTTTAGTATTTTTCTTGGTTCAATTAAACGGCAGTAATGTACAAACTAGTGTGAAAGGGTCGTATTGCCTGGACGACCTTGCCTAGCAGGTAATCTTTTATTATTATGTTAGGTTTAAGAATATGTCAAATATTCTTCTTAGTTTAGTTGTTTTGTAACTCCCAAGGAACACAGATTTCAATTCATTTCAATTTTTAATTCATTGTATTTATAAATAAATATATAGAAGCATCTCTGTTATTTGGAAATTCAGAGCTAATATATAAACTAGAAGACGCCGATTTTTGATATTTAGGAAGTTAGATAAGTCAGGATGAAAAAAGCGGTAGAGACATAAAACAAAAGATAGTGCAGGGTCGAGTAGCTTTTAACAAAAGGAAATCACATCTGTTCACGCGATCGATTAATTTTCAAATTCGGAAAAGATTGTCAAAAGTGTATGTTTGGAGCACGGTTCTGTATGGTCGTGAATTGTGGACGGTGGGCACGGCGGAAAAGAAAAAGTTAAAAGCATTTGAGGTGTGGTTTATAGGTAGCTGTTGAAAATAGCGTAAATAGAAAAGGTTACAAACGAGGAGGTAATAGAAGAAGGGAAGCTATAGAAGTCAGTAAGGAAAAAGAGGAGATAGGTTGGTTGGACACCTTCTGCAGCACGAAGGGCTAGTCAAAAAAATATTAGAAACAGAAATAGGAGTAAAAGGCGGACAAAGAAAGATTGGCTACTAGTAGCGCTATATATGGGTCAGCCTACGAACTTTTCAGTTCGTCTGTTACACTGAGACAGTTACAATATTTTTTCTGTTCAAAATAATATTATACCTTCTATTTTAAATCATCCACTCCTTCCTATGCTGAGCCAATCTTCGGATTTCCCTAAAACCAGAACATTCCACATTTCCAACTAATTTGTGAACAATAATCTAATCGACCAAGAACAACAACGGATCGATGATCCTAAGCAGTGTTTGGACCTCTTCAATCGTAATAAATCCGAATTTTTGCGTCGATATGTTATGATGGACGAAACATGGCTCCATCATTTTACACCGGAGTCCAATCGACAGTCAGCCACCTGGACTGCACGTGATGAACCGACTCCAAAGCGTGGAAAAACGCAAAAGTCGGCTGGCAAGGTTATGGTATCAGTATTCTGGGATCTGGAATGCTCATGAAATAATATTCATTGACTATCATAAAAAGGAGAAAACCATAAACAGCGACTATACGTAGCGTTTTTGGAGCGTTTAAAAGACGAAATCGCGGAAAAGCGGCCAGATTTGAAGAAAAAGAAAGTGCTGTTTCATCAAGATTGTCTCCGTGTCAGAAATCAATGAAATCGATAGCAAAAATCCATGAATTGGTCTTCGAATTGCTTCCACATGCGTCGTACTCTCCAGATCTGGTCTCCAGCGTCTTTTTTCCGTTCTCAGACCTCAAGAGGATGCTCGCTGGACAGAAGGGGATTATAAAAATTGTATCGAAAAATTGTATAACCGCTATGATCGTTGTATCGCCCTCAAAAGGAATTATCGTATATTGAATAATAATATCAAATTCTGTCCAAAAAAATAATTTTTTCTATGCTAGTCTACGAAGTTTTCAGCCCGCTTATTAGAATAGTATAATTAATACACTTGGAGCGGTTTTACTTATTTAGTATAGAAATTCAATGTACATTGCGCCTTCTTAGGACATCGTTAGGAGTATAATTCCGTACTAAAGTAACTATTACAGAAGGTTGCTTAAATGCAAGAGCTAAGAATTAACTTAGAATCTAGGATGGGGTGGTTACCAAAATATAACTGATCGTTCGCTAAGGTTTTGTTTAGCGATTTTGCTTTATTAATTTCCAAAATTTCATATTTGTTTAAGATTTTTTGATTTTGTTGTATTTGGTGTAATAATTTTATATTATTTATGGTACAGGTGTGATCGTTATGAGACCTGGCATTATACATGTGCTCTCTATAGCGGGTGATAATTGGACGTTTGGTCTTTCCGATGTAAATGATCGGGCAATCTGAGCAGGTAATTTCGTACACACCGCTTTTCTGGGTAACATCTGGTTTATTATTTAATTTGTTGTTTACAAGAACTTTGCCTAAATTTAAATTATTGAAATATGTCTCAGTGTGATCAACTGTCAGCTATACAGTAAACATAAATGGAATTTTGTAACGTTAGGTACGAACTTCCAAATTAAGTATAGCGACATCAACCATAACGAACCGGTTTCATTTGCGAATTTCAAAATGCCGAAGAAAACATAACGAATGGACTAGTTGGAGTAGATATGTTATCCTAAGACTTAATAACTTTTCTTCAATATATTTTATCATAGAAACAAGAAATATACTCACTTATTATTTCTAGTTCATCTGTTTAGTTACAACATTAAACTAAATAGATCGTTGAAAGATTATTAAATTCTGAAAATCTAAAATGAAATGTAAACAAAGTACGTATTCGATTACTTTGAAGTTTATGAATAGATATTTAATGTGGATTGTTGGAGGGTTTTCGATTAATTAGAAATTATAAATATTTTCTATGTTGATGTAGCTTTTAGACCAGTTTGCTCGTGCTCTATACGGTTTAGAAGCCGTTGCGTTCGAATCGAATCGTATGCAAGACAAATAATAACATTTTACTACCGAAGGTTCAAATCTATTCACGATCCCAGGTAAAATTGAGGAAAGAGTTATGCCGTTCTGCTAGCCGCACATTATGTAACAGTCACATTTTTGATAGCATTTGCATACAAGGTAGTATAGGTACGTCCGATCCAGCTGTGTACCTGGATATTCAAAATAGAAATCGGTGGCAAAAAAGAGGGTTTTAGACTGCCGTGATTAGGACCCGCGCCGCGGTCGGGCGTGCACAGATGTTGCTCGAGATAAACTATAGAATGTGAACTAACCGAGACTACGGGCCATTATGTACGATCACAGTCCTAGCTAGGGCTTTGCTATAGAATTAAATATGCGCACCACGAGTATATAATTTAGTTAATACAACATTTGCATATGGCGGTTGCAACTGCGAATCGGAAAGCAGTAGGTACGTACTCCTTGTAGTGCTTACGTTGTATGGACTAGATGTGTCGAGTGTTTTGGTTATAACTTGACGTGACATATGTATATATGTATGTATGCATGTATGCCCGTTTCACATCTGCGAACACTTCACATGGAAATCCCAATTTCAGGTTCGTAGATATTAGGTTGCTTCGTTGCAGAGATTTGGGCTTCGATTTCCTTGAACGTATACTAGAAATAAACAATTGGCAAAACTGTTTATTAGTAAAATCAGCCTGGTTTATTAGAATTCAATGCTAATACAAGTTGTAATGAAAAAACACACACGTAATGTTTAAGTAACAAAACTTTATTGTAGAAAACCACAATAATTATTTCGCACACACACAGCGGCTTCTTCAGGTGGAAGAATAATATAACTTAAAACTAGGATACAAACAGACTTATATACTAATATAAAATAGATAAGAGTAGGGGTATAAGTTTAAGGGAAGATACTAAAAATTAATGTTTAATAGCGGTGATTTATTTAATTCTAATTGATCGTTTAATATAGTGCATTTTTTGTTTAATTTATTTATTTCTATGCTTTCCAAAAGATTTAATTTCCGACCTTTGTTTTCAACATGTAATATTCTATAATCGTCGTTAAAAAGTGTTCAGCATATGTTGAATTTGTGTTTCGGTTTTCATTACTTTTTTGTGTTCTTTTAGTCTTTCCTGAAATGTTCCGCCCGTCTGACCAATGTATGCCTTGTCACAATCACCACATTATAGTAAATAAACGCCAAATTTTAATTCTTTTTTAGTTGTACCTTTATTACTTTTTATGAATTTTCCAAGTGAATTATTAGTTTTAAAGGAAATAGAACTGTTAGTGAAATTTTTAATATGCTTACTTAATTTGGTTGAATAATTTCCTATATACGATATACTATTGTAATTTGTGTTTTTGTTATTTTTAAGAATCGGGTAAATGGAATTTAATGTTTTTTTATGTTACTTATTGTTTAAAAGATTTTTTACAAATGATTGAATGTATCCATTGTTGTGAGCAATCTGGTAAATTCTGGTCAATTCTATATTAAAATCATCTGGTGACATTGGAATAGTTAAAAGTCTATGAAAAGTAGAGTGGAAAAATGCCAGTTTGTGGGAAATTGGGTGGCAGGAATTTGAATGTATAATGGTATCGGTGTAAGTTGTTTTATGATATATTGAAAAAGTGTGTTTATTAAGAACAATTATGATAGTTAGATCTAAAAAGTTGATTTTCTTGTTTTCTTCTATTTCCATAGTAAAATTAATTTTTGGGTGTATATTGTTTATGTAATCGAATAACTTAGATAACTGCCTGTTTGGGTCTGTATAACAAATTAGAATGTCATCAACATAACGATACCAATAATAGCATTTCTGGAAGAGTATGTTATTACTTATTATTGTTTCTAAACTATTCATAAAGATCTCAGCAAGTAATGGACTTAATGGGCTACCCATTGCAAGTCCCTCCTGCTGTTCGTAAAAGGTATTATTAAATTTTAAATATAAGTATCTCATTGGAATCAACGGATTTTTCCTTTTTAATACGATTAATAAAAAATAAACAAGTCTAACACGCAAAGTAATAGTGCCTATCAATCGACTCACCACCACAATCTGGTGAATCTCTCTTTCCGTTGAATTTGATCAACTCTGGAAGGTTTAAGTGTTGGTACTATAGTTCTAAAATGTGCAAACTTAATTGATCACACTTCTAGTGTTATTTCTCAGACTAGACTAGTTCAAATTGATGCCAGTTAGTTTCAACTTTTAATTGTTTAATAACAACTAAAACTACACGGGTATTAACAATAAATACGATGCTACAATATTTAAACTGTTTTTTTTATAAATGTTTAAAATGATTATAGTATTAATGATGAAATGATTGAATATTTGCATATGAAATTAAATGTTTTAATAATGTGAAATTTTCCGTCTTTTTAAGGTATAAACACTGACAACGCTGAAGATCAGTAGGCGTTACTTAAATTGTTAAACAAGATTA
Source organism: Agrilus biguttatus (assembly GCA_963921985.1). Lineage (NCBI taxonomy): Eukaryota > Metazoa > Arthropoda > Insecta > Coleoptera > Buprestidae > Agrilus > Agrilus biguttatus. Next base: position 13,733,655 of record OY998119.1, on the reverse strand, counting down.
TTGGTTATTTAAAATTTATATGGGGATGAAACGTCCCCTTGCTTCTATGAATGTTGATGTCTAGTCTAGGTAATGTTATTGACCTAGAGGGTAAAATTATATTTGGTGCTATTTACTATTAACAATAATGTCTTATCAGAGCACACGAAATTTACTTCTTTACGTTTTCGAAGCGCGGTAAAATATTCACCACTGGGCAGTGTTAAGAGTACTAGATAAGTATACAGTTTAATGTTGTATTTAGATTTATAGTTTAGTATTTTTCTCTTCAAGTACAAGATAGTGTAAAAGGGTCGTATTGCCTGACCGACCTTTCCTACCAGGTAAAATTTTATTATACATTTAAGAATATGCCAAATATTCTTTTTAGTTTTAGTAGTTTTGTAACTCTCAAACATAGACTTCAATTCATTTCAATTTTTAATTCCTTGTAATTTATAAATAAATATATAGAAGGATCTCTGTTATTTTGAAATTCTAACAGGCAGATCAATGTTAGCTACAGATAATGACAGATTCTCAAAACAGAATAAAAATTTAAACAGCCCTTCACCATTAATGAAGTCTTGTACTTCGATTAATTCGCGTGAAAGTTCGAATGGTTAAAATGAATTCAATGTGTCATTTCTCAAAATAAATAGTTATTATTATTTATGGTATTAAAATAAAATTATAGCAAACATGTGTAGGTAATCAACACTATAGGTAAGTATATGGGACTAGTCGAAATAAAACTTCACGACTTATTTCCTGTTAAATATGTACACACGTTATATTATATATACATTGTATTTTTATTTTTCCGAAGAGGTTTTGATGTACAAAGAAGAAAGTTCTTTTATAAGTTTTCATTTTTTTTTACAAGAATCCATTAAGATTTTTCCGATATAATATATATCTACTTACTTCCCCGGTCGGCACAGAGAAAGTTTTTTTATGGAGCTTTCGATATCTCCTTTACGCATAATGTATGGCCTCTTGCAAGGAGACATCCCTGCTTTTCCAAATTTATCTGCGAGGTCACCGGGGATCCGATACGAAAGATATATGCGAATTGGGGGCGACCGACCCGGGGCTATAATCCTTGGGGTGACGTAAATAGTGGTCCATGCTCCGCCCAGTGTTATTTCGACGCCCGCAGGATGCGGAAGGGAGGAAGGACGACGAGGATGAACGGCGACCATTAGGTCATCTCGGCTCTCTTTGATGGACCTTCTAGGACTATTAATAATGCGAACGGACTAGGGTGAAGCGGATTTTGGACGCCATGATGTCAACTTTATTCGTGAAATGAATTTGTCTCAAAGGATAAACAGCAAGGGCACATAAAAAATCCTCAGAAGCGTACAATTTAGAGCAACCACATATGAGAACACAAAAATAAAAACATGTTCGTATCACCATATTTCTGTAATATTGAAATATTTTGCAAAGAATTCGAATTAAGTTGCAAATTATCATAAAAAGTTAAATTAGGCAATAATGGAAAATGATAATGATAAAGATGTTTGGACAATAACTCCTCCCCTACTCTCCTGTAGAGTTAGATGTGTAAGGAACTAACATTATTTTTGTCACTTACCCAGTTGAGAGAACTGTCTTTACTGTTTATCGTCTATAGAACAACATTCTTTTTTAAGGAATACAAGAACTTATATATATACCTTAATCGATGATCAAATCATACTGAGGTGTAAAATAAAATAGAAATTTCAAAGACGTTTCGCAGAAAAGTTATGTAAGCATATATTTCACTCACCAATTTAAACCGAGAAAAAAACGTTTACAGTACCTATATTTCGTCCTCCTGAGTTGATTATGCGTTGTCACCCACCCTTGGTGATATTTTGATACGTCGCCCCTTGCATTATAAGAATCTTGAGCCTCTGCCTTCTAATATAAATTTCCCTTTAAGTAAATTCGACATATATGCAGACTCACACATCCAATGCTTGAGCTCCGACAACCCTTTCTAATGGAATGCAACAATGCACTTTTGCATACCTACATGTGCGTATTTCCTTCTATGTTGTCGGATCGATAGAATATTTATTAGCGGGAATTGAACTATAATAGGTTCAGGTATACGTTTATAGTAAGTAGTGTATGTGTGTAACATTGTGCTTCTGGAGGCTGCGACAGAGCTTACGATGCATATTCAATCGCCGGTTTTTTTCTCACGGAGATTTAATTCGTAATCAAATAACGGTCAATAAATACACTTGCAAATGTGTATGGTATTTTCAAACATCTGCCTGGAATTGACACAACAGCAAAACGTTATCAAAACAGTGAGTCGCGGGACTCACGATCGAAGCAAAGCTAATATCTATAATGGTGCATGCGTAGCCAAGATTGTAAAGTGAATCGGTGGATCTATCTCATTCGAAGATACAATTATCTGATTATAGAAATGTCTAATTGAAGGATGTTCTCGTTTAATCGGAATTTTTAATTTAAAATCACCAATCTTTTGACTTGATGGTAAGCGTGATTAAATGTCAATGTTCGGTCGTTATGTACCATTGATAATGATCCCCTATTTGGACGGATTTACATACTAGTCACTCAATAATAGCGTGCTAATATCTATGGAGCTAGCGTAGGTAGGTTTGTAATGAAAATCGTTGAAGCTATGTTGTCCGAAGATACAATTTTCTACAATTAGTTAGTCTGGAGGAACGTTATGGTAACGTATGTAAGTACCATGTACAGCGGTATCGATCCGCCTAAACTTGAACGGGTTCAACTAGTTGTATAAATAAAACAACCGATTAGTGATAACTAAAGTCTGATATGAACGTCTTCATCTCAATCTTATATAAAAATGTTGTTGATGTAGGTTAGAGTAACAGAAATTAGAATTCATGTGAACATTTAGTTCGAATTTTTCTTAGGAAATTGTTAGATTGCAAGATTGTAGAGGGGCTCGGTGGTAACGTTTCGTCTTTCTTTCAGAATTACGTAATTTATAGTTAATCCCAAATATGTATAATTAAATTGTTTCATAAATTTAAAACATTCGCCGTTATCACTTCGTGAAACATATTACAAAATTTGAAATAAAACAACTTCGAAAAAAATCACTGTAATTTATTAACTAAACTCTATACGTATTTCGCCTTAAAAGGGCATCGTCAGGAGTATCAATTATACTAAATAATATTCTAATGTACATTTCTGTTTATAGTGGATCGTTTTAGGGAGGGGTTACAATATCAAGGTCTAACAAAGGGTTATTTCCAATGTCTATTCGGTCATTTGTAATAATTTTATTTGATTTGATTCCTTTTTTAATTTCAAAAATTTCATATCTGTCTAAAATGGGTCCACCTTTTAAATTATGTAATAGTTTTAAATTGCTTTTGTTTATACTATGGTTGTTATCAATAAGATGACTGGCTAACCCCGAAGCATGTTTGTTGTATTTAACATAATTCACATGTTCATTGAATGTGTTCAAGACTTCTCTTTTGGATTTACCAATGTATACGGCCGGACAATCCAAACAGGTAATTTCGAATATACCGCTTTTTCTAAGAATGTCGGGTTTATCAGTCATCTTATTGTTGACAAGGAATTTACCTAACGTAAATTGGTTGAAATATGCTGCATTGATGTTAAATTGTTTAATAGTATTACCTAGTTTCTCACTTATATTTTCATAATATGGGATTTTTCGCCAGATGTTGTCTTTCTTACCTAGTTTTTGCATAGGGAAAATTAGGTTGATATACTATATCTTTTTAATTTTTTGTGTAATAATTTATCTATAGTGTTAGGATTATACCCATTATTTTTAGCAATTGTTTTTATGACTAATAGTTCTTGTGAAAAGGTTAAATTACAGTGAAAGTTTTCAAGGTGTCTTATTTCAAATTTTTTTAAATTGTTTCATTTTTGTTATACGTTAGATCATGTACTATATTGTAGTTATACTAATTATATTTTGTTAATAAGGAACATGCACCTACTTCTAAACTTTAATTAATATATCTCCGAACAGCGACTGTATGAAAGTGTATTTCGAATAAACTATTATAGGATGTGGAAATGTTCGTGTCATAAAGTGAAATATGCTCCCATACACATTCGAGCAATTGCTTTTAGTGTTTGAAATGTACATATGCATCTTTATGTCTTGCATAAATTAAATAATGTTTTCATTCTAAAAGCGAACAATGTTGCTATGTGTAAAATTACACGACAAAAGTTTTAAGGATTCGTATTTAAAAAGAATATTTGACATCATTACTCGTTTGTCTGACTTTATTTGAATTAGAAACTGATATTTGGTCTAGTAATAAACAATACTGATACATATATTTAACACTATAATTACCACTAAAAATGTTTATTTAACAGTTCTGCCAACTGAATGTAATAGACTCTTGTGGCGACAAGAATTAATTAAAATTAATTAAATCAAAAATTAATTTTCGAATTTCAAGAATACCTATAATAAGAGAAAATTAATGGTTTCAATTAGATCGTCTGGAACAATATTTAATTTATTTTATTTTTATTAATAAATATTCTTGCTGTTAAGTTCAGTTCATTTCGTTTGTTCAAAATGATTATTATATTGTTGATTGTGGAAGGGTTAACTTGTGGAAACTTGTTCATAACTTTAAAAAATTGAAAAACAGAAAAAGTTTCAAGCTTTATATTTGTATTCACTACAATTGTTTCGCTTAACTTAAGCTTCTTTCTCTATATATACCTACTAATTATTATGGTGGGGGAATTAGATATTGACATTTAGTAAAGGGGAACTTGTTACATCAATTACAGTTGATCGTTCAAAATATTATTATCTTTATCGGCTTACGCAGATCACTTAATTACTAATGGCCATAATTTTAATCTAGAATTTAAAATTTTACATACTCATAATAAAGGTAAAAAATTGGATTTACTAGAGGGTTTAGAAATTAATCGATATAATAAAGATAATAATATATCGAACGACCAATTAGATGTAAAAATGTTTGGTTTCCGGCTTTCTGGCCATTGTCTTTGGAAATTTATTCCCGATGTTTCGCCTGCAACTGCGGCAGGCATTTTCAAGGGTAGCGTGGCCGTCTCAGTCAAAGTACTCTTGTACTATGCGTCGTATACCATCGAGCGATCTACAAGAGTACTTCGACCGAGACGACCACGCCACCCTTGAAAATGTCTGCCGCAGTTGCAGGCGAAACGTCGGGAAGAAATTTCCAAAGACAATGGCCAGAAAGCCCCAAACCAAACATGATGTAAAAAGTTCTCCTTTTCTAAATAAAAATATCTAACTCCCCCACCATAACAATTAGTAGGTATATATATATATATAATTAATGATCACAAGTTTTGAAGAAGATTAAGTTAAGCGAAACAATTGTAGTGAATACAAATATAAAGCTTGAAACTATTTGTGTTTTTCAATTTTTTTAAGATTATTATGTTTTTTCTTAATAAGATGTTTTGATGCAAAGGCGGATGAGGGCTTATCTGTCTCCTGACTGAAACTTTATTTACGCCTATACATTCTTTTATTAGATGATCTTCCCCTTTACCTATCGTACACTTTTCGTTGCAATTCCTGCACATACAACATACATACATCAAATTATAACGAACGCAATAACACATTTTGTCACATAGGTATTAATGCAGGATTCTCCAATTTTTGCTTCTGAAACTAATGATACTAAAAGATTTAAATAACGAGAAACATAATTTTATATTATTTCGGCCATCTTTCAAATCATACGTTTCACTTTGATAATGACATAACAGTCGAAACAGTATTTTCAGTTAATTTTAATAAAATTGGGGAACAAATAATATCAAGTGTTTAGTTTTTTCCCATTATGTAAATATGTTTCACCAAAAGTCAAGCCATTTTGGTAATAAAATTTTTAACTAAAATTTAACAGGAAAGCTTTGGCAATGTTGAAAGGTTCCAGGTCTTGGAGGAATTCGCGATTTTCCATTTCCAAAATAAAGCAAACTTACTATGTTTCGGTCAGTTGGGAAAATATTTGGTATTCAAGAAGAATAAATGCTATTTATAATCACTGTGTGAATAATTTATTTTGAGTTTTATGCCTATTATCTGGAGAATTACGTTTTCTAAACCTTCGTCTTTCGTTATTGCCTTTACAATAAACAAGATTCTGTATTTTGTTATAGAGATCGACGTTTGTGTTAGTGTACGTCAGTGTGTCTGTGATACGTAATACGTAATACAATGTTATCTGTCGTCAAAGAGAACGAACGCTTTTTGGAGCTATCGCACTGTCCTGCGGGCATGTGACATGTGTGGGCGTCACAGTCTAACAGCCAACCTTAAATGTCAAAGCTTATCCGGGGACCGGGGGAGAAAAGCGTCCTTACAGCCACCAGCGCTGAATCGCGAAACTTAGGTGGAGTAGTAGTGCGTGGGGTGAGGTACGAAGGTCTATAAATGGGGGGTAACTCGAAGACGAAGAAGAGAAAGCGGCAAATCAGTGGCGTTCCAGATATAGCATAGAAATAAGAAAGTAACACACACATACATACACCATATATATATAGTTAGCAATAACGTTACCAACCTGTTTAAAAAAACAACAGTGAAGACAAGTTAGAAAAAACACAAAGAAGCGGTGTTTGTAAAATAGATTGCCATAATTGCAATACCTTTTACATTGGTCAGACGGGTCGGGATTTTCATACTAGATTCAAAGAGCATAAGAGCTTGAAACTCAATATCAGATAAGAAGAATTGTACAGGCATTGCTCATCACTGTATTTCAAATAATGTAATATAAATGTTAAGGATTTCCAAATATTACACGTAGGTAATAAAGGACAGCAATGAAATTATCTTGAAATAATAGACATTCTAAAACAAAAAAAAAACAATTTAAAATTATTGATGAACGATTGGACTTTCCTGTATAATCCTTATTAAGAACTACCAATCACGTTTAAAAATTAAATCGATGAGGCATCTATATTTTGTAACTCCATAAATGAACACACAGAAAAAGAGGGACAGTTTTTGTCACAATTTTTTTAAAATTAGTTTATTTTATCTGAGAGAATATTTCTTCCACCTGAAGAAGCCACTGTGTGGCAAAATAATAATTGTAATAACATTAATATACGTCAGTCTTATTCAATAAAAACAGTGAAATAGAAAACCAAGTATTTTAATTATTTTTGAATTTATTTAAAATGTTTCACCAAGAAACTAACGAAATTACAGTTGAATCAGATATACGATCATATGAGATTCCTTACAAAATATGGACGATGCGGTATAGGTACTGCAAAATAATCTATCAATTTAATTATGCTATCTTAAGTTACGATAATAAATAATTATTAATATTACTGAGATCGTCTGCGAAAACATTAAACGAAGAAATTTCATTGATATCGTGTCAATATTGTAAAGAAAAACAAAGATCAAATCTAAATCGTGTAGTAATGATCGGTATACAGAGGCACCTAAATTGTATATTGTATGATCGTCAGTTCGAGAACTGGTTGGACATACATTTCTCTAAAACTAAAACATCTTACATTCCTAACTACTTGCAAACAATATAATCTAGTCCTTTCATTGCATAACTATTATATCATATCTCGTCATTTCTTTTTTGACTTACATAGCGGCATTTGTTAACTAATAAAATAAATATCCATGGTATTTTCATTAACCGCCTATAACACCACTTCTCAAACTCTTCTAACTTTTTGTTTTCACATCAAAACCAAAAATATTCTTCTACTATCACTAATGATAAATGTTAGAGTACTTGTAGACGACCAAATACATTGACTTTAACTCAGTTTACTTTGGGTTAATTAAGTAGAGGTTTTATAATATTTGACAAGATTATAAACAAGTGGGTATCCAATTGTCAAACTGAGTCTATGACATATTTTACATTACAGGTCCATAACCAAAATAAATAAAAAACATTTGAAGTTGGCCAGCAAGTAATAAAAATAACTAGAAGTGAATTACCCCTTTGAACATATCCTTTCTCATCAATACACCATGGGTAGTTTATAATTATGTTAGCAATAAATATATGCAGAAATTGGTATACTGGCACTTATTGGATATTAACCATTTCGCTAATGTGGATTAAGTTTGGTTTGAGCAGTGATTAATAGACACTTTGTTGATGAGAGCCAAAAAAATGAAAATCTCAATCCACATCTGTTCTTTTACTTTAGCGAAGTAAGGCCATTAACTAATCAAGTCATTTCGATTGACGGTTGGTCAATTCCCCTTAAATTGTTCATACCAAATAATGTAGAAATGTGTCTAAATGATGATACGCCACTGATATACGCCGAAGTCGTTATCGTCCTGCGTTCGTCCTCGACGTTGTCAGATAGCGGTGGTGGCGTCCCTTAGGGCGCCGCACGAACCCCACACTCGCGAGCTACCCCCAGGAACATGAAATGGCCCAGAAATTTACAAAGACGCTGCTCGCAACGAAAGATAATAAGGGTAGTGCTGCCGAGGATAAAGTAAGAATATAAATAAGGGACGAGGTAGATGGAGGAGAGATGCGAGCAGCCGACCAGCCAAGGGATATTCTCTCTCTCGAACTTTCCACTTCAATGACGCGACGCTACTACTTCGAGGACGGTTGTCGCGTCGCGTTGCGTCGGTCGTTTTCTCTCCTGTTTCTCTACTTCGAAAGGTAACTCTTGTCTTAATAGAAGAGCACAGCAGAGGTGTGATTACGATTGCGGTAATGTATAACGACGAACTTCTCATCAGCTGCACTGAAGCGAAGAGATTTTTCCTGTTGTCTGTCACATCGCTCCCATTAAATTACAATTTCGTCGGTCGAATTGCCAACGAGTTGAAAGAGAAAGTTGTTCTCGCAATTTTATCAAAACTTTTACACAGTTACTTAACATTCAATGAATACTAACGAACGATAGAGAAAGGGGTTTTAGCGTACCATTCAAAAAATTCGTGGGAAAGCTCATAAAAACTGTTAGTGGTTTAGGATCTAATCCTCAGGTGTTTATCTCGTTTACTCTTTAACTTGCTATTGTATACAGGTATCCTTTTGAAATTAACTAAAAGAACTCTGTTAATAGATAGTATCACATCAAACTATTCAAGTAAATAATAACGAGAAGTGGCTAAATGGACGAGTGTTTTTAAGTGAATGATGTAAAAAGTCATCTGCATTAACTACATACGTATTTATATATTCACGTCCATCATGCTTATATTTATAGAATAGCGTTTTCTTTAGTCGTCTCGGTAACGAACCACTCTGTCGAAATGTGGAGAAGAGTACATGGAGATCTTTTACGTGTGCTTTGAAAATCTCAACGCTCATTTTAAATTATGAGGAGAGATAGTATTACAAACATATCCTTTGGAATTCTGTTTACACATTACCTTCATTTGTCAAGGCTCCATTTATAATGGCCATGATAGCAGTTCACTAGAAATATCTAGGGTGTCGATTAAGTACATGCAAAATGGGTTATTATTTAAAATTTTTGTCACTCGTTCACTGTTGAAAAACAATAAATTAATTCTTCAGTAAGTAGGCAAATGGGATGTACGAAGGGTCCTGGGGCTCAGTACTCACTACTATCACCACTATTCACCTGAAGAAGTAAAGGGCTACTAGGAAAAACATTTGAGATGATAGAAAAGGTCAGAAATGAGGAGATATTAAGTTGTGGAAGTCAATAAGAAAAAGGAGAGAAAGGATGCTACAACACCTTCTGATACACGAAGAACTAGTTAAAAATTAGAATTATTAGAAGAAGAAGCAGAAGTAAATAGAGGCAGAGGAAGATTTGATTATTGTTTGCAAGTAGTCCGACTAACTTCTTTACATGGACTCCGTTTGCAAAATATTTACCTATCTCAATAAAAGTATTAAATTCCCTGAGTTGAAAGCTTCAGTTTTGATTAATGTTTACTAAATGAATATTTACTATGGGGAATTTTATTTACCTAACTGCACCAGTAAAAGAACCCTTTATCATTTTGTTGCAAAAAGAAACTTACTTACTCGTATTATTCTTTAGGATGTCGATTAAGATTTGTTTAAAATGTAACCACTTAGTTTTTGATCTCGTGAATGTTTTTACTCAAACGTATGAAGTGGCTTCCGTTGATGACGTTGCAAAAAGATAACGTTCACATTCTAAGCGAAGGACTGGGTTAGAACAGAGGGAGAGTTTATTTGAATGGCAGCAATAAAATGCGTCACATGCAAATGTTCTCCGGCAGCATCCAGGGTGTGGTCACAGATGCCTCCTTCGGGGCTTAATTTAGTTTCCGAGTAGTTTTCGAACCCTCCACTGTCGCTACCACAGACGCCGTCGTCATCCTCGTCGCTGACGACGTACGTACCGTCGAAATAAACTAGAAAACAAGAGAGTTAGCGAAATTGTAAAATTTATGCCTTTCCGCCGAAGCACAGGCGACCAATTTCGTTTCGAAAAGATCAAACAAGGGGTGGGAATGCTATTTGTGTCTGTATGCGTCCTGTACGCTTTACCATTCTAATTTTATTTATGAGGAAATGGGTTAACGGATGAATCCATTGGGTTCCAATGAAATCCTATTTCGGCCGTAATTCTCTTACTTAAGGAGCTGTTCTCATTACTGATGGGAACTGGCACAAAATGGTTTAATTTTTAGGAATTTTTGTTCCGGTTAAAAATATTTTCCAATAATACTTTATAGCTTTAAATAATTTTACAAAATTAAACAGTAAAATATAAAATTATATAACTGAATTAATTGATTAAGGGCAGTTGTTCGCGTATATTCATCTTTTTATTTTTTGTCTTTGTAATACTAGTCATGCATTTTTTACTTCTCGGATTTTTGTAATTTTTGTATTGTCAAGTGCATTTGCCGTCTGTTTCTTTCTTTTGAAATTTATGGTTTTTGTATGTGTCATAGTTTTTCCTTTCTTGGTATTGCCGTTTAGCCCTATTGTATTATATTTTCTTTGTTTCCAAATGTTCTTTTATAGTTATGTTAGTCGATAGATTATTAAGGGGTAATTTTTTGACGCATCGGTCCATTTCCATGACGTAGATGATTCACCGACACATAGCTTGCAATGTTGCATTTTTGTGTGTTTACGTTTCCCTTCCCTTTTTTTGTTGTTTCAAGTGTCGATTCATCGGAACCACCCCCTCCTCTGGGGGGTGGTTCTTAAATTCATGTTAAAATAAGTATTTTTACATTTAATTGCAGAATCAATTCATCATTCAATCATATTAGATTCAAACCATTCAAATATCAAACATTTTTAGCAGAGATCATTTTTAGCACATTAACATATAGCACCAATTACATCAAGATCTCTCTAAACATACAGTATTCAATAACATATAGTTTCATATAATAAATCATAATCTATAGTCATTTAGTATTTTCGTAAAAATAAGTAGCAATCACGGCGTACAATAAAATTAGTGTGTATATAGTTGTAAATAGTTAGGGTGTAATAAACTTTTAAAACACAAAGTCCGTTTATTGCATCGATTCCCCCATAGGAATCAAAAGAAGTGGCACATCTGCACCGGTGAAATAATCTTATTTCATCAGCTAATAAACAGCAGTTCAGATTTAAACTGGGTTCATTTTGCAATTGATTTACAGGTCAACAAAATCAGGGTAACTTGCTATATACATCACGACTTTGAAATATCCTAACACTAAAACTTAAAAAATGCTAGTTTTTGTTTTTCTGTAAGCTTTACTATATATTATGTATGATTTCTGAGGCAATTTGAAAGTCAAATTCAGACTCAGTTTTGTAAAGTAACTCGAAAATGACATCTCAGGTCTTAGTTTCCCGAGCTATGTTGACCTATGTTATTATTGCAGTTGTTGCTATAGTCTTAAAAGAAACATATCATTGTGTTCAGGAAGGATGTCTCTATGCCCGACATTAGGAAAAAATTAATATATAACATGATTAAGAACTTATATAATATATATATATATATATGTTGAGCAAAACTCGGGCGCCATTTCGATGACGTTATGGATTAGAATCCCTGTTGCTATAGGTACTACTCTGGTAAGAAAACAAAACTATGGATAAAATGGATTGTTCTAAAGGAAATTCGCCTTATTTCTACTTATTTATTTTAGAGGTGTGATAGCAATTGAAAACATCAATCTATCTCAATAACTCTTACTTTCGGATAATGAAGGAAAGCTAGGGATCTTTCAAATCGGTTAATTAGTAGTCGTTGAATTGTCAAGTTAAAAGACTTGAAAAATTTAATTAAAAAATGAAACATTTGTAATTGGCTCTTTTGTAATGAAATAAATCCAGTACCGTATAATAAATCAATGCTTCTGTAAAAGAATGAACATTACATAAGGATGCTTGAACGGATCTTCAAAAACGACATTCACAAAATGGGAAACTATTTTTTGAGCCATTTTGCTTATCGTCTGAATTTCGTATTTTTTAAAAACTGGCCAATGTCTCATATTGCTATTTTTACGAGGTTTTATACGATGTTTTTTAAGTAAGTACCGTTTTGAAACCTGCCGCCACATACGCCGCATACGCACTGAGTACCTAACCTACATCTCTCACCTACGCACGTTGTTTACTGAGTATTTATGATGCCTGCGATAATCGTGAGTTCCGCCAATTGTGAAGTCTAGGCTGTTATACGATTGCTAAAGGACTAAAACCGATTGATATTCATCGTGAGATCTGTGCAGTTTACGGACAAAACATTATGAGTGATGGAATGGTAAGAAAGTGGGTGAGAGCATTTAAAGATGATCGCACAAATGTGCATGACAATGCCCGTCCGCATGTGGCTAATCGGATCAAAGATCTCATCACATCTTTTCACTGAGAAACTCTAGATCATCCTCCGTACAGCCCGGGATCTGGCGCCCAGTGACTACCATTAGTTCCTGCACATGAAGAAACATCTGGGCGGTCAGCGTCTTCAAGACGATGACGAAGTCAAAACAGTTGTAATGCAGTGGTTAACAGTTATCAAGTCAGGCGGCAGAGTTCTATGAGAAGGGTATTCAAAAACTGGTCACTGGCCAAACGTTATGACAAGTGCCTCAATATTGAAGGAAATTATGTGAAAAAGTAGATTAAGGTACAGGATTTCATGTAAAAATAAAATTATCAAGATATCTTTGCACGTTTTTTATTAATTTCAAAACGGTACTTACATCTAGTGAAGACTTACTGCAAACCGCAAAGCTGTATTTTTGATGGTTCCCAACGACTTTAATGGTAAGGAGTTTTGTTGGTTCACAAGTCTATATATGTTTACCTAACAAACGTGAATAGGAAAATGAATGTGTTAGACTTTACCTACATAAAAATAGTAGGAACAATAGATTGTATGATAATTCTTTTTTTAAAATCAAATGTGGTTGACTACCCTTATTATCCACCCCAAGCAGTATGCTCTCGGATGCAGCTTACAAGTTGGAAACCCACGTAGCAAGCCAAACGGCCGAGATTAATTGAAAATGTATGCGAAATTCATGATTTATGCCAAACATTGAGCTTTACAAGCGCATCAGTACCCTTATCGAACCATCGATTTCTATTGATTGCCATTCATAGTTATGACAGTCGTATTCGTGACCGTGAATACATCTAGTTAAGCATTCATGTAGCTTAACAAAGCGGGAATCTCATATATTAAAATTCAACTGGAACTTTATGCAGAACCGGCTTTAAAATTTTAACAACAACCAAAATTGTTATAGGATGAATGTGTATTTTATATAGTTTATCGAATAGCGTGTTACTTATACTTGATATTACATTGAGAAGTCAGGGATGTTTGTAAAGAATACGTTAGAATTTTATTTATTAATTTGAACAATGATGTAGATATTGAAACGAACGTGAGAAAATTTAAAACAATGGGTGTGTGGTGATTGGGTACAGAAAGACGAGACGGACGAAATGAAGACAGAAGAGAAGTTAAAGATGATCTGTGGAATATAACTGCCTAGCTTTTGCCTAAATGATCCATGGAAACCACAGAAAGACTCGGTTTCGAACCAATGCCCTCTGCAGTGCTAAATGCTCAATGGTTTTAGATTAGAATTTTGATTTGTTTATAGGATATAATTGTTAGTAAATAAAAGGAATATTCTAAAAGGAAAAATACTGACAGAAACAGTGATGGTATGAGTTTATAGAAATCCGCAGAATTGAACAGGATGGAATTTTGGATAAAGTAATTGAGGGAGAAGGCGGCTATTGGTAAGGGATGCATGCAACTACAAGTGAAGATACATTTCTAGATAGAAAAAACAATACAATTTAAGTACAAAGGAAATAAAGGTATTCACAAGATTTGAAGTTGAATTTACATTGAAAGAAGTTTAGAAAATTATTGAACTTAACAAAAATACATAATATTTGTAGTTGTGTTCTTCTGCCACTTTTAGGTTTGAAGCAGTTGAGTTACCGTAACATATTACCTAAATCCGTTCCTGTTATCGAGAAAAAATCATCTAATAAGGGTGACTCGATTTTGCATACATACCTCAATATATCAAACAGATGCACAATGCAAGCAGATCCCCTTTTTTGCATAGTTTTTCTTCCGTTTGTCTAACCCTTTAAAAAAATTCCCACCCCGTAATAATGCCGCGCGTCACCCTACCCGTGTGTCTTCAGGGTGTTTTTATTATACATTCGTAACCCTTTCACCCCAGAATATGACACCGACCTATTATTCCGCGACACAAAAAATGAAGCAAACGAACTGTGTCAAGATTTCTTTATATTGTCGCGGATGTTGCACGTTGGCATTTTGGCATTTCGTGTTAGGTACAACAAAAGAAATAGCTTTCTATCACTATACGTACATTTACGTGCGTGTGTGTCTATATGTACATATATGTATCCGTCATGTACTGTTTGCTACCGTTATGGGGATGACTGTCTGACCCACATTTTTCAAGATCGGATACAAAAGGTCCTACTGATAATGAATAAGAGCTTCCTGAAATCCTTTTCTACCCTAGTTCTTTGTAAATGTGTCTGCGTATTAAACATAATTAAAATGGGATTAAATTTCGAATCGACCCAATTCGTTGTATCCTACATTCCACAATGTACTTTTTACCAAGACTTTGAAGGATTATACATGGTATTAAAAAGAATGAGGTTACTGTATGTGTCCAATTCAGAAGTTGCAATTTGGATATACAAATCTCACAAAATAAAAGTATTTATTTGTTATTTCGTGTTTGTCTGTTTATGATTGATACTATTTGATTTTTAACATATCATCAGCATGTTCCCTTTATATGATGTATTAATAGAAACAATTTCGGGACTTAATTTCTAATTGCCATACTATACAAGTATGCACTTAACGACCTACATCCTTAACTATCTGAAAATAATAATATTATGTAAGTTTTCCTCTGCTTCCCTTTTCTCCTGTTTTTGTTTCTTATACCAATCCTTAATCTCTCACAAGGTGTCCTGCCATCCTATTTATTTTGATTTTCATATACTGACTTCGATAACGCTTCTTGTTCTTCCACTCTTTCCAATACCTCTTCATTTCTATATAAATTTTTCTATATACAATAGCTTTATCATCCTCCCATAACACCACATTTCGAACGCTTCTAATTTTTTCCTGTTCGCCACGTCCACCGTTCACGTTTCGCACCTGTCCAGAGTCGTGTTCCAAACAAACAATATTTTTTGAATTTTCAAATTAACCAACCGATCACAAGAAAAAGTGATATCTTTTTGTTAAAAGTGACTTAACTTCATCCTAACTTATCTGGTTTCTAGATATCGGAAATCGGTTTTTACTTCTAGTTTTTCACATCAAATTTTTATGTTAGCTCTAACCCTACCTTCATCTACCTTTTCCAAATGACTAATAGATTCTCCTAATAATAATGATATTTAGTGTACCAAACCCATTAGTTCTTGTGATAGGAGGGGGTGAATAATGATCCCCAGGATACCTCGTATACTCTTTGCCTAATGGTGAAAAGCTTATTGTTTTCTGACAGTCAAAAAGTGACTTTTAGATGTATATATGGTATAGTTCTCAACATGCATATTAATAAAACGCCAATTTGGTTAATTTCCATATAATTGTATAATCACTTAACATGTGTTTCGCGCGCACTGCGGCTTCTTCAGAAGTTTTACATGAAACTTAATCTATCTTACAAGGTTTGTTGTTAAATACTAATGATAATTTTGAAATTTTGTATACCATATGCAATAATAGATTTAAATTGTCATTTCTAGAAATACTAGAAATAAATAAACATAAAAATAGTGATAATTTAATAAATGAACAAACAGAATTAAGTACCTCACCACTGCTGAACCTCTTTCCTATTCCCACCCACTCCAATAGTATTTAACAACAATCCTTGTAAGATACATTAAATTTCATGTAAAACTTCTGAAGAAGCCACAGTGCGCGCGAAACAAGTGTTGTGATTATACAATTATATGGAAAATAACCAAATTGGTGTATTATTAATATTCATAATGAATTTATATCAAGTAAATGTAGATTCGATTATATAAATTCTCAACGTATTAAAAAAGGGGAAAAATATTATTAATGGTTAATGAGTGTAATTGATACGCCAATAATTTATTGTGTGACTAATTAGTAATGGCTGCTGTGAAATAAGTTGTATTTTGTTCGTTTTATATAATTTTTAAGGGCAAACAAATGATAGTACCATAATAACAGTTACAGTTGTCAGGCGTGGGTAATCTACCTTTACGTACTCAATAGGATGAGATTTTAATTCTGTCATTGTGAAAAGAAGCGAGCCACCGTAGAGTTGTTCAGATAAGTCGACAACAAAGTAAAGACTGTTAATAGGGGAGGTCGCAGTTTAACCCCAGCAGGCCAACTATACGACTATAGTGACATATCACACCCGCTGTAGGTACCTGAGAGCTTCCGACCTAACAACAATGCAAAATCACTACAGCCGCGGAACTGTGTAAACATATTACACACAAACAACGATCGTAGGCTTTCGAACTCGTTGTTACCTGTGATGGCATGTTACCTACTCGACTTTTAAGCACTTGCAGAATAGTCGAATGCGCGATGATTTTTACGAAATGCGCTCGGTAAATAAAAAGTGAACGTTATCACCAAGCGATTACAAATATCTGTAATAAAAGAACTCCCACTGCCTACTTGCGTGTTAATAGAGTGGAAAATTTAAACGAATGAAACGTCAACGAATGAAAGGGTTGCATACCGTTATCATGTTGTGAACTATTACTACTTATCAGTTTTTAAACTATTGCTGTACTTGAAAACGCTCAAGTGTTGCTAATAGCAGATACGAAACGTTTTGACCTAATTTCACGTGCAAATCTATTTGAGTTATTGTCATCCATAATAATTATACCTACTTTAGATTCTATGAAGGGAAGCGAGATGAAAGCAAAATATAGCAACGCGACGATTTATATGAATAATAGAATAATTATGTAAAATGAACTTCATTAGTATTGCAAAATGAAGAATTGTAACGTAGAAAAATAGTTCACAACATCGCACCGAGACATTTCATATTTTTGTAAATTTAACGGGTGCTAGGTAGTAAACTTTCTCTTTGGCTTTAATATCTGTTTTTCTAAATATTTTTATCTGATAATATTTGCAATTTATGTACCTCTCATATAAATTATGCAATAATGTTTTTTTCAGTCAATTTTTCCTTGAAGTTCTGTATGATAATAAACTGAAATGAATAAGATAATCAATTTTGTATTTGACAAAAGAAACTTTCGCCGTAAGTTTTATAAGTATTCATATATTACGTCACGCTGCGAATGTGTGTGTAGGGTGGAACTGGAGGATCTTGGTGGGGAGTGTAGCGTGATGAAGTGACATATTGGGGAGAGGGTCTAGGGGTAAAGTGACTTTTCCATAGATAGTTGTAGTAGTAGATGTCATGACAAGACCACCGATTTTGTAGTAACCGGAAAAGTCATAATTAAACCCGTTTCCTTAATTTTAAATTAAATATTCGCTGATCAAGGTTAATTTCTTTTTGTGTTCTTTTTTATTGTGATTGGTTTCATGTTTCAATAACATCTACCTATTGACTTATAAGAGAGTTTTCATTACAACATACCAAAGACTTATTAAATTAACCTAGTCAAAATTCGTTCGCATGCATTTTTATGATTAATTTTATTTTTAAACAAATTGGTTTAATGCTTTTATTTTAAAATTCATATTAAAAGATTACTTTAAAGATTGAGTATTTAAATAAATTGAAGGTATTTGCCGTTGTCACTTGGTGAAACATATTATATTTAAAATAAAAATAAAAATTAAAGCAAACCACTTGGAAATTTTACTTAATTTATTTTTGACCAAATACGCATTTCGCCTTCTTAGGGCATCATCAGGGGTTTATACAGTTTAACTACATTAACAAGACAATTATATATACTTATATATCCAATTTTGAACCAACTTACGCTACATTAGGATTAAGGAGGGGGTTGTTACTAAATTCAATTTGGTTATTTGCTAAATTTTTGTTACTCAATAATGCTTTCTTAATTTTTTACATTTCATATTTGTCTAATACTAATCCGCCATTTTCACTTTTTAACAATTTCAAATTTTCAATATCTATCGTATGGTTATTTTCAATCAAATGTATCGCTAAACATGAACTATGTTTTTTATATTTGACATACTGTTTATGTTATTTGAACCGAGTAACAATATTTCTTTTTGATTTATCTATGTATATCGTATCACAATTTGAACATTTTATTTCATACACTCCAGTTAATTTAGATAAATCAATGTTTACTGTTAATTTATTATTTGTTAACAACCATAACCCCCTTCTTAATCCTAATGTAGTGTAAGTTGGTGCAAAATTGTATATATAAGTATATATAATTGTCTTGTTAATGTAATTAAACTGTATAAACCCCTGATGATGCCCCAAGAAGGCGAAATGCGTATTGGGTCAAAAATAAATTAAGTGAAAATTCCAAATGTTGTGTCTTAATTTTTATTTTTATTTTGCGTATTTAAATATAAAATCTCTTTGCAAATATAATATAAGCTCAAATTTTTCGTCAGATGCTGTGAAAAATATTATTGACTTTAAAAAATCAGTAACAACCAGCGAAAACGTTAAATGTTAGAGTTACAAGAGTGAGGGGGTTTGCGTGACTAAGCTTGACAAGGGGTGAAGGGGGGGGGGACAAACGTAATGTATGAACGCCCTCTTACATACTGAAGGTGATCGTGGTAAATTATTTGTAAACTAGAACTACAAAACTGTAAGCAACAAGAAATAATGAAATGAAATAAAGAAGACGATGTTAGAAATAATTAGCTACAATTTCTAATTGTACTTCTTCAATTTTATATTTTTAGTTGGAAGTTATGCGCAGCTTTCTAATAAAAGGTGAATATTTGTTCCTTTTTCTTAACAGATATACTTTCTTATATTCTTATTGTCATGATTGTTTTTTTATTTGTAAGCAGTTTGACCATTTATATGATTCGGAAGTGGCGGCATATCGAACAATATTTTATTTTTTGCTAATTTCGCAAAATCTTCTGTTTTCAAAGTACGGTGTTACTATATAATTGGTTGATAACCGGTATAGAAATTTTCATTTTCTTTATTTATTTTTAATTTGAGAAAATTTTATTACAGAAGAATTTATTAAGAAACAATCTGTTTATTCATAAACCAATTATTATTACTATTAAGTAGGTTGGCATCTCGAAAGTATTTTGACTGAACCTGCTCGTTTGAAGATAATTTCAAATACAAAGGACAAACGGAATGAAATTTAGTAAAAAGTATTGTTCAATATAGTGACCTGTTAAAAGATCAGCCTGAAAATTACCAAGCTTCTATAATCTAGAAGAATTTTGTGTACATTGAGTTCCATGTAAACAGGACAAGAATGGTGGATTTTTTACAAAGTACTTTAAGCATATTGTTCAAGTATAGTTCGTGATATACAAAAGGTACAAATATAAATATGGAATCAACGGAAGCAGCTACTCCGAGGGCAATACCCCTACCGGCATTGAATTACACCGTTGATTCCGATGGATTCTTAGACGAAGATATAACATATTCAAAAAGAAGGAATTAAAATCCTTATTCGTTTAAATATTAATATCAAAGATTTCACATTAGGAACGCGTCCTACCAAGTAGGCACAACGAACCGAAAGCCATATTCCACGACCGGTTTCGACCTATCGGGTCTCATCAGGTGGGCGCTGGCAGAAAGTCCTTTACAGGCTATATTATAAATATAAATATAAATATAAATATAAATATAAATATAAATATAAATATAAATATAAATATAAATATAAATATAAATATAAATATAAATATAAATATAAAGGTACGGTTATTTCAATGGCACCAATTTTGTCTTTGAAAATTAAACGGAATGTATGGGATAAAGCTACGACATTTCGCCATGTTTCATGTTAGAATTTAGAAGGAGATTCTTACTTCCAATATTTCCGGGGATGAAGCGGCTCTTCCACGTACGAAGCGTATAAAATAAAATCAATCGCCTTCGTCGTTCGTAGGTTCGTTCAGGTCACCCGCATTCGCCGTTTTACGGCCCTGATATTTTACTTTCCTTCGATCTCCCTCTTTATTATTCACGAAACATCTTTCCGGAGGAACACGGCACGCGGTGGAAAACGAACGAAGGACAAAATCAATCCGCTACATTTTTACATATTCTCCATGGAATACCTTGGCTGATTTCTTTGCCCGTAGTCCTCTCCTTTCTATAGCTGTCACGTGAACGTTCTATTTTAGTAGTTCTTTAGAATTTAATGCAAACGTTGTTGCTGTCATTTCCCCATTTCCTCACTTTCTGCTGTCTCTGAACTTTTTCTCGACGGTGGACCATAAATTGTTGACGTTTGATACGGAGAAACCAATACGGTACATCCATTCTTCCAAATTCTTTCCGATAGAGAATTTGCGGTAAAAGAGCATTTTCTCGGTTTTTCTCTTTTTACTTTATTGGGTTCCATTTGGAACAAAATGATCCTATCTTCGACTTTCGGTGATGTTCACTTTCGGGAAATTGACGTTAACCGAAAGCACTTTCGGAAAAAATGGTGGCATTTATTTCAAAAAACGAACGAACAAAATTATTTCCAGCTGAACAGATATCCATCACGAGTCATGTTCAATTTAAAAGCTAAATATAGTAGAAACTTGATTATTCGGCCCTCAGTTATACGGATTCGCGACTATCCGGACTACCAACCGCGACCAATTATATGTACCTACAAGTTGAATTTATGTAAGCATGAACGTATGAACCAAATTAAACTTATTATTTTATTTCATGATTACCAAATACATTTTATAAACAAATTATTTGTACATACGTACCTATCTAAATATTTTACTTCATGATTAATTTTGCAGTATTTTAGTATGTATTACACATATATGTAATCTAAGAAAATAGGTATGTACATACATGAATAAGTGCATACATGGTATGTTGGAAAATGTATCTCTTAATAATTTCTTAATAGACATTGATTTTCGTTGATATGTATTTGTTGTTTTTAATAAACACATAACATTATGTACTACATGCACAAAATCCGCTTTTCTTCATACATCGATTTTCGAAGTTCTACTGTAACATACTATTTTTAAATGTAATGTTGTTTCCAAAATTTTAACTCCAATGTGAACTAATTTGAACGTTTTTGGCTTATATTGTCTTTTTTTGCTAAATGCCAGCCTCTAAGAGAAGATGATGGCACATTTTGTTCATTTATAAACAAAACGCATTTTAAGTTATTACTTCATAAAACGAAGAATTTTAGGTTTTGGTGTTTTTCTGTTCAAAGGAGAAAATTAAGATTGTAATACATACATACATAACATACATATCTTTATAGTGCGTAGCATCTCTAAATTCTAAATTTGCACCAATATTGTATCATTGGCTTCTATGGCAAAATACAAATTAGGAAGATTTCTTTTACGAGAAATAAATAGTGGTACGTTTCAATCTTAATACGACCAAGAAAGTGTCACTAAGACCGCGGGCACCTTCGACAGAAGAAAAATTCAAATCTATTCCTTCTTGTTAAAATCAAGCTCCTGTAAATTCTCAAGTCGGATTGGATTTTACATTCGATTGCATTAAAATCACGTCGCGTGGAGCTTTTGAAGACCGAGGGAGGAAAAGAAAACCTTGCATGGGGTGCAAAGTCTCTTTATTGTACAGTAGAAGCCACTAGAATGGTTCATCTTTTATGACTTTTTTAAGAAAAAATCTATCGACGAATTTAACTGTAAAAGAACATTTGGAAACAAAGAGAATATAATACAATAGGGCTAAACATATAAAAACCATAAATTCCAGAAAAAATAACATATAGCAAATGCACATGGCAATACAAAAATTACAAAAAATCCGAGAAGTAAAAAATGCGTGACTAATAAGGCTAATATATTACAACGACAAAAAATAAAAAGATGAATATATGCGAACAACTACATATGGATATTGTTAGAATGTATTTTGCAGTTTATGTATTTTTGTATTGTATAGGTATATAATTTTATTTATTTAAACATTCCGTTGGAGGGCTTTAATTCCCTTATCATCCCCGTGTGTCTCCTAATGCTTTCGTATTGGAATGTGAGCAACTTGTTATAGTAAATTGTTATTTGTTTGCATTTGTTAATAGGTGGTCGTTAATCTTCGAAATTTTTTTCGAATGTAATTAGGGAAAAGACTTTGGCAGCCAGTCTGTTGAGTATTAATATCGCTCGACTGGCATTTTGTGTATTACCGAACTTGTTACTAGGCAAGCAAATATTGCGAAGAAGGTAAACAAGAACCCTTCGATAACATCCTTTGTTTAGCGTAAACTTCATCATTCTTGCTGTCACAAGAAGTGCCTCCGACACATCATTTCGGCATCAGTCTCGCGAGTCGGTTCAATTACCGCTGCCGTCATAAATAACGTATTATGCGAGGAAAATAATGTGCTCGTTGCACATCATGGTAATTTTGGATACGTGTAGAGAGGGGGAGGAGGATGGTGGAGATGGTGGTGGTGTTGGTTGGGATACCCGGTCGTTCGGGAGGGCAACTAATTAATGCTTGGAGCAGACAGTTTGCCATAACTGGTATTGATGTAAGCGGCGGAATACTGGGAAAGCATGTCAGCAGCGGCAAGCGTGTTCGAACTTGCGGTAATATGGAACGAGCTTTGGTGCGAGAAATTTCCAGTACTAAAGTTTAATATTTCGCTATACTATGACGAAGTTAAATATTGTTTAGGTTTAGCGAAAGATAATGGAGTAACACGTTTCTTGTTCCTTTGTACGAAACTGTTAAACTTACAAGTAGTTTCAAGCTACATGTTCGCTCTGTGATTGACAACTTCATCCCTGCGATGGTAAATGTCTAGAAAATGAACAATAACGCTTTTGCTCAGGCAGCTATATTATATTTTCACATGGTCTTTGAGGAGGGGTTACTCACAAGACAATTTCTGTTAGCACTTTCTCGAAACTACCGGAAAATATGAACATAAGTACTTGCAAAGGCTTTCGCGTTCAGAGTTCAACATTATCAAAAAAGTATGTGAAGCAGGAACTGTTGGGAATTGCGAAAAGTTACGCGACCAGAATCTGAAATCTCAAATCCAAGATAAAAATACGTGAAACTGTTGGGTACTATTTTATCGAAACTGATTATGTAGTAATCAGAATTGATTAGTGTAAACCTTGAGCTAGTAAATTATAAATTAGAGCTGCAACCCGTGGAGATATTTCTCACGATGTTGTAACGGAAGTTTTCTTTAAAATTGTTACTCATCATCTCAACAGAGAGTGAGGGAACTTTAAAGGAAAATTCGTTATAACGCACGCGTTTGTTCCACATCGACATCGAGGGATTTCCGCGTTTCCGTGGGATCGGCTGCCTTAATTCTCGTTTGGGAAACTAATTATAGATTTTCGTCCTAGGATTAGGAATTTAGTACCTCGTGGAGTTGGGGAGCGTACGAGTATAAAGCGACTTGCGGTTCGGGCTTTAGCAGGGCCGGTGTGGCATTTGCAACTCGGAAAGCGGGTGGCAGGGGGCCAAGCCGGTAGGATGGAGTGCGAGGGGTTGCTTGCGAAGAACGAACGTGAATTTTCCCGCGTGTTGCGACGTCTTGCGATATTTAACTATCTCGAGTCGGATTTACAACGGGGCGAAGTAGTTCGGGGCTTACGGTACATGCTTCTTCAAGCTTATCATATCGTTTTACTTAAAAGAGGTTTTCTGAAACGAACGAATCGACGAAAAGACACTCTGTTGCTTTTACTGTCGCAATTTTATAAAATAAACTAAAAGAAAAATGCCAACTCTCATACCGGTGCAACACACATATACCCGACGAAATTAAATTTTCTATATACAGAATGCATAAAAAGTCATTAATCCCTACTGATACTTAATATGATACTGAGAAAATATTACTGAGATATTTGCCGCTATTATTTTATTTAATTTCATTAAGAGAGAGACTTGTACAGATGTTGAATGTGTAGTGCCTCGATATTTTACTCGCTTAACAAACACTAAATATTTTATCACTTTCAGTTTAAATTTGTGAATTCCAAAATCATAAAGGAGGCATGTTTTTTAAGTTAGTACCGTTCTGAAATTAATAAAAAAACATGCAAAGATATCTTGATAATTTTATTTTTACATGAAATCCTGTACCTTAATCTACTTTTTCACATAATTTCCTTCAATATTGAGGCACTTGTCATAACGTTTGGCCAGTGACCAGTTTTTGAATACCCTTCTCATAGAACTCTGCCGCCTGACTTGATAACTGTTAACCACTGCATCACAACTGTTTTGACTTCGTGATCGTCTTGAAGACGCTAACCGCCCAGATGTTTCTTCAAGTGCAGGAACAAATGGTAATCACTGGGCGTCAGATCAGGGCTGTACGGAGGATGATCTACAGTTTCCCACTGAAAAGCTGCGATGAGATCTTTAGTCCAATTGGCCACATGCGAATGGGCATTGTCATACTCATTTGTACGGCCATTTTTAAATGCTTTCACCCACTTCCTTACCATTCCGTCACTCATAATGTTTTGTCCGTAAACTGCGCAGATCTCACGATGAATATCAATCGGTTTTAGTCCTTTAGCACTAAGGAATCGTATAACAGCCCGCACTTCACAGTCGGCGGGACTCAGGATTATCGGAGGCATCTTAAACACTCAGTAAACAACTTAAACAAGAGCGAATCAGAGTGTAATGGTGTCAATGAGTAGGTGACAGATGTATGTACTCAGTGCGTATGTTGACCGGAGCGCTGCGGTGGAAAAAATTCAAAATGGTATTTACTTATAGTAAAACATGCCTCGTATTATAGTACATGTAGGTACTGACCATTAACAGCAGACGTTTAAAACTGATAAATTTAATTTGAGTGTAGTCTCACACAATCCATTTAATGATACTCTGATGCTGTATAGTAATTGAGTTGTTCTCTATTAGGCACTATTAAAGGAAATTGAACTTGTCTGGTGACATTGTATTATTGAACGTTTTAAAATGAATTCCAGTTGATTTTGTACCGACTACTGAAAATTCTGTGTAACATACTTATTATATACATATTATAAGCTACTTGACACCGATATTTATATTACGTAAATGTAGTGTTAATTGTTAAGTCGTTTTTGACTTTCGACTCTGAAAGGAAAAGTTGTTTGAACATGATACACTAGTAAGTGCAGACAATGTAGTAAACGCCATCTGCAGAAATTTTGGTAGTTATTGAATCTTACAATAAGGAATAGCAAATTTCTATAGATGGCGTTCACTACACAGTCTGCACTTATTTATTGAGCACTTTTTAATGTTAGCAAGAGGGTTAGTTGGTGTTGTCTATGGACCGGCGTGCTGATGAGGACCAAATAGTTCGAAGTCGCGGTTTACTTGTGGCAGTTTCGATAGAATACCGACTAAGAACCTATTTTTAATAATAGCAGTAATAATATAAAAAATCGTATTACAAATAGAAGAGAAAGGCAAATTTATAATTATTTTTAGTAGCATGATAAAGAATATGTTTAAGATAAGATTTTAGTAAGGATAATATCTAAGCGTTAATATATTTTACGAAAAACGTTTCTTAATCTTGGTGGTGGGTGCCAAGAAAATACATACCTACATATTGTGTGTTGTATACGATTATTCTGTCAAATTTTGTTTTCCAGAAATGTTAGGTATTTGTATTACTTACTCAGAGGAAAAGAGAAGAAGGAGAGAAACGAAGAAGACAGAGACAACGAGAGAGAAAATTTCTCCTTTGTGAACCTACCTCGTGGTTACCTACCTATACGACAGTCCCCTACGGACGGATAAGACGGAATACGACGGGGGTGAAGTGGGAGGACGAGGTGACGTTGTCGACCCTCGCATCTCGCGTAAAATACAACCGGCAAAACCGATCGAAGTTAAGGGTGTGGCCGACTGCCCACGCTTACTGGCCATTCAGCACGAATTTTCTATCAACCCTCCATCACAAAATATTTTCCAACCCCGAAACGTGTATTACGTACATTTTTCATTGAACGCAAAATTGTAACATTCTTTTCTTACAATAAAAAAACTTTTTTCTTGTATGAATAATGTACGTACGTACCTACATTGTTCTTCAATTTTGATATTTTTCTTTCGTAGAAATTTTGAAAAATTATATAACAAATAACGACGCTTTCAAAAGAAAGACGAATGTTTTGTCAACGGGATCGTACTTACCTGTATTCACATTTAATTTATCAAAAATATTAGTGTTAGATGTTGATAGAGAGTTCGTATATATAGTGTAATAAGAGGAAATGTGTAAATCTGAATCGATAAATCACATCCGGAGTTAGCATTTACATTTTAATCATGGTGTTTTTCCATAGCATAACCATAATGATTCCGCCAGAGGCGTTTAGTCACTACGACGTTCAAATTTCGTTTACACGACAACATCCTGGATATCGTTAGTTAGTTCAATACTTGGTAATAGTCAGACAATTCCATAGTTTTATATCATAAGAGGAGATAGCACCGAGCGGCGTGGTCTAGTGCTCTAGATTATTGCTTAACATTCGGAAGGTCACCGGTTCAAACCCGGGTCCGGTTGCTTCGGTCCACGTTTTCTCTCCCACCCACCCATTCCCACGATTCCTGCAAAGAGGTTTGAATAGGGCCTTACGCCCTACCCTCCCGCTTTGCACTACAGTGTAGGTCGGAGGGACTGCCCGCCCACCAGTATGAGCAGCTGGTGGTAATGAAACACAAAAAAGTTAGTTAAGTTAGGAGATAGCTTCACATGATTACCTTATAAATCTACCTATACACTAACACCATAGATTCTTCCCATACATATGCAAAAAATGTTTACAAAGTACAGGGGATTTAGTGTAGTTTATTTCTTGATTCCATTCAATTTACTTATCTGTTTAATTTAGCATAGATAATATGAAGTATGTTAAGCGCTTGGCTGTGCGTCGCGTCGTCGTTAGTATAGACCTCTAGGTGGGTACCCAATAAAGTTATGAGAACTGCTTAGCTTAGATGTTACCTAGTGTGTTTTCATGAGTTATTCATCTAAGGTTGTGGAATTGAAAATCATCGTGTATGTCGGTGTACGTATGCACCAAGCATGCAGCTAATGCAGATTCCGCAGCATCATCGGCGTTTCTTGCAAGTTAAACACATAAACATGGTAATAACGGCATATACCACGCTGATGGAGGTTTACGGTGCCTCCAAAGACGACGTGTAAGGCCCTTATTTCGCGCTATTTACGCCATTCCAGCCTTTACCGCACATCCTAAACTTAATAGCTTATATATCACGAGATCTCATAGTGCTTTCGCGAATTATCCTGTAAAAGGTTTATGGCCTTACACTAGTAGTTTGCTATTAATCCACGTGCCTTTGATGTTTCGTTATAACTTGGAGGTTTGCTGATGGAAATTCGAACGTAATTCAACAACATCGCCACTTTTATACCACAACACATTAACTGGTTCATTTTAATATTGCGCCGCACCGTTATTTTTAACTATGTCAATAATTTGCTTTCATTTCATTGATAGCTTATGGATTTATTTTGTATTATCCGCAGTGTTATTATCCTGTTAGATTTGTTATAGTCTTAAAATGATTGGCCGTGGCGGATTGTATGTCACACGTATCCACCACAAACATACTTTCCAGAACTGAGTTTATGGAACAGAGCAATTGAAGATTTATCTTGTTTTTCGGTATTTTTATTGTTGCTATGGTTTATGGTTTAAGTCTTTAATACACAGCACTTATTGGTTCTGATAAAAACAACAGCATATTGACAATCAATTTAACTAATTGTACCTTTTTCGTTTCAGAGCTTATTTTGGAGTTTCAGTGACGGATCTTTGAACCTATTACTGATGTGGTAAGTGTATATATTTAAGCATATTTTTTATAAACTAAGGAATTTACTTATTAAAAGAGAAACAGGTTTTTAAATCTATTATTATGTTATTGTTATCTCTCTAAAAAAAGATAACACATTACCGGATTATTGTTGGATATTCTTCGTTTCGAATTAGCTTCCCTCCACAGTGCTGTCATAAAAAATATAAGAAGCAGCTGTATCTTATTCGAAATTGGTTGTCATATTTTTTCAAGTATAATATATTAGTTTTTTTATTGTCATGAGTGCGTACATAATTTGAAATGTAGTCATAGCTGTAAATTGTACTGAATAATTCAATGCTTTTTCAAATCAGAATATGTCACATTGAATTTTTTATTTTTGGGGGTAATATATCTAAAACCTGTGGATGGTTTCTTTGGTGAGACATTTTTGAATACTGATTTTTTGAAGGGACAGAAATACGTATTAGAATCGAAGAGTCAATTGACACAGTAATAATATTTATTGAAATAAAGTCTAAATTCCCAGATCTAATTGCAAACTTTGTGTATAAGTTAAGTTATAGTTTTAATTTAGTGTGTAGATAGACTTAGATTGTAGTTGTTGAAGAATCGTGATGCCGTTCTCACGCATTTATCTCCTAATGATGCAAAACTGATCGTCTTGACAGCATTAGGATTCGCATTTAAAAACTAACATCATAAAGTGACAAATTTATAACCTACTCAAACGTTTACTTGGATCCTAAACAGTTGTAAGACCAATCAGGTAATTTACCTACCCCAATAGATGCATGCTGAAGGGGTGTCACATTCAGACCAAAAGGTATCGAGTATACCCAATAACCGCCACAAATAATATCCAAAATAAACCAAATTATATACCTAGTTAAAATTAATACAAGTTTAAATAACGATAATTATAAGTTTAAGTTTAAAAAACAAAAACTACAGTACACTAGACTAAATTTATTTTAACCAAAAGAACAAAAGACGAGATGCCGTCACAAAATCGTTAAATTCAGAGATAAGGTGGAATGCACAATTATTAGAAAAATGGCTTGCATAATGGCTACAAATACAGGTATTAGAACGGTTGGTAAAAATGGAAACCAATGGTGTTCATTTACTCAATTTGTTTGAGTTTCTTTCTTAAATTCGTTCTACTCAAAATTCAGTTTTATTACAATGTCAATTTTTTGAAATAATAGTTTCTTTCAGCATCAAAATCTTTGTTTCTATTTTTCAGAAGAATTCCATTGTATCCAACGATTAAAAATACTCTTATGAATAACACTTAGGCCCAAAATTGGTCAGTTGGTCACTAAGGCCGGCAATTGGTCGAAAGCGTCATAATATTTTATTACTTGTAAAATCTTAAACTTTCACTCGAAAGCAAGCTAAACTATAAATGATGCTATTGTTTGTACTAGAACCATCCTATTAGGAATGACTAATACTACATTGTTATCCAGAATATTTTGGAAGGTACTCAACCAATCCGCTCGTCTCAATTACATGCCGGTATTATTTCAGTTTAAGTTTTAGAGTTTAAGAAGACCAATCGGCGTGGTCTAGTGCTCTAGATTACTGCTTACAATTCGGGAGGTGGCCGGTTGTTCTGATCTAAGTTTTCTGTGATTTTCTTGGATTATTTAGGCAAATGATGGGGCAGGAATATTCCATAGATAATCTTTCACTTCTCTTCTGTTTTCATTTCGTCCGTCTCATCTTTCTCTCCCTAACCACACCACCCACCCATTCCTACGATTTCTGCAAAGAGGCTGAAGAGGGCCTCACGCTCTACCCTCCGGCTTTGCACTACAGTGTAGGTCGAACGGACTGCCCACCCACGAGCATGAGTAGTAGCTGGTGGGAATGAAACACAAAAAAGTTATAGTTTAGTTTCAGAAGATCATTTAGTTTAGATCATTCGGGAGGCCATACTATATTCCGGTCAGTAAGTGCAGACATTAAAATAGTTGTTCAGTACCAAAGACTTTATATTTTAGGTTTATGATCCATTACATTTTATTTTAAGAATTTCGTATCTTCTATATTTCACAATACTGTTTATCAGATATCTAAAATTAAGTAGAAATATTTTTTCTTTTGTTCTATCACGAAGAGTGGATATTGGGATTTCCAAATTGATCATTATTTGAAACCAACTGTACATAATTATTTTACCCAAACATTTTATTATTTTGTATTGTATAATAACCGTTTATGTACCCGTCTAGTAGGCCCAAACAAGTTTAATTTTAATATTTCAAAATTATTATACACAGTTCTGTTTGTAGACTCGCTGGGAATTATGGTAATTGTTAAGTTAAAATAAACCTTAAAATAAGTACACGATTATTGGTCCTTCGAGTTATAATTATTAATGTGGACATCAGTAGACCCGTTCGATATTAGTGATAAAATGCTACGACAGTAAAAACAATTTTACGTAATCGTTTTCAATAATGTGAAATTAATTTAATGCTATCTTTAATTTCATGTCGATGCTTTCATGTCTATGTCTGGCTGCGGAATAAAAACCATTAGAATTTCCTTCAAGTTTTGCTGATGATTATTTGCCGTTGCCGTAACGGCGTCAGCGTCAGCATCAGTGGCTCGACTTTATTACCGTTCCATTAATTCCGAGTACTTGTTTTTCTAATTATGTAAGATCAACAGGTGGCAGCTCGTTCCTAAGATCCCGGAACAATCTTTAAATTGGGTTTTTAATTCAAATAGATTTATTCGCCTGAACTTTATTACCCCGATGTCTCGAACTTTTATGGCAACTTACTCTCCTGCTCTTTTCTTTCACTTCATTGTCGGCAAGTATTATAAAATAGTCGGAAGTGAGCCAGCTAAAAATTATTTATGTCAGTGTTCTTTGACTCGCTTTTTTGGATGATTTTGTTCACTAAATTTGCCTCGGGAGAGTGCTTTTGCACTCTAGAGCAACAAAAAGATTATTTCGATATTTTACTGATGGATGACTCTTGGTTGCCCGATCTTCCCCTAAAGGGGAACTGTTGTTTTTGTTTTGTTTGTTAATGGAAATTGTTAAAACAAATGAATACGTTTTTCTTCTTTTCGGACCATTTTTCTTTTCGGGAAGCGTCATGATTTTTTAACAAAATATATTTATAATACTACAGGTCAACAAATTCAGGATTAAGTATAAAAATAAAAAAGAGAGTAATAATTTCAAACGTAACTTGCAACAATATAAGAACATAAGCTTTCACGGCCGGAATTCATAGTAGAAAGGTTCGGGCTTGTAGGCCGTGATCGATGTGAACGGTTTCGTCCAGACGTTTCGTCAACAACTGCGGTTGCATCCTCAGTGGGTACTGCGTTGACTACGCGGACGAAGATTATACCTCGAAGTCGCTGCGACTGTCGTCGTTCACATCGACCACGGCCTACAAGCCCGAACCATCATTCTACTATGTAACATGCAACGTTGGGTCCAAATCTGAGCCCATAGCGAAGGGGATAAAGTCATGTCGGGGCAATTCTCAAATTGCCCCGCTCCAACCATCGAATTGCCCCCCTGTGGGGCGTACGCCCTACTTTGGGAAATACTGATTTAGATTCTCATTACGTTGTAATTCTCACAAAAAAACAATTATGTTTTTATAAATATAAATATAAATATAAATATAAATATAAATATAAATATAAATATAAATATAAATATAAATATAAATATAAATATAAATATAAATATAAATATAAATATAAATATAAATATAAATATAAATATAAATATAAATATAAATATAAATATAAATATAAATATAAATATAAATATAAATATAAATATAAATATAAATATAAATATAAATATAATGGAATCAACTACTCCGAGGGCTAATACCCCTACCTGCATTGAATTACACTGTTGATTCCGATGGATTCTTAGAGGATAATATAATATATTCAAAAAAGAAGGAATTAAAATCCATATTTGTCTAAATATTAAGATCAAAGATCTCACATTTGCAATATACTTATATTTATAATATAGCCTGTAAAGGCCTTTCTGCCAGCGCCCACCTGATGAGACCCGATAGGTCGAAACCGGTCGTGGGATGACTTTCGGTTCGTTTTGCCTACTTGGTAGGACGCGTTCCAAATGCGAGATCTTTGATCTTAATATTTAGGCGAATAAGGATTTTAATTCCTTCTTTTTTGAATAAATTATTTTGTTGTGTTGCTGTTAGAATATCTCAAAATCTTGACGTGCTAAGGCAATTCTGGGGCCATACTCCTAATCCCTGTTTATCTATAACATTTAATGAGTCTATTTCTTGATCTAAACAATTATAATGCAAAACTAGATAATAATTAAATAACTGAATGATTTAATTTACGATGGCGTGCATCATTCAAACGAATTTAAAACTCGTTAATCGAATATTTTCTTGTTGGCTTGTTCTGAAAACGACGCTGCATGTTAAAGGCGTCACGGGCCGCTTGAATTTGGTCAACAACAGAAGAAGTTCAATGACTTGAACATATTTGGTTTGGGGTTATCATCAATAACGTACTGGGGTGTTCAAGTCGGTGACTGGTCAGTCGGGTGACGGTGTGCGCGGCTGTCCAATTGACCTGGGGTCGCGCCCCCTGGTATTTTGCTGACCAGCACACCTCCCCTGACCTTTGTCGCTTGCCACTCGCCATATAAACAGGCCATCCATCACTTTTGCCGAATTTGAAACGAATTGCCGGGCTTGACGTTGTCCCTTTCGGAACCCTTTTTCAGTTAAACGGAACAACGAGCTGGACACAAAACAACGGTAAAATACATAAATTATACCCATGCATACACGATGGTCCCGGCTAACGTTGCATTGATATAAGGAAAAAGGATAACAATAGAAATATACTCAGTGTTTACATTTTACTTCATTTGCTTTTGATAGCCTAACTTGCACTCATGATTGTCTGTCTTCGAACTAAATAAAAGAAGAAAGAAATCTTAGATTTAAGGAGCTACTTTTATAAAAGGATTAAAAGAAGCGGGTCAACGGCGTTAAAGGAAATTAAGGGTAGCGCAAGATAAAAATTGTGAAGGCAATTAAAAAAACAATACATCTGCTGAATTTTATTTAAAAAAATCAACTACACTAATGTAAAATGATGATAAGACGTTAGAAGACAAAATGGAGATCAATTGTTTGAATGGATGAAGTTTTCAATAGAAATTGGATTTTTTTTATGCTTTCAGAAAAGACAAAAGATGACTTACGGAATTATAGTTAAAAGTGTGAAATGAATTCAAAAATGCCCAGGAATTATTCGAAAGTTGACATTCATTCTTCAATTAAAATGAATAATAAAATATATTACTGGTATTATTATTACGTATAAATGCAATTAAAATGTATTAGAATATGAATTTATTTAATTATGAATTATACTCCGATTGATACTTACATCTGCTGTAACTGAAAAAGATAACAAAATGTTAAATAAATACTAAGGAGTATTGCTTACTGATTAATAATGTAAACGGAAAGTGTTAATTCTGAAAGCTTTGTTATTCCCATTGCCTATATAATATTAAATTAAATAGATACATTTTTGTTATTTGTTATAAAAGGAGGGAAACGTATATATGTAAGGCAGGTAAAAAAGGTTTTTCGTTTTCCGAGTTCAAGACGTTCGTGTGGCAGTCGAACAATGTTTGTGTCCTAAGATACCTAGGGCATATTCAAACGAATACGAATACGGGTTAGTTAATTGTAAAAACTTTAAGATGCTATTATCTGAGATTGTTTTAATGTGTTAAATACAAAAGTTGGGGTTAATTCAGTCATATACCTATATCATAATCTAATGCATAATAACAGGCGGGCTGAAAAGTTCATTTTCTTTTTCTTCAAATGAGGCTGCTTTTCCGCGATTTCGTCTTTTAAACGCTCCAATAACACTACGTAGTAGTCGCTGTTTATGGTTTTCTCCTTTTTAAGATAGTCAATGAATATTATACCATGAGCATCCCAGAATACTGATGCCATAACCTTGCCAGCCAACATTGCGTCTTTCCAGGTTTTGGAGTCGGTTCATCACGTGCAGTCCACTCGACTCGACTGACTGACTGTCGATTGGACTCCGGTGTGAAATGAATGAGCCATGTTTCGTCCACCGTCACATATCGACGCAAAAATTTGGATTTATTACGATCGAACAGCTCCAAACACTGCTTAGAATCATCGATCCGTTGTTGTTTTTGGTCGATTGTGAGCTCGCGCGGCACCCACTTTGTACAGAGTTTTCACATATCCAATTATTCATTCACGACATAACCATGACCAACACGTCCCTTTAATATATTTAGGATCTCAGCTATCTCAATCAACTTTACTTTACGGTTATCAAAAATTATTTTGTGGACTTTTTTGATGTTTTCGTCGGTAACAGCCTCTTTCTCTCGGTGCTTATTTTTTATTAATACACGAAATTCCTTTTTATACATTTTTTCAAAGTAACATAAGTTATTTCACTAAAAATGCTATAACTCAGATACTAATAGTGCAACAGCTGTCAAATTTATACACGCGTCCTTTGAAGGTTAGGGCTAACTAAAAATCATGTGGATTTGATACTAGTAGCGCCATTTATGGGTCAGCCTACAAACTTTTTAGCCCGCCTGTTATTTGATTAAAAAGTAAGATGGTCAAATTTCTGCCATACATGATAACTATTAATAATAATTTTACGTTTTTGCTTGCTCAATTTTAAAAATATCGAGAAGCGTCTTTTTAACATGCCACTTAGGTTTCATTTCTTGGATTTCTATGGCTTGTATGTTACGTAGGTGTTATTTTTGTGCCAGTGAACTTAATTTAAGTTCTCTCACGTCACCTTATTAGTAAGGAGCTTTGAAGTGAACGGAAGGATACGTGATTTCTGAGGTTTACTGGCTGCTGTTGGTGGTGGATGGGTATTACAGGTACCACATCCACATCTACATTTAATCTACATCTACAATGCGTTATCCTCTGCAGCGTCTGCCTTCTCAGCAGGCGTTCGAATATTTCCGAAACAAAGCAACTGAATGACGTGCTTACGCGATTCGCGTTTCAGTTTTAGCAACTTTTGAATGTGTATATATCGGCATGCATTCGTCTCACTGCAACTGACTGTGAGGAGGCACTGTAAGCTGTTGGCGCGTTTCGGTGCGCAGAATGTGACCTTTCTCCACTTGACGTTCCCCAACTCGTTCACATTCTCTCGTCCTCCAACATAATATCTGTCAACTATGATAAGGAGCATTCGTGTATGTGATAATTAGTCTTGGCTGCTGGAGTTGGAACTGTTCGTTGTTCGACGTAAAACGGTGACAGTTCGGATGTAACTGAAATGGTCGACTGGCCCGTTAACTGGGTGTACAATATATTATGAAAGCATTGTTTTAGTTCATAATGTACAGTGGAAGTTCGTTCCGATTCCTGCAGCTCCTGACAAACATGTATGCGACGGCGTCCTGGGGGACTCTCCTGATGGGGGATCGGCGAGCCTTCTGGGTACGAAGTGCAACGGTCCATTGTGCCCTTTCGGATCGTTTAAAACTCTACCCGCTTTTCAGACACGTCAATAATTCATCACGGTTGGCGTTATTGTTTACGAATGCGAATCCACGGGTTTTTGTTTAGATACGGAAAACTTTTGTTCGGATTTTCATTATTATAGCCACGCAGCATACATCGGTTTAATTTTTCTTCTGTATTCATCAATATATCCTATATAATATATAAAAATGTACATAACTGAATATATTGAATCTAAATGAAAATCTACCGTTGGGTCCGGATGGAATACATGCTCTATTCCTTAAGAAAACAGCTAAATATATAGCACTACCAATCTGGATTATAATTAAAACCTCTCAGTGTTCGTGTGTTTAACCCGATGCCTTTAAAAAAGATTTTATAAAACCGACTTTCAAGAATGGTGATAAATTAAGAATTAATAATTATCGTCCGATTGTTATGCAAAATATTATCGCGAAAATTTATGAAACTATAATGTACAAAAAATTATCGCCGTACTTTCATCAGTTCATCATTGATGAACAGCATGGATTCGTTCCATCACGATCTACTGTTACAAACTTAACCTCGCAATGTACTTTTATAATTGATGCACTAAAAAATAAAAAACAAATTGATGTTATTTTCACCGACGTGGTGAAAGCCTTTGATCAGGTTTCCCATAAGTTACTCCTACGTAAACTTGCTTTAATGGTCAAATTAAAAAATACTTTTTCAACATCAATATCTGTTCCATCAGGCGTACCGAAAGGTTCACACCTTGGAGCTTTACTCTTTATTATCTTTATTAATGACATCAAAGACGTCATCAAATATTCTTACTTTCTATTATATGCTGATGATTTGAAATTAATTAAATTGATAGAATCGATAGATGATTGTATCAGTCTACAAAGAGATATTAACAATATAAATGTTTGGTTTGAGGAAAATCTCTTATATCTCAACATTAATAAATGTACTGTTTTGACATTCACTCGCACCAATTCAATTGAATATAACTACAAAATTAACGATAATGTTTTGTTAAGAGTTTTGGAGATGAGGGATCTTGGTGTTCTTTTTATTTCGAATTTTACTTTTTCTTCACATGTAACGAATGTTGTTAATAAAGCCTATAAAAAATTATACTATATATTACATAAATCTAAAGGTTTTAAAAATACTACAACGATAATAACCCTATATAAAGCTTACGTTAGACCTATGCTAACTTATGCATTAAATATGTGGGCTCCTAACGTTAATAAACAATGGTATGAATTGGAGAAAATACAACATAAATTCATTAGATACCTAGCAGCATTAGATGGGACACCAATAGATCCTTTTAATCATGATTACACTAATCACATGTCAAAATACAAAATTCCAACGATCAAATCTTTTTCTGACTACCTTGACCTGGTAGTTTCTACTTAAAGTAAAAAATGGTATGATTAATGCTAATAACCTCAGTAGATTGATTGTTCAATACCAACCTAATCGAGTAGTTAGAGAAAGAAATATGACATTTATTATTCCAAAACTACCTCCTGATCTCTGCGATCGACATCCGAATATTAGAGCAATGCTATCATTTAATGCTTTTGTGGCAGAGATTAATGTTTGAGCGATTTTCACTTCCATTTTTTAAAAAAGGGCGGAATAAATAAAATGAAAAAAACAAAGAAAAAATACACTAACATTAACAATGGCAAAATATAGCTAACAGAGTTTTTTCGGTTGGTTAACATATTAGTTTCACATCGGAGCACAGTATTTGTTGTCAATCATCCCGTTGTCCATCTTTTAGCAGTGGAAGTTTATTTAAATATGTTTGAAGAACTTTCGGAGTTTCAATCTTTTTGGAAAACGGGCGTTAAAAGGTGAGTCTTATACCTTTCGTGTTTTACTGGGACAATGTAAGCCAAAGAATGAGCGAAACATTTTGGAAACAAAGTAGTAATATCTCGATTTAATACTTTCTAACGTTTTAAGTAGATAGTAATTTTATTTCGAAAACGTTTTTAGTTTATGGTAATAAATGCAGTAATAAATAGGCAAAGAAATATTTATTGTAAATACTCAATAATATTATACTGTATAATATATATATATATTACTCTTGAAAATGACGTGAATGTCGAAGTAATATTATTGAGGATATACAAAAAATTAGTGAAACTTGTACCCAAAGTTGTTTTTATACTCTACCTATTTATTAAATATGGTGTTTCACAATAAATGCAATATAAACAGTATTTCTATTAATAAATGCAGTGCCTAATTATTAGCACAGTTCCACCATGAATTGATTGAAAATAAATATATAATGGGCAAGTATATAAGAAAGGGGCAGTAAATACTCGTTATCAGAGACGGCAAACCGAGTTGGCACATACAGTGAAGGAAAATCATAGGCTAGGCGAAGAGAAACATTTCAGTTGAACATTATACCAGTTTTATTTTTACTTTCCATACTTATAGGTCAAAGGTGGTGGTTAGGAGAAAAAGATGAGATGGACGACATGAAGTCAGAAAAGAAGTGAATGATTACCTGTGGAATATTACTGGCCCAGCATTTGTCTAAATGATTCAAGGAGACCACAGAAAACTTGGACCTGAGCAGCCGGTTCCGCAATCGACCCGATGACCTCCCGAATTCTAAGCAATTATCTAAACCACTAGACCATGCTGCTCGATGAAACAGATATTAACTGGCCTTTCCTTATATACTTGCACATTATGTATTTAACTTTTTAACTATTTATCAGAGTATAATAAGATATTCTACATGAAAAGGGCTTGATGGCCGTGGTCTAGAATTGGCTCTTCTTTCTTTTGATGAGTCCATCAATGTAGTCGTTTGTCCAACGATTCACCAAGTGCTATGGTTGCTATCCTCAGTGGAACGTAGCGAAAGCCAAAGCTCTTCGTAGCGGTTGTAGCGGGACTGTCTCACAGATAATGCCACTCTTGAATGCCTTCATGACTTTATTATTCTTATACTTTTCACAGAATGGTCAATCTGTATTTACGATAGTAGATAACGTTTTTGTTCATCAGTCATGTTGTTGTCCTTTATATTTGTCAAAAAAAATAATTTTACCGAATAAAGGGTGTGAACGAAGTGAGTGATAAGCAATTTAAAATTCAAACATCTTTATTACCGAGCTCTCGCTCCCTTTTGAAGAGTAACGGCACAAAATTTTATTTGCATGCAAATCTTGTTAAATAATTAAAAATATTACGGGCGGTAAGTAGTGAAAAGAAGAAAGAGGGAATAGTGGGATGAGTGATAATTGTCGCAGGAAGAAAATTTTATTAGCAGCATTGCTAACTGTTTCCGCCATAATTTAATCTCTTTTGTTACCCTTCTTCTCGTTTACTCTCGCCACTTATTTTTGTAATTACGGGCAATCAACAGGTTGCACTTTCTACTTTTGAACAGTTTTAACATTCTTTTCCACTTTATCCTGTCTTGGCTTGAGAGCGTCGTTGACAATGAATCCGCGACTGTTCGGAGAAATAATTTGAATTTTTAACTTTCTTACTTTTACTCTTCCTCTAAATCTAATGAAGTGGATGAAATTTTTTTCGTACCTACGTTCAAATTATTTTAAAAAGAGCGAATGCCTACGTTTCCTCTAATATTTGAAAGATATTAAAAATTACATACATTAATGCTGATATTAATTTTTGAATTAATTTGTGCTTACTAGAGATTACCTCAAATTGTTGAGGAAAAATTTTGTTATTCCTCTATTAATATAATGAATTTAATTTAATTAAATAATAATAATATACATTAATTCCGACGGTTCTGTGACATTGTAAGTACATTTGTCGTTGTTACTGCGTTCACCTCTCGTCGTTTAATGACCACAGCATTGGTGTCTAAAGCCAACGGTCCCGGGTTTGATTCCCGGCGAGGGTATGACAGAAGTAACAAACATTTCCTGAAGAATTTTACATAATCTGTAGTAGGTAAAAAGTAATTTAAAAATTAATATCAATGTTAATGTACTGAAATTAACTTCATAACACTATTAATAATGAAATTAATTTAATTAAATAATAATAATATACATTAATTCCGACGATTCTGTGACTTTGTAAGTGCGTTTGTGGTTGTTACTGCGTTCACCTCTCGCCGTTTAATGGCCCCAGCATTGGTGTCTAAAGCCAACGGTCCCGGGTTTGATTCCCGGAGAGGGTATGACAGCAGTAACAAAATTTTTCCTCAGGAATTTTACATAATCTGGAGTAGGTAAAAGTTAATTTAAAACTTAATATCAACTTTAATGTATTGAAATTAACTACCAAAAATTCTCTAAATATTTCATTATTAAAGACTAAAAGGTGTTTTTTAAAACAAGCTATACCTAATCTTCATCATCTTTGGATAGTCTTTTCCGCTAATATTTCTTGCTATTTTATTAGGATCTCTTTTCAATTTTCCAAATTCATGTATTTTTCCTATTTTGATTTTGTAAAGATCAAATACGTGAAAAATTTTTAGTGTTTCGTGAAAGGTGTTAAATTTTCTATTAGGTTTTATTTGCTTTGATCACATTCCTCGGAAAACTTAGTAAAGAAATGAGCTCATTTTGTCATATTCAAAAAGTGTTTCTCACGTCCTCCGTTTTCTGGAAGTATTCTCACGCTTTTAATCGCTTTCGTCTCTTTTCCTTAAGAACATTGGCTTCCAAAGTCACGTTTGCAAGACTATGTTTGGAAAATGGTGGTAATGATGTAGGGACCCTACTGCTATAAAGATAATTGGAACGTCTGTAGGAAAATCTGATGGCTGCACCGCTTGGAAGCAGAACCACTACCTTGGAAATAATGGGGATGAAATTTTATTTACTTTAGGGTGAAATGGCACTGATTTTGAAGAAATGAAAGAATGGTTTTATTTCTTGTTTCAAAGTCAGCTTGATTATTGAAGAATGATGATAAGTTCTACATACATGGGATGTAAATAATAAAAAAAGGACTAAGACTAAGTACATGTCGATAAAGTTCTCTTAAGTCAATTTATTTTAACGATTTTGTTATGCGTCCTTCATTTAAGAAAATGTTGTATCAGGTGATTTTTAGTGGAATTTTAGACTTTGTGTCGCACTTTACACTCCCTTACATTTATGTATATATATATATATGTAAGGATAGGGGAGTATATGTATATGGATACAACATGACGAAGTTGTCGGCGTTACGTAGGAAAGCAACGTGGCGGTTGGGGTTGAAGAGGCTGTAGGTGGGGTGGAGGGTATTTTGTCGTTTTCGCGTATCATTCTCTCTCTTTCCTACTTTCCCTATTCCGGTAATCTCGTAGTCGTTGGTGAGATGCCCCTCGTACCGCGCGCCACTGCTGATCAATAGCCGTCCGTGGCTAGTGGCTAGCGGTTGCTAGGGCGAGGGCGGGTTGCTAGGCGCTGTGGTCGCTAACGGCTCTCGAGGGTAGCGAAGCGATGGCGTCACGGCGCCGCCGCCGCCATGTTTGCCCACCTGCGAGCGCGCCAGCATCGACGCCGCGACGCTCGTTGACGGCGACGTGTGCATATTCTGATTGCGTACCACGAGCCGATGTTCGCTGCTTCGCCGATAGACAACATCGTATCAAAATACAGAGTGATCCTTCGACTTATTGAAAATATACAATAAATTTCCTTTTAATTTTTCAAATATAGTAAACGGTTTGGCAATTTTCACCTACGGAAATGTAAAATTTCAGTACAACGATACAGTTTCATTAAATTTAATTGTAGTAGTAATAGAATGATTTAGATTTTTACCGAAAACATAGATTTCTTGTTTTTCACCACTTCACGAAAATGTGTACAATTAGTTCCATAGTCGTACGCAACTCTATTAAAAATTGAACTAACATGGGATGAATGAATTGAGTGAATCAACAGAAAATATTTTAATTATGGGGAGATGCCGCCGACGGACGTGAATGCCACAACCACTGTTAGAGGCTATCTATGAAAAGTCAAAATTTCAATGAAAATTTCAGATTTAAGACAATACTCTGGATATAGATGGTAGACGCCGGGTTAGTTAGTTGCATCCTTCAATGTGATTTATAAATGGTCAGCTAATTGCAGAATGTTGTATTTTCGGAATAAATAACTCCACCGATTTGCTTTACAAACATACGTACAATACCACCATAAATATTAGTATATATAATGATGACTAGTTGAACTCATCCAAATTTCGACGGATGGTTACCATGGTACATTAGCATATACATTTTAACCATGTCGTTCCTCCATAGTGTAATACATGTCCTATCTACCCATTAGACGTTTTAATAGTTGGGTAATTCCATAATTTTATATCATGATAGGAGACAGTTCCACAAAATTACATTACAAACCAACCTATAAGCTAGCACCATAGATACTTAGTACACTATTAGATATATATAGTGAAGATGAAGATAATGATTTCGACACTAGGATCATTTGGGTCAATAGTGCACAATTTGTTATAGATACTCAATGCACTATAAATCATAAAACAAATGAAATTTTGCGTTCATAGAACAAGAATTTACATATTTGTCTTTAAAAATATAACAAGGATGTATCATACCTAAATGTTTCAATATTCTTTGAAAACTTCTGAAACTACTAGGATGGATCAAATATAAACGAGCCTTTGATCATAAAACATTTTTTTTGAAAAGTTTCACAAAAACACAAATTTCTCTATTTTTACAAATATCCTCCTTGTTTGTCTATACATTTTTCCCAACGCATTGGTAGTTTTTTCATTCCGTTTTATTAAAAAAAACAGGGCGGGTGTCTACCTAATTGCGCTCTCCTCCTAGTGATTCTCTAAGGGGCTCAAACATTTGAAAATCACAAGAGGATAGGTCTGGGCTATATGGAGGGTGTTCCAGCTAAGTAAAGTGCATATCATCGATTTGGGCTTGTAATAAAACTGCGGCATGAGGTCCGTTATCGTGCAAGAGTAACACGTCACAAATGGGTTGCGTCCTCCTTTTTTGGTGATAAGCAACCTAACTGAGAACTCAGCACCCCTCTCCAATTCCAAAAAACCGTGGCTAAAACTTTACCTACAAATAGACGTGTTTTTGGCTTCAGTGGGTTTGATTCAACTTTGCGCCGCCACTCCATGCTTGCTCGTTTTGATTTTGGAGTGTAATGGTGTACCCACGTCTCATCGTAGGTTACAATTTTGTGCAAATAAAAATCACCTTCCTCTCTAAATTGAGTGAGAAGCACCTGAAAGATGCGAACTTGAGCAGCTTTTGATCTTCACTAAGCAACTTTGGAATCCAACGAGCTGAAATTTTTCGGAATCCTAGGTTTTTCGTTGTAATTGTGTGGACACTCCCACAGCTGATGCCGACTTCACCAGATATCTGAAGCACTGTGGCGTGGCGTAGCGGTCCCCTTCAATAAGGTTTCTAACGCGTGCAATGTTAACCAGCGAAATGCTGGTGCGCGGACGACGAGGATGATTTACATTTTCGACACGAGTAATGGGCGTAAGCCTATCGTTAAATTCTTTGCACCAAACTTTTACACGTGGCCACGAAAGCGTTTCGTTTTCGAATTGTAAATTATGTTTGCAATCTGCGCAAAATTTCAGCTGTCTTTCTCACTCATTGCGATAGCTATTGACCAGGCGAACGTAGTAATACACGGTGTCGTTTCCGTGCCACCTGATATCCCCACTTCAAGTTCCTAACTCCTGGATGCGCCTTGAACAACTATCCGGCACGCAATTAAAAAAGGCTCGTTTATATTTGATCCACCCTCGTATATACATAGAATTTGTGCATTAAAAGTGGACGTACCTGTACGTTTTAATCTCAATTATGTATAAGTTTTTGTCTATTGTCCACAATCAAAAGATTTGTTTAAACAACATATACCCTCAGATGTCACTAAACACATGAAAATTGGAATAATTTCTCATTTGTTTATTAAATTTAAATATTCACTGTACGC
Organism: Agrilus biguttatus; assembly: GCA_963921985.1. Lineage (NCBI taxonomy): Eukaryota > Metazoa > Arthropoda > Insecta > Coleoptera > Buprestidae > Agrilus > Agrilus biguttatus. The sequence continues at coordinate 13,689,580 of OY998119.1, read as the reverse complement.
TGCTAACTTTGTGTTGTTTTAATTTTTGCGTGTAACTTTTATTAATTGGGTATCAACCACTAGTCTTTTCAAATTTAATGTCTACCTAATAAAATGTTTTCTTTCTCATAAATTAAAAATTAAAATTATTAAATTTAGGTCACATAGCCAGTTTTGCTTCAAATCAATTAAATGTTTTAAAACTAAATTTTCTGTACAGTCTATATATGATGTATATACTTCATACTGGGAATTATTTAAAATAAACTTTAACAGCACACTGTCTCCTGGAATTTAAAATTACAAATTACCTTCCCTTATTTAAATAAATTTTTACTTATTATTTATAAGGCTTCTCCTTAAAAACCACCCTGTGTGTTTGTATCCGTATATGTAGATTGACAACTGGTGCGAGCCGGTTAGTGAAAAGTTGGATATTAGGTGTTTGTTTTCAATTTTCTCGGCTGGCACACGACGGAATCATCCTTTTTTTTATTTAAAAGGATGAATTGAATATCGAGGTTTTTGTCAGGACGAGACAATCTACAAGGAAATATTCTTAGCCCCCTGAGACTTCAATTTTATTAAAAGGTTTTGCTTGTTCGTGAAGAGAAGGTTCGTTTAACAAAGAAAATGGCTTGTACTCAAATTCCAAGAAATGGCTCTTTTCCTGTAATGTACACATCTCGAATCGTTCATGTGTTGTCTTATTTAATTTAATTACAATTCGTCTTTTGTTTCCATTTTATCTCAAACAAAACATCAGAAAAGAACGATTTTTCTTTTCTGTGACGGGTTTTATCTTTTACAAAAAATAATACTCAACAAGTACGTCTTGATATATAATTACGAATATATATATACAATATTGTAATGTGTATTTTCAACAATATATTTTTTCTTGAAACTTGTGCGTTTTTTCCAAATAAAATTATTATGGATATGTTTCAATTACTAGAAGCTTTAACTCTAAAAAATAGTTTATTTTATAGCGATCGAAATAAAAATATAGCATATTTCAATTCAAAGCAATTTAGGATAAATATAAAGCAGCGATTGAAATTTGTTGTGTTATAAAATATAATATATAAAATAAAATATTGTGATGATGTAAATGTTTGTAATGAATTTCAAAGGGAAACAGTATACAAAAGCAATTCCAAACAAACGTGCTCAGAATCTAAACAGGATGAGATGAGACAAACAAACTTCGAATATTCGGTAAGTTTAAAGATCGGAGCATCACGTAGTAGAAGGGTGGCTTCTGTAAGCTTGTCCACAATTTAAAGTTCACCAGAAAACTTACATAAAAATATTGGCGTGAGAAGCAGTGAGAGATTTAGTATTATGTAAATCCAAGAAGAATATTAAGGGAGATTCTGCTGTGTGATAAATAAATAAACTAAAAGAGAGGTTTACCCATAATTATCAACAGTAACTTTAAAAATCGGACACGTGCTTCGCCCACTTTAATTGCTAGCTTTATGAATGCGGAAATTATTTGTGGCGTACAACTTTAAATTATCTCTTGAATAAATTAACGATAATCCATAATTTTCGTAAAATTAAAATACTTGTGATTTCCACAATCCTATTGTCAACATGATGTATATTTCGCCACGTTGTCGATCCTTCTGAAGTTACAAATTTATGTAAACATAATGAATAGTGGTTCCTCATATAATTTTACATCAATTTCTTATTGGTTAGGTTGTGGGTCAAAGTTTGATCATAGATTATTGGTCGTCAACGAGTAAATTTTGGTTAATATCTTTATTTCTAGGAGGTTTAACTTAACGTTTAAGGAATAGCAATGGATTACTGCTTGCCCTCAGATTAAAAAACTCCAACTTGTATGAAACTTGGTGACTTATTAAAGATGTATTAATTGTAATGTATTGTACAAAACTTATTTTTGAATTTGGAAGGATTTTTGCCTGGTTCATCAAATGTGTCGAAATCTAAAACTTACGCCACCGTGGAAACAAATCTATAAGTAACTTGGACATTATTTCCAATTTATAACGATTATAATAATCTTGTTATTTGGATTTAAAATGTTAGTTATTTGTAATAGAAATTATACTTTTAAAGTTTAAATTTAAAAATACAATAAAATTTGGAATTACCCTAGAGTAACGAGGTGAATTTTTAAAATAAGCAAGATTTTTGTTAGAAATAACTAACATTTGAATTCAAATCTAAATTTCCCATAACAGGATGATTATCGTTAATATGAATTTGAAAGAATTTCCAAGTTAAGTTAGACTTGTCTTCAAGGCGGTAAGAATTTTAGATTTCATTACTTTTGATAGTCCAAGTAAAATTCCTTTTAACAAAAAAATTGCATTATAAGTTACCACTAATAAATGACTAGTTTCATTTATGTCGGAAAAGGTTTTTTCATATGACTAACTTCTGAAGAATCCACAACACGGCGAAACATACATCTCAAGTTGACAATAAAATTGTGAAAATTACAATTAATTTTATAATGAACTTTCATCAAATAAAAGTAGATTCACAGAAAAATTATATTTCTATTCAAAACAGTGGTCCTTAAAAAACAATTACATACCTTTTGAACTCATTGTCTTCGTCATCAAAAGTATAGGTCATCATTTAATTATAAACACGTAATGAATTAAATAAAATGTTTACACAAATTAAGAATTTCAGATCACACTCTACATCTTATACGGAGTACAGTCATTCGTTCACTACCTTTGACATTTTCTAACTAACATAACATATGCAAAAGGGTTGCGTTCAATTTATAATTTATTCCATTCTATTATTCAAAGTAGGCCGGGATTCTTCCTATGGTTCTTTCACTCTATTGCGTCAAATGGGGGGTTAGAGCGTCAAATCCTCCGTCTTTTTTTACCTGTGCCTCGAAAGGGTTGAGCGATTGAGGGTTATTTCGGAAGCCTTCGTATACTTGTCTATATGTTTGAATATTTGTATGTATATGTATGAATGTGTTTTAGGTAAATGTATGCGGAAGCTCTTCGCTACTCTTTTCGAATTAGAACACGCCACCAGTACTATAAAAGAGGAAATAGGAACTGTGAATCCTGCCTTTATGAGCTAAAACCAGTCTGTAGTTTCCTTATTATAAACTCACCCTGACAGGAAAATGTCAGATTGTCAGGAAATGACAAGTGGATAGACAAGATTTATTAAACAAAAAAAAAACATTATATAGGAGGTACTATGATGAAAAAGTTGTTATATTCGTAGCATGATAATAATAGAGATTAAGTTTTTTTAAGTGAAAATTTTAAATAAATTTAATTAAACCCATACATATTCTATCATATTAATGGAATTTCAAGTTTTTGTTTTCCGAACTGTATTTTCAAATGACCAGATGTAATCTAAGGTTTTGGTTAAAATCCTTAATCATGCACTTCAAATATTTTATTAAGTAAATGAACGGGAAGCAAATAATTTAGGGAATCTCTATTAGATGAACGTATAATACACATAATTCTATAATTAATAAAATTGTGACGTGTTCAGTCACGAAAACATAATTAAACGAACGAAAACAACGAAATTTATTAACAACTAAAATTAAATTAACTACAGTTCTGATTAACACAAGTCTACACAATTCTTCATATTAGTAATTCTATTTCTCCCATCGCCGTATTCTTCGCCACTACTTATACTCGCGTACTGTTGTCGCCACTCTATGACTATCGCCTGTCTATCACTCGGTCCACCCAGTGCACTCGCTTTTATAGTTTACAGAATTCCCTCTAGAACGTTCTACAACCTTCTCGTGTTACTATTGTCTTTTTATTGATCATTGCTAGAATATTCCAGACGTATCTAGGAAGGCCGAGAATATCCATTATAATTTCCAGGGAGGTGTTGTTAATTAGGACTGAAACAACACAAACCGCAAGTATAGTTACAATATAACTGCTCATTATAAAATATTAGAAATGAAATAAATATGTCAAAAGATAATCAAAAGCAATAAGAGGAGGCACTAGGGTCTTGATTTATTTATTTATAACTGATATAGATAGAGGACGGACACGGTGAACGAATCCGGAATCACGAGGATTCACTCATGTCTTTGCAAAACCCAAATGTAAAGTTATCAATATAAAAAGATGTTTTTGTGTTCCATTCCCACCAGATACTCATGCTAGTGGGCGGTCAATCCTTCCAATCTACACTATAGTGTAAAGCCGGAGGGTAGGGCGTAAGGCCCTCTTCAGCCTCCTTGCAGGAATCGTGGGAATGGGTGAGTGGTGTGGTTAGGGAGAGAAAGATGAGACGGACGAAATGAAGACAGAAGAAAAGTGAAAGATTATCTGTCGAATATTACTGTCCCAGCATTTACTTAAGTGATCCAATGAAACCATAAAAAACATGGACCAGAGCAGCTGAATCCGAATTCGAACCGGTGACCTCCCGAATTCTGATCAATAATCTAGAGCACTAGATCACGCCGCTCGGTATCAATACAAAAATATTCATTCTATTTCAATTTTAAATCTTCTGTTATTACTCTATTGTTCGTTGCCTTTTAATCTTTTCAGGTATCTTTGTCAATAGATATGCATAAATTTACAACCACAAACAACTGTTACTGGTGAACAGATGTCCGTCCCGAATTTTTACCATCAAAAAGACCAGTTAAACTTAAACTTAAAAAAACAATGGGTTCTAAACATAATATCTTTAACAAGTAGTTGACAAAATTTTATTTTTAACCAAGTAAAAGCACATGTATTTTCAGTTTCTCAATCACTAATTAATTGTTTTAACGCACAGTCACATAATCAAAAGTTTTACAATAAATTCATATTTTTTTTTTTTATTAACTTAAGGATGTTTTCTATAAAGGTAGTTCATCAAAATCCCTACGCAAATATTGTTCCATCAACATAATACTAATAATATTTTCGATTCATTATCAATCTAAAATTTGAAAATCAAAGGATAAAGAAAAAACTTGGTTATATTATAATTTCACTAAAAGTTTGTCAGATTAAATTAAAACTTTTAGTGAAACTATAATACCAAGTGTTTTATTAATCCTCTGATTTTCAAAGTTTTCAACATGTTTCACCAAGTGCCAAGCGACACAACTATCAATTTTATTATCGATCTAGTTCCATTTAAGCAAGTAGCAAATACCTAAAGATGACATTCACTGCGCTGTCTGTATTTATTAATAAAAAACTGACTACGACTAATTTTGATTTACTGCAGTCTTTAGTAAATGAAATACTGGTCAGCAATAAAAAATGTATAGATAGGAATATACTGGTCGCTACTTGATATTTTATAAACTCAACTACAAGGTTGTAAGTGTTTTTGTCTTTTAGAGAGCCTTGTTTAAAGAACACCCATTATTTTTTATATCATAATTACTAAGTAACAATTCTACTATCAGCTTCTACTTTGTGATAGTTTACCATTATAAATAATAAGAAATACAAGCTACTTTGTTACCTTTTACTTCACTTAGTTGTTTCTACCAACGTAACTATAGTTTCGATACAACCAGTACTATTTTCATGCAATCCAAATTTACGAATACCTAAACAGTTATTTATTTAGAACATTATTGTTAATAATAAATTCACCTCAATACGTTTAATTTAAAGTTTTTTTAACTTGTAGCTAATAGAATTTCTACAATTTTCGTGTGTGAAAAAATATAATTTGTTTTTGAAATGAACGTAGCTGGTAGCTATACAATTTTAAATTAGTATAAAATGAAGCATACATAACATATGTGCTCAGCGCACTCACCTACGTTTCAGTAACAAAAGGATTTTGTAACAGTAGTCCTAACTACCTGAGGACTCAAAGGCTCAAGTGGCTTCAAATACCTTTTAATTGCATTTCCGCATAAACTCCTGTTAACCGTTAGAAGAGTTTTATTGCAACCCTTTACCTGGCTTGATACCATACTATATAATATACTATTTTGTTGCGTTCATAATCTAGGCAAGGATTTGAATAATTCAAATCGTACTGTTCGTTCTTTCGTTTTCCGGTTTAACAACGAACTCTTTTGCTACCTTACATGTATGAAAAAACGATTATCTTTCAATAATTTGCTATAATAAATTATTTTTAACATTATACACGATCAGTAGGTACTTAACAATAAAATAATAAAACAACTATTTAAGTAGTTTATCTAAAAACTAAGTTAAAAAAATTAAAGTTTTAAAAGTTTTAAAGTTAAGCTTAAACTTAAACTTTAAACTTAACTACTGTGGTTCACGCTTGGTTTATAGTGTTTAAATAAAGATTATAGTGTAAGTATTATATTGGAAGAAAGGCGTAAAAAACTAATATATCGATAATAGAGATTTTATTCCGGGAATGTGTTGTTGACGATAATAATGAAAAACAAAAACTTTCTAGTTCAAAAACAAATTGTAGCAATGTCATCTTTTTAAATGGTAAAGACGGAAAACACACTTTTTTGGATATTATGCACCAATTCTAGACAAAATTTTATAAATGGTCAAAATAGCAAACCAGCATTCGGCTGGAGGTTCCAATCCTAACTTTATCAGCTTATAATAGCCTATTAATTCTGTTATGTGACAAAACATGAAGTCTTCCATTTTTTGGAAAATTTACATTCTCTTATTACACTATAAATCGTCAGTTGGCTAACGTTTTGATACTGAAGGCTTAAAGCTCTTGTAACTCCATAGTAACAAATAAAAACACAATTGTTTCGGTTGGAAAAATATTTTATTGTCACCACAATAATTCTTTCGACACACTGTACCTTCTTCAGGTGGAAGAATTTTATCGTATATACAAAATTACAAATCTAAGGGTAGGGATAAATTTATGAGTATATCTACACTTATACGCCTCAGCTTCAGCGATAACCTCTTCATTCGACCGAAATTTCTTACCGGCGAACATTCTTTTGAGGTCTGCGTACAGCCAATAGTCGCTGGGAGCCAAATATGGAAAATACGGTGGATGCGGGAGCACTTCGAAGTTTAATTCATTTAGTTTTGCAATTTTTTTGATGATAAATGACTTGTGACAGGGTGAGTTATATGTGATCGTTTCTCTGCAATTTGAGCCTTCAAATGCTCCAATAACGTTATATAATTACTACAATTCACTTTTGATGGTATTTCCCTTCTCAAGATAGTCGATGAATATTACACCACGCACATCTCATAACGTATAACCCATAAGCCGATTGTTATGCTTTCGGGCGCTTTGGTCGAGGTTCCAGGTTTGGACCAGTTGCTGTCCACTCAGATGACGATCGTTTTGATTCAATTGATCCGGAGTGAAGTGATGGATCTATATTTCATCCATTGTCACATATCGACGCCAAAATTGCGGTTTACTTACGTTTACATTTAAACATGGCCAAACACTGCTCAGAATCATCAACACTTCATGTTCTTGTTTTTGGTCAACAGTGAGCAATGAACAAACGCGGCACCCACTTTGAACAAAACTTTCTCATAGTCAAATGCTCATGCAATATAAAATAAAACCAACACGTTCGTTTGATATCTTTACGATGTCAACTAACTCACGCAATTTCACTTTTCGATCATTCAAAACGATTTTGTGGATTTTTTTATGTTTTCTGTTGTTACCGTTTCATTTGGACGTTCACTGAGTTCTGCATCATCAGTGTATTAGTGTCTCTACGACCACGTTTGAAGTCAGCAAACTAACGTTTTACTTTGCTTCGGTTGTTTCCGATGGAGCGAAGTCTCCATAACACTTTTCCACTTTTCAAGCCATTGCTTCGTTTGAACGATATTTTTTCCATCAAGAAGCAGTGTAAAATTAAAACAAGAAATTGTTTTTGACGCAGTGTTTTGAAAATAACAAAGTTAGCTATATAAAGTCACTCTTAGCACAATAACTCACAAACTAATTAATAGAATATCATGAAATTTGAACAGATGTCTTTTGAAGGTTAGTACTAACTGAAAAAGGCGTGAGTGCAATAAAACTAGCGCCATCTATGTGTTAGGCCCGGGACTTTTCATCCCATGTGTTAATCTGTCTTTGTTATGTTACGTTACGTTTTGATCTCTGAAACAAGTTGATAACTTTGTACATTTTCAACTTAGTTTTAGTCTAGATTTTCATCTGCTGTTGGTCACTCTAAAATGGTAACATTAAATTAAAAATTATTATATTTTTTTTGTGTTCTGTTTAAAGGTTATTGAATTATCTATTTAGAAATGTGGGTAGGGAATCTATGTGTATAATGTTCTCTAAATTAACAAGTCGCAAATGTTATTTCCTAATGGAACAGCAACAGCTACCAGCTACCTCATTCCGTATTTTCTGTTGACATCGTCGTTATGGTCTTTATTCCCTAGTTGGTTCATTGCTAACAATGGCAGATTGCACTCCCTTAATGTCAACAATTTAGATAACATTATATTCAAATTACATAATGGAGTGAGAGAAATCAATGGCGCTGCATGCCACATTTTAAGAGACACTTGATGGCAGCTTCAGTGATCTCGATAAGGTGAAGAGCATTTCTAGTTTTACGAATGGGTCATGCCAGCATTCAAGTCGTTAGTTGTTTAATATTCACACCATAAATCCCAGCGTTTTAAATTAGGGGAAACCAATGAAATCGTTTGAATCTTAATTGTATAATTAAACGTATGTAATAGACTGGGTTGTATGGATCGAGCGGTCGTGTAATTTGCAGTAAAACGTAAAAATTGTAGATTGAGCGGCCGCTTTTTCCATCTCATTTAAATATGTCGATTTCTTCTCGAGATGATGGTTCTTTTTTGGACTCCTTGAGCCGATAAGCGATTTTTGTACAGCGAACTTCTTACATATTCAAACTGAGGCACACGAGTGACAAACTCATATCCTTTATAATGGATACCACTACCTAACCTAACCTAACCAAACCAATTTATTTTCAGAAATAAAGGTGTATACACTATACACGTGAAACGCTTTTTTGACCGCAAAATCGACAGGTAAATCCACTGACCGCTAGTAATTTTGTATAATGTATGTTTTTTATGTTCGAAATATTCAAATTATTGCTTCGAACCTTTTGTACAATTGTACCACATATTATTAGTCGAAGGACCATAGAAAACACCGAGTTTTAAATATAACGAATTTATTATATAGACTACAATTACGAACCATTCTAACTTATTATAAAAATTACGAATTGAATTTTATTCCTGCCTTATGAAAATAACCAATATCAAATTACTCTCAGCGAGTCTACAAAGAACTCTTAAATCGAACCTAAATTTTTGCAAAGTAGATTCTGAAATCAACAAATTATCCTTCCCAACAACAAGGTTATTAAAAATATAAATATGGAATGAACAGAAACAACTATTCCGAGGAATAATACCCCTACTGGCATTGAATTACACTGTTTATTCCGATGGATTCTTAGACGAACATATAACATATTCAGAAGACCCTTTGCAAGATATATTGATAGTTCAGTATGATTCTCATAATCATGATGCTTTTACTGATTGATATGATTGATCGATTTGAATGATATGTTTCAGTTGCTGAACTGATCTGACTGACTTTTTAATTGTTGATGAATTGTATATATAAAGACATTCTCCACCCTTACAGCAGCGGGGGTGAGAGTATCAACTAATGGTCTTCCAATAATCTTTGAAATGGTTGGTTTTTAAATATAGTCATGTCTACAAGTATTTCAAATCGTAACTGCCGCTGTTATTGTTCACTTTCAAAAGGTCAGTACACTTTATATTGTAAATGATAATTAATACATTCAATCAAGCACAGCATTTATGACTATTTCGGTTAAACCGTCAATAAATGTTAATACCTAGAATTCCCAGAATAATGTAACCAATTTTCTAGTTTACTTATTTATTTAACAATTATTTGTTTACAGCTATTTATTTAATCACTTAAACACTACTAACAAATTTTAACTACTTATTTATGTGACAAACAATAATGGACTTTAATTATATCACTTTGTATCTCGTCGTTGAATATTTATATTACGCGTCCAGAAATCAACTCTCTCGCTGACCCAGAGACTAGGGTATATATTTACCGAAAGAAATTACTAGAAAACACGCTAATATATTTCGACCACTTTCCAAAGAAAACAACTTGATATGACAACAGAATATTCTCGAGCGTCTATTGTTCGGCATCGATCGGTCGAGATCAAACGCACCGCCCTCGGAGTGCGTCAGCATTAATTGATTCACCGCACACACGTACACGCTCGCTGCAATAAGGTTTAAATGAAACATGCAGGTAAATGTACTTTGAATCTGAACACTGCTGTAGAAAGAAAAACATAATAAATGTTATAAATTGCAATATAAGTTATTTTTAAAGTACAACGTGTAGTTTCCAAATTTTCTTTTACTTATGTTTACAAACGAAAAAATGGTTAAAAATCAACATTCAATCTTTTTTATGTTTTCACCTGTTCGATTAGCAAAGAGTTTGAGTTTACTGGTGTTTATATGTTAGGTGTTGAAATTTATAACTATTCTATTAAGTTTGTTCATTTCATAAAAAGGGATAAACGTAGGTATGATATCTAAGATGACTGAACAAATAGCCCGCGGGATTGTAGCGCAAACTTTTTAACTGTCGTGTCGCCTCGTCCGCGATTTTCGCGCTAAGAACTTCCTAAGTCTCGAAAGAACAGTCTGTTGAATGCTAATGCCTCATTATTTTGCCGCCTTTACTCTTTCAGTGAAAGTTACACTGCTCCGTCGCAACACGCCGCACCGCCCCGACGCTGCAGACGCCGTCGCGACTCGAAAGAATGACGACAACGAAGTTCGCGATCGATTTTTAATTGCAACCTTAGCCTTGGCTCACTTAAGAATTTCATTAACACAGTTTTTAAGTTTAAAAAGTGCCAACGACTACCACGACGGCTTACGACCTCGTTCGCGCTTTTTACTCTTCTTGTTCTTTTCGCTCCCAATGCCGGGAAGTTTGCTCATGAAATTTTAATCCTATTGAGACGGATTTGTCTTGTCTCGAGGATAATGACCCAATTAGTATTTAATTTATTCCAGTCCAGGACGTACCGCAGAATTAACGAATTTCAAACTCTGCACTTACTTCAGAATTAAAAGAAGTGCCTTCGATAATGATAAAATGAACTGTTTCGAAGAATTATCCCCGATTTTTACTTAAAATTCAAGCGTCAAGTTTGATCTTAATCGTGTTTTTTTTTATATACTTATTTAGTGACCATTTAGACTCATTTTTTGTTCTTAAACCCAAGCATAAACTTAAAATATTTAAAGGGTGAATACAATATTCTCAATATTAACAATAGGTTGGATTTTTTTTCACCATAACAATTTAAGAAGAAGTTATAGAAGGTAAATCGTTTATTTACCTATTAGATATTTTGGAGATTTCGATGGCTTAGAACCGTTAAGTATCAGAATTGATGATGACATATCATCATTTAGTGGTCTGTTGAGAATTTTATGATATCCTATCATATTTGATTATAATCCAACAAAATGATCCATCATTTGCGTAAAAACCATTACAAAAGTGTAAGCTAATTACAGTATAAAATTAATTATTATAATAGCAATTCTTGAAAAATTCTATGGAGTTGGCCTTTACTATATGAAAGTTAATCATATTGATCACAGATTCATGCAATGTAGCTATATAGGACAAACGGGTCGGACTTTTAAGGAACGAATATACGAACACAGCAAAAATTACAATGGTAAATCTGCTTTTATGAATAATATTGTAGAAATGGAACACAATTTTGACAAAAAATAAAATATAAAAATTTTGCATATTAAAGACAAAAGTAAAAAACTTACTCTATTAGAATCTATAGAAATTAAGAAACATTTAAATTGTAATTCGGAAAATGTTGTAAATGAAATCGAAAATGTCTATAATTCCCCAATTGTAAAGTTTTGTGCAAATATCTGTAACCCCCCACCATAAAGAATTAGTATATAAGAACCAAAATTTTCAAGTGTTTTATTTCAAAAGAAAAATCATTATAATAACAATTTGTTTTGAAAATTCAAACGAAAGTTATCACCAAATACATATATAAAACGTTAGAAAGTATCTTAGTTCAATTTCAATGCAACCAAACGTCCTTTCTGTGCAGGAAAACAAATAATTTTGAGTTTTCTTGTGATGCGTTCATGTGTTTTGTAACAAATTGAGTTTCAGATTGTACGAAGAAGTAGGTAATTGTATTTAACGGAATATACGTGTGTACTATATCTAGTGGGTGCTTCTGTTGTACGTATTAGATAGGTAGGTAGGTAGGTATATCATGAACAGGGGTAAAGTATGTATTTTCGTCAAGTTTGCTACAAAGTAGTGTGCATGATTCGAAGTGTCCCATAATAACGACACAACAACGAAGCTTGTAATATGTAGTACATCAAGCGAAGTCTAGGATTTACAAGGGAGACAGCAACAGACTTCGTATCCAACTAATTAAACTTTCTAAGTAACAGAGCTTAATAGTACCTACATTAGGGCGCACGTAGGATGCGATGTGTTCGGATAAGTCTCATACCACTAACCGCCACCAGGGCCACCCCCCAGAAAGCAGCAGCAGCAGTTGCTGCCGTTGTCGTTGCCGTAGTCGACGTCCCACCTCCACGTCCTTCCTCCTCCTGGATCTGACAGCTGCCAGCCGTTGCCCTGTTATGTGCCGCCGCCATTCCACCGGCGGCATCGTTGTCGACCTAACAAGACATGCGGCAACCAGCGCCGTCACTAGTGCAAATTTATCTAGCAAGCGAGCTTTGAAATTAGAGAAACGCTTTATTGTGTCATTATTAACTAAGCCGAATGACTTAGTGAAACGCCAATAATTTTCCCACTAGGAAGATAAATAATTGTAATTAAGGTTCGAATTGCGTCTCTTATTCAAAGAAATGATCCCGCCCCTTCATAACGTTCTGAAATCCTTCTTCTGTTATAATACTTAAAATATTCCGGCACAATTTCAAAATTACTCGATGAATATTGAAAGAAATTCCGTTAGTAATTTCCGACAATGCGCTTAAAATGAAACAAAAGAAAATTACTAGCAAAAAGATGGTGTGGCTTCTTCAAGTAGTACAATGTAATACTAAAATGTTATTATTACAATAAAAGTCTGAAAGACGATATGTTTCTGGAAAATTTTCTTAAGTCTAGAACTGACTTGTAAGATTTCTAAATCTTTCATTTTTAACTGATGTACCAACAGTAAAGAAAGATACAACAACTGATGTAATATACCAGTGCTATCACATATTTGTTGTGTAAATACAAATAAAATTAATAAACAATAAATTCATCTCCATTTTTTGGGTATAAAAAGCATGTATTGTATATGGAATTACAGGAACATTTAGGGACATTATTCCATTCTTTTTCTAATAGATAATATGTTGAAGAGGTCTTGTGACTTTTAAGAATCGATTTTGTAACTTTAATTCTTACTATTATCTTCGAGGTTTAGTAGTGATTAGGGATGCAATAGTGGGTTTTAGTATTCTACTGCTTGCAGGTTTTAGAATCTTTCGAGTGTCACCTCTCAAAATTGAATCCATAGTCGTAACTTTTCCTGGTTAATCAGTGTTAGCTTTAAAATCTTCTCGGTTACCTGGAAATTATACGGCAGTCTTATGTTCTCCGGAATGAACGTTATAGAGGTTTTATTACATGGTGTATCGAATAAGAAGCGGCACATCCATATAAACTCCCTTGACGCTGGCTCTACCTACTGCCGCAGCTATTAAACTTTCTAACAACCCTTCAACTTGTAGGGCTTTTGCTAACAGCAGCGCCTCGTTTTCCTTTGCTCCGTCATGTTCGTCCTGGAGAAAACCGAGAATGTGCTGCGGACCAAAAGGAGAACTTTGATGCTTGGAATTAATTTCAAGTTATAGTCTGTAAGGGATAGAAGGAGATAGTTAGACGGAGAAAGAGAAAGAGGGAGAGGATGGGAGAGCAAGAAACAGAAAATGAGGAGAGGTACGACGTTGAGAAGGAGAAAGAAGAGAAGGGTACGGAGCCATGTTGAACGCGTGCGGTTGCCTTGTCGTAAATGTCTATGTGTGATGGTGTATATGTGTATATATATGTGTGTGTGTGTGTGTGTGTGTGTGTGTCTTTATTTAATTAGCGCTGCGCTAGTTAAATTAAAGGAGGTGGGCAGGCCCATCCCCAATTGATGACGAAGACTTGACTGGTACACGGGTCCGATGTGTAGTCCTAATTCCAGCAGATGTAAGCACTTGCTAAATGCTCCGAAGGGGTTAAAGTGTAAACAAGGAGTATTTCTCTAACAAATGATAGTGTTGGTTAATTTTTGTTCATTAAAAGCTAAACAGATATCCAGAGAAAGAACGTGTAATATTTCATCATTGTTATAAGCGTAACTGATAAAGAATTAGTGATATTAAAGTATATAAAATAACTTGTTATAGTTTGTGGACCAAAAATATTTTGGGATATTTTTTTTTCGGTAAATTTGGTTGGTGATGTTAGTCTAAAAACTTAACTTTGTTAATGCAATATAAAATATTAATGACTTTATTATCGAAAAGTTATTAAATTTCTTCCTTATATATATGACATCTTAAATGCTCATTAATTTGTTATATTTCATTTACAGAACCTTCAATGCAATAATGTAACGAAAGGAATTAATGCTAAGGTTCTACCCTTCAAACAGTCAGTAGCTTACCAACAAAATTACAAATAATATTGTAGTGACGTATTTTTTTTTAATAAATTTAATAACTTTGATATCTTTTTAGCAAATTGAATAGCAAGTGATTAAAACCGATGACTAGCAAAATACTAATAGAAAAAATGTAAAAAACTATAATATTAACAAAAAAAACTATTACAATGTTTACCTATGGGTAATATCGCCTTTTATATTTTTATTACGAGTCGTCGTTCAGATTTTACAAATAATTTATGCAGGTTCATGATCGACCAGTTGGATCACATTACAACCCTGCCAATTTAAAATCCTCATCTGCTTTTTCTAAATATAAGTCTTTAAAAAGAATTTATTTTCAAGGCAGGATGAGGGCAATATACAATTTATAGACAAACTTGTACATTAGACACTAATTCTCACAAAAGGTTACTTAGATTAATAACAAAGCATTACGTGCTAAGAACTGTAGTCAGTTTATACATATCTAAGTAAGCAGATTACTTGTTAACAAGTGTAAAGATGGAAATATAACACAACAACCAATATACATACATGTAAAATATGTATTCTAAGTAAATATTTCAGTTCATATATAGGCAGGCACTTCTTCTCCTTTTCTAAAAGCGTTTATTCATTGACATCCAATGATAGACATTTCAATCATACACATTCACACCGAGCGGCGTGGCCTAGTGCTCTAGATCATTGCTTAGCATTCGGGAGATCACCGGTTCGAACCCGGGTCCGGCTGCTTTAGTCCAAGTTTTCTGTGGTTTCCTTGGATCATTTAGGCAACTGCTGAAGCAGTAATATTCCACAGATAATCTTTCACTTCTCTTCTGTCTTCATTTCGTCCGTCTCATCTTTCCCTCCCTAACCACACCAACCCACCCATTCCCACGATTCTTGAAAGGAGGCTGAAGAGAGCTTTACGCCATACCCTTCGGCTTTGCACTATAGTGTTGGTCGAAGGGACTGCCCGCCCACCAGCACGAGTAGCTGGAGGGAATGAAACACAAAAAATATTTTTACAGATTCAGTCATATACATCCATTCATTCGCATTCTATTCAAATAAGTTATTAATCTTCGCATTTATAAAATTTATTTATTATAATTATATATGTGTAATTCAGTTGTATAGTAAACTTGTAAAGTTTATCAGTGGTTATTTATATTTGAATAGCTTCACTTATTCGCCAATTGAAATATCAATTTCCTTTAAAAAAAAGGTGAACTTGAAAGTGCGCGTTCTGCTTAATACGTTCACGCCAAACAATTACCATCCTTTAATTGAGTTTACTGTCTAAATTTTTTTATCCTCTGCTTTCAGTATGTTTCGTTTTTTAGAAGTTTTGTTATCAGGTAAGAAAAAATAGGTTGATAACTGTCAAGAACGTTGACTATCTTAAAGGAAAATACTCTTTTCACGTTATTAATACCTATTTATTTTATGTAAGATTACCTTTCTTAATTCGTTTTGACACTCAACGTGTCATCCTTAAGTTACGAGCTGACGGTTTTAGGTTTTTACTTGTCGTTATGTGAAATTGTAGGTTTTAGTGTTTTATTCAGTTCAGTTTCGTAGAACTCTTTCATGGAAAGATTGGTGAAGGAGTTGGGAAAGTATTTATAAATTAAAATTATATACCTAATACATAGTGTTGTAAAATGTGCAAAACTTAATTGTTTACACTGCTAATGTTATTTCTGACACTAGAGTAGTTCAAATTGATGCAAGTCAAACTGCCTTTCACTTTTAATTATTTAATAACAACTAAAACTACAGTGGTAATTACAATACTGCTAAGATAAAATAGAGTTTCATTAAGGCCTGCAAATTGGAATATTATTGAACGTTTATTGAAAACGATTGATTGTTTGTTTCTGAAAAGTACCTTGAAATTATTTTTATATGATTAACGTTTAAAATGATTTTTGTATGAATGATGAATGAATGTTTTTTTTGTTTTCGGAGAGGAGGGGAAATCTTCAAAGGCACTTTTTTGTGTTTCATTCCCACCAGTTACTCGTGCTGAAGGCTTGGCAGTCCCTCCGACCTACACTATAGTGCAAAGCCGGAGAGTAGAGCGTAAGACCCTTTTTAGGAATCGTGGGAATGGCTGAGTGGTGTGATTAGGGAGAGAAAGATGAGACGAACGAAATAAAGACAGAAGAGAAGTGAAAGATTATCTTTGGAATATTACTGCCCCATCATTTGCCTAAATGATCAAAGGAAACCACAGAAAACTTGGACCAGAGCAGCCGCACCCGGGTTCGAACCGACGACCTCCCGAATTCTAAGCAATGATCTAAAGTACACGCCGCTCTGTCTGAATGTTTTTAGCGTTTTGAAGGTATAAACACTGATTAAAATGGCTAAACAAAATTATTGAACGTTTAAAAATATACGGGGATGAAACGCCCCTCAATTTTTTGATAGACGGACTTTCAATACCCGGAACCTGCTCCAACAATAGACTCAGTTTTCATAGAGCATCTTGTAAACTTAGTGGTACTCAACAAATATGACAATAAGCTTAATATTAGGTTTGTTTAATTGTTTATAAATTAAATAGCGATTTATATGTTTGTGAAGTGTACAGAATAAGTGTGGTATTTTAATACAATTTTATGTCGAAATACGTTAACTAAACTGATACTTAAAGAGTAAAATAGGTTAAGTTCTTGTATCAATCTTTTCAAAATTATCTTTTCATGGAGTGTTTCTAAGGTTTACTTTTTGAATTAGAGAAATCTGTCATTAGCTTTTTTATATATACGGAAAGGCTAAAACCATATACAACAGAGAAAAATATTTGCTTAGTGGTTAATTTAGACATCATTAAAAATTAGATGAATCTTTAACTATTACATATTTACCTGATTGCTAACACGTTATACATTTGCATTTTTTCTATAAAGTGAAAAAAGTGCGAGAAAAATTGGCAATTACCATTTATTCATTAAATTGGCGTCTGAATTTTTGTGTAACGCTCTATAGCTTATTTGCGCGTTAGTAAACGGAGCTTAATTAGAAAAAAAGTCTAAGTGTAACGATATTTCATTGTAGGCTTCAAGTGAGCTAATGTTTTGCGAGTTCATTAAGTTAATTACACCGTCAATTCGCAACCCTTTGACACGGGAGAAAAGCACCACAAGAACGCAGTTAAAATCCTAATATTATAATTATTCCGCCTCTTAACCGGCGCAGTAAAATTAAAATTGGCCTTCTCTCCTATGCCACCCCCGATCCACCCCGTCCATCGTTGTGCCCAACATCGTCTCGTTGACTCTCTGACAACTCGCTAGGCATTAATTGCGACGACAAAAATTCACTTGACGGAGCAACTTCCGCGCTGTTTGATGTTTTTACTTTGTACATTTCGCGGTTAGCGGATTTACGGTACAACCGTAACATACACCTATACAAATTATTTAAAATAACAAGCGAGGAAATTATGCAAAGGTGTCCTAAATTACTTTATAACTATTTACAAAACTAACATTCTAAAGGTGGCTGCCTGTTTTACCTTTTTATTGTTGTGTAAGTCATTCTGGCTTTAGGAACATTTCAAAAATGCCCCGAATAGAACAGTTTGAATATGACTAGGACTTGGTCAGATATTAATACTGAGGAATTGGTCAGGAATATCTCATGTGGAACTGATAACGTATTCCTAGCCAGGATTTCCTGATTTGCAACTAATAAGATATAATGGGTTTATATTAAATGGCATCTTTATTTATTACATTTGTTTTGATGTTAAGATTTCATTATATGAATGTTTTTATGTTAGGTAATTTAAGTGTCCTAAATCCTTTCCTGTTTCTTCACATCCTTTAATTTAGGACCTTTAAAAATGTAAGTATTGATCGAATCAAAATGTAACCTTCAAATCTGGCCCCACATTTATTGCTTTGACTGTCAAGGGTTTCATCTTCACAGTAAAAAAGAAAACTTTTTTGTGTTTCATTCCCACCAGCTACTCGTGCTGGTGGACGGGCAGTCCCTCCGACCTACACTGTAGTGCAAAGCCGAAGGGTAGGGCGCAAACCCCCTTCAGCCTCTTTGTAGGAATCGTGGGAATGGGTGGGTGGTGTGGTTAGGGAGAGAAAGATGAGACGGACGAAATGAAGACAGAAGAGAAGTGAAAGATTATCTGTGAAATATTACTGTCCCAGCATTTGCCTAAGTGATCCAAGGAAACCACAGAAAATTTGGACCAGAGAAGCCAGACCCTGGTTCGAACCAGTAACCTCCCGAATGCTAAGTAGTGATCTAGAGCACTAGACCACGCCGATCGGTGCCTCAAATTATACCGTGACGTCTTACTTTCTAAAATTATATCCATCTTTTTTATGTTCTATCTCTGTCGTCTCACCCCCTGTTACTCAACTCCACCCACATTCTTTTGTACCTTTCCCTATTGCATATTATCGTAAGTTTAGGTATGTAGGTTCAATTTAAAAGAAAACTAAGTGGAGGATTCATCAAGTCTTCAATTTCAAATTAAATAAAATCATATCTAACCGCTCGCCGAGCATTGTTAACATTAATATCTTGTAAATTCAAGATAGCAAAGGACAAATTAACGTAAATAGTGTATATATTTTCATCTTCAAAATAAATATTGTTACTCGATTAATTTTGATTAACAATATTCACTAGTTATTAAGGAACTCACTCTTACTCCAAAATACTTGTGAAAAAAAAACAACATAATATATAAGTTTTTCTTAATCGATGTACTTTGGTCATCCTAATCTTTTACGTTGCTAAAAATATGTAAATTTTAATGTGATAACGCTTTAAAAATAATTTTGTCCTCAAAGGCATTATCTAGATTACTATTTATTTTTCTCCGCAATGCTTCTGTAAAAGAATCAAAATTAAATAAGAATACTTGGCCGGATATTAAAGTACGGTATTCATAAAATGCCTTCTCTTGCGTATTTTCTGAATGTGTTATTGTAAGAACTAGCCAATGTTTGCTATTGCGCTTTTTAGGATTTATAGACTGATATCTAATGAAGACTCCTCCAAACATATATTTTAGACTATTTACATTTTATGAATATTTATCTGAACCTCTGCAAAATGAATAAGGATAAGAGTTTCTAAGTCAAATATCTCTTCCGACTTAATCTAGGATTAGAAATAAGAGTACTTCGCCGGTAACGGTTTTTTGAACTTGTTTATTTACTGAATGCTAAAAGAAATATAATCTATCTATCATCATCATCAAAGCCTGACGGTTGAACACGCACTGCGGTTCTTTTTCTATCGTGAGTCAACTTCGCATTTCCCGAATACTACTAAAACATCCCGCACCTCTAACTATTTGCGAACAGAAATCTAATCAAGGACTTCCTTCTACCCCTCCTGTTTGTGTTTCTAACATTCCTATATCTGACCCTTTACGTTTCAGAATTTATCCTACTAACTTATCTGCCTTGTTCTTATTAACTTTCACATCGTTCTGCGTTCTTCTGCATTTTCCAATACCTCCTTTTCATTATCTCCTTCACTACATCTCAAACGTTCTCCACTTTTCCTTTGTCGCTAATTAGCTGTTCGCGAGCACAGTAGTGATTTTTCTTTTTGTTAAAAGCGACTCGATCTTGTGCTATTCTTTGTTTTACGTATGAACAATCTGTGCCGTGCAATCTAGAACAAAAGACGTGGCAAGTTGATCAAGGAGCAAGGACATCGCTTTGCTGCATGACAATGCCCGTTCGCATGCGGCTAATCTGACCAAAGATCTCATCACATTTTTTCACTGGGAAACTCTAGGTCATCCTTCGTACAGCCCTGATCTGGCGCCTAGTGACTACCATTTGTTCCTGCACTTGAAGAAACATCTGCGCGGTCAGTGTCTTAATGACGATGACGAAGTCAAAACAGTTGTGATGCAGTGGTTAACAGTTAACAAATCAGGCGGCAGAGTTCTATAAGAAGGGTATACAAAAACTGGTCACTGGTCAAACGTTATGACAAGTGCCTCAATATTGAAGGAAATTATGTAGAATGTAGAAAAGTAGATTAAGGTAGAGGCTTTCGTTTAAAAATAAAATTATTAAGATATCTTTGCACGTTTTTTATTAATTTCAAAACGGTACTTACTTAGAAAAACATGCCTCGTTATAAATAATGCAACAATAGTAAATGAAATAGAAAATGTATATAGTTCCATTATTACAAATAAACTAGTTGAAATATCCCCACACCTAGTTCAAGCTTGAGTTTTGTTTAATATTAGATGGTCTGCTATAAAATTGTAATATCACTTCTTCTGAAGATGTCCTTGTAGGGTGAAACAATTAAGAGAATAAATGTTTTAGTGGAAATTTTGTTTCGTTATTATTCGCTATTTAATTCATTCATTATGAATCCCAATTTCCATATAGTAAAGGCTGAAGCAATTGATCCTATTTGCAGATTTTCCTGTATTTATCTGCATGTATAATCCTTACTACCTTAAACTTGTGGTGAATTTAATTGGTCGATAACAAGAGGTAGGATATTATAATTTATAATAAGAGAGGTAGAACAATTTGGAAGTTTTATAATGAAATGTTCTTCTGAAGTTCTGTTATGGTTTCGTTTACCTCGTGTTCGAAGGGGAGGCGGTTCCTTCCGGTCACTGCCATTTGCTGTCCGCTTTCTAATGGGCTCTCGGTGGAGCAGCTACAAAGTCACCCTAACTTTGGATTTGAGGGTGGGTGGTGGGTGGACGGTTGGCTGGCTGGCTGGCTGGCTGGCAGGTTAGGGTGTAGTCGTCGCTGTCGCGATCTCGGACTTTGAAACGCGCCGCTACTGTATAAGGGCGATATTCGCTTCCGCACAACCCTCGAAGGGTGGCTTTCATCGATAAAGTAAATACACCGGTGTTATTAGTTTTGAAATCAATTTCCAGACCGTCGTGAAAGCCCTCTCTATCGGGGAAAATCTATTATGAAAATGAGTTACGCGGATATTGGCAGTTAATTGATTAATGTTCGTGTTTGCAGAACGGAAATGTTGTTTTTGCCGGAAATGCATGTCGCTCTATGCGCTGTATTCAAACATTCACTTTACCATCAAGGTATCCCAATAATAAAACTCTGAAAACTAAACCAATACGTCTCTGATAATTAATATAACATTTACTCAAGAACATAAATTAGTTATTTGTAATAATATGTAATTACTTACTTTTAGTTTTTTAATTGAATTTTAGTAACCAAATACATATTTACGTAGTATAAATATTGTAAGTATGTAGGCATTTCTATTTATAAATGTTTGTTTTTTTAATAGTAAATAAGCAAAGTTGCTCAAAGTTTTAAGTTTTGAGGTTCACATTGTTTATTGCTATAATAAAAGTGAAAATTATGTTTTGCTACAAGACTACGTAGTTTTTTTATAAAACACTGTATTTTAAGAGGACAACATAGGCACATGCAAATAGGGTCTTGCAAAATTATTTTAATTCTACTTCTGCTTATGAGGTATATTTGAAGAAAAACTTTTTTAAACTATTTTGTTTTAAGTTAAAACTTTGGAGGGTAAACATGAATCCAAATTCAATTCCTAAGAAATTTTACATGTACAACTAATATTGAATATTTGAATTATAGTAAACATAATTAAAAATGAAGAAAGAGTATAACCTGAAAAATTAAAGCAAAATAAATAAAGTGTAATTTTGTTTATTTTTACCTTCTCTAAAACCTTTCCTGAAAAGAGAGAAATAGGTCAGGTTTGTTGTTACAGATTGGAATTAAAATTTTAATCATAATTTCATCAATACATATATAATGCCAAGCGCCTTCACCAAATTTGGTTTTTGGTTTAATATTTCTCATTAGTTGAATAATTTGAAAAGTATTTATTAATTTGGTAATCCATAAATATGATAAATCGGAATCAATACACTTTATAGATTTATTTCTTGTTTAACATATTCTATTTATTTATAAGTTTCCTCAAGGAGTTTTATTATTCCATTTACTGTTGCATTTTATTAACTAAAAACACTAAGAGCATCAATTTGGTAAATTTATTATGACTGTTGTTATAATACAATTAATAAAAGTATTATCAGATAACATAAAAATATTGTTTAAACAAATTATAATCTCGGAAATAGTTTGTCGTCTGTATTTTGTTTCCTTTTTGTTTTTTATTTATTATTTCGAATATAATTTTGAATATAATAATGTCATTGTTAACACGTTTACTTATTTGTTGCTTTGTTTAAGATGGTATTGCAAAAAGCATGCCAAGGATGTAATAAATGATAGAATGAAAGTTCAAGCTACATAGCTCTGTTTAAACGTCTCTTGCAATATGTTTGCCAGGCGTGCGAAGTAGTATTCAGGGTGGCCTACTCTTACAGCAATGAATGAGTGGTTTTCGGGGTAAATGTATTTTCCACCTCAATTCTTTTCCAAATAATTCTATTGGATTTTTACAAAATATACTCAACCTGTTCCTTTTATTTAATCAATAGAAATTTGATAGTTCTATGTAACGGTTATTTTTTTAAAATTAGATAGCGGTTTAAATTTTGTATTATTTATTAGTAATTTTTTATTCAGGTTTACGTTAAGTTCAAGTTTATTAAACATTAATGATTGAATTTGATAAGATTAATTTTAATGGTTTTTCAGTTTCATACATTTTACCATTTTTGTTATGCACGTAGTTAGCACATCTACATTTATAGAACTAAATTATATAAATTCTCAAAAACCTTATAGCAATGGCTTCTGTTTTTATAAAATGTTGTGTAGTTATTCAAAACTATATCAGTTACATTGTATACTACTTCAAATAAAAGAAAAAGGGCAATAATTTAGACATAATAAAATACAGAAACCATAAAAAGTGTTCGTTTAATGTTGTTACTTTAAATGAATGTTCGTTCCCGATATTACTTATTTATAACAAAAGAATTTTTAATATACCTGTACATGTTACATTTTGTAGATTATAGTTGAAGCAGTATTTGTCTTTAATTTCGGAACTGGAAGTTCCTTGAATACAAAAATGAACAGAAACTTTTCTGTAAATTATATTATACCAATACATCATCGTACATGTCTTTGTAGATTAAAGAAGCATTTGTAATTTTTTTTATGTGCCACTGATATCAATTTTCACAATTCTAAACATTCAAAAATATTGAAAGAACTTCAACAGCATGAATTTGTTGTAATCAACCCAAGAAAGCAAAAGTTTTTGAATTGATTAGGAAGTAGGTCATTTAAATATAGATTTTGATACATAGAATGACATTTAAACATATAACAATATAAATCATTTTAATAGAAGAAAATACTTGGAAATATTTCACTTAAATTTATTAACAAAGTACACGTGTTTCGCCTTTTTATGGCATCTTCAGGAGTTATTGATTTACAAGTTACAAGTTACAAAATTAAACTAAAACACATGTAGTTTGTTAATAAATTTAAGTGAAATATTTCTAAGTGTTTTCGTCTATTAAAATATTTTTTATTAAGTATGATTCACCAAGTGTTAATGGCAGACAGTTTCGATTTATTATGTAACATTATATTACAGAATTTTAGCTTCATTGAAATCAACGACTCGTCTTCTTACGTAATTTTAAACAGAACTAGTAAAATTAGTGTTTGTCATAACTCGAAATGTATTAAGAAGAAAGATGGACAATGTACCTACATAATAATGGGGGCAAATCCATCGAGTACGATTTCTGTACGTGGTAGGCGCCTTCGCCATTATTTTTACACAATACATTGTAATACAAATTATGTATTTTAAAGTAAAATACTATATAAATAATACGTATAAAAGAAATCAAACCAACTTCTATAGAACTGAAGTAAATAAAGTACTAAAACCCAAAATTTCACATAAAATGTTTCTAAAGCGTATTGACTGAGGACGATATTTTACGTGCATTAGACTTCGAAACGTTTTATGCAAATTTTTCGTGTATGGCAATTTAATATTATTTTTGTTTGTGATCTTGTTATACATACATTTCCTAGAAAGTAACCACAAGATGGATTTAAACTGCCAAACGTTCACATTTAGAACCAAAAGTTAATGTAACAAAAATAAAAATATAATATATATAAAAGTATAATACAGGAATAGGTCAACATTGCTTAGATTTCAAACGTAATTTAGACAGTTTTAAATTCTACACAAAAAGGTCGTAAATTGAGTTTGCTCGAATCCTTGGAAATTAAGAAAGCCATCAATAATAAGCAAAATATTGTAAATTATTAAATTAAAATGTCCCATGGCTTATTGTCACCCGTTTATATAAGTCCGTTACATTATTTATATTTTTAGTAACACCGTAGCTCTTGATAATGACCCCCAAGGATTGAAACAATATTGTAGATACGAATAAATAAATTTTTCATAAAACGTAACCCAGTGTTTTTTTTACTCAAAATACACATATTTATTTTTTTTTAAATATGCTCTTGATTTTTGTTCTATCTGCTTACGTGCCTACCACGTAGTTGTAGCTACGCAGTCGATTCAGGTTAATAAGTCGATTTCCTTATTATAAAAGGACCTTGTTTAACATTAGAGCAGAGATGGCGTTCACTACGCTGTCTGCATTTACTTAAATGTTAATGTGTCTAAATTACCTACAAATTTTAGAAATTCAGAAACTCCGTCGCCAAATAAGCACGTCACAAGCGAACAAATTGAATTTAGGGTATTTCCATTCTTAAATCTGTACCTGATATACAATAAACTCTAACTACTAACACTCTTAAACATTCACAGTCTTGAAAAAACTGAAAAACTTGAAACAGCTGTCGACGACCTTTCAATATATTTTGTGAAACAACCAAGTGTTTTTTATTAGTTATTAAAAAATGTTTCACCAAATGTTTCGCCCTGCTTTCCATTACAATGAGTAAATTTAGAATTTATAAATGGTACTAGTGACTATAATTTAAGAAAAATCGCGAAATTAAGAATTTTTCAACTGCAGGTAGATTGTCTAATTTATCATGGAATGATCGGGTGGTGTGGGGGTTTGGAAAGCACATTTTCCCTCCCGATGCTAAATGTGTCTGTTTCCAAAACGGCAGAAACCATTTATCCGATTGTAAAGAGTAACGAGCACGATTAATCTCTTTACCTTTGGGTAAGATATCGCCACTGTTGCTTAGCAACGAAAGACCTACGACAGACCGACCAATGCCAGCCATCGCGCGCCCTCCTGTTCGACACTGCCCTTTGTTTTATATATTTTTAGTTTAACTGTGGACCTGGTTAACGCATTAAAGCACAACTGTACCTGCACCTACACTAAGGGAAATTCTCCATCAGAATTGTAACTGATCAGCTAAATTTCAAGACAAGTTATACACATATATATTGTTATGTTGTAAATCTAATAGGAGTTCTTGAGAATTATTTTGGAATACAACAAAGTCTCTTCTTTCAGTTAACGAATTAAATAGTGTTTTAACCCGTCAGACCGAAGACCGTTCAATTAAACACTTAGTCAAATTTTTATTATAGAAACAAAGTCTCTCTTAACAATAAAGATAATTGTCAGTTAAATGAGGGTAGCGGCGAGAGATTATAGAACAGAGATAGATTACTGCTTAAAACTTTATTCTAATAATAACTACCTATTTTGGAGCGTGGGCCCTTTTTTTATAGGTTTTAACAAAAATGAAGGGGATTGACGTAGTGCCTATCATTAAGATTCCTGTCTGAGTACATTTCCTAATGATGTCTGAACTAAATTAGTTAATTGGTGGAATTTTATAACATAACAATATGTATGTCGCAGAGATGTTATAAAAACCTAGATTTGATCAAATCCCTAGGGGAGACGAACAATTCACGGAAGATGTTAAAATAACAATTTAATATTTCCCTAAATAAATGAAGGGAGTTGATAACAACCCTTAACTAGTTTAGTAAATTGATATTATTTCTAATATATTTAAAGTATTTATTTAGTAAGAGTAGGTGATACAAAAATGGTTATAGAATATACATAAATTATTTTTTCTAAACATGTTAACGAAAGAAATACTTTGAAGGATATTTTATTATTGAATATAACACTTCTAGTTAATGAAATTTAGTTATAATGTTGATTTATTTTTATTAAAACATGTTGCGGATTTGTGGAATCTCGAGTTACAAAGAAAATTATTTATTTTAAAGGCACATCTGTTTCTTTTGCGTTACACTTTGTATTTTTCACAGGAACAGTTCTTGATCCATTGACCTCTAAATAAGTATAATTTTCATAAAATCTCGCCCAAACTTATTAAACTTTTAATATTTTTTGTAACATGTTTCATTTGATCTTTGATGCACGTACGTACTAAAAGTAAATACGAACTAATGGTATTATTAATAATGAAATATTTGACGAATCTTTAGTAAGGGTAAATTTTAAATACATTAATGCGATAATTAATTTATACCCACTACAGATTACCTCATACAATGAGGGATTTTTTCCGGCGGGGGCGTAACAACAGCAACAAATTTTTCTCTCATTGTATGATGTAATCTGTAATGGGTATAAATTAATTCAATAATTAATATCGCATTAATGTATTTAATGGTATTATTACGTGTACATGTCGATAACCGTAATTAGACAACTTTTCTGAGAAAATTGGTTACCTCATTTTAACCTCAATAAAACATATTTTGGATATTAGTATTCTTTTCGTTTAGATTCATTACTTTGGATATTTTTTAACTAACGTAAATTTGGTAAAAGCTTTTCATTTAACTATTTCTCATATAGTTAGTAGTATTCATATCGTTTTTGATTTCTGATTTAAAGATGATGGTGTTATTTAGGTAGTTAAATTCATTCAATAAAGAAATTATTGAATGAATTTAAATCATCGCCAAAAGATCGTCAGCCCAAAGACTATTTGGACGAGCACCTCCATATCTCCCGATCCTCAGACAATCTTCGCATTTCCCCAAAAACTAAAGGGTTTTCCAATTAGCGCGTTAGAATTTTCAAATGAGACACAATAACACAATGCAAGTGAAAATCTTTTAATAACCATATAAATTTGAAGAACAAGTAATGGCATTATGTTTTAAAAATAATTTCGTTTAAATGTTCTCCTCGGTTTCTTCTGACTGAGTTAATTCTGGAAACCCAATTTGTGACAACTCACACATATCGCGTGGTATATTACTAATGATGCGTCGAATGTTTCTCTTAAGGTCGGGAATTGTTCGTGGCTTATTTTTGTACACGAGAGCTTTAACATGACTCCAAAGGAAAAATTCCAAGGGTGTGAGATCACATGATCTTGGTGGCCAATTGACATTACCATTTCTTGAAATAACGCAGCCAGGAAATTGATGTTCCAATAAATCAAGTGTCTGCCGAGATGTGTGACACGTCGCCCCGTCTTGTTGAAAGAAAGCATTGTTTATGTGAGTATTTCTTAGTTCTGGCCAAAGATATTCCGTTAGCATATTCCTGTACCGCTCACCATTAACAGAAACACGATTTCCATCTTCGTCTTAAAAAAAATAAGGTCCAATAACAACTCGAGCCCAGAAACCGCACCAAACAGTAACCTTCTCAGGATAATGAGATGTTTCTTGAATGGCCCGGGGATTTGTATCAGCCCAAATCCTACAATTATGCTTGTTTACAAACTCATTGAGACAGAAATGGGCTTCATCGGAAGACAGTATCCTTTCTGCAAAATGTGGATCAGCTTCCACCTGCTTAAGGGCCCAAACTGCAAAATTTCGACTCAAACGATGATCATTTGGATTCAGTTCTTGAGTGATTTGAACTTTATAAGCCATGAGTTGGAGATCTTTGTGCAAAATTCTTCACGTAGTCGTCTGAGAGAGGCCGAGTTCTTGAGAGCGACGTGGAATGGAAAGATTCGGATCTCTCTTACACTTTGGCTTACAGCAGCAATATTTACCTCCGATCGGGCACCCCGATTACGCACAAATGTTGAATTATCTGCAACTGAGCCAGTTTCTTCAAACTTTTTTATCAAACAATAAAGATATCGTTCGGTTGGTCGATTATGCTGACCGTAGACTTCCCGCAACGCGCGAAATGTTCGGCGAACGGAACATTCATTTTGATGGTAAATATGAATTATTTCTAAGCGCTGTTGAATCGTTAATCTGTCCATAGTAACTTGTTACAATCTACTGAATTCATTTCTTTGCAAAATTTGACATTTGCGTTACAAAGCCCTCTTGGAAAACCTTAGAATTCTCTTTACTCTTATTTCTACTTCTAATATGTCTCTAACTGATCCTTCATGTATAAGAAGGTGCCCAATCAGCTTATCTCTCCTGTTCCTTATTGGCATCCATAGCGTCCCCTGTTCTTCTACTTTATCCAAAATCTTCTCCTCATTTGTATATTCCTATTTGTGTATAACACCCCATCTGAAACGCCTGTAACTTTTTCTTTTCCGTCGCGTACGAGGTCCGGCTCCAAACATACATTTTTAATGAATAATAATAATTTTTGAATTTCCTAATTAACCGTTCGTGAGCTCAAAAGTATTTTCTATAAACGTATTAACGCATTCTATGTTACAAAATATCCGCATTTGATGCGATTCAATGCAATATTGTACGGAGATTGTGATTTTGTGACATTGAGCATTTGCTACCAATCGTAAGGTTGTAAGTATGGAATTACCTTGTTGGTCGATTAAGTGATGTTAAATTAATTAAATCACGTGCCATTAAAGAAACATTAAATCATTTTCAAGTGATGGGCATGTCTTTGCAGAATTTCTTCTCGATAAATTAGCCGATACCTTTTCTTTTAATATCTACCGCTTTTAATAGCTAAGTTTATCTTCAAGCCAATTTTGTTTCTCAATCAATTAAAGTTAAAACAATAGTCAGATTTAAAAGGTTATTGATTATTTTCTAATCGATAACGTGTGGACTTTTATTCTTCTATTGTATACGTAGCTTTTTGTTCTTGACACACCTTTGATAAGTCGTTTATTTATATAAAACAAATAAATATAGGGCGCGGTATCATCCTGACTTTTTTGTCATTTCCAAGCTATTCAATATATTATCGCTTTATTTTTTTTCTTCCGTGCAGATATTCTTTAGTTTTTTGTTTAAATAGAACATAATAGAAGGGGTTGTGTCGCGTGGTTGGCAAGTGGTACACTAGTGGTGCTTGGTACGATTGACCCCTGCACGTCACCGTCCAGCACGAGCAGGTGGCACGCTAGTGGCCAGAGGTCACGACAGCCGCCGCAACTCTGCGGTTGACACGACGGCGGACGGACGCCCATTACACCCTCAACCCCTTGGTACCGACCGGTACGACCTCGGATATCTTTGACGTCGCAATCACGCGAATGCCCAAGGGTCACAGTAGTAAATATCGACCAAACTGGCGAAGATGTTGATATACTTACGTCTCTGACATGGCACTACCGCTATACAATCGAATCAACTATTAACGTTAACTTTTATTATCATAATATAAAGTTAGATATAAGTGTTAGTTAGTCATTCGGGTTAGGATGTGAAAAAAAACCGACCGCAACAATAATATAAGTTGATATCAAGCCAACAAACATAAATTGAACAATGTAACACTCACTTGAATATATAAATAACAAATGTTCACTTACTCAATCAATAGATGTCAATCACTATGATGATCACTCGCTAGAAATTCCTTTTATCTTTCAGCACCTTTATCAAAATATTAAAAGAAATATGTGTGAGCACTCAAGCATACCTTTACTTAGCTTTTATTATGCATCGAACTCTAAATAAGGGCTTATTGCAATATAAATAAGCATGAAAGAAATACATTGACCACAGCCAATCATTACTGTAATCATCTACTTTACATTTATGATGCTGTAATCCTACTCTTGGGAAAGGGCAAGCACCCTGTTCCCGCACTACCTCTGCAAAACAGATTTTCTGCCCAAAAAGTGGACTGAGGTCATTAATGAGTTAGATAACTGTACAACCGCAGCCTACAGTCCTCATTGTACCGCAGCGCCCTAAACCTCATCCCCTAATAATAATAATGACTGTGTCACCGCAGCTAACAGTCTTACTTTTGAATCAATATGAATTATCAATTAGCATCATTTCACAAATCAGTTCAATAATTATTAAAAATGAAAATGCTTGAAGTACTCAGTGAACAATTCACCTGAATCCAATAATTTCATATATTTGGAATAACTCACTTAAACAATTAAAATGTAACAACGGCACACCCACAAAACTCAATTATCACACACAGAATAATAATTTAATGAATGAAATTGTCCTATTGGGAATCGCCGACTAAATATAGTTCACAATGGTATCATTGTTACTGTAAAGAAATTCACGTTCGAACTCGCGTATCGAAACATGTTTTTATTTATAATACAAACAAACAGATTTCGGCAAACTCGCTACTGATTAAAATATACACCTTACATTCGTCAATTTCATTGTTAAGTTATGATAGGGGTGGTGTGAATTTCATACACATTGACTTACCTGACACAACGATAAACTGAGTAAATATAAGTCGAATATCCGATATATATTTTATTCTAAAATTCACATTTAATTAAAACGAATATTAACTAAAATAATAATATAATATTAACTGTTAATTAAAACTACTAATTTTCAAAAATTCCATTAAAAGGCTTACCTACAACTTTGTACTGCTTGAAACATTATTCCAATATTTTAATAGTGGAGATATTGACTCAAAACAGTACAATAATGTTGTTTGGTGTCTTGGATTTTACTCCATTCTGCATATAGTCATTTTTCATGTGAAAGAAAAATATCGTCACTAATGTTTGTATAATAATGAAATTGGTTGTTGTTTTTTTTTATAATAACAATTAAAGTCAACAACCTCAAGAAAATAATAATGTTATTCAAGAAATAGAATGAAGTTATTCGAATTTCCGAGGGTTATTTGAAAATTTCGAATGCGCGCACCCTTAAATTATTTATGTCTGTATACGTATATATATAAAAAATATATATAAGAAAATACCCAAAATTCCGTGAGTGATGTTAAAAATATAACGAAAGCTTCTGTTTTTGGTGATATAAAATATATTAGAACTGATTGAATTCTGTCTTTAAAAAATATAACATATACGTATATAGATGCAAAAAGGATATATTAGTAGTGGTCGTTTCAATTAAGTTTTGTTTATAAAATTGATAATGCCTCTAAAACTTAAGTGGCAATACTTTTTGTTTTCAGTACTATTAAGGCATTGTATTTGCGTTTGCAAATAAATAAGAGCGTGAAATAAATTAAAATACATTTATCATTATAACGCTTCCGAAAATTGCTAAATAAGTGCGATTTTGTAATTAATAACATAAAAGATGAAAGGTTGTTTGTCTCGTGCTTATTAAAAGTCTTCGAAGACAACAAGCGTGGCCGGTGCAGAAATGCACCTGTCCCCTTATGTTTAAGGGCTGATTAAATTCACAGCTTTGCGTAGCAGGCAGGTACCATTGTGTAATAATTCAATCGAAATTTTGTAGACCCAACAGTGGTGAATACCCTAAGAACCGAATTTGCCCGTTGAAAAAAAGAAATTTTACCGTGCACATTAATTTCGGACCCTCTTTAAGGTGAAATAATGTCCTGAATTTTTCGCCGCTTGCAACCTGTCCGGACCCACCCCATCGTGGACACTGGCCCTTTACCTGACAATTCAAGTCTCTATAGCGCTGTTTATTAGAAATTTCATTTACTTAAACCCTGTTCTTTGGAAAGGGCATGACGTAGGGTGCATAACACACGCTTTCCTTTCGATTATTATATTAAATAAAGCAGTATTAGCATCTAGCATTTATCAAGGACTTAGGGACAGTCTTAATAAAAGTAAATAAAAAATATTAGTATTTAAGGGAGGCGACAGTAGTGTTAAAGTCCATACAGAGCTAATGAAGACAAAAAACTAGAAGAAGTAGCCGGATAGGAAAACAATAGAGAAAAGGGATGGTGGGATACCTTTTAAGATATGAAGGGTTAGTTAATGATATATTAGAAGTAAAACGGGAATAAAGTGGAGTAGAGGAATAACTATATTAAATTACTGTTCATAATTGCAAATAATTGCGGATACTAAGAAGAATACTTGAAGAAAAGCAATTGTGGGGAACTTAATTCGTTAAAAAACACTACAAAAATTGGCGGAAACTAAACTTCCATGGGATTTTCGAATTTTTATTTTTACAAATCATTGTACGTTAATTTTAGTATAGTTAGTCGATAGTACAGCTATTTACCATGGAATGAGTAAAACGTATGTAATTCAAACTTACTACATTAGTAAAACACACTTTATCGGAACAAAATTACAAAAAAGAAATGAATTTGATAAAATTAATAGCAGAAAATAGCGGTTACAACAAAAATATCATTAATAAGTTATTAAAGAAAAAACAAAAATCAAAATTCAATAACATCATTTACCCAGTTAATTCCCATTCTAATAATAACGTTTGGAGGAAATTACCCAAAATAAGCAAACTAGTAGGTAAAACCCTATATCATTACAATATTAAACCACCTTATTTCAATAACAATACTTTAGGTAAGAAGCTGGTAAACAACAAAAATTTAAGCGTAAACAATACCGTTTTACACAAAAGTAGTGTTTATGAAATATCCTGCAATGATTGTAATGTATATAGGCAATCAAAAAGAGGTATCGAAAACAGTTTTTAGAACATTTAAATTATATAAAAAGTAACAAACGTAACTAGTAGCCATGTATTAAATAATAACCACTTTTTATGTACAGATAAATTAAAATTACTAAAAAATGTGAAAGGAGGTCCTAATACTCGATAGATTTAAAATTGTAGAAATAAACAAAGCTGTTAAAGCCAACAAAACTCTCACGAACGACCAATTAGATTTCGGGAATAATCCATTACTTAGCAGTTCCTTAATTTAACTGTCACCCTTTGTCTTTGTATTGTATGTATATAAATATAATTTAATTTTGTATTAACTTTAGTACTCTTGATAATGCCTTAACAGGGCGAAATGCGCATCGAGTTATTTATTAAAACATTGTGACCAGTTTCCAAGAATTTTTATTTATTTATTTATTAAAACACATATAATTCAATTTTTAGTAATTCGAATGTTAAGTCACTTTCATCTTTTATCAATTGAAATTAAATCTTGGAGGTATTTTTAGACGTATTAATCATAAGACATCCAATTTTTTTATACAGTTGTGACAATTCTTGGGTTTCAATTTTTCGACTATTTTCGGTGGATTGGTATTATTCTCGTCGACTATTGACCACCACCCTTCCTCTGGAGACGTTCATATTTCACAACAATTTTTCATCAGATGGCCATACAATACAATGACCATACCTTTCAGAACTGGGCACATTTAATCGTGTTAAGATGTTACTAAAGGCATTACGAAAAGATCCGTTCTATTTTTTCTGAAATGCATTTGATCCCGATTCTATCACACTTTTTTGTGTAGTTTCAATAGACGTTTGAACGCTTACCTGGGTAAGGCTTTCTTATATGTTGTGTAAGTCCTCCATGAAATTAACTTGGACCCATGTCCAACATTATTGAAGCAAAAGAAACGGTTTAGTTGCAAGAAAGAAGAAAAAATAATAAATAGCTAGAAGTATATTATCCGTAACGTAAACGTGTTTTACAGCATTTTTTTCTTTTAATTAAGGTGTACATATTGTTTATTTTTAAATGTTGCTAACAATTATTCAATTTTCTATTGACTGACGTATCTCGTCCCAAAAGTTTTGTCTATGTATGTCTGGATTTACGCCCATGGATAAATTTTCTCCCAATTCCAAAAACGTAAATTCATCTTCTGATATTGGATTCCACTTAATATTGATCAAATCTGAGTTTTCTCCATAAGTTGGGTCCCCATATTTTACAAAATTGGCGCATAATTTGACGAACCTTTTTATCGTTAAGTCCTCTACACTGTTTGGAATCACTTCCGGAACGCCGCTTCCCATCGTAAATCGATATAAGTTGTTATCACCGTGACAAACCCCTTTAATATAAATAATAATATTTAGTAATAATTAAACAGGAAACGGCTTGCAAAGGGAAAACTGTGAGTGCGGACAAAACAGTTGCTTAACTACTAGCGATATAAGAGAAAAGAAGAGAATGCCATGTTGGAAGATGTTTTGGACATAATTTTAAAAAAGCGTTTAAATTTAAAAACTTTGTGTTTCATTCGCATCACTCATCGACCTACGCTGCAATGCAAGGTGATGATGGGTAAGGAAGAGGAAGGTTTTCTTTAGTATCCTTTAGAAATTGTGGGAATGTGTGGGTGGCGGTGGTTAGGGAGATGTAGGGGAGATGAAGATAGTAGAATAGTAAGGCAGACAAGGGTAACACACACTGTCATAGCCTTAACTACATTAGATTACGTTCAAAAAGCGAAAACATTTTTAAAGGAAAATAATGACCTAGAAATTAAACATAATCCGACTCAATTTTTTCAGAAAGAATTTAAGAATCTAGTTCCCATTTCGGTCAGTAAGGGCAGCACTGCACGGTGAAATTATTTAAATACATAGGTAATCGAAAAGATCGTTTGACTAAATACCTTATAAGAACAAAGGCTTTCACGGCCGGACTCCATAGTAGAATAAAGATTCGGGTTGTAGGGCCGTAGTCTAAGTAAACTATTAAGTCCAGACGTTTCGTCGGCTACTACGGTTGACATCCTCAGTGGTAGTGATGCGTTGACAACGTGAACGTAGGTTGTATCTCGAAGTCTCGGCAGCGACTGAAACCTAATTCAACCTATGTTCACGTTGTCAACGCAGCACTAACACTGAGGATGTCAGCCGCAGTAGTTGATGAAACGGCTGCCCTTAATAGTTCACATTTTGTATACAGCGACTAAATAAATATGTAGGTAAATATAAACATAACTTCTAACGTGCACATAAGTACACACAGACACCGTCATTTTTATACTGTAGATATATATGGAAAATTCTCTATAACGAAAGAAAATACTGGTTACTTTGAGTTTCACTAAATAGGGAGTTATTTGGTAGTTGATTGGTGTGTCAAAATATTACTAGTGGGACTGTTAGCTTACCAGGTAATGTTATATTAAAAGTTTTCTTCGGTATATTGTTTCTACCATCAACTGAGAAACGGTAGAGATAAATTTTTTCATCTGATACTTTCATTTGTTCCCTCATCGATTGGTACATTGCGTTAACAAAATACGTATCTGATAATAGCTAAAAATATAACATATTAAAAAAAAGCCTTAAAATCCTGTTTCGTCTAAATTTTAAGGATCACAGAACCCATATTTCGAACGCGTCTTACACAGTAGGCACAGCGTACCGAGAGCCATATCCCACGACCGATTTCGACCTATCGGGTCTCATCAGGTGGGCGCTGGTAGAAAGGCCTTCACAGGCTATATGATAAATATAAATATAAATATGGAATCAACAGAAATAACTACACCGAGGGCTAATACCCCTACCGGCGTTGAATTACACTATTAATTCCGATGGATTCTTAGACGAAGATATAACATATTCAAAAAAAGGAAGAAGGAAGAAGGCATGGCTTCTTTTTTTGAATATGTTATATCTTCGTCTAAGAATCCATCGGAATCAACAGTGTAATTCAATGCCGGTAGGGGTATTAGCCTTCGGAGTAGTTGTTTCTGTTGATTTCATATTTATATTTATCTAAAAATATACATTATAATATTAAAATATATACACGAAGACAGAAATTTCAGCGTTTCGAACCCCAAGGCGAAAGGCTAACTTTTAGGAAAGGCATTAGAATTTTTTTTTACCGTGTATGTTATATCAACGTTGTCTTCGGTTGGCATTTCTCCTTTGTAGTAAAAGTTTACAATTTGTTCTGCTAATTCGTTTGATTTTGGTGATCCTTTTGGAATTCCCCAATCAAAAGGAATAAAGTCTTCTATATCTCTTGTAAGAAAGTTTAACCCGCTTATTTTAAACATCATCCCTTCTCTTGAAACGTATCCGAATATGGCAGGCACCTTACTGTAATTACCTGATCGAATAATGTTGAGCGGATGATCTGATATAAATGCGGTTTCATTTGACGATTTTTCAACTGTCGGTCCGAAGAACAATGGATCACCGATAGAATACTTGAATTAATTTCAGTATAGATTTCATAAATTGAAAGAATGTTTATTGTAACTTACGTTTACTAGCTTTTGAGCCGCTATAACATCCTCAGCTGATAATTTATACAATTCTTCTACTACCTGGCTTTCATTGCTGTATGTTATATTCAAACTTTTAGCTACTTCAACTAGTGGCTCTTTTTCTGGTAAAACAAGACTCCACATGGCCAGGGCAGTACCACTTTCGATTATTGCTCTCTTGAAGAGACCTTAAAATTAAGAAAAAAGAATGAAATTATTACTTTGTAAAAATCTCACCTCAATTATATATCTTTACATAACAGGTGGGCTGAAAAGTTCGTAGACTAGCATAGAAAAGATATTATTTTTTTTTATAGAATTTGATTTCATTATACTATATAGTTCCCTTCGGGAGCGATACAACGGTTAACGATTATAGCGTTCATACAATTTTTCGATACCATTTTTTTTGCCATCGATTTTATTGATTAACACACGAAATACCTTTTTATCCATTTTTTCAAAGTAACAAAAGTTCTTTCACTAAAAATGCTATAACTCAGATACTAATAGTGCAACAGCTGTCAAATTTATACACGCGTCTTTTGAAGGTTAGGGCTAACTACAAATCATATGGATTTGATACTAGTAGCGCCATTGATGGGTCAGCCTACGAACTTTTCAGTCCGCCTGTATTTATTTTAGATATATCTAAATAACATTAAAGTGGATGTCTGGAATATTAAAACAATTAGCGTTTTTATGATCATATGGTTATTTGAATACTTTGCTATTATGATACAAATGACCCATACAAAATATTTTGTACGTTTGTTTGGTTATGTGAGCTAATTTTTGAAAGAGTTGAACCGATTTGAATGGCAATTTTCAGACATAAAGAAGAAGTTATCAGGAGTGATAAGCGGGGCATAAACTACTATATGATATAATCTATTTAACCTGTTGCCAACGGAGATAAAGTAAGTAAGTGTGTTGCTGCACCACCAGCACTTAGTCCAGATATGGTGATATTGTCTGGATCACCTCCAAAATGTATAATATTATCTCTGGTCCACTTCAATGCCATTACCATATCTTTCATTGCTGCATTTCCGGGAATTTCAATGGTTGGGTCATCAGCTCTTAAAAATCCTAAACATTTGGATTAATGAAAATGTTTTAACAATCAAGTAACTTAATACTGGGAATTACAACTATTGTGAAACATTGTTGAATGTAAAAATGTAATAATTAAACGAAGCAGAGAGTTTTACCAAATTTATTAAAAACCTGCCATGTTTATAAAAGGCAGAGTATAGAGTATAGATATACTCTGTCCCATGATAATGGTAGGGTGACAAGAAACTTGTCAAGTTCTTAATAAATTTGAAGAAACTTTATATTTCGCTGTATTGTTAAATTTTTAAATTTTAATAGTCAGTAATTTTATCACTTACCAAAGATACCCAGTCGATAATTGAATGTTACTAGTATTATATCCTCTAGTACTAAGTAATCAGGGCCAAACATTTCAGAATTACCAGAACCTGAGGTGAAGGCGCCTCCATGAATCCAAAACATCACTGGTTTTAATCTATTCGCGGAATAATTTGGATCCTATTGGGGTAGTGTTTAATCAATAATTCTAATAGTAAATATTACTTAAAGATGACACCAATTACCTCTAGGGTATACACGTTTAAATAAAGACAATCTTCTGATTCGTTTTCAGTTAAAAAGCTTGAATCTTGAAAACATTTGCTTCCGTGTACAGTTGCATCTCTGATACCGGTCCAGGAATCGGGTGGTTGAGGAGCCTCAAAAAGAATATTCTTAGTAACTAATAAATTATATAAAAACATGTAAGACGATAAAGTGTATTCTTATCTTGGAGAGGTAATTTTGGATAACAAAAGATGCGACAACAAATATTTATAAAATATTCAAAAAAGAAGGAATTAAAATCCTTATTCGTCTAAATTTTAAGATCAAAGATCGCACATTTTGAAAGCGTCCTACCTAGTAGGCACAACGAACCGAAAGCCACATCCCACGACCGGTTTCGACCTATCGGGCCTCATAAGGTGGGCGCTGGCAGAAAGGCCTTTACAGGCTATATTATGAATATAAATATATACATGGAATCAACAGAAACAACTACTCCGAGGGCTAATACCCCTATCGGCATTGAATTACACTGTTGATTCCTTTGGACTTCTAGACGAAAATATAACATATTCAAAAAAGAAGGAATTAAAATCCTTATTCGTCTAAATTTTAAGATCAAAGATGTGGCTTTCGGTTCGTTATGCCTACTTGGTAGGACGCGTTCAAAATGTGAGATCGTCATAGTCCATCGGAATCAACATTGTAATTCAATTCCGGTAGGGGTATTAGCCCTCGGAGTAGTTGTTTCTGTTGATTCCATATTTATATTTATATTTGTAATATTTATAAAGATATAAAATCGAGCAATTTTGATTCAACATTGGGTTTCTGTAAATCCCGATTATACATGAAAGAAATAGTTTTAAGTAAACAATAACAAATGTATTACCTTAAATCTTAATGTACCCAAAGGTGGTTTAGCGTAAGGAATTCCTTTAAAACAGTAATATTGGTCCCCTGTGATGCCAGTTTCATGCTTACCCCGAAGAGTTCCTTGTTCAATATTTATTATGACTTCATCAACTTCATTCTCACTGCAAGTTGGCGGTATTACACACAAACCAATTGCGATTATTAAAAATATGCAGTTAGTAATGTTGTTGAATTTGCGATTTTCTTTTAAAATAATCTTACTCATTTTACTCTAAGACGTCGCGTCGACTTCTTATTTGAACACAGACCAACAGAAACCGTTCAACTTTTATACCAGGTAGTTGGTACGTAGGTACTTGTGTGAATACGAGACAAGCAGAGATAACATTTAGATTTTTATGTTTTCTTTTTATCACTCGTAACAAAGTATTCTTACTTCTCGTTAGCCTTCAATGATTAAACAAGTGGTATTATCAATAATTACGATCAGTAATGGTAATTAGTAAAAATTAGTTGAAACATAAAATTGTAGTAGGTGCTATGTTAGCCTCTTGGTCCTAATGCAAGTATTCTATAGGGGCCTCTTTGTAACAGAACTAAACAGTTGAAATAATAAAAGAATTAACGTATCTTATCTTAAAATGCAGCGAGTTGTCTACTTCGTTTCGATGAAAAGATTATCTATTTAAAAATTGGTTTCCGTGCGTTACGCATTAGACACATGATTTATTATTATTGTATGTGTAATGTGTAATATAATTAATTCTACATTTATATATTTTAATAAAACGCATTTTAATATATTCACAAATTATTAATCTACCTATTTCTCGTTATGAGGAAGGCATCTTCAGAAGTAACAAAATTAATTTTATTACAACACTTGTAGGATTAGAGCTTACATAACAGTTGAAAACTCAAGATGGCAAAACCAGTAGTAGCAGAAGGAAATTGCTTCTGTGCTCATAAATTGTTAATTTGTAAATTCGAAAAAGACGATTATGTATTATAAAAAATGTGGCGTTATAGGTGGATAATGAAAATATAGTTGATGGGAAAACATAAAAATGAAGAGGTATTAGAAAAAGTATGAGAATAGAGGGCGCTATGGAAGTTAATAAGGAACTTATTAGAAGTATAAACGGGACTAAAGAGGGGCAGAGGAAGATCGAGATTAGATTATTATTTGCAATTAGTTAGGGATGTGGAATGTTCTAGCTTTTGAGAAATGTGATGTGTATTTTTATTAGTACCTCAATCGTGTAATGGTGTTAATTATATGTAACTTTAAGCTGAATATAATTACCATTTCAGCAATATTTATGTTTATTTTGGTATTTTGCCTGTCTATTATAATATTGGTTGCCTACCGTGTTGATTTCATTTACTTTTACGGTAACTTTGGCTTCGCTTAGTTTCTGTAATAGTCGCGTCTCATATTATCTTATGTACAGTTAATTAAATAATGTTTTTGTAATGTTGTGCCGCTGTTTCATTTATCAACCGCAGGAATCTTTACAGACAGCATTGGCAATAGTATTAATAACAAGTTGCTTAATTGACGTTGTATGTTTACGTTAACCAATTGTATTGCTGCAGATCCATGTTGGCTTTTAACCACGACGTAGATAATTTATTTCATTAATCGTTGATTAAAAAGCGTGAAAATAGTGACCAATGTGACAAATGTTCAATGAATGCCTTGAAAAGCATCGCTTGCTGTATTTTGCACGGTCTTTTTCTTTTTGGTTATGCTTTAATAGAAGAATCAAAACCGTTCAACGAATCATGAAAATAAACGTACTGTATAATCTAGGTTTTCTTTTGCTAAATTGCGTGCTTCAATAATGGAAACATCACAATGTATGCATGAATAATCGAGAGAAAGAAAGAAAATAAAATTAATTGAAAATTGAATGCTTTATAATTTTACAGCTTTGACCAATGTCTCGAAAGGCCACACATAATTTTTATGTAGTAATGTACTACACTATTGAACCCATCCACATTTAGGCAGATGGTTACCGATGTGGTGAGATTTTAGCCACAGCTACTGCTGTAGCCTTTCTATCACCGCTATGACTGAATATTGATACTCAAACACGCCAGACACAACAAAAATTCAAGATCTTTAATTAAAACTCCCAACTAAACGACAACATACTGGATATCGAATGTGAGCCATACAAATAGTTTCATTCATTTATTAGACGTTTTATAGTCAGATAATTCCAGAATAGCCATCATCAGCTATCTCAGCTCCATAAAATAACCTTACAAATCTATAAAAAGGTGATTGAGTTGGCCTTTACTTTGTGAAGGTTGATCTTCATGACGAATTATTAAAACAATAAAACACGTATAAACTTTCACGAAACTTTATTAAACTTGCTTAACAATACTGTTTCACCTCACAGAGGCATTTTCAGAAGCTGATGTGTGTTTAAACTGAGTTTTTAAGCAAGGGCTTATATTACCTATCATATTTCTTATTATGTAGTGAGGTGTGTACAAGTTGGGTTATGCGACATACAGATTATTGTTTAAACATATTGAAATTATTACTAAGTTGGTGTACAAACATTTACTATTGGTGAATTGTGGACATTCTCTATTTCATTTAAAACAATTTCAGTTTTTGAATTCAAATGTGATTTTATTTCTATTGCTTCTAGGATGTTCAGTATTTTACTTTTTTCTTTTATATGTAAAATTTTGACAATATCTATATTAAAATCATGTTTGTTTGCAGTCAAATGGTTCTTAAACGCTGAATTTTGGTTAATAAGGTTTCGTGAAAATTTATACTTGTTTTATTGTTTTAATAATTCATCACTTACAAATCCACCTATATGTTACCACCATAGATACGAGGGTTACTATTTGTATTTTGAACCTTGACAATAATAAGTGTTTACAGGCGCTATTTGACGTTTCTAATTGAAAGTTTGACCTTTTTAATCATAACCTTCTTCAGAACCTTTTTCATTTGAGCACAACTTGTGTTGTTTACAATGACATGAAAATTTTGTCTCAGCGCAAAAAAGGAATTAACTCGTGAACATTTTTTTACGACTTTCGACGTGGTTTATTAAGACAGTAGTGCATCGATCAACTTACTTTGACTTTTGGTGATGAAGCCCCATTTTTGGCATAACGAATTTACTTGTGACCAGAGTTTGCTGAAGGACGAATGTCGTGAAGGTCATCGAAAATCAGTTGTTGGTAGTTATGCCAGAAAACATTGGTGCTGTGTGCGAACTAATATTGAAAGATCGTCATATCAGTCATCCTTGGGCATTAGTATGATGGGCATCAATAAGATATTGCATGATTATTTAGCTGTGAAAATTTGTTCGCGTTAGATCCCGCATAATTTGACAGAAACTCAAAAAGATGCTCGTGTCAATTAATGCACAGAAAAGCTCAAGAAATACAACCGTGGTGCATCAAAAGCTATGTATAACATCTGGACATGTGACGAATCTTGGATCTATGCAAATGAGCCCGAAACAAAACAGCAATCCACCGTATGGGTCTTCCAAGCGAGCTAAATCCGATAAAAGTGTCTGTGGACTAATTGTAGGCTGAAATTGTTCAGAAAATTTGAGAAACAAGTTGAATTTCTAGATAGTGTTGACCATTTTTCAATATTTTAGAAATATCCTGGAAATAAGTTTAACACTAAATTAGCGTTAAAGCTAAACTTGATAGGTGAAATACAGACTGACACCTATGCGTGTTGTTGAAAATCTGTTTATGTTTCTAATTTTTAATTTATTTAACTTGTTTGGAAATTATATATTTTAATTTTTTCACCATTGCTATTCATTATATTAGTACAATATTTCAGGTAGGGCATTTTAGTATAAACACATAAAAACAAATAATATTAATTATTTTTGTAATGGCAATTTATTTTGAGACCCTCTGTAGATAATGAACGTGATGAAAAAATTAGTTTCGATCTTAAAAAAAGGGAAAGCGAACACTCGCAGCTGGACAAACGACCATTTCCGAGCGGTTCTGAAAGAAAAGATTACGATCGGCAAGCGTTTAAAACACAATCACATTTTATGAATTCGAGTCGTGCACGTATGTATGTATGTATGTATGTATGTGTGTATGTTTTACGCTCTTATTGTATGATCTCTATTTGAGTCTGTGTGTGTACGCAACAGCGTCAGAGTCTAAACAAAAGCGGGGGCGATTTGGACAAAACGGTAGCTGTAGATAAAAGAGCGAAACGGCGTAGAGGGAGGAGGCAAGAATTAGAAAGAACGGGCTCACAAAGGTCCTCTGACCCTTGGCCTGTCAGATCCTTAAACTGATATCTGAACGGTTCGTACGTATACAGTAAAATGGTAGC
Source organism: Agrilus biguttatus (assembly GCA_963921985.1). Taxonomy (NCBI): domain Eukaryota; kingdom Metazoa; phylum Arthropoda; class Insecta; order Coleoptera; family Buprestidae; genus Agrilus; species Agrilus biguttatus. The sequence continues at coordinate 13,645,755 of OY998119.1, read as the reverse complement.
ATGCCGACCCTGTCGCTGCTTGATATCTTAAAAAGACCGAATCAGTTTACATTTTAAAACGCTTTAAACATCTCCTAAATGGATTATGAAAACAGTACCGCTATTCCATCGCCAGATAGATGTAATTTTTCCATGAACACATATAACAAAGCTGGCTTTTCACTATGGGATATAATATAGGTATATTATATGTATACTGAGATATAAATTTTTATCGAGAACTGTACTTTGAAATAGAACCCTTTACACTTAAATGTAATATATATTACATTCTAAATTATAAATATTTTTTCGGTTGACCGAGCGATATTGTCAAGATTTTATATTATATCCCATACCTCTTTTAGTCATACGGTATAATAATTGAAAAGTTCTTCTGTATGGTTTGACATCCAGTATTGCTGGTTATATTATTCACTTAAAAGTAACTCGTAAATAGAATTCCGAAACATTAACTTCGTTTAATAAACTGTAGAGGGAATCTAAGAACAAAATATTCATTTTTAGTAAGTTTTAACTTGATTAATGTGGCGTTATGATAATAACATCATTATTGCAACTGAACTAATCGAAAAAAATATGCCAATCATATAGTGTGAAGGTTAATTGCGGGATGTGATATATAGTATATAAATTTAATATATTATATATATATGATAAAATTAATATAATAAAATTATTACAAATGACCAAATAGACTTTGGAAATAACCCCTTGTTAGACCCTGATATTGTAACCCCTCCCTAAAACCATCCATTATAAACAGAAATATACATTAGAATATTATTTAGTATAATTGATACTCCTGACGATGCCCTTTTAAGGCGAAATACGTATAGAGTTTAGTTAATAAATTACAGTGACAGTTTTCTAAGTTGTTTTATTTCAAAAATATAGTATATATTATATTCCATAGTGAAAAACCACCCTAAGGAAATTTATAACTCAAAGTATAAACGTTGCGAATTAGGCACCAATTAAAACTAGTCACTAAATTTAGTTATCCTTGTTTTACGTACGATATTAATATCAACGTATATAAATATATTATCAGAATCATTGTCAAACAAAGGTAATCATTACACTTTTCCTGTAAAGTTGAGGAAAACTTTCATTAATTCTATCCTTATTTACTTTCAGTAGATTCCGAAATAGAGCGAATAGGAAGGGGGACGTGTTGTTGAAAAACACTTTAAGGGACACCTTTGGAAAAAGTTCGACATAGATATTTTTGAGTTTCTTGTTACGAGACTGTGCCTATTTTAATTACAAGAAGTTATTAAAACTGCCTTCCACTTAGGAATAATTTAGAATTAGGTATCCTTTAGTGCCCACAGGTTTGCTCATCCTTCATACGCTTGGTTTACTAGGTTACAGCATTTATAATATGGAGAACAAGAATATGTGTTTCATCCAAAAATTTTGGAAAGTATTTTACAACCTCTTTAAGTGGGATTAGAAATTCCTGCAAATCCTTTTCCTCGAAGTTCAATAAAATGTTTTTATCATACCCATCTTAATATTTTTCAGTTAAAATGTCAAACCGAAACGCGGATACATTAAAATAAAAACTGTTCCTAAACATTACTATTTCTCAAAAAAAAAAAATATTATCCTGTTAAAAAATTCCCTAAATTCAAACAAAATTCTCAGGAAATTGTTACATCTTCATTCTGTCCAAGTTTGGTTAGTACTAGGTATACCACTATACCCATTAAAATTTTGGATGTTATAAAAATAAGGGCAATGTTAATATTTTAATTTTTTATCTATTTCTAAAGTTAATATTTTGTTTATATTTACTCTATTTCTTCTCATTTTATTAATTAGCAGTTTATTCAGTAATGAAGAGATGTTAAAGATGGCGTAAAATTAAATTACTTTATAAACTAATAATTGTTGAGGCACTTAATTTTTGAAATTCCATATTAATAATAATAATCACCTTCCGGTTTGGTAATTTTCAAATGATTTATTTTGCTTTCGCTACAATTGTTCAGGCGAGATGACAAACTTACTTATAAGATATTTTACGTTACTTAAATAGATACTAAATCTAGGGTGGGGTATGTTTTTATTTACAATTAAGATTAAGTAAGGATGCGCTACTAATTTCTATTTGATCATTTAAGATAATATTATTTTTGTGTCATGTTTGTTAATTTCTAATATCTCAAACAAATTTATTTTTGACCTTTATTAATTGTGCGAAGAATTTCAAGATTTTTGTCGAAATGATGATTTTCTGGTATCAGGTGTTCTGCATAGGTGGAGTGTGTCTTCTGTTCCTTTATTCTTTTTTGAAAAGATCTACCCGTCTGTCCTATGTAGACCTTTTCACAATCTCCATATTTTAACTTGTAAACTCCTGATTTTAGTTTTTATCTGTTTTATCTTTGTCATATCTAATTTTGTTTCCTAAATAATTCTCTTGTTTTATTTGTAACTAGACTTTCACTATCTGTTTCTAATATTTTCCCAACTTTTTTTTAGAAATATTGCCAAAAAATGTGAATGAGGTAAATGATTTGTATTTATTCTGTTTATTATGAGGGTAAACCAGATTTAATGTTTTTTTATTAAGTTTTTTTATTTAGAAGTCCTGTAATTAAATTTTTGCAGTTGCATTACTTGAATTTTGTTACCTGAATACTAATTTCTGTAGAATACAGTGGACCAACTGAAATGGAAAAGGACTCGTAATGGCAAGCCTCTAGAACAAATAGCAAACGTTCTTTTGTTTTTTAATTATTCATTAATTGAATGTGTTTGTTTATCTTTCACTTTGCAGAGGTTGATTTGATATTTATCTATGGGCTGTTCTTTATCCTTATTTAATGGATTATTATTAACGTCCCCTTTTATTTAGTGTTGTGTAGGTAGATATAAAGCTCGTGAATTAATTAATTTGATAATGGTGATTTATAATTTATAAATAACCTGAATGAAGGCTGATAAACTCTGGCACATAAAATTTTTATTAAGCTTTCTTTTAGTACTCATAGTAAATTCGATATCAAGACAAACGTATGCTATTTTATATCGAAAATGCTGTGAAGACATCATTCGTTAAAAATTAACTACGTGGGTCGTATATAGGTTGTGCGATGTGTGCCCAGCTGCGTCCCATTTTCATGGTTCGCCGTGACCATTGGAAGAAGCCACTGGATTAAGGCCATGAATCGAACTAGCAAATTTTTTACTTTACGAATAAAAAGATTGTTTGCTATGGACATTAGCTGTGTGAAAACGATCTTATGCTTGCGGTTTTGTTAAGTTTACCTTTAGAATTATAGAAAGGAAATGAAAAACCGCCAAAGACCAGGCTATACGTATATTCCTACTAAAAAAATTCAAAACATTCAACCATAATGTAAAGAGCGGCCATATAAGATTACGTTTAATAATTAACAATTTCGAAAATTTTTCATTTATTAATTCTTTGCGTTCGTGTATAAATAGTACAATTTTATTTTGTCTGGCTAATAATTACACGCTTCTCAAATATACTATTGAAACTCGACACATACCAAAGTTTGACAATATTAAGATAATAAAATAAGATGAATAGAATAAAAACACTGGATTTCGTTTCACTAAATATTGATTAAAAAACTCTTTATAATTTATAAAATGATGTACAACGAATGCGATATACATTCAATCAATTTTATAATATTAAGATCCTTTACATAGAAAGGCTCTTTCAAATGATTATTTTTAAAGGAATCATATGCTACATATACAGGGAAACAAGGCAGTGAATTCTCATCGAGACTTGGTTAACTTATTTATTAATAACAATATTATCAAAATGAAAGAAACAACATATTACTGAAAATTACTACAAAAAGAACTTAACCTTAAATTAACTAACCACCTAATTAGTTAAGTATGTTTAAAACTCATAAGAAAATTTTATGAAAACAGTAAAAATTGTTGTTGTTCTTCGAGGTTATCCTGTAGTAGGTGCAAGAATAGTTACAGTGTAAAACGAAGTATTTGTGGACTATTAAAAAGCCCATTTATAACAGGAAATAATAGAAAATCCTGATACCTGAACTGAATTAATTGTAACTCGTACTTAAAAGCACCACAGAACTCTCTCTTAGCATAAATGGTGCAATCGTGACAGTTCTATAGGTATTAGTAAGACCACCCAACTTTTATATTACTATAGTGAACTCAATAGTCTAGAAAATGTTCAAAATTAATGGATGTTTGTAAAAGGAATTACAAGACAGAATTATAATAGTGTCATTCATACTTGTGTAAAATACCAAAAAAAGTATTTAAATACAAATATAAATTATTTAAATATAAATATAAATTATATTTCAAATATTGAACTGAATACTGTAGTTTATTATACATTCTTAAGATACCAGGAAAAATTAATTAAGTTAATAGTTTGTTTATAAACAACTACGTTGAAGGTACAACGTATATAGAAAATTTATATCACGATTACCTTATTCCTGATGAGTCTTATAATGGTTTCATACCTAATAGTATTTCAAAACTGATCCTGTATTTCAAATAAAATACCTTCGGAAATAAATCACACTAATCAATTTCCCCTTTTATGTACAAATACTTCAAGAACGTTTCACCACTTTGTGTCTTCTTCAGAGGCTGGACTTGATCTTGAAGCGTACATTTGTTAATAAAAGTGGAAATTGATGAGCGTGTTAAATTATTTATTAATATGAATTTCGATCATGTATAAGCACAATCAATTAAGTATAAAATATCTTCATTGAAGTACTTAAAGACAAATATTGAAAAATTTTAATCATCAGTATTTAAATAATATTTAAAATGCTGTAAAAGTATTTAAACACGTATTTCAAAAACTTTTAGTTCAAATACTTAGTAAGTACGAATATCTTTCACTCAAAATATTTTATTACTTGTATTTATTGAATGATTGCTACGTACTTTTGTAGATATTTATTGTATTAATTAGGCAGATGAAAATCTGTTTATTCTTCTTGCTTATATTAATTTATTAATTCAAATGTTTTAGTGTGCTGAAATGAATTTCTTTTAGGGATTTATTTTAAATGTATCTACAATAAAATTTTTAACTAAACTATCGTTGGTCCAAAGTAATTGTTTGATTATCTTTAAATTTCTAAGTATTGCAGAACTTCTTCCTTTGTATGTCTCATATTTTTATCGATTTTTAAGTCTTAAATTGAGTAGAAATAGTTCGTCCGGTTGGTTATTACCGATAATAAGAAATGATAATTCAATTTTCTTATGATAAAATGGTATAGGTACCTCTTGGAGAACCGATGTATGCCATGATGCATGCATATTATAAAAGTCTTCGAACAATATTCAGCAACCACGTATTTACCTATACAAAGCATTGAAATGACCGCTGGGTTCTCGTTCTGAAGAGCCCAGCATCAGAAAGCATCTTTTCAAATGTCAATCAGAACTTCATATGCGAACAGGCTATACACGAACGTAAATGCGGTGTATTAACAGTAGTGGACGGAACGTGGTTTGCATTTTACATTTTTTTTACCCTTAACATCGTGAGTGTGGAGTGAGGGAAATTGTGCGGACTTTGCAGGACGTGCTGAACATGAATTTCATTACAAAGGATTCTTACAAGGACGTCCAAGAGCTCGCGGACAGCAACTATTTTTCTTTTCGAGTATTTGTTTTTTATTTCTTGTGCAATCAAATTCTACTACATAAAGATACATTTTTTACACATAAATATTAAAATCAAAAGCAAAAAATTAGAGTATAATATTTATAGAAAAACCACAAGTACTGACGTTATCATACATTCAAAATCAAATCAGTCATGGCATAAAACTATCAACCTTCCACAACTTGATTCACAGGTTGCTAAACTTTCCATTAAACAAAACAAACTATCAAAAAGAACTTGACATCATAAAAACTATTGCTAAGAATAATGGATATAAATCCACATTAATTTACGGAATGATTAAAAACAAACGGAAGAAAATAATTTTAAACAATTTTTATACCGGTAAACAAAGAGACAAAAAATTTAGATTAATTAACAATATAAATAATAGTAACAACAAAATATGCACGCAATTAAAAAAATCAGGAATAAAAACAATTTCAATTAATAAACACAGTTTAAGGAATATTTTAGTCAACAACAAACAAAAAACCGATAACTTACAAAAAAGTGGTATGTATAAGTTAAACTGTAAAGATTGTAACTCTTTTTACATTGGTCAAACAGGTTGCAATTTTAACGTACGAATAAACGAACATGAAAAAGATATAAAACAAAAAATAAACCACAGGCATAAGCTTTCACTGTTTGGAAAATGGTCATAAAATTGACAAAGACAACTTAGACGTTTTATATGTAGAAAACAAAGGTCAACGTTTGAATATTTTAGAGCAGTTTAAAATTAAAAAAGCTTTTAGAAATAATAATAATAATATTAAATGACAAATCCGAGTTCAAAGACACACCTGTGATTGACAAATATTTAAAGAGCTGCAATCGAATTGAGGGTTTTCCCTAAATACCTTACCTTTTATGTACCTGTGCCTCCAACTATGTCAAATGCATTACCTATAAATATCATCAAATTACAATCTATATTCACCCACCCATTCCCACTATTCCTGCAAGGAGGCTGAAGAGGGCCCTACGCCCTACCCACCGGCTTTGCACGACAGTGTAGGTAGGAGGTACTGCCCGCCCACTTTTTATGTATATTCAGTAAATATATAATATTCCTCTTTAAAAAGACTTCACAGGTCGAAACATATGCAGAGTGTGTTAATAAACATAATTGAAACATTTAAAAGCATTTTGTTTAACTTTATCTCAATAATTGTAAACGATGTTTCATAAATTTCCTACCGCGGAATCCATTGAAATTATTAAAGATACATTGTTACTTACACTTTACTTTCTTATAAAAGTCAATCTGTGTAGTTATCTAATAGCAATTTGGAAATTGTGATTGCTTAGTTACAATATACAAATAACAAATATCAAATTAATAGTCTCGACATTCTACGTTCATTAATAAAGAGTGCAGGACGACTGGTCACACGGCTCTAAAACGGGCGCCATAGGAATTCGTGCATTTTCGTGAAATATTTTCTCGAAAATGTTCTTGCATCAAATACTAGGTTTATGTGTCGATATGTGCAGAAGAATCGAAAACATTGAAAAGTATATTGTGGCACTGTCCACAAGACTAGGTAGAATAGGGATGTTTTGAAGTTGGATTTCCATAGGGTGGCAACTTCAGTAAAGAAGATTAACAAAAATAAGTAATGTCTATGAACTAAATTTCCATCAATGTGATTTATTGCTATTTACATTGGCCAAAGCAGACGTTCATTAAATGTACGGTTAAAAGAACATTTAGATAGTATTAAAATATTTAACAGGTTTAGCTGACCATTGCATTACCATAATCAACATAGATACAGATAACATAACAATACTTCACACCCAACCAAAAAGTAGAAAAATCGCACTGCTAAAAGACTTTCTCTTCAAGCAGTAAATATACAAAAAGTAATTTTAAACTATAACACATTTTTAGTCATTTCTAAATTTTAAGTTCTCGTTATTTGTAATCCCCACCACCATTTAAGTATAAAAACAATGTATATTTCTACATTAATATTGGAAACAATTTCTGTACTCCTGAAAATGACCGATTAAGTTCGAAATAATTATCTATTATTTAATAAAATTACTACCTGCAAAAACATTTTTGTTTGTGTTTTTTTTATTAAGATGTTTTTAAGAATATACTTACGATAGTTTAAATTTCAGTAATTCCTGAAAAAAAAATGAATAATAATTACTTTGATTTTACATAAACTTGGTTATCAAATAGCCTACAGTTCTAATTCTAATACTCTTCAAGTTCTTCATGGTAACCCTAAGAACAAAATTCCTTTTCTAGAAAAGTCGGGGATATGTGAAATTGATTGTAAAAATTGCAATAAGAAATATGTTGGTCAGAGTAGACGCTCTCTTCTGGTCAGGTTTAAAGAGCATTTAGTATACGCTAAATTTGGTAGAATTGAAAAATCTAATGTTGCTAAATATATTCTTACTGAAAATCATGGGATCAATATTGACAACCTTAAATTAGTTAAGGAAATTAAACATAATTACTTACTAAATAGTTTTGAAAGCATGATTATTTATAAAAATAGATTAAGTTCTCTTAATAGTGACAAGTGTCCTATTCCGGGCTCTCCGCTTTTTAGTTTAATTTAAATTCTTTTGTTCTTGTTTTTGTTTTTAGTTCTCTTCAGTCCCTGAAGAAGGTAACCTTATTGCCGAAAAGTGCTTCGGACATTCTGTGTCGTGTTTAGGCGTTGGGATTTGAGCCATCCAGTTTGTTCTATTGCAGTATATGTAAATACATTTAAATAGGTATTTTAACTGTGTGATACAAAAGCGTGATCCCAATTTTCATTTTAAGAAATAGTTCCATGTTTGTAAGTGTTACGTGTACCAGTTCATAATACAATTCGTCTTTTTTAAATAATATAATCTGATTATTTCTACTTCAGTTACTAAAAAATTAAAATTAACGGATAAGGAGAACAATCAAGCAATATAACATTTCATAAATTGCCTTTTGTGGGAGTTGAAGTCTTTACTTTTCTGCGAATGGCGAAAGTAAGCATAGCAAAACCGACTTAGTGAGTTTTAAAGCCGAAGTTGTTGATAATGACCACTGCATTAATGAATTGTAAACTATACGATGCAAACCTTATTTAATCAAAATGCATGTGTGGGAAATCTATTAAAACCGCAAAATCAATTTTAATTTTCCGTCAATACGAGATTTCTCGCCAAAGAATGATTAATTGAAAAATATGTCTTAACTTAATTAATTATCAAATTTATGTTTCCTACAATTTTATTGCTAATTACATGAGTCTTCAGGTGAAGTCGGTGAAGACCATCTTCCCCTATTTTCTGAATCCTATTGAGATTTATTTATCTCATAAAATAAACATAATTTCTTTTATAATTATTTTTTGTTTTACAATAAGTGAAGAAATTTACTGTAAAAGGTATACACAGTGCTTTGTAATGGTTTAAATAGACGTTGTAATGGTTCGTGAGAGTGAAGAGATAGGCGCGTGGACTCCGAAACTCTGCCAGCGTCCACAATGCACAACGGTGAAGTCAGCGGAAAATTTGCAGGCGTAGCGCCCTCCATCCGCTCCTAAAAGGGAAGAGATCGCGGCGGGTCGAACAGTTTACAGCACCTGTTAGCTCTTCATACGTGTATATTAATTGTTATGTATGTATGTGTGTATTTTACATATATACTTTATTCTTGGAATACATATTCGTATACGTATGCTTAGCTCTAAATATTTGTCTTGTTCGACACATTACCTAGTACAAAATCTGAGGCACTTTTCGCCTATTTTTAAAGCAACGAGCCGCCACTGTTTATAAGTAAATTGCAAAAAAGCGGTTTTAATAAATCTTGGAAATGCGGGCGAGTATTTGGTCTCTTGCGGGATCTCACTGTCACTTTACGATTGTTTCAGGATCTGCCATAGTATTTAAATTGAATAAAATGCGTGTAATAGCTTTTTTGGTTTCTATACGTTCACTAATATACAACATAGCCTTGGTTATTGCAATAAAATATAACTAGAAATTCAGATACTTGTTACTTTACGTCAGAACCAAACCTTGTATTAGAATATTGGGCAATTGTGTTAATTGAGTCCGTTTACTGTGTGATAATGGAACTAATGATAAATCATTTAATAAACGAGCTTTGCGAAACATTATCTAGTTTACATGGGACTAAAAGAAACATTGACAAAAAACAAATAAATTACATGCAAACCAACAGAACAAAGAAACGTACGGTTGTACACCCTCAAAAAAAGGTAATGGATTCAAGATAATAAAAAACAAACAATGCCCTGATTAAAAAAAGCGTTCCATCCAGTTTTCGTGTTCGCTATGGTTGGTTTTGCACGCAAGATAGTACCGCGATAGGGTAACCAGAAACTTTGTTTTTAGTTGTATAAAAAATTAGTCCCTTTGTAGGTAGGTACGTACCATTAATCTGGTTGTTTTGTTTTTTGTTTTTTATAAATGCACGTGTTGAGAAATTCGTTGAAATTGGAGGGATGTAAAATAGGTACATGTAAAGCAGGATAATAATGCTTAATTTATTCAATATTTTTATTGCAAAGAACGTTGTATTTATGTATATCATTAAAAGAATTATTTATAGCACTTAGTTGCAATACTAATTTAAAATGTATGTTACCTAACAATTGTTTTTAAATATTTAATTCAATAAAATTGGGCTAATGATATTGAGTGATTAAATTTAAGCTATAGAAGGTGCATTTTTTGTGAAACATGGTCTGAATATATTTAGTCAAATAAAACACACTATGGTAAGTTTCACCGACTTTATTATTGTTCTCGACAATATTGCTTCGAGCTATGTGCTCATTATCAAGAGTAACGTTATACTGACAATACGAATCTTACATGCTCATTTATAGATAGCTTAAGATAAGGGGGATGAAAAACTGCCTAGTTCTAACTGATTATTTTCTGATTTTCTTAAGGTTTTATCTATTTCCAAATATCCATACAGAGATAATTTTCTACTTTTAGATGTGTTTACATGTAGGTATTTTCTAAATTTAAATGATGTTTTAAGCTAATGCAATGTTCACTAATTCTTAATTTAACATCTTTTTTAGAAATCGATTTTTCATGCTCACTTATCCTAGTTTTAAAGGCTCGACCTGTCTGTCCTATATAGACATTCATTAGAAAATAATTTATATATTATTTCGGTTTATATTTGCTTTTGTTTTGTTGTTAATTAGTAAACTCTTTAAAACCTTATTGTTACACTCAACGGCTCAATGTTTAGTTTTTTGAGAATGTTTTTGAATTTAAAACTAACATTTTTTGAGTAATTAAACTTAAATAAAGAAATTGTAGAGAATATACTTTTATTTTTGAAAGGCCATCACAACAGCAAACATTTAACATTTTGATTCGGTACCCAGAATGGTATTTCAAATAGATTTTGATATTTATCTTTAGATAGTTGTAAAATTTTCTTGTCATTATGATTACCAGTAGCAAAAAAGGTGTATTGCTGTTCATTCATGAAACAATTAACAAATTGAAGCGGAATTTCGATTGTTATAAGTTTGGGAGGGATTAGTAACACAGGCCAACGAAAGTACGAATTGAAAAAATGAAAACAACAAAAGGGCAGTCATTTACGAGTCCAAACCTACTGTCAGAATTTCGTCAACACGTCAGGTGAAGTAAAACGACGACGAACTAAGAAACTAGTCATTTCTAATGTATTTTTTGTCGCTGAATTAGATTCTGCCCTCGGAATTGCCTCAGAAGTGTCTTAATTTCACAATACAAGTGATGCTAATTTAACTTATTTTGTTTTAAAATAAGTATATTTCGATATTTGAATGTGCTAGGGTAATTCTGGAAAAAGATTCGATTTAGAAAAGTACATCGATGATGATTATGCTTCTTGTGTTTTTTTTTTCAACCCACCATTGTAGTGCCCCTTTTTTCGAGGATTCTTTCTATTTCCAGGCCACTACTATAGAGAACATCAAAAACAATAATTTTTGATGTATTCTTCGACGTTTAACTCAACCTAGTCCTAAAGCCAAATCATTCGAATGTTGAAGTTAAAAAAATTCATTAAGGCCACTTTAAGGAAAGATTCTCATTCGGAGATCAATGATTAGCCAGAAATAAGTACTCTCTTGGTTATTTTGACTTTTATTTCAAGTAATGATACTAACAAAAAGCCAAAAGTTGCATTTTTTTAAATTTGAGGTTAGGAATTAACGAAATTCTGAAGTTTTAAGTAAATTCTGAGGCTAGATACGGATTCAGCGTTGCAAACTACGTCGAAAATGAAATTTCTAGTTTCTCAGTTTCCTGCTCCAAATTGACCTGCGTAATTTGTGAGTGGAATCCAAAATTGTCATCAAATGGACGCCAATCCATCATATCCGTTTTAAAGCATAAATTGCCCATATGGGCGACGTTGCGGACAAAACGTTGGCTGTGGAAAAGGATACAGATACTTTTTAAACACTGATAAAAAAATGAGAGAACACTGAATGTGTTTTATTCAATACCCCTTAAGAAACCGTAGTTGACGTGGTTAATGGACTCTTTAAACAGTTCACCGTTTGATTCTGATATTTTTATTCCTATTCTTATATTAAAAACCGAGAAAGAAATTTACATTTAGTTTTTTGTCTGTTTGTAACAAGAACCTGTCCTAAATATGCTTGGTCTAATAAAACTATGAAATGTGGTCTACATCAGTCAAAATAACGCGTGTCTATTCGTAAAAGTTCAAACAGAGCGGTGACATGTGAGATAAAATCAATAAACTGATCGCAAAACACACCCCTATGCAAATAAACAGCTTAACGTTAACAAAAGGGAATGACACATGCAAAAAGTCGCAATCGATGGTCATTTCCGTAATAATGCGGCACATTCAATAGCTACTGTCCCTTATGAACGGAATTCACCTTTTGCTGTTGTATTTTCCTCGTTTTGCCGGACCCTATTGAAGTCAGGAAAAAAGGGGATCCTTGATTATTGTTATGGTCACTATTTTTATAACAGATGCGAATAAAAGAAACTATCGTATGTTAACCTTATTTAATATGTTGCCCAATGCCATTACAGGATTGCGAAATTAAAAAGAATACTTATATTTATTATTTAGCGATAGTGGTAAGTAATTAATGCTAACATACAGTTGTGATATAACTTTTATAGAAACAAGCTTAAAACATTAACAAATCCTAACAATGTCAAAATAACTGTTCAGTTACAGCAAAGTGCATATATTTACATGTATGACTGTATTAGTAGTTCAGATTATATAATGTACAATTCTGGGAATATTACCTACTTATCAAAATTAATTCACAAAGTGTCCTAGGAAGTCATGATTTACTCCACGTAAGAATCGATGAGTTACATTAGATGTTGTGAGGAAATTTAGAAATTATTTATTTTAGAGAACATTTCATTACCATCGAACATAAATGTTCTCGGTGGTTAATATTCTGTCAGACAATTCTAGCTACATCGAACTCTTTGGTTGTAATCAGTATAGCGTAGACAACTCCGACAAAATACTGACCAACCTATGTTACCTGTTGTTATTAAAGTGAGAGAGTTAGCAGAGGTCATGAATATGTCCAAAGAACATGTATGTCACATATTGAATCAAGATTTAGGCATGAGACCATCCTCCTTACTCACCAGATTTAGTCCCAAGTGACTTCTTTTTGTTCCCTAATCTAAAAATCACGCACGGATAACAGAAATTTTCATCAAATGAGGAGTCAATCTCCTTCATCAACAATTATTTTGCAGAGAAAAACGACGAGTACTATTTGGAAAAGTTGAAGAGATGGGAGCATCGCTGGATTAAGTGTGTAGACATACAGTGAGATTACGTAGAAAAATTTAATGAACAAATGACTTGTATCTTTGTTAGGTCAGAAACTTTTCAGACCACCCTCGTACTTACTGTCCACCAAGAGCTTTTATGTTCTAGTTGGTTACGTGCCTATCACGTAGATACCTATGGCGTGGGTTCAGTTTGACAAATCGATATCCTTATTAGAAGAGGACATTATTGAAAATTATTGAATCTCATAATAAGTGGCAAATTAATACAAATGGCGTTGATTAAGATGATTAACTATTTTATCAATACATATAAATAAAATTGGGGTGTCTATTTGTAATATTAAAATAACCACTTTTTACTAAATGCATATGGATGATTACACGATACATATACCAAAATAACATTTTTTTAAGTTTTTGTCTGTCTGTTCCGGCTAATCTCTGAAACGGCTGGGCCGATTTTGAGGTAACTTTCACTGGCAGATCGTTAATGTAATAAGGAGTAACTTAGGCTACTTTACATTAGAAATTAGTTATTATTATTAATGAATAGTTATTAATTTCTAAAATAAATTATGAATTTCCTAAATAAAAGTAGCCTAAGTTACTCCTATTAGACATCTGCCGTTAAAGGTCCCGTCAAAATCGATCCAGCCGTTTCAGAGATTAGCCGGAATAAACAGACAGACAGACAGACATATAAAAATTGTAAATACGCCTCCCGCCACTTAATATCAAAAAGGCTGCCTGTCGCGCGGGCTCAGAACGCGCGAACGGGCTATTACTAACGGTTGTGTCTCAACGACTTAAAAATTTTAAAAATAACTTTTCTTTTAAATTCCACGCGGATGAAGTCGCGGACACAGTTGGTCACATATATGTATATATATATATATATACTATTTGTAGTAGCTATAATTGATTTGCAACATATAGTTATTTTATCGGATCTATAAGAAATTGATGTTACTTAACAACTGTCAATTGTGCATCCTTCTCTATAGCGAATAAATTTCACTAACTTCTTATACAGGGCATTCTAAAACTTATTCAGAATCATTCATTCATCATGACAAAATTGGAATTTTTAAAATAATAATCAAAAATATTATATACAACTTTTGTTTAATTTATTTTGTACCACTCCGTCCGAAAAGAAAATAATAGCAATATGCATAATCTATTATCATATTCATGTCTATGATAAGTAGTCCAGTTTTTATTATACGTATACATTGTAGTATTTTGTTGACTCAGGTTTTAAAGCAGTATCGGCGCAATAAATAGAAAGAACCACATAAATTCCAAATTTTCTATGTTACTTCTCGATCACTATAGCTAGCAGATTGTTTTGTTTCAATTAATGATACTTATTTAAATGTACAATCTGACATGAAACAATAATACTATAACCTTTGAATCTTTAATATTCCAAACACTAATAGGAAGCAATGTATAGTACCGATTATACACAATACAAAGTATTGAAAATTTTTCAATGAATATCGTTGCTATATGTATTAATTTGATTCAAAGCTTTGTGTTGGTTAAGACCTCTTAATCACTTTGGCAGTTGAACTTGACCTATAAAGAGGGTTTATATAGCGAATGATAATATTTAATTTATGGACGAGGTGTGATTATAATAAAACATTTTCAAATTAAATGTTTAAATAAAGTATAAAGAAAAAATAGTTGAATTTTGTTATAACCAGATACTTTACTAAAAATACAAGAAGTATGTTATACGGGGGTCAGCTGATAAGTTTTGTGCTCTATAGTGTGGTATGGGAATAAAAAGAGATATTGAGACGAGACAAAAAATACAAAAAGGCTCCATTTTTGAGCTAAAAGATATAAAACGCATGGCAAGTATTTATATTCCGTCACTGAAGAATTCTGGTTATTTTTTTCGGATATATGTGGTAATAACTGCGTATACCACATTGTGGATGGTACAATGATTATTTTTGAGTCCCTTTTGAGGCGAAAGAAGAAGTGGAAGTCGTTGGCGACCAAATTCGAAGAATATGATGCATGTGGAACAGGTTCAAAATTCAACATATTAAAAAATCAGTGGAATTCACAATTTGTTAAAAATTAGATAACTGCTTTCTGCTTAGATTTTTTTTTTATTGCTTTTTATAATTTGCTTACTGATTTTTTCAAGACACTTCAATTTCCCCTGAATACCAGCTTGTTTAAACATTGAATTTAATCCTGATTTTTAATTGTTTAGGTTTTAGTAATATATTAAATAAGATTTTGTCCATAAACCAAATGCCTGTTCAATGATTTGGGTATTGAAAATTATATTTTATATTAACGTAGGCTGAATCCTTGCTTAATATTATCGTACAATTCTTAATAGTAGAAGTACAAAAAAGATAACGTTCTGTATACATTAGATACGTTTTTGCGTAATGTTAGGGGAGTGTTATAGTTAGGCCGTTTATTCCAAATAAAAATCAATAATCGCAAACAATAACATCCGCATTTGACCGCGTTAATGTGGGTACTAATTCTGGGCTTTTTGTGCACCCATACGACCGTCTGCTTCTTTACAACTTATACGTATATTGTCGAGGGGTTACTTCATAACTCTGCTGGGGGTAGATGGACATGGGGTGGACGTACGCGACACTAAAATGGACAAAAAGGGGCCACGCGACCTATTTTTTCGGGGGAGGCTATTGTCGTTTTCATAAACTTGACGCAAATCTATGCAAAACCAGTAACCGTCGGCATATGTACCATCCACATTAATACAGCTGCTAGCCACGAAACTGACTAATGAAGGTTTTGAATAAATATGTGGACTAACTACGACTGTATGATTTCTTATCTCAACAAAATCTATTTTTGCAAAAATTGGATCAAGTTTCATAATTCTTATCCATAAAAAATACTATATAATTGATAAGTGACACGACGAAAATTTCGTACCTTATCAAACACGTTGTCAAGGATAACCACTTCAGAACGTACATTTTTTTAATCCATTGAATAAAAATGACAAGTTTATTTCGACGCAATAATTAATTGTAATAGCTTCATTATTTATTTGTTTGCAGTTATTAGTTTCAGTCATATACACCGTTTTGTTTTTCCAAAGTATGAAATTTAGGTTTGGGTGAAGTTTTTGACAGAAACTAAATTTAAAGACTAATTTATAATCGTAGAGTCTAAAAATAAAGAAAAAACAGGCATTCCTTGAAGTTGTACCAAGCGAGTTACGCGATTTTAATTTCTGCCATGTTTGGCAGGCTATATGACGATAGAAGCGATAGGTAGCTTATTCCCAAATTTTCTACACTAACCCACATCTGTTGTTAATCATGCGCCCAAATGGCGTTATGCTAAAGCAGATTGGTTTTGAGATATGATTTTTTAATCAAGCCTCTGCATAGTGGCATTTCCATCGAAGAAATTAAAGTCACGTAACTCGCTTGGGACAAAATCAAGGCATCTGTTTTTTGTTATATTTTAACTCTACAGGTCCGACCTACTCCAGAAAAAAGAATTCTGCCAAATCCATGACCCAAAGCGAATTTCGATTTCTTGAACAGCCTGATCGGCGAGACCGCTTGGAGGTATAAAGTCCAAAGTATGAAATGTAGGTTTGGGTCAAGTTTTTGACAGAATTGGAATTTGTTATATTTTTTGTGACAAATCAATTTTTTTAAGTTTTATTTAAATTACTGATGGTGAATTTTTGGTGGAACTGTTTACATGAATTAAATAACAAGAAAAGAAAACAATAATGAAAAGAATTCTGTGTAATGTTATTATTTATGGTGGCTATGCTTTTCCTATACTTACATTAGTACCTAAGATCTATTATTTATCTGATGTTATATTCTAAATTTCATCAGGAATACTTTTCATAAAACAAATAAAAAATGTAATAACTGCGGTTCCTTCTACATATATTGATCAATGTCACAGAGATAAACTAAATTTAATCAACACATGAATTGGGCGATTTTATATTTAGTATTTGAACAAAAAACAACCGTACTTTCGGGTATTTCAAACTATTATATCATCAACAATGATAATATTGAAGATAACGTCAAAAAAGGCCCAAAATTTGAAAATCATAAAAGCTATCTATTCATAAAAAGCCAGACCGAAATTTATTAGAAGCACTCGTCATTATTATTACACATTTGGATATTTTGAATAATTAGATTTTAAATAATAGTTTTGGCTTAGGTATTATTTTCAGTATGTTCATTATTTTTGAAAATGACTGGTTGCTTTCTTAATATACAAATATGTAGTGAAAAAATAACAAACTGTCGGTTTCATAATTTTTTCGACTAAGAATTACTACAATTAATTACTTGTAAATACACAACAGACGGTTTTTTTTAATCGCATTATAAAGTAATTAATGTTTCTGGACGTACCCGCCTTTTTTTAGTCAATATATCTCTTCTATTTGTTTGCTCATTTAACCGGAAACAGATTAGGTCATCAATATCCGGTGTTCATCTGTTCGCCAAGTTGTACAATGCTGTCATTGTTTCTTATTATAAATGACCATCAATAAGTTTCTTACGCTTACGCGACCGATAAAATGTTTCAAGAAAAAGGGCTATTTTACTGGAATACAATATCTTTTTAATCACAACATCACCCATATAGGTATATATGAACAATTCTAAAAACAAACGCTTACTCAATACGCTGTTCGTCTGTTGATATTCTTTTTGTTTGAAATTGATATTCTACGAAAATAACCAACTCTACAGGGTATCAACTTTATTGATAGTTAAAGTAATCTTAGAGTAGTTTAAATAAAATTACAGATTCTAGGGCGTAACTTGAAATAGTTACAGAAATTCTGTGAATTATTTTCGAGTTATTGTAAATGCATAATTTATATTATAGGAGTTTATTTTCCGGGCTTCACAAGCTGTAGATGTGATAGTTTCTGATATATCTGAAGTAATTAATTTACTGGATACTTTGTGAAACATTATATGTATAACAAGTATGGTAATAAATATAAGAGGAGACTGTGGTAATTGAAATAAACGAAAGAAAAGAAATGATCTTACCCCAAACTAACCACAACACTTTTTAAAAATGCGTACACATGTTTCGCTTACTTACGCAAGACTCATTCTCATTTCTTTTCTTTTGTTTAAGTATGGTAATAAAAGGCGAGTTTTAACATCTACAATTTTATTGGATCCAGTGGCGCACCGAGGGGTGTTTGGGGGTTAAAACCCCTCCAGAGCCTTTAATTAGAACATAATATTCAGCGATATATCGATATTTCACCAATATTTTAATTTTATATCCGTTTAAACTAATTCCCAAGATGGTAAAAACAGTAATTGTGTATTATTTTTCTGTTAATTTAAATTCCATTCAAACCCGTTGCAGACGCGACCAATTGCGTTTTTTCTAGTTATTACTATTTTTTCTATTAATCTCACCCTTGAAACTTATTATTTGAATATAAGAACATAAGCTTTCACGGCCGGAATTCATAGTAGAATGATGGTTCGGGCTTGTAGGCAGTGGTCGATGTGAACGGTTTCGTCCAGACGTTTTGTCGGCAACTGCGGCTGACATCTTCAGTGGGTGCTATGTTGACTACGTGGGCGAAGATTGTACCTGAAGATGTCAACCGAAGTTGCCGACGAAACTGTTCACATCGACCACGGCCTATAAGCCCGAACCATCATTCTACTACTCATTATTTGAATTCATATCATTTATAATTTGGCAAGACATTTATTATATACCTACCCGTTTTAAATATATTTATTTTAAAATTCACGAGCCCTAGATAACCCCCCCCCTCCCCGACAAGCTTTTTCTCGGTGCGCCACTGATTTGATCATTAACAATTGTTTCACTTACATAAATTTACTTATTATAAATTTTGAAACTGATGTAGATATTAGAATAGTTGATTCTTTGATTTATTATGCGTTGATTAAATTAATTCATAATCATTTTAGCAGCATTGTCATTTAATTAATGTATATTAGTCATGAAAATAGTTTAATACTCTTAAGTTCTTAAATCGCAGAATGTCACCATTTCTTCCCTCACACATTTTCATTTTGAAAAGTTATTGAATTAAAGCAAACTGCAGCGTAAGATGTTTAATTGTCAGAAATTTCTGTTTTTCAGTTTAAAGTAAATTTTACCCTGTGAAATCCTACGGTTTAACCGAATTTTTGAAAGTTTGATGCCGGTTCTGCTTCCTTCATAAATTATATTTCAAAGTAAAATTTTGTGATTGTGAAGTCAGATATTAAACAACATAACACAGTACATCAGAGCAGAGCAGAGCAGAGTGATATGAGTAGGTGACCCTCTACTATCGGTATTTGCTTTTTGTTTGTTATCAGGAACGTCTGGCTCGGACAGGCAACCTATTTAGTTTTATCTAATCGTTGTTGTGCCGCTTTTATAATTTACAAACACCCCAAAGAGACGGGCGACGGTATGCGGCTCGTTATGGTCGGCCACATTCATTTACCTATCTGGCTTATATTTGTATACGTATTAACGCAGTGCATATGTGTGTGTGTGTAAATAATATGTGTGTGGTTATAGCTAGAAAGCAATTTGCTCTTCGCTTTCCCTCTTTCGCCCACCGGATCGTCCAACTCTTTCCTGCCATTGCCATCATATTATCATCATTGGTGTATGATGATGGAACAGATGATATGACGACATGAACAATTATTTGTACAAGATAAATTTCATGCTCCATTACGTATTTACACATCGCGGACTTACGAAATTTGAATAATATTTGAGGATAAAAAATGGGATGGTCGACATGGAGATGGTTTTTGATCTACTTAATTTAAAATGGATAACATATAAAATTTTAGATCAAAATAAAGTAAATAATTTACTATTGTGTTATTTTGCTTAGTAGTGACTAATATTTGGGGTTACCAACCTTTAACAGTTACAATATAGGACACTTGGATAAAGAACACGTTTTCACTAAAAATACATTTTATTCTTCAAGAGTAATATATCAATAAACATCCATTCTACTGAATATGTACATAAAACATTTTGAACGAAATCTGTAGATATTTTCTACTTATTGTGGGATTCAGTAATATTAAATATCTTTTTTTAATAAGAATATCGACTTGTTAAACCAAACCCATAAATAAATGAAACACAAAGTTTAATTTTCACAATATATTAAAACACTATATGTCAAGTGTTTCGCATAACTTAGACTTCTTCACTTATATAGTTTAATTATACTTCTGAAGAAGCCTAAGTTAGGCGAAACATATGTCAAGTGTTTGAATATTTTGTGCAAATTAAACTTTGTTTCATTTATTTGTTAAAATGAGTTTATATCAAGTAAACTTAGATACGATAAATCATAAACCCATAAAGATATGTATATTTATTACTGAATCCCACAATACGTAGAAAATATCTATAGATGGCGTTCACAATGTTGACTGTTTAAAGGCAGCAGATACATTGGTTGGTATTCTGTTGGTACTGTATACGATTTGCTGATGAGAACCAATAAGTTCGAAATCGCGATACACGTCTGGTAGTTTCGACAGATTGCTAACCAAAAGTATATTGTTACGTTTTTGCTCTAAACTCGTACATTTAACTCTCTCAACAAAATTTAACTATTTAACACAACTTCGGTTCTACAACCCTCGTAAACACTTTTCATCAATAACTTCTCTTTCTGTTAACTCCTGTTCTACGTCACCTGTCAACTAATCTCTCAAACCAAATCGAATGATCTAGTAATTGTCTTGATTTTTCTAGAATGCGGCATGGGCAAACTCCACTCTATTTTTGCAATCGACGCGGGTCAATTCCACCCAAAGCGCCACGTCCGTCACAATATCTTTATTTTTGGTCCATTATAATATTTAAAATCATTAAATTTCATGGAAAAACTCGAATTCCAGTTTTATTTTTAAAGAAATTGATCTTCTTCAGCCGCTATTTAATATTTTGTATGTTTTTTTTATGAGTTAAAACATTTCGTTTCGAAAATTTTTGTCGAAACAATATTGTGTGTGGTGTGTACAAATGAAATATTTTTGAAACGAACTGTTTTGAGTTAGTAAAAATGGTTTGTACGTTTCAACAAGTAAGAGCTTCCGCTATCAATAATTTTGTGCATGGTTGAACATATATTACACAATACCTCACTTGTATTGTTTCCACCTGTAATTTATTTGTTGTAACAGACTAACAGATTGTAAATTAAATTTTTAAACATCCAATATCATTTAGTTATCTAATAGTTTAATTAATATTTTTTCTCTGTTTTATTTTTAGATCAGTGGCATCTTGACGATTTAATAGTTATGGTGAGTAACAAGTTGCTAAGCTTTTCTATTTAACGTGGTGGTGCAAGGCGATAAGATAACTAGGCTATTCCTATGTAAAGTCGAGTATAGGTAAATTATAATAAGTAAATAAGAATTTTCGTACATCATCCTTTGTACACTGTTTGCATTCATTGTATAGTTTGAAGCACTGCGAACTTAAGCTTGAGTATTTTTCAGCAGTTAGTTAGAGCAATAAAATTCCGTTGTCAAGCAACAGGTGTTGAAACGCGTTTCTTTCTGCGAGTTATAGCGGGATCTTTGCCAAGTTTAATGATAATTTGCTACTGCAGGTAGAGGGTATTGTTTGCCTTTTTTTATCAACCCTTCATGGAATAAATTCAATTTGAAGCACTTTCATTGATGCTCGCCTATAGAATAGGGGATGAGTTAAGGGATTCGACGGTTAAACTAATCTATTTCTATAGTTTCCATTTTGGGGTTCATCCTTATTGTTTCTTTGACAGCAAATGGAATCAATAAAAATTAAATATACATTAAAATTCGACAAAGTACAATACATTGTAACGGACATAAGAATAAAATCAATAAAAAGCAAATTAGTTTCTGGAAAAATATTTTTGAACCATGTTAATTAATTCTTCAAAATGTGTGATCTTTGATCTTAAAATTTAGACGAATAAGAATTTTAATTCCATCTTTTTGAATATGTTATATTTTCGTCTAGAAGTCCATCGGAATCAACAGTGTAAATCAATGCCAGTAGGGGTATTAGCCATCGGAGTAGTTGTTCTGTTGACTCCATATTTATATTTATATTTATATTTATAATATAGCCTGTAAAGGCCTTTCTGCCAGCGCCCACCTGATGAGACCCGATAGGTCGAAACCGGTCGTGGGATGTGGCTTTCGGTTCGTTGTGCCTACTTGGTAGGACGCGTTCAAAATGTAAGATCTTTGATCTTAAAATTTCGACGAATAAGGATTTTAATTCCTTATTTTTGAATATGTTATATTTTCGGTAGGGGTATTAGCCCTCGAAGTAGTTGTTTCTGTTGATTCCATATTTATAATTCTTTTTTAGTTTGTTATTAACAAAGGACGCTATTAAGTAAAAAGAATTTAAATTCCTTTTCATCGTTTCTGTTGTTTGAAATCATGGTAGGTACTGATTTCAGTTGCTTTCATTTACAGTTCATAATTGGCTAACGCCTAAATTATACACCAATTAAAAAACTGTTACTCTTATAAAAAACTTATTGTATGCAGCAGGCAGTTTATCGTACAAAAAATAACATAAAAAAGGTTACATGAAAAATTAAAGAAGATATATTCGTACGATTTAAATTTATACTATTTACATACCCGCTTCTGTGACATTATAAATTACTATTCTAATCAGAGGTGATGTAAAAAAGTGAGGGGGTAACTTTTTCCCACAAGTGCTTCTTCGGTTTGGCCGTGAGGGTAGGTTTCTTTCTAATTCTAATTCGCCACGTAAAAAAAGTCTTGCAATGTTTGTGTGCCTTTTTTTAGGGTCGTTGATTTTTTATTGCATTCTCACGGTAACGAATATGTTTTCGTTGCATGGAGGGAACGAGAGGGTAAAAAATATTTTGCAGTGTAATTTTCAAACGGTTGGTTGTTTGGTTAATATTTATATTGACTAAAATCGAAAAATTGACAGCCTATGTCTCTTTGAAGTACGCTGTTAATATTTTATCCCTTATAAATATCCCCACAAGAAATTAGATTTTCCGGAGTATGATCATATCCGGATTAGATAGTCCGTAATATGACCATATTGATCAAGGTACAGCAGGTCATTCCTTAATCTGCATATTTGATCAGTTTCTCAGGATCTGATACTAAAATCTTTAGTACGGCCTCAATACGTTGAATGAGTCAAGATTGTAGTCGATGTCCTGAACTGAATCCTAAGACTGAATTTATTTTTAAACCTGATGTAAATTTCTTTTCAAAACGTTTAGATGGAAGTCAGTGATTCACCTTCGATGGAAACTGTTTATGCGGTATTCTGATCACATCTATCAAACGAAATCTGGTGTTTTTCCTGATACGGATTATATGAATAAATTGTATTGCACTATAAAGTATTATACTCAAATTTTGGTTATTTTCAAAATAGTTTTATCATTAAATAATATTATTGTAAATTTAACCATTGGCGTAATAGTAAACAACAAGGAAACAAATCTTGGTCCCCAATCGATTCGATAACCATATCCATTTCTGAAAACAATTTATGATCAGGAAAGGATTCGTTCAGAATACATCGAGGTGTGACCTTAATTGTTCGTACTGGATTAGAAAACCTAATCGGTGTGTGACCATATATCACGAAAATTTGATCCGATCCGGATTTAAATCTGAACAAAGTTTCTGTCAGTTTTGATTAAAGCATTATCATAATAATTTTTACCTTTGCAAATCTATTTATTACGATTCTATATATAAAAAAAAATAGAAGCTAGTATCAAAAAATTGGAACTTCAAAAAATAGAAAACATTTTAAAAGTGTTAGTTCAAGAATTCTTTTTAATCCAAATTGTTTTAACATTTTGATGTAATCCTGCTTTTAACAGTAACTTTAATCTCAGCAACGTTATCCCTGTAATATCCATAGGGTAACTGAATATTTACATTAATAGTTGGATGCACCATATAAAAATTGAAACCAGAATAAGCACACTTCAAATTTTGTACAGTAAATAATCGAATTTTAAACACAGATTCTTGAACAATAATAACAATAAAATAGTACTAACAAGAATTGAAATGCCCAAAGCATTAATAAATATATTTAGAGATACAAATCCTGCCGCAAATTGTTGTTAAACGTGCTAATAAAATTCAAGATAATCAATTTTAACTTATACACAAATTATATTAAAGATTTTTATTATTATTTCAATTTCTAGATTGTAGAGTTCGTAACTTAGCTGTTAATTAATCTGTGAATAATTGGGCCAAACAACATTAATTGCCATTTTTAATTAAAAAGCATAATCTTTTGCTACATACTTCCTTAATTAAGTCACAAGTTTAGTTGCCAGAAAGCAATTTTAAGAAATATCCTATTTTATTTTAATTCATTTTAATTTTAGTTGCCGATGATACATGTATGTATGCCAGTTAGTTGTCGATCATTACGAAAATAACATTCAATCATCTCGTAGATAATTTAAAACATAAATCAAAAGAAATTACCCTTTTTTTTCGATTGTACCCAGAGACTACAACTACAAAGAGGTATTAGTACACTAAATAAAACCGGCTAACAAAGAAAGTGTTATTTACATAAGCAAAAAGTGTCCCTCTAACGTTTTTTTTTAATGGCTCCTTCCAGTTTAGACCCTTTGTACCCGCATCGTGAAGAAGAAGGGCCGACTGGCCAGGTGCGCATAAAAAAACCCTTTTATGCGGGGCACTCTGATGGTGATTTATTTTTTAACACAGGAAGTTTGGCTTGTGCTGCGTTACTATACCATTTCTAACTACCTACAACCGCTGAAAAGCTGCTATGGCTGTTCTTTCTTTTGGTTGCTCTTATACATAATATGAAACTTACTAGGCGAGTGGCCTGCTAAGGTAGATGTAGGCACTCATTGTTCGGCCCTTTTTGTGTTTCAGAACTAGGCTAATAACCAAGTACTTGAAAATACTATTTAGAAACTGCGGAAACTTCTTCTATAATATGTAGGTCATTGTTCGTTTTAAAAGTTTACCGATTCTGCAGCTATAAATACTTGTGGTGAACTATCCACGATTAGTTAAATAAATAATAATTAAATAATATCAGCTGGCTGGCTTCAGGTGAT
This sequence comes from Agrilus biguttatus, assembly GCA_963921985.1. Lineage (NCBI taxonomy): Eukaryota > Metazoa > Arthropoda > Insecta > Coleoptera > Buprestidae > Agrilus > Agrilus biguttatus. The sequence continues at coordinate 13,620,094 of OY998119.1, read as the reverse complement.
TATTGCCAAAGATAGCGTTTTGTTAGGTGGACAAAAGACAATAAATTGTATATACGAGCTACAAGCCAAAATTTTCAGGATTCATATAATAAAAAGCTAATCAGATACATTTAATCGAATCGAAGAACAAGGAAATAAAACAACAGTAATGTTTGACAGATTTATTTGAATATTCCACATTTTTGGTTCGGTCATTTACTATTCGACATGTGAGCCATCATCGATTGTGCTACATTTGGACTATAGTTTGTGAACTTGTTGTGGATGGCGTACGATTTCTCCGGAATCATTGTAATGGACTCAAACCATCTCATTCATGAGGTATAATCATATGGAAACACTTGACGACCTACCCTAATTCCCATATATTGCCCAAATCAACTTTTCCCTTTGTCCTATCATTTAAAATTGAATTAATCCAGTAGAACGTTTACAAAAGAAGACTTTTCCGGGCATTCGAAGCAGGGAAAGTGGGATAAAAATTTAGTTTCACATAGACAATGCTTTGAAGGTGAGGTTAATGTTATAGATTAAATGTATGTTGTTAGTTTTTTATTAAACTTTTGGCTGCTTCCTCGTATATCGTTTCTTTAAGTTCATTTATTGTGCCTATTCGTGTAGCATAACTGTGAAACTTATTAATTATTAGAACCTTCACGGCTGGCGTTTTTGGTACAATAAGAGGATTCTGTTTCGGGCTTTTTAGGCCCAATGCAAAATGAGACGCAGACTCCTGACGTGACGCAGGGTGAGGCACGTCGAGTCACACCGACGAACCGCACAAGTTACACTATTTAGTGGTTTTATTTTCAGTAGTTCCGTCTGTAGGCCTATTCCATTATATTTATATTTATTAAAACAATGCTTCAGCAGATTTGACACATATCTTTTTTCTCAAAATTAAATAATAAACACCGTTAAGTTAATTTCGAGAATGGTCTTTCACATAATAAGAGATTATCTATTCACGATAGGGGTGGGGTGTATTGGATAATCTTCTAAGCAAGAGATTACTGCCAAATTTTCAAAAATACTTAATTATTTTCTTCTAAAAGTCCTAGTTGGACTAAACTATTGTTGCGAACTGTAATTGCGGTTTGTGTTGGTTCAGTCCTAATTAACATTGCTTTCCTGGAATAGATAATGGATATTCTCGGCCTTCTTAAATACGTCTGGAATATTCTAGCAACGATCAATAAAAAGACAATAGTAACACGAGAAGGTTGTAGAACGTTCTGGAAGGAATGCTGCACTACAACTACAAAAGCGAGTGCGGACCGAGTCAGTTTGTTTACATCGTGCGTTGACAAGTGACAGGAGCGATAGACAGGCGATCGATAATCATAGAGTGGCGGCAGTTGAATGCGAGTATAAGTAGTGGCGAAGAATACGGCGACGGGAGAAATAGATTTACTAGTGTGAAAAATTGTGTAGACTTGTGCTAATCAGAACTGTAGTTAGTTTAATTTTAGTTGTTAATAAATTTTGTTGTCCTCGTTTGTTTAATTGTGTTTTTGTGAGTGAACCCATCACACTATACATACAAGGACGCCGTGATTTTTTATAAAACTGCGGCATAACTCGCTGCGACGCAAACTAATGCAGTCACTAGTTTGGTTAACAATATCTCCCTGTGACTCGTCTTGCGTCACGTCACCAATCTGCTTTAGTGGTGTACCACGAAGCATTCGAAAACTTCGATCGGGATGATCACCTCGCTACCCTTGATCCAATGGCGGTCTAACGTCGTGACGAGCTTTCTAAGCACAGCGATTAAAAAAGCCCAAAACATAATATTTACAGCACCAATTATTAAAATTATCTAATAGTAACTTAAAACACATATTTTTTTACACAATTACATTAAGTGATTTGAAATTTGGAATAAAAGGGTCTCCTCGCTAGCCTGCACATTTTATTATTATTTTTTAATAATATAAGTGTGTCAAAGAAATCCTTATTCTCTTTTATCCTGGATTTTCGTAGAGTAAATAATACAGGCGTTTCAGTATTTATCTTACTTATTCTGAATCAAATAACTGTGGATTTTATTACGTTTAGCGATGCGACGTTGATTTCTTCTTACACTTAAAGTAGGAGATTGAGTGCGAAAAATCAAATAAGGAAATAAGAAATTATTGACAGGTACGTACGTCGGGCATTCAACGGGTCCATCCTACACGAAACCATTTTGCTGTGTATCTGTACCTACCAGGAAGTAGTATGTTAAGCTCGGTAGTGAGTAGTGCTTCAACAAACTTGAGAAAATCACACGAAAAAAGTGTGCTATAGAAGGACATTAGTGAACGGCATCACCAGTGGCATCAGTAAGCAGTTCGTGTATCACGTTGATGTATAAAGTTCCGTCATCGTTATAAATATGTTGACGTGTCACGACGAAAACGATGGACTATGAAGAAGAAGAAGAAGAAGAAGAAGAAAACAGAGTGGATAAAAGAACTGCGGCTTCTGGCGGCTGACTCTGTCTGTCCATGGCTCAGCGACCTGGTCTTCTTCGATATCGCAACGCGGTTGACATCAAACATTTCCTAATGGCTCGTGATCTGCCCACGTAGCGTGCGATGATGGTAGTTCCAGCAGTACTGACCACCAGCTCTTCCGCGGATGAGAAAGTATTCTCACGGACCGTCTCAACCACAACGGCAGTTGCAGCAAGCGGGTGTACAGAGATCTGTTGCTCCCATTTCTGGAACGGAGGTTGTGACCCGCGGTTTTTTATGAGCGAACGGCGAAATAGTCTTTTATTATTACCAAGCGACTAGACGAGTTAATGATTATTCTTGCATATGGGCACCGATTGTAAATAAGGAAATTTGTGGTCACTTTGTTAATGAAACTTGTCATAGGCGCGCGATTTCGCGATAACTGACGACGGTTTCTTGAAGAAAAGCCGGAAATTACAGCATTTATTTATTCTGTTGTGACAGTAACTTTTGAATGACTTCAATTTCAGTACAAGTATTGTTTAAAGAAATAACTCTGTTGCGGTTAGTATATATCTTTGTTAAATTGTAATCGCGAAATTTAAAATAGAAATATTTCAAAAATATATAAGACAAAGAAGAAGCTGCTTTTTTATGTTTCAGAGGTTTTTATTAAAACTGGACAAATAAGTCTTGAGTATATATTGAGTATTTGTTTTGTAGTCTTTAAAAAGGCTTTGCTAGCCGAAACGATTGTCGAGTTTTAATAAAAACCTTTAAACATAAAAAAGCAGCGTTTTCTTTGTCTTATATATTTTTGAAGAATATGTTTCATAATTATCCGACCGAACAATCCTTATTAGTTAAAAATATTTCTCTACATATCAAACTCCGTTTCTAAAAAATATCTTGTTATCAGATTCTTTTAAACTTTTGTATCAAATATGTTAAAAGTATATGGTGTAAGATGTAAAAGTCCCCAAACTTATTAGCGAATTCGTTAATGCTTTGCAACTTGCCAAATTTTCTTAAACTAATTGTACACAGGCATGTTTTACGTATACTGTTATTATTATTTTGAAAATAGTGTTTCTATTGTTTTTTGAAAGAGTTGAATTTCAATTTTAAGTGTTTTAAAGTTAAAAAAGGTGCTGGTTATAAAAAACTCAAATATGAAGTTTATAATAAAAACGGAGTTTATTAAAACTCGATTATAATGACTTTGGACATAACGAGAATCTGTTTATTATGCACTTTGTTTTTTCATATTGTCACTCATTTATTTCAGTTTGTCTAGAATGACTCTGGTTTATGTGACCAACCGGTTATACATACATATTATTCGATGGTTACTGGTTTTTGACCGTAAAGTGGTTTGTTCATAAATTAGCAATGGTTCCTAACTGACCATCTAGTCTAATCTATTCATTATCATTTTCGGATAAAACAATAACTTCTTAAAATCTTTACTATAATGCCAGTTTATGTATCTGGTTAAAAAAAATGAAGAAAATAGTGTTTTATTCTGAGTATGCTGGAAAATGTACCTAACATAACAATGATAAACATGGACTTTTCCACAAGCTTTTGCTTGATAATATTTCAGCTTAAAGGCTGGAGTGATGGTAAAATTTCAAAAGAAAGAATAAACGTACTTGTAAAGACGAATGTGCGTGACACTTGGTAATAAAAGAAAATAGTACTAGAACTAATATGTTTTAATAATAATAAATAATATCTTTATTTTTGAGCATGACGTGACACAATTATAAGCTAATGTTATTGTTTTTGATATATACATGTGAAATTCTATTATTTTTTTTGAACATGTCTGAAATATGGAGTAAACAAGTTATAAGAATGTAGGAGTTTATTGTGGCGGTCATCAAGTATTCGGACCGATAAATAACTCACCCTCGGTCGATTTAGGGCCACTGACGCAACCCCTGGGCTATCGGTTGATCTCCGTTGAAATTGTGGGGTCACGTTTTATCGTGCTCGTCTGACCGAATCCTGTCGGCGGCTTCCACTATTAGGCAGATTCATTTTTATATGTGCTATATTACGTACATACATAGACACACACATTGATACGATTCGATTAATCAGTTAAGATAGAATTGTTATTTTCGTCTCGTTCACTATTTTTCTTGATTGGAAGAAGCAGACTCTTAATGTGCATGCATGAATATTTGTTTAAGCATACAATAAAAATAATTAAAGATAAATATTCAAAAAAGAAGGAATTAAAATCCTTATTTGTCTAAATTTTAAGATCAAAGATCTCACATTTTGAACGCGTCCTACCAAGTAGGCACAACGAACCGAAAGCCACATCCCACGACCGGTTTCGACCTATCGAGTCTCTTCAGGTGGGCGCTGGCAGAAAGGCCTTTACAGGCTATATTATAAATATAAAAGTAAATATAAATATAGAATCAACAGAAACAACGACTCCGAGGGCTAATACCCCTACCAGCATTGAACTACACTGTTAATTCCGATGTTCTCCTAGACGAAAATATAACATATTCAAAAAAGAAGGAATTAAAGTCCTTATTCGTCTAAATTTTAAGATCAAAGATTTCACATTTTGAACGCGTCCTTCCAAATAGAAACAACGAACCGAAAGCCACATCCCACGACCGGTTTCGACCTATCGGGTCTCTTCAGGTGGGCGCTGGCAGAAAGGCCTTTACAGGCTATATTATGAATATAAAAGTAAATATAAATATAGAATCAACAGAAACAACGACTCCAAGGGCTAATACCCCTACCGGCATTGAACTACACTGTTGATTCCGATGTTCTCCTAGACGAAAATATAACATATTCAAAAAAGAAGGAATTAAAATCCTTATTCGTCTAAATTTTAAGATCAAAGATTTCACATTTTGAACGCGTCCTACCAAGTAGGCACAACGAACCGAAAGCCACATCCCACGACCGGTTTCGACCTTTCTGTCAGCGCCCACCTGATGAGACCCGATAGGTCGAAACCGGTCGTGGGATGTGGCTTTCGGTTCGTTGTGCCTACTTGGTAGGACGCGTTCATAATGTGAAATCTTTGATCTTAAAATTTAGACGAATAAGGATTTTAATTCCTTCTTTTTTGAATAAAGTTAAATAATTAAAAAAACATCCGCAGGAATGCCTAATTAGTGTCATTTGATGCCACAAGCTTATTCACATCAATACCAGTTCTACAATTAGAAGATATTTTAAAACAGATGATTAATGATAGCCCTTCAAAACCTATTGAAAGAACTGAACGCTTACTGTGCATAAAAACATGTTTAAATCAAAATTATTGTACTTTTAACAACAAAGTGTATAAACAATTAGATGGACCCCCGATGGGCTCTCCTTTGTACCCACATTTGGCGGAGATTTTTATAAATAGTTTCGAAAATAAGTTCCATAGTCTACATAACCCACTTATAAAACACATACACACATGGATGATATATGTAGACGACATATTTTGTATCTGGTTAGGAACCGAAAAATAACTTCAAAAGTTATTGACGGTGTTAAACTCAATTAATAAAAAAATACAGTTTACGATAGAATTAGAAAAAGTTGATAATCTAAACTTTTTGGACCTTAGCTTAAAAATAAGTAATTTTTTATAAAAAAAAATACATTTACCGATACTATTATACCATACGTGTCCAATCAAAATTTTACAATTAAAATGTCCACCTTCCACTGCCTCATCCATAGATTGAACAAAACTTTGATAAGAAACTATTATTTATAAAAACTTAACATAACAATGGATATAAACCTAGCATTATAATTACCTTACTTAATAAAAAATATAAGAAATTAGCTCTTAAACAAATTTATCACTATCATACAAAACACACAACAAAATGGTATCTTATAAATCACTACAAAAACGTTAGCCCTAAGTTATGTAAATTGCTTCGCAAGAATTTAAATACTGATGTAATTAGCTCTAATAAAAACACAATAAAACATCTACTTTCTAACAACAAAATAGGGTCCTCCGATAAATTTAAAAACTCAGGCGTTTATAAAATTAAATGTAATGACTGTGATGCCTTATATATCGGTAAGACAGGCCGTAGCTTCAATATTATAATTTAAAGAACATGTTAAGTCAATTGTCGAAAATAAAAATTCTACAGGTCTAGCCCAACACTGTAATTCATTGTGCCATTCTATAAATAAAAATAACTTATCAATTCTACATCAGTTAAATAATAGCAAACAATTAGATATGTTAGAGAAATTAGAAATTCAAAAAGCTTTGCATTTCAAATTAAATGTTACAAACGACCAAATTGAGGGACTTTGCAGCCCGATATTTAGGGCATCATTCAAGTAAATCTAACATACGAGTAATGTGTAAACAAGTTTTAACTACCACCTTCCTCAGGTATAATATATAAATAGTTTTACCTTTAACTTTTAATTTAGTTCTCTAAGCACTTTTTGACAACGATCGCAAGATCGAATCAATACTGTAAGAAATTACCAAATATATTTGTGGCAAACAACAAACTGCGTTTCTGTATTTTGTTAATTAAAAAAAGTTTCGCAGAAAATATAGTACCTAAACAAGCTCTTCTTTCTAGTGTGCTTTTATATATTGTTATATTATGTTGATATTGCGCTGTATTCTTAGTTGCTTAGCCGTATTAGAAAATACCAGCTTTTTCATATTGGCGGCGACATTGGCATAACTTGTTTTACCGTTTTCGAGCGAAGCCATGACGTGTCTGGCATGGACGACTGTACACATAAATGACTTTGTCACGTGCTTCTTCAAAATTGGTTTTCTAAGTAACAGCGTGCCGTGTCCTCAACGTGCAATCTACAGCTAGTACAGGTACGTCTGACAGTTAGATACTCATCTTACCTATTGGCTTTTTGTGGCGAAAGTAATAACGCTTAGCAGTTATCAGTCACTTGTTGTGCACGTATTCACACAACTACACTTACGAACTTACGTAGTAATTGCATATAACATCAAACTAATGCGATTATTCCATATGTGACTCGCTGTCAGTACTGTTCCCGATTATTAGGACTGACCTTTGGTCAGTGTGATAGATAGATAGGGGCGTAACAGAACAAATTAGCTAAAACGTAAAGTTGTAGGTACCTACAGTGGAATTCGACTATACTGAACTTTGAGGGTTCAAGAGGAAATCTTCATATTATGAAAATACTAAATTATAACAAAAATGTCAGATTTAGTTTCTAGAAAGAATTTTAGACTCCGGGAGGGGAATGAATAGAATTAAGATTCGGGCTGATGACCTGTGGTCAAAATGAACGTTATGTCGGCAACTGCGGTTAACAACTTTAATGAAAGCTGCCGAAACTTAGTTCTACAATGTAAGAATATATTTTGAAAGAATTTTAAATGTTGGACTACAACTTCAAAATTTCCGGATGGTCATAAAGCCTTTATTCTGAATGTCCATGTAGTTCTCAGTTTGTAATTATGTTTTATTTTATGGTGACCTATGCTGGTATACAAATAACTCGTATAATTTTCAGAAAAGAAGGAATTAAAATACTCATTCGTCTAAATATTAAGATCACAGATCTCACATTTGGAACGCGTCCTACCAAGCAGGCACAACGAACCGAAAGCCATATCCCACGAACGGTTTCGACCTATCGGGTCTCATAGGTCGAAACCGGTCGTAGGATATGGCTTTCCGTACGCTGTGCCTACTGTGTAGGACGCGTTCGAAATGTGGGATTTGTGATCCTTAAAATTTAGACGAATAGGTATTTTAGTGCCCTCTTCTTCTTTTTTGATTCGTCTAAGAATCGTTCGGAATTCACAGTGTAATTCAATGCTAATGCAAACCTATTGGGTCTCATCAGGTGGGCGCTGGCAGAAAGGCCTTTACAGGCTATATTGTAAGTATAAATATAAATATGTAATCAACAGAAACAACTACTCCGAGGGCTAATACCCCTACCGGCATTGAATTACACTGTTGATGAGACCCGATAAGTCGAAACCGGTTGTGGGATATGGCTTTCGGTTCGTTGTGCCTACTTGGTAGGACGCGTTTCAAATGTGAGATCTTTGATCTTAATATTTAGACGAATAAGAATTTTAATTCCTTCTTTTTTGAATATGTTATATCTTCGTCTAAGAATTCATCGGAATCAACAGTGTAATTCAATGCCGGTAGGGGTATTAGCCCTCGGAGTAGTTGTTTCTGTTGATTTCATATTTATTTTTATCGTATAATTTTAATTGCAAAAAGTATTTCTTTTGTGGAATAACACGAATTTTGCTTACGAGCTTCTAAAATGTACAATCAATATGATTAAAATTTATTATTATATTTGGAAATACTGTAAATTTTCGCCAATCGAAATATACAATTTACAAAACTTTCATAATTTTATTTTAAATTCAAATGTATTCTAAACACTTCGGCTGCAATAAACTACAGTAACAAATATTTGTGTACTAAAGATCAGCCGATATTAGGTTGGATATTTTTAATAGAGACATTACAAGCTAATTTCTTATTTAGGTGCAAGTTTCCATTTAAAAGCAAGTTTATTATAAATGTATTAATTAAAAAATAAATTGCACAGTTTTTACGATGTCAACTAAACGTAGAAATTGTTTTACATTCAGTAATGAAAGAGCGCCAGCCAATATAGTGTCCGGTCATATTGAGTCGAAATTAATAATTAACCTGTAATTGCAAATAATGTTAATTATAATGAATGGCATCGGAATTTAAAAGATTCCCCGCGTCTCTCTCATAAAACACATTCTTTGTTGAAATGACGATGATTATCATTAGCCATGACGATAATTATTAGTAATTAAATGCGTTAAAACATGATTTTCAAGAGCATTAATTGTGAGTTAATTATAGTCGATAAATCACAGATCATTTGTAGTCGAAATAGTGTTTTAGATAGAACAGCGTTTGCAAAATGGTACTTATCTAAGACAATTAATTACAGCGGTGCATTTTCACCATTACAAAACAAACACGTCTTCTATGCACAAATTATTATAATTAACATAAATCTTTCCGCACTGCTTTATCACGTATACATACATACCTATTCCTGTCTGTATGAATATATTTTATGGGCTGACCACTTCGGCAGGGTCACCATCATGCAGTGTGCTTTAGCTGCTTACACGTGTATGTAAATATACATCAGATCATCGATCAACTTTCATAAATGTTTTACACACGAAATAATCACCACAGATTCCAATGGCCAGCTGTTATTACCTATGTACATCTATAGAACATAATAAATACATTCATGCATACATATATACATACGTACGTGTGTGACCAACTCATGTCGTGCAGAGTTGATTGAGTTGACCCCTGGTCGAGGCCTAGGAACCATGGCACGTATAGGTACACATATGTGTGTGGTTAGAAGGGGTCCTTTCAAGTTTTACCTCCGCTTCGTTATACGATAATCGCTGTATCCGTTTATGACCGGATTTTCCTCTCTTTGCACTGTCCCACGAGCTATTTTACGAACAAATAATATCGACTAGCCAGTGGGCCAGCGTTGTGTCCGTTTAGTACAGTATCCAGGTCTCAAAACATTTAATTTTTCAGACAATATGGGATATGGCTTTCGGTTCGTTGTGCCTACTTGGTAGGACGCGTTCCAAATGTGAGATCTTTGATCTTAATATTTAGACGAATAAGGATTTTAATTACTTCTTTTTTGAATATGCTATATCTTCGTCTTAAAATCCATCGGAATCAACAGTGTAATTCAATGCCGGTAGGGGTATTAGCCTTCGGAATAGTTGTTTCTGTTGATTCCATATTTATATTTATATTTATCGTATAATTTTAATTGCAAAAAGTATTTCTTTTGTAAAATAACACGAATTTTGCTTACGAGCTTCTAAAATGTACAATCAATATGATTAAAATTTATTATTACATTTGGAAATACTGTAAATTTTCGCCAATCTATATATACAATTTGTAGAACTTTCATAATTTTATTTTAAATTCAAATATATTCTAATCACTTCGGCTGCAATAAACTACAGTAACAAATATTTGTGTATTAAATAAAGATCAGCCGATATTAGGTTGGATATTTTTAATTGAGACATTACAAACTAATTTCTTATTTAGGTGCAAGTTTCCATTTAAAAGCGAGTTTATTATAAATATATAAATTAAGAAATAAATTGCACAGTTTTTACGATTTCAACTAAACGTAGAAATTGTTTTACATTCAGTTGTAAGTTGCACTATCGAATCTCTTAACTGTCACCGATATTAGCGGAAATTTTCATGGGTCATTTAGAACATAATTTATTCAATTCCAGAAATTCACTTATTAGTAACATAGTTGCATGGCATCGTTCTGTATATGGTCAGGAACCAAAAGACAATTAAATGTTTTCAAAAATTTTATAAATTCCCTAAACCATAATTTAAAATTTACAGTTGAAGAAGAAATCAACGGAACTTTCCACTTTTTGTACTTAGAAATTAAACATTCAGATAAGAACAAATTAACCTTCAATATTTATAGGAAATCCACCTATACAGTCACAATTATACCATCTTATTCTGCACACCCGGTACAAACTAAACTAGCAGCGTTTCATTCCATAATAAGTAGACTTTTAAACCTACCTCTTTCCAACGAACACTACCACAAAGAAATCAATACAATACAACTAATAGCAAAGAACAATGGTTACAAACCCAATGTTATAGACAACCTAATCAACAAAAAACTTAATACGAAAGTTTCAAAATTAATCTACAACGCTATCCCGACGGAATCTAATAATTCGGGTCAACAGTTTTATTCCATTAAATTTATCAATAATATTAGTTACAAGTTTAGAAATAAGTTAAAAAAGTTTTACCTTACAGCTATAGAAACTATCAATTGTAATATAAAAATCCTACTAGTAAAAAATAAACCAACACAACCAATGGAATCAAAAAGCGGAGTTTATCAAACCTGTTGTAATGATTGTGAGGCAATTTACATTAGAAAAAGTGGGAGAGCGATTTAAGCTCGCTTAAAAGAACATAATTATAGTATCAGTAAAAAACTTAAAACAACAGGATTCGCGGAACACTGTACTACTTTCAAGAATTCATTCGACTTAAATAATTCTAAAATTTTACACTGCAACATAAACAATTATAGAAAATTGTCAATGCTTGAAAATCTTGAAATAAAAGAAGCCTTGTTTAACAATTTAACTTTAGTCAATAGTCAAACAGAATTAGGCTCTACTAGCTCCCCACTCCTCCTATGTAAACTGTAGATAAAAAAATCTTTTATTCAGTTTTTCGCTTCTGGAGGCCGTTGAGATGTCGCAAGAACATCAAATTGTTCGTCATGGAATATGCTAAGGAAATTATACATTAAATACATTTTTGCCTTTGTTCAGTTTTTCGCTTCATTAAATACATTTTTGCCTGTAAAATTATGCCCTGGATACCGCCTTAATTGGAAATATTTAATAGGAGAGTGATGAGGTTATTAGAAAGTAACAAATAATTACCAACAATTACACATGTATTTACATAGGCTATTCAGTCTAGGATTATTTTGTTGACAACAGTTGTGACGAGCGAACATTTATTTTATAGTTTATTGTGCTATTTACGCTTTCCAAAAGTCAATAAGTATAAGGAAATATTATTTTACTGTTTTAAAAGCCACTGATTGCGTGTGTTCCTTGTTATTGTTGGTTTTGAAAATGTTACGTGAGCATACAATTAACGTTTATTACGTATCTATCTTTTATTATAAGAAAGAAAAAAGGGAATGTTCTGAAGAGGTATAAGTGTGTTTATATCTTCCTTGTGAGATTAGTTGAACTTTATTTTATCGGGAAATTTATTCGCGAATGCTTACAATATAGATACAATTTATGTATATGAGCCATTTCAATATTCGATTCGATCTCTGGACCGGTCCCCTCATTTGCTGCTTCTGTTTGAACAGTCAATCAATAAGAACCGTTTACTTTACACGCATGTCATGAAGAATGTGTAAATGTCCATAGCCACTGGTCAATGTCGAGTTTATACGGAAATTGTGGGTGGAACTACAATTTGAACGTGACTTGACCGTTGCCCACACTAGGAAAATCCCTAATTTATTATACATTCATGAACACACTTTGTAGTCCTGGTTTTATACATCAAAAAGTACGAAATATTCTTACATGAGAAACGTAAACAACAACGAGGTTCAGACCCTTCTAAAAGAAGTAAAGATAAAGTTGAAATTTCATATCTAAAAAGAAAATAAGACTAACTGTTATGTATTAATTGATTATGAATCGATTGTTTTCAGTTTTTAATAATAATTAATTAATCAAACAATCATTTAATCAAGTATTCGAATTGTAATTGGAAGCTTTTTATCTCTGCCCGATATTGTCACCAATTTTCGCTCGTCTCCTTCTAGAGAGCATCATCCCAGGCAATTAATACTCTGGCAACCAATAAAGTATATATGTTTCTTTCTAAATTCTGATATTATTTATATATTTTGTTTTTGATGCAACAATTGTTATTTTTTTTTTTATTCCACGAATGTTCCTGTAATTGTCGAATAGCTTATTGTTTGCTTTCAAATAAAACCGAGCAGAGTGGTCTAGTGCTCTAGATCATTGCTTAGCATTCGGGAAGTCACCGGTTCAAACCCGAGTCCGGCTGCTCTGGTCCATATGTTCTGTGGTTTCCTTGGATCATTTAGGCAAATGCTGGGGCAGTAATATTCCACAGATAATCTTTCACTTCTCTTCTGTCTTCATTTCGTCCGTTTCATCTTTCTCTCCCTAACCACACCACCCACGCATTTCCACGATTCTTGAAATGAGGCTGAAGAGGGCCTTACGCCTTATCCTCCGGCTTTACACTACAGTGTAGGTCAGAGGGACTGTCCGCCCACCAGCACAATTTCATTTAATCGCTGCCCAGCTTCACTTATTACATTATATTTTCCTTGGGGAAACCTAGAGAGGATACCATAAAATTAGTAACATAGTTCGAAGTTGAGATCCATATCTGATAGTTTCGATAAATTACTGATTACAAATCTATATGTTATTAAATAGATACATTGTAAATGTCACCATAAATTAACGTATATCTAAACATCTATGCCCGTTAAAGATCTGACTACGTGGCTGTAATATTTACCTACATAAAAAAATTAAAAAAAACGAAATTTCGCATTTGGGCAGACAATGGATAAAGTCTTTTGTGTAATTTTCAATTTGCACTCGATCACTCATTTAAACCATAGTTTATCTAATTGGTTAAACTGCCCATAGTCTATTAAAATGTAAACATGCCAATGGCTTTCATTCATTGGTATTTGAACGTGATGCAATGATGATGTTCAATAAATCACGAAAAAACTTTCTTGTTTTTTCTAATAGAAAAACTGCGACGTTCTGTAGATGTAGCAATAAATCGCACCATCTATTACTGGTATGCGGGAGCTTAACCTTTCAGTGGTATTTTCAAAGGTAATAGATAGGGAAATTGAAATGTTATCTGAAATGGCGACGTCTTTATAAAATACTATTCACTTTACAATTAATTAAGAATACGTGGACTTTGAAATTTATCGATATAGATAAGAAAATGTATGCAGTATTTCATAATAGACATTAATTAGGTAGATATTAGGTAAATCGTCAGACGAAATAGAAAAGAGAAAATAGAAAAAATATTTAAAATTCCTAAAAAGTTGAAAAAATATTATTACTTAAATTTATACGCCGTCAACAAAACTTAAGTTTAGAACAGTTATTATTATTGGTATTTATTATTAGCTTCCAATTTAAATAGAATGGTGTCATAAGCTTAGAATCGTGTTTGTCTGTTTGTCCGTTTATGGCTCCAGAGAAAACCACCAATTCTCTTTTTTTAAGCCCTTCTAGTAAAATATCTATAAGTTAAATGGAAATGTCAGAAAATGACCTAAATGGGGTTTAAGTTGAGATTTTTAAACGGAAGTGTTTCACATAAAACTCATCATCATTAGAGTCGTCAATTCGAATCTAATGTAGGTCTTCCTCTGCCCTTCTTTGTTCGTGTTTCTGCTTCTAATATGTTCCTACCAAGCCCTACTATCTATCAATCTATCTCTCCTTTTCCTTATATATACTTCTATAGTGTCCTTTATTATCCTACTCTTTCTAATACTTCTTCATTTCTAACATTTTCATCCAGCCCCTACTAGAATCTATTTCTCTTTTCACATTTGTATAGGGATTTCAATTCTCATTTTTGAGTCGGAATTTTCTTAGAATTTGACAAAATTATGGAATAATAATAACCGTTAGATTCAAGAAACCTCTCAAAAATGAAATCCTTAAATGGTAAATGCATTTTGTATTCAATTATTACTGATTTAACAATATACTTTCTCTTACTCCTTTGATTGTTGAGGAAAGTTCCTTCATTATCATTCATTTAAAAAGCAAATCTACATTTTGGATAGCAACTTTTTTTAAGAAATTCGAGATGCAGTTTTCTATTTATATGAATGGCGTTTTAAATTTTCTAACTACATGAGTGTACCCTTGCTCGTAGGACTGCCACAGACTACAGTGATATGCAGTGCACCCCATTGTTACGCCACTGTCAATTATATCGTTGCTTGTCTCTTATAATGTATTCCATCTACTTATAATGTTCAGTACCTTACTGTTTATGAAGACGTTGGAGTTGTTGAGTTTTACGTCATAAATGAAAACGGAAAGCAGTTGTCTGCTAAATAACGATCAGTTACATCTTATTTATAATGCAACACGTCAGCTCACAGTTACCTTAGCATAAATGGTTGCAAAATACGACCGTCAGGTAGAAAACAGAAATATAAAACGTTATAACGTTCCCAACAGTTAATTAAATGGTAAGACGTTTTAACGTTGCGCCGGTTGTATTTCCTTATTCTTCAACAACGAATGGACGTACAA
This sequence comes from Agrilus biguttatus, assembly GCA_963921985.1. Classification (NCBI taxonomy): domain Eukaryota; kingdom Metazoa; phylum Arthropoda; class Insecta; order Coleoptera; family Buprestidae; genus Agrilus; species Agrilus biguttatus. The sequence goes on along the minus strand of OY998119.1, from coordinate 13,604,659 downwards.
TACGATATATATGAGTATATATAATGTACATAACGTTAATATTACTTATAAACCCCTCGTGGTTCGGTAGTTTATAAAGACTGATTGCTTCATTGGATGCGTTTTCAAATTTGGAAATGTAATTGAGAGCTAATGCGACAGTTATGTTAAATTGGACCCTGGACATAGGCTTTTTACGGCCGCAATCCATGGTAGAAGTGAGATTGTCCGCCAAACGTTGTGTCTTACAACAAGACATAAGTATGAACAAGGGTTCCTGGCCGATGTTGTCACAGGCACGCATTTAATGTAGAAGAACAAGATACGGAATATAAGTAGAATGAAAGAATGAATTCTCGTTACTTTGGATTCGCTGACTATGTACCTACTATCCTTTGAAATTAACCAGTAGGTGCAATGGTTTCGTCGGTAACCTTGGCTGAGTGCATATTGCAGTGATACCCACAGTTGACGACCAAACGTCTGGATTTGATCGTTCATTTCAGAGGATAGTAGATGCACAGCGTATGAATCCAGAGTGACAAGGATTCACTCACGTTTATTATTTAACCTAGTTATCAAGACTAAAATATTCATTCTATTTCAATTGTGTATCTTGTTATTATAAATTCCTTTCATTGCCAGTCTTAAAATCACCCAAGCGTACTTGTTCATATTATAGGTCTCACAACACATTAAAAATAATATATTTACTGTACATTAACAATTATAATGTTTTTGGTCAGAAATTTATCGCTTTTATTAGAAGTTCATCAGCGTGCCATGGGCAGTCTCGACAAATTACTGACCAAGTCGAAATGTTCCGTAAAGAGCAGTTAATATAATAACAACATAGAGGCAATTGCTGAAATCTAGTGGATTTAATATCTTCTGTAGCAGCTAAAATACACTAGATGGCAACAATTGCCTCTATGTTGTTATTACTGTACATTATAAATCCGCCAGTTCCCAGTATTCTTTATTTTAATTCTCGTCTTCATGGAGACAATTACCCTAATGTCCACTCTGAGTCCTTATTGCACCAAAACTTTTTACGTGTTTCATTCCCAGCAGGTGCTCGCGTTGGTAGGCAGGCCTACACTGTAGTGTAATAGCGGAGGTTACGGCGCAAGGCCCTCTTCAGCCTCCTTTCAGAAATCGTGGGAATGGGTGGGTGGAGTGGTTAGAGAGAGAATGATGAGACGGACGAAATGAAGACAGAAGAGAAGTGAAAGGTCATCTGTGGAATATTATTGCCCCAGCATTTGCCGGACCCGGATTCGAACCGGTGATCTCCCGAATTCGAAGCAATGATCTAGAGCACTAAACCACGCCGCTCGGTTGTACCACAAAAAGAACACAAATACATTGCAAATCTGTCTCCTACGCATATTTAGAAAGTTCTTTAATTCAATGACTCTTTTGACACAAGGTTCCTTTTGTAGGTGTTTTTGTAATTTATTAAGTGTATGTTTTGTTGCATCCCTAAGTCAGTAAACATTGACAGGTCTAATGTCGTCTACTCACTGATCCTATCCTACCATGTGTTCTATATTAGCAGAAGTTCTACCTCAATAGACTTTGTGTTATTGTTTTTAACATTTGCAGATACTCCAAATGTAAAGGGTTTGTAGACTATTACAGTATTATATGTGGTGTGTTTGAGTGCTTTCGGGTAATTTGTTTTTACATTGTTTTTGAAATAATAAATTGTTATAATAAATTACGAAACCTACCTAATCATTTATTAGTAATTCGCATACTGCCTACTTTAGTGCAATTGCCATTGTCGCAAGTGTCATAATTAATTTGTTTATATTTACTACACACCACAAGGTCCTGTTATCTGGAATTAATTATTAAATTTCATTATCGGTTAACGAATCTTACAATCTCTTATTAATTTCAATGACATAAATAAATTTCGCGGATAACGAGCAATTTCAATTGTATCTTCAGTATGTCAAATGCGTGTTTTCATAAGTGTGGAATAAGTTTCTTTAGTGTTCCATCCTACATGAAGATAATTTTGTTATGACCGTAGCCGTCCTCACTGATCCTTTGTTTCTCTTCAATATTTTCTCCCAGAGTAGGTTTTAAAACTTTATAGAAATATTATGGAAGATTGATTTGTTATGCGTTAAATATATCAATTATCTTTAGTACTATTTGTTTACCTGAAATGGAAACAGTTCAGATAATTAAATTGATTGGCTGCTTATTTACTGCATTTACTTAATTATTCAATTTCCTGCTTTGAAGTACTAAAACAAATAGGACGAAAACATGAAAAAATATATTCTTCAGAAATACAATTGTCGAGTATCCAAAACTAGAGGAATTATCGAAAAATTCCTAGAATTTACTGATCCTTATTATTAGGTGGCTTCTAACAACCCCTTGTCGTTTGTTATTGTATTTGTCGATAACTATGAATTAATTGTTTCTTATTAGTTTCTGAACAAGCAACAACTACAAGTTAATGTTTAAGGTGCTTCTTTTCTTTCGTTATGGAAAACAAATAAATAAATAAATAAATAAATAACTGTGCGGTTTCTCAAAGAAAGACAACAGTTTTATATTTATTAAAATCTTTATCATTTAGTATAATTTATCCAGTTTATTATTGTTACAGTTTTAAATTATTTGAAGTCATGTTCGGTCACTTGAGCCTATTTACAACTTTGCCTGTCTGGGCTCTAGGAAATTTGTACAATTAGTATCGAGACAATGACCGATGTACATGCATCAATGCATTTCTTCTATTGACATTTAGTCAATCAATAATGATTAGCATTCGAGAGATCACCGATTCATTTCTGGGTCCGGACTCTGTGGTTTCCATAGATTACTTAGGCAAATACTGGAGCAGTAATATTCCACATATAATATTTCGCTTCTTTTCTGTCTTCATTTCGTTCGTCTCATCGTTCTCTCCCTAACCACACCACCCACCCATTCCCACGATTCTTGAAAGGAGTCTGAAGAGAGCCTTACTCCCTACTCCCCAGCTTTGCACTACAGTGTAGTTTGTAGAAATTGCCAGCCTATCAGTATGATGAGTTGCTGGTGAGAATGAAACACTCAAAAGTTTTTGTTTTGTTTTTGGTCAACAGACAATTGTCATAGATTCATCTTACATGAATTATCTACCTGTTTTGTCGCTACAATAAGTCCTTTTTCATTGTATAATTTTTTACTCTTTCGATTAGTTTAGTTATTTGTTATTTGTTTTTACGACAGGTTAATTTTTCTAATTTTTGGTATATATATATAACTTGAAGAATTGATTTCATTTATTGTGGTTGCCTTTGTAATACTTATATAATCCGAATATTGTTTATAAACAGTAAATATAATGAATAAATAATTTATTGTCTATGGTAGAAAACATTCGGTGCTCCAATCTAACTTAACAATTGGCCAGTTTTATTGGAAAACTACCTATGGTTGAATTTTAATATTGAAAGCAGTCGCAGTTTCCTTTTTTTGTAATCATCGTGCCTAACAGAAACGATGGCCTTTAAACGGTTCGTCCTTTTGAAGAGTTTCACTTGCAGCTAGTGAGACAGCCAGGGGAAGAAGCATCATCGGCATCTTTAGCACGAGATCTCACGGAATCGCGTCTCCGTGTTATATGGGACACGATCTCTTCACATAATAAATTCCAACAACAACGGTCTCCCATTTAACGACGATCGACCGCATTTATGTCTTTAAAGTGCGATCCGTGTACTTACGTCTTTCTGTATACCTATACATATAATAGTTGCGCTTTCGCAAGTCTGAAAAAGCTACAAGTGTTAGGCGAGTTATGGGCCTGCGGTAGTTTGGTCTTTCGCTTGTAGATGGGTTCGGAAAGGTGAGCATATAGCGCGTTCAAGATATGTTGTATAAGTGTGGAATGAAACCCCCGTGTATGTGTGCATATAAACAAGTAACGTTCGAACGTTCTTCGTCCGGAGACTTCTACTTCGGCTGATGGCAATCAGGAGTCACTCGTATCTATGGCGAGCTGTGCCTCTGCTGCATTATTATTGTCGTGAAATGTTTCGTCGATAAACTGCCACCATCAATCGGCACCCAGCTTCGTACGTTCAAGAAAACGTATTATGCAAACGAGCCATTACATCGGGATTGTACCCACTAGCAAAGATTGATTCCGTTAAGTAATTAGGGTACAGATAACTTGCGCATAAGAAGAGAAAGGCTCTCATATAAATACCGACGTTGATAATGTTTGTACATGAAAAAAAAAATAAATAGATTCATATTCAATAAATGGTGTAGAATTTATTGATATACAAGCAAAAAGTAGATATATTTATATTTAATAAACGGTGTAGAATTTATTGATATGCTAGCAACAAATAAATAAATAGATTCATATTCAATAAATGGTGTAGAATTTATTGATATACAAGCAAAAAGTAAATATATTTATATTCAATAAATGGTGTAGAATTTATTGATATGCTAGCAAATAAATAAATAGAATGATATTCAATAAATGGTGTAGAATTTATTGATATACAAGCAAAAAGTAGATATATTCATATTCAATAAACGGTGTAGAATTTATTGATATGCTAGCAAAAAATAAATAGATTGATTTTCTATAAATGGTGTAGAATTTATTGATATGCAATAAAATAAATAAATAGATTCATATTCAATAAATGGTGTAGAATTTATTGATATACAAGCAAAAAGTAGATATATTCATATTCAATAAACGGTGTAGAATTTATTGATATGCTAGCAAAAAATAAATAGATTGATTTTCTATAAATGGTGTAGAATTTATTGATATGCAATAAAATAAATAAATAGATACATATTCAATAAATGGTGTAGAATTTATTGATATACAAGCAAAAAGTAGATATATTCATATTCAATAAACGGTGTAGAATTTATTGATATGCTAGCAAAAAATAAATAGATTGATTTTCTATAAATGGTGTAGAATTTATTGATATGCAATAAAATAAATAAATAGATTCATATTCAATAAATGGTGTAGAATTTATTGATATACAAGCAAAAAACAAATATATTTATGTTCAATAAATGGTGTAGAATTTATTGATATACAAGCAAAAAGTAGATATATTCATATTCAATAAACGGTGTAGAATTTATTGATATGCTAGCAAAAAATAAATAGATTGATTTTCAATAAATGGTGTAGAATTTATTGATATACAAGCAAAAAGTAGATATATTCATATTCAATAAACGGTGTAGAATTTATTGATATGCTAGCAAAAAATAAATAGATTGATTTTCTATAAATGGTGTAGAATTTATTGATATGCAATAAAATAAATAAATAGATTCATATTCAATAAATGGTGTAGAATTTATTGATATACAAGCAAAAAGTAGATATATTCATATTCAATAAACGGTGTAGAATTTATTGATATGCTAGCAAAAAATAAATAGATTGATTTTCTATAAATGGTGTAGAATTTATTGATATGCAATAAAATAAATAAATAGATTCATATTCAATAAATGGTGTAGAATTTATTGATATACAAGCAAAAAGTAGATATATTCATATTCAATAAACGGTGTAGAATTTATTGATATGCTAGCAAAAAATAAATAGATTGATTTTCTATAAATGGTGTAGAATTTATTGATATGCAATAAAATAAATAAATAGATACATATTCAATAAATGGTGTAGAATTTATTGATATACAAGCAAAAAGTAGATATATTCATATTCAATAAACGGTGTAGAATTTATTGATATGATAGCAAAAAATAAATAGATTGATTTTCTATAAATGGTGTAGAATTTATTGATATGCAATAAAATAAATAAATAGATTCATATTCAATAAATGGTGTAGAATTTATTGATATACAAGCAAAAAACAAATATATTTATGTTCAATAAATGGTGTAGAATTTATTGATATACAAGCAAAAAGTAGATATATTCATATTCAATAAACGGTGTAGAATTTATTGATATGCTAGCAAAAAATAAATAGATTGATTTTCTATAAATGGTGTAAAATTTATTTATATGCAAGAAAATAAATAAATAGATTCATATTCAATAAATGGTGTAGAATTTATTGATATACAAGCAAAATATATATATATATATATATATTTATATTCAATAAATGGTGTAGAGTTTATTGATATGCTAGCAAAAAATAAATAGATTGATTTTCTATAAATGGTGTGGAATTTAATTATATACAAGAAAATAAATAAATAGATTCATATTCAATAAACGGAGCAGAATTTATTGATATGCTAGCAAAAAATAAATAGATTGATTTTCTATAAATGGTGTAGAATTTATTGATATGCAATAAAATAAATAAATAGATTCATATTCAATAAATGGTGTAGAATTTATTGATATACAAGCAAAAAACAAATATATTTATGTTCAATAAATGGTGTAGAATTTATTGATATACAAGCAAAAAGTAGATATATTCATATTCAATAAACGGTGTAGAATTTATTGATATGCTAGCAAAAAATAAATAGATTGATTTTCAATAAATGGTGTAGAATTTATTGATATACAAGCAAAAAGTAGATATATTCATATTCAATAAACGGTGTAGAATTTATTGATATGCTAGCAAAAAATAAATAGATTGATTTTCTATAAATGGTGTAGAATTTATTGATATGCAATAAAATAAATAAATAGATTCATATTCAATAAATGGTGTAGAATTTATTGATATACAAGCAAAAAGTAGATATATTCATATTCAATAAACGGTGTAGAATTTATTGATATGCTAGCAAAAAATAAATAGATTGATTTTCTATAAATGGTGTAGAATTTATTGATATGCAATAAAATAAATAAATAGATTCATATTCAATAAATGGTGTAGAATTTATTGATATACAAGCAAAAAGTAGATATATTCATATTCAATAAACGGTGTAGAATTTATTGATATGCTAGCAAAAAATAAATAGATTGATTTTCTATAAATGGTGTAGAATTTATTGATATGCAATAAAATAAATAAATAGATACATATTCAATAAATGGTGTAGAATTTATTGATATACAAGCAAAAAGTAGATATATTCATATTCAATAAACGGTGTAGAATTTATTGATATGATAGCAAAAAATAAATAGATTGATTTTCTATAAATGGTGTAGAATTTATTGATATGCAATAAAATAAATAAATAGATTCATATTCAATAAATGGTGTAGAATTTATTGATATACAAGCAAAAAACAAATATATTTATGTTCAATAAATGGTGTAGAATTTATTGATATACAAGCAAAAAGTAGATATATTCATATTCAATAAACGGTGTAGAATTTATTGATATGCTAGCAAAAAATAAATAGATTGATTTTCTATAAATGGTGTAAAATTTATTTATATGCAAGAAAATAAATAAATAGATTCATATTCAATAAATGGTGTAGAATTTATTGATATACAAGCAAAATATATATATATATATATATATTTATATTCAATAAATGGTGTAGAGTTTATTGATATGCTAGCAAAAAATAAATAGATTGATTTTCTATAAATGGTGTGGAATTTAATTATATACAAGAAAATAAATAAATAGATTCATATTCAATAAACGGAGCAGAATTTATTGATATGCTAGCAAAAAATAAATAGATTGATTTTCTATAAATGGTGTAGAATTTATTGATATGCTTGCAAAAAATAAATAGATTGATATTCAATAAATGGCGTAGAATTTATTGATATGCTAGCAAATAAATAAATAGATTTATATTCAATAAATGGTGTACAATTTATTGATATGCTAGCAAATAAATAAATAGATTCATATTCAATAAATGGTGTAGAATTAATTGATATGCTAGCAAATAAATAAATATATTTATATTCAATAAATGGTGTAGAATTTATTGATATGCTATTTATTAACTGCAATATATTTTACAAGCTGAACCTTGGTATAAAAATTAATTTTGTTTTAAAAACATCGAAAATTTAATTGATAAATAATAGCAAAATGTAGTGGTATATTGTTTATATATTTAGTAAATCCATTTAAAAAAAATATCAAGAACTTTAACGGTGTTGTAGAACAGAGTAAATAGCTGAAATCCTAACGCCAAAATACAACGGTATACGTCCGAAGTACTATTTAGTGTGTTCTAAAAATTTTATATTTATTTTCAATAAACGTTTTCCACTGTAATCAATGAGGGTCCCTTGGCAATAGTATTTATATATTCGGATCATTTCGTGAAAATCCACCTAATTTAGACAATAATTTTCTTCTGTTTTTAAACTTCATTTACCTAATTTACAGTTCAATTTCTTATTCAGTTTGTAAATAGAACCGATTTGAATCACGCAATTAAAAAACTTATTTAAATAGAATTATTATTGTCCATTTCTTTGGTCTTTGCTCTACTATTAATTTTGTCCATGTCAGAAATATTTTAAGTTTGTTTGTTACTATGTGCAGTCGTGTGAATTTCGGTGACCCGTATATTTGGCGTAAATGAGCATTTTTTTTAATTGTTATCGTTCCAAGTGGTATTGTTTGTTTATTAGTAATAATTAAGGAAGTGCACAGTTCGGATTAAACAACGGACCAATCGCGGCATTTTGTCGGGAAGTAAACGAAGAAAAAATGATTATGGCAGTACAGAAATAATAAGAAAGGTTGACCGACAGACAAGATTTTCTCATGCATTTGACTGACAAAGGAGATTTTCTGCCACCGCTTCTCACATCCACATATTCGAATGTTCTTGGAGTAACAATGGAAGCCGTGTGACCGCTCCCACGCGGACCGACATGAAGTGACCACTGACCCTCGACCTCGACGTGGCCCCCAGGACTTCCTCCCGGGAAACAACACGCGAGCAGCACAACGTCGATGCATACATGTATTAAGAATTATTTAAACGTTTCCGTAACCTTGACCTGAAGCCATAACTGCCACAGGAAATTGTAAATTTGTTCTCCAAGAATCGTTATTAACTATATAACTATTTGTAGTCCAACATTAGCACACTTTTAATTAATAAAAGCTATTTAAAATCGTCTATTATTTAAAAGGTGTTTAACAAATGCTCGTGATCCGATAGCTATTGTAATACATTTCACATGAAATACTTTTAAAATACTAATTAAAGCTAGGTAATATCTAGAAGTCTAGGGTTAAAGAGAAGAAAATTTTCTCTGTTTTGTGTAGTAGTGATGAGAAATTCCTTAAAATTTGAAAAACATTACTTACACATATTATTACTTTTAATTCATTTATGAAGATAAAGCATTGTTAATTGTCAAACAATATATTGTTTAATATAGAGATATATGTTGTGTAGGTGTATTTAATTGATTTGTCATTAAAAATTTTGTGGCCTCAGCGACTTGTTGCATAATTGTTTATGCGTTAAATTTAAGTAATATCCAACGGAATTGGTTTGATTCGGTAGAAGTTTGCATCTAATTTGGACGTCCTGAATCTTTCGAAACAATCGTCGTTTTTTCTCTGTTTTTATTTGCGACCCGTTTTTTTTGATCCATTTCCGTAATTAGTCAAGCATTTAGATTGACGCAGTCTTGTGAATTTACCTGTTGGTAATAGTTATTGTTCACGTTTTTCACATTACGGCCTTTACGATATCTGATTGAAAGACAGACCGGATAAGCGCACTTTTTACTCTGGACATCCGCCTCATCAGGTTAATTAACACCGTAGGTACCGAGTCCGACATCAACACTACCTACTGCTCTTTGGAATCATTCTTTAAAAACACACCTTCAGAAACAGCAATTTTAAGTTTAAAAAGTGCACCAGTTTTTCATATACAAAGCATGTTTTTTAAGTAAGTACCATTTTAAAATTAATAAAAAACGTGCAAAGATATCTTAATAATTTCATTTTTACATGAAAGCATGTACCTTAATCTACTTTTCTACATAATTTCCTTCAATATTGAGGCACTTGTCATAACGTTTGACCAGTGACCAGTTTTTGAATACCCTTCTTATAGAACTCCGCTTGACTTGTTAACTCTTAACCACTGTATCACAGTCCAGTCACTGGACGCCAGATCAGGGCTGTACGGAGGATGATCTAGAGTTTCCCAGTGAAAAGGTGTGATGAGATCTTTAGTCCGATTAGCCACATGTGGAAGGGCATTGTCATACAGTAAAACAATGCCCTTGCTTAACTTGCCACGTCTTTTGTTCTGAATTGCATGGCGCAGATTCCTTACCATTCCATCACTCATAATGTTTTGTCCGTAAAGTACACAGATCTCACGATGAATATCAATCGGTTTTGGTCCTTTAGCACTAAGGAATCGTATAACAGCCCGGACTTCACAGTCGGCGGGACTCATGATTATCGGAGGCATCTTAAACACTCAGTAAACAACGTAAACAAGTCCGAATCAGACTGTAATAGCGTCAGTGCGTAGGTGAGAGATGTAGGTACTCAGTGCGCATGCGCAGAAACATAATTCTAATTTGGTTTGTTTGGAGTTTAGATTAGTGTATTTTGAAATTTCGAAATTTTAAGACAATTTTGGAACCAGATGAGTTCACCTTTGAAAAATACATTGAAAATAATTACCATCTTTGTGTTTTTTGTTTTCATTACCCCTAGTATTTCATTTTTACTGAGTGCCCTATTCAAGGATCTACCATCTATCTCTAAAGAGAGATTCTAATTCAACGATAAAAGGTACATCGTAGATAACTACTTTTTATTTCAAGTGGTAGTACTTGCAAAGGTTAAAGCATAAATTTATTGGAGGAGATTTCCAATTGAAATGTGTAATCAATGAGCGGTCAATTAACTCTTAAAATATTCCGAAAATCTTATCACATTCCTAAATATTAGTATAATGAATTTATTTATTTCAATCGTTTTAGAATTAGGTACAATACAAGTAAAAATTTGAACGACATGCGAAATAAGTAAAAACTAAATGTTATGACGTTTAGCAATATAAGGTTCTATTTCAAAGTAAGTAATGTATTACGTCTCTAAAATAATTAATTCATAGAGTTATAAAAAAACGCATTCGATTTAATTGCAAGTTGCTATGTATTGGTTATGATTCTCTATGGTATTCGTCAGACAAAAGCAGATACCTTGAGTTCTTATGCAGGGGAATCCCAAAACCTATTGTCAATAACATTTTTTAATGTAGTAATATTCTGAAGAATTTTCTCATAGTTTTAAGTTTTTTATTTGGTTTCTATTAATTCAACTGTTTTTGTTTATGGCCAGATTTAGACAAGGACTAAACATTCATATCAATTTTCATATACATATATATGTGTGTGTTGTAAATTTATTTGTTTCATTTTGTTTTGCGTTTAGAATTTCTTAGCAGTTAGCAATCATACGTTAAGCGCAGTTCGTTCTGGTTTAATTAAAGTTTACAGTGTTGCCCGTGGAGACGGTCGTGTGTAAATTGTACGATAACGCGACCGCGAAATTTTTCTCACTTTTCGAATTTAAACTAAGGAGAAGATGTTTCCAATTATCGGACACCCATCAGTGGGTAGCCACTACTAGCACCAGCGCGGCCGCTTAATTAAAAGCGGAATTATACGGTCACGTCTTCGCAGTATTTTATGCCTATTTGATAGCTTCATTACTAATGGAATCGTACGGACGAAACGAAGAGAGCAAGATAATATTTTTTTGTTGTCTCTTTTTCTCTTACACCGAGCATAAAACCACTCGAGAAGATTGTGAAGCGCAACTCACTAATACCAATTCTATTAATTTTTTTCTGGTTGGTTTTATGAGCCTTAGAAAACGATAAAAAATTTGTTTTTCCATACTGTAGTTAAGCTTCTTATACCAACCACTCTCTCTTTATGTCAATAGTTGTGGATTTCTTAGAAGTTTAGCCAGTCCTTTTTTGGGAAATTGCGATATCGCCTATTGTTCTCTAAAAGGAAACTCAAAAATATAAAAAAGTTGAATAAAAACTTCGTAGACTGAGTGTAAAAAATATATTTTCATTCTAATAAAAGAAATAGATTCTTCGGTAACTAATTTTTGAAAAACTTTGGAAATGTTTCACAATCTATTAGGATGACTTTACATATCTTTCGGGTTATTACCCCTTTCTTAAGAGTAATTTATTACTGTAATAAATAATAAGTAACAAAATACTCTTGAGAAAGGGTGAATAACTCAAAACATATGTAGAGACATCTTAATAAATTGTGAAACATTTAAAAGCGTTTTTTTCCTACAAATAATATTTTTATTCATTTCCTGACAGCAGAATAATCACCTTCCAAAACTCCCCTTTGAAAATAATGCACTTCCTCCAAGGTTTTGTCCACTGTTGGAAGATACGCTTTTGTGCCAAAAAGTGGTGTTTGATCTCCGAACAATTCTTACGAGCTTTCGTGATGTTAAGAAAATCTAAAAACTGTAAAACAATTCATATCAGATGACCCATACACAGTATTTAATGTATTATCTTTTATTCTAAGCTCAAATTTTCCCAGTTTAACAAGAAGTTTGATTTTAGTTCGTTGCTCGTTGACGCCGCATGTTCTATTTTTTTTTTCACGGATAAAAACTACTTTTGCAGAAATAGACTCTAGATGACACCTGTTGGCCAAATTCATACTGATTGCTCGCAACGCTTTATACCTACAAACAAGCCACAAACATTGCTATGTTATAAAAAAATAAATCTACGAATTTTTTATGCATACCTCATATACTTCTAAAATTATATTTAGTAAAAAAAAACATATTTTTTATTAAAACGTACATGCTAGAAATATTATTTTTACGTCAGAATATAATAAAAATGATACTGTGCTGACATGAATTGATTATACATCGACTTATTGTACGTTTCTTCTTTATAATACAAAAAACTAAATCACTATGTTCTTGTTCTAAGAAAACCTGATCAATGGGATTATTATCAATGACTATTTTGACTTGCAGATGAAATGTTCTTTTAAAAAGTTGCATTATCATGTCAGGTGCAGTATCGGATGGGATTCTTTTATGGGTTTGCCTTTCTTATGAAACTAGGTCACAGAAAAAGGTGTAAAACATCTGAATTATTTATTTAGATTAGATTGAGGTACCTACCTGTTATGTGTCCTGATTATTATGCATATATTATATTATAGATAATGACGTATTGAGTTACTTATACATTTTCTTGATTCTAGGAAAACAGAACTATTCAGTGATTACTTAACAATTTTCTTTCTAAAGTGTTTTTTTAAAATGTTTTTACGTAAATATTTTGTAGTGTATAAATTATAAGGAAAATTATTGACTATATAATTGGAATATTTATCTTTAATTTAAATGGGTTCCTTATTCGTATTGTATAGCGGCAAAATAAGTATTTTATGTTCCTCTGTTAGCTTCATATGATCCTAGTAGACCATTGTCAGCTTTTAAGATACCGGAATTAAGTAGATTCTGGTGGCAACAAATTCTTATACTTTACACGTCTTGAGTACTTAAGTTACGTAATTAAATCTTTCTAGTGAATACAATTTTTTAGGGCTGATTCAGTAATCATATCTATGAAATTATCAATACTATTATATTAACATGATACCACTGAAAGTACCCACTTAATTAGCATTAAAAAAATGTCACCAGAAATTTTCCGATACTTCAAAAAACGACACGTAAAGATAGCAGAACATTATAAAATAATTAAGTATTTGTTATTAAACCATTATCAATATCATAGGGTCGTCAGTCCGAAGATTAATTGGACACAAACCTCCACTCTGAGCCAGTCTTCGCATTTTCGGGTTTTCCTCGGTATCCTTTTACTACTGTTTTTGCTTTTAATATGTTTCTAACAAGCCCTTCATGTCTCAAAAAGTGTTTTGTCGTCTTCCCCCTCTGTTACCTATTTTTCTTAACACCTCCCTATTTCTAACCTTTCCAATCTACGGTTCGCACCAAATTGGCAGCTTTATTATGATACTAGCTGTACCCCCGACTTCGTCGGCGTGGAATTTAACAAAAAAGTTATTTTTAAAATTTTCAATGAAGTCGTTGAGACACAACCGTTAACAATAGTCCACTCGCGCGTTCTGAGCCCACGCTACAGGCATCCTTTGTGATATTAAGTGGCAGAAGGCGCTTTTACAATTTTTGGCTGACTGTCTGTTTGTTCCGGCTATTTATTAATAATAATAATTAATTTTTTAAATAAAAGTAGCCTAAGTTACTCCTTATTACATTACCTATCTGTCAGTGAAAGTTCCGTCAAAATCAGTCTAGCCGTTTCAGAGATTAGCCGGAACAAACAGACAGGCAGACAAAAATGAAAAAAAAATGTTATTTCGGTATATGTATCGTACATACATCCATATGCATTTAGTAAAAAGTGGTTATTTTAATATTACAAACAGACACTCCAATTTTATTTATATGTATAGATTTTCTAAATTTATATTCGTCTTTCATGAATGATTATGCTGTATTATTTTCGCGGGGCTAGAAAATATTAGTCTTCATTCTCATCTGCAACCTGATTTTGAACAAATTGCATACGTTTTTTTCAATCAATATGGAGTTCATTGATCATCCCAAAAAGTTGGTCATTTTAAATCTGTAATATGTTCATGAGATTATTCAACAAACGTTTGTCTATTGCCTAACACGATATTTTTCTCGTACGGACATAATTAAGAAATCTAACTGGCCGAGAATAACTCGTTAAAGAAGATTAGCATACCTAATGAGATATTAGAATATTTTGATACCTGACAATTACGATCCGGCGCTGGAATTTGTACGAAATATATTTATGACAGGAGAACGTTATTAGTTAGTTGTTTTCGATCGAAACGATCCGATGGAGGAAATTTAATCAATTTATTCGGCTCTTAATCGTGCAATTAGTACGCGTATTTCTACTTTCTACAGTATATATAAAATGTCTATCAGACGGCATTCAGTGTTTTTTTATTGCCGATGACCATGTCGGAATAAGAATAGTTGACTTATTGATTTAAGATTTATGTACGAATGCTATTTGAAAGATCATATGTCGAGTAAAAAATCAATTTTTTATTAAGAATGAACAGTGGCGCACATACTTGGAAGGCTAAAAGACTTAAATCAATTAAAGAAAGCGTATTTTAATTAGTGAGAATTTATGTATTTCGTAACATAATAATAAATAATAATGCATAAATCTTTACTCGATTCTGTTTGGTTTTGAGCACACTAAAAGCAATTGGTTATTTCATAACACAATAATGAATTTTTAAACGATTTTAATTAGTTTCACGCCTTTCTAGTAATCAAATTTACTTACCTACCACAGCTTCAATTTCTAAGTTCAAATTTTAACTAACGCAGTTCTTTTTACATGAAAATTTCAGTTCACTTCATTGGTGCTAATAAATTTGTGTCGCAAGATTCATTTTAACTTTTTAATATTATAAATGTAACCCATTTTCTATTAGAAAACATAATATTAAGCTAATTTTTTATCTTGCTTAAAAAACATCCTAATTTGGGAAATATATATATATATATTGTTACGTTGGGACTCTGAGGACTGGTTCGGAGGGTCCCTTATGGTCGGCGTACAAGACCTTGTTTTTATACCAGGCACCCGTTTAACTGGGTGTTCTGCTTAATTGTTGTAAAATACACTTTTACGTTACATCAGGACGTTGCTTTCAATGTAAAATAATAAAGAGTATTACAACAATAGAACAATTACGAACCCTTCGATAACTCTTAATCGAACTAGGCCGATATTATACGAAAAAAAAAAGGATTAAGTTATTCACTGTTTTAGCACATATGTATTGAAACTCCATTTTAAAATATTAAATGAAAATCACTTTTATAAGTTTCAAGTTTTTTATTTTTGTGAACTGCAACAATCGTTTCGCCACACTGTGGCTTCATCAGGTGGAGTATTTTACAATTCTTCAAGTCTTAAATATTAAATAACCTAAGAACAAAATTACTGTGTGGTGGGAGAACAAAATTGTAAATTTAGCAATGGTAAATTGTTGACATCTGTTTGATTGTTTAAAAGTAAACCTAATCTATTGTAGTTATTTATTTCTAAAAATTCCAAGAGATTTAATTTTTGACTTTTATTGGATACTTGCAAGACTTTAAAATTATCGTCAAATTTATGGTTACAGTTTATAAGATGTTCAGCGTATGCCGAATTACATTTTTTAAGTTCATAAGACTTTTTATGCTCTTTTACACGTTCTTGAAAAGACCTACCGGTTTGACCTATATATACATTGTTACAATTGCCGCAATTTAATTTATATACACCAGATTTAAATTGTTTGTCTAACTTATCTTTATCGTTTCTAACAAATAATTCTTTAGGCTTATAAATTAGAAACGATAAAGATAAATTAGACAAAAAAATTAAATCTGGTGTATATAAATTAAATTGCAGCAATTGTAACAATGTATGTATAGGTCAAACCGGTAGGTCTTTTCAAGAACTTATAAAAGAGCATAAAAAGTCTTTTGAACTTAAAAAATGTAATTCGGCATATGCCGAACATCTTATAAACTGTAACCATAAATTTGACGATAATTTTAAAGTCTTGCATGTATCCAATAAAAGTCAAAAATTAAATCTCTTGGAATTTTTAGAAATAAATAACTACAATAGATTAGGTTTACTTTTAAACAATCAAACAGATGTCAACAATTCACCATTGCTAAATTTACAATTTTGTTCCCCCACCACACAGTAATTTTGTTCTTAGGTTAATTAATATTTAAGGCTTGAAGAATTGTAAAATACTCATTGTATTTTATCCACCTGATGAAGCCACAGTGTGGCGAAACGATTGTTGTGGTTCACAGAAATAAAAAAATTGAAACTTATAAAAGTGTTTTTCATTTAATATTTTAAAAGGGATTAAGTGTTTAAAAAGACTTTATTAAAGAGCGAAACCGAGTAGGTACAAAACTATACTTAGAACTAACTGTTGCAATTGCTAATTGTCCCTTACATCTAACATGGGTCATTAACTACTAATGACATGAAAGGAAAAAGATAGTGATATTTCTAGAACCTAACAATATATGTAAAATTTAGTTTTGTTTGCTAGAATAAAAGTCAAAAGTATGGATATACAAAATTTTTGAAATAGTTATTTTTTTATACAATAAAATTTATGTTTGTACTAGTTAGGAGGTAACTACTCTGTATATTCTTAAGAAGTCAGCGTCATTTTGTTTTATTGTATGTACACTTGAAGAATAATAATCGTTCCCATCACTCATGGCGATTCTCATGTATCATATGGAATCTAGATGGTAAACAATACTAACCATTTCCGGCAACTCTTCTGTCGGCCATGTGATTGCGGACATACATTTAGAACAACTTTGTACACGCGTATTTAATTTGTTGACTCAGAAACAGACTTCTACAACATCAACATTGGTATCAAAAACAACAAAATGTATTATGTATTATAAATCCAAAAGTGTTTGTCACTTTTTCTCTTTCAAGAATAAAATTTCGTCATTTTATGTAAATAAATATGGTATAAATTACAATTAATTATTTAAATTAACAAATAATGATTTCATAAACCATATTTCCTCGTGATGGATTTACGTAATGCATAATTTCATAGTTACTGAATTAAATGTGAATGACTTCACAGGTCAACTAAATTGGGGGTTGAAAAGGAATCCAACAAAAAAGTAATTATTTCCTACGTAATATGCGAAGTCAAATTCAAGAATTTTAAGATATCTTACCCCAAAGATGGAGAAATAGAAGTTTTGACCATTTTGAGAGTAATACTACGTGAATAGAATTTTGCCTCAATATTGCCTCAGCACATCAACATTTATTCTTAATGTCAAAATACAAGTGATGCTAATTTGTTTTTGAGATACGGATATCTCGAAATTTGAGTATATTACAGTAATTCTGGAGACAGATTCGAATTCACCTTCCATAATAGACTTCCAGACCACCATTACGGAGGGCTATGACAGATATACGAGGAATATTTTTTAAGTAAGTACGCAGCACTGCGGTCAGCGTTCCTCGCATGCGCACTGAATAGCAACATCTCTCACCTACGCACTGACACCATTACAGTCTGATTCGTCCTTGTTTACGTTGTTTACTGAGTGTTTAGGATGCTTCCGATAATCGTCGGAGTCCCGCCGACTGTGTTCATAGTCCGGGCTGTTATACAATTCCTTAGTACTAAAGAACTAAAATCGATTGATATTCATCGTGAGATCTGAGACCTGACAAATCAATATGAGTGATGGAATGGTGAGAAAGTGGGTGAGAGCATTTAAAGATGGCCGCACAAATGTGCATGTCAATGTTCGTCCGCATGTGGCTAATCGGATCAGAGATCTCGTCACATCTTTTAACTGGGAAACTCTAAATCATCCTCCGCACAGCCCCGATCTGGCGCCCAGTGACTACCATTTGTTCCTGCACTTGAAAAAAGGGTAGTCAGCGTCTTCAAGACGATGACGAGGTCAAAATAGTTGTGATGCAGTGGTTAACTGTTAACAAGTCAGGCGGCAGAGTTCTATGAGAAGGGTATTAAAAAACTGGTCACTGGTCAAACGTTATGACAAGTGCCTCAATATTGAAGGAAATTATGTAGAAAAGTGGATTAAGGTAATTGCTTTCATGTAAAAATAAAATTATTAAGATATATTTGCGCATTTTTCAATTTCAAAACGGTACTTACTCAAAAAACATCTAGATGTGCTGTGGCAGCACTAAGGCTAGTTTCTGCTTCTTCTGCAATCAAAGATTAATCAAAAATAACTACTCCTTTAGTTATTTTGTGCGTTTATTTTACAAAAAGGTAAAAAATGTGGTTTTTGGAACTTGAGATTGGAATATTTCAAATTTCTGATCGGTGTTTTCGAATGTTTTCATTTAGTTGTCCTATAAGAATGCTCGGTTTTCGTTTGAAATATTAGTATTATGGCACAACAGGAAGTACACTATGTTTTGATGATAAGGCAAGTATTCATTTCGATGTTCGTAATCTTAAAAAGTGGAGATAATGTCCGTTTAAAGACTTTTGTTAGTTCGATGGTTACAAATTTATTAAATTAGCACGGCTACTTAATTAATGAGAGCGTTCTTAACAACACACCCACGGCCCCGAAGAGTCGCCATCTTAAGGAACGGTGCTTCGCTGTTTCTTATTGTCCGATAAAGTTGGAGCGATAACATGGTCCTGGTGGCCACGTGCAGGTATGTCTCTTCACCTCTTTTGCTCGGTATCATGGGAAACAGATGAGCGTCAAAAGGATACTGCACACAGACATGGACGCAAAATGCGCTTATTACTGAGCCATATGAGGCAAATACGGTGAAGATTGCGGGGGCTGCCGGACGTTGAATTCTTAGATGGGCAAATGCATACGTGATCAGTTTACGCAAATAGAGAGAGAGGTTGTGAAATGCTTAGTTGAGAAAGAGAAATTACAAAAAGTATCACTTGGATACTGTCGATCTCAAAGGGGAAACGTTCTGGTAATGAATGGTTCAAGGAGAAATACGTTCATACTATTTGTGGAGGAATTAATAATGGTCAGGTACTTATTTATTGTATACTTTCTTTTTATTTATCCATTCAAGATATTTTTGAAGAAATTTTCTAGGAAATTTTTATGAAGACATAAATGTAGATTTTTATTCGTTATCTATGGAATTAATCAAATTATTGTGTATTAATAAAAACAACAATAATGATACGCTATTCACTGATTAAGAATAACTGTGACAAATTAAAAAAGCGGAAAGAAAAACAAGAGGCTTCATCCACGATAATCTAATTAAATCCATGTCTATTTTATTTATATATTACCCTAGTAATTTTCAACAGTCAAATTAACTCGTTAGCAACATGACAAACGGAAAATATAAGTAGTTTTAGTTATTCTCAAAATTTTAGTATTATTGTTATATTATTATTTTATTTATTTCTTAATACATAAAACGTGGAAAAGGCGGATAGACAGAAAAAATACTTGTTAGGATATCTATACATAGGACAAGAATTTGAAGATGTATTAGAAAAAGAATACCCCGTAATGAGAATAAAGTGCGAGTTAACATTAAAAGATTAAATAATAATGAGGCACCTGATACAAACGGGATACAGACAGGTGAATAGGTTACAGATAGTTTGTTTAAGGAAGTTAGCTACATATACAAGATAGGGAAAATTCCAGATGATTACAAGCGGAACGTGGTCAGAAATGAGAGGAGTGGAAAGACGCCAGAATTATAGAATTGTTTGGTCGCGACCACATCTGCCACCCTCCACTCTATGACAACACGCGTGGCGTGTTCACTTAGGAGTTGAACCGATTTTACATAACCAGTACTTGCCCAGTGACTTTAAGAAACTTACGTACATCCCTCACTTAAAATTATGTATTAATATGTTAGTGTGTTTGTTGTGAAGGATGTTTTTTCTAATAATAATAATTTAAAACCTATACAGTCCACTAATTATCAAAGAACAATTAGTATGAGTATGAGACATGAAAGGCTTGTTAGAAAGGTGTTGAGACAATTGCGGACCTGGGACATTTGCGGTCCTCTTTAGTTAGGTTAAGTTTGGTTCCGGCTGCTCTGGTCCAAGTTTTCTATGGTTTCCTTAGATCACTTATGCAAATGCTGGGGCAGTAATATTCCACAGATAATCTTTCACTTCTCTTCTGTCTTCACTTCGTCTGGCCCATTTTTCTCTCCCTAACCACACCACCCACCCATTCCCACGATTCCTAAAACGAGGCTGAAGAGGGCCCTACGCCCTACCCACCGGCTTTGCACTACAGTGTAGATCGGAGGAACTGCCCGCCCACCAGCACGACTAGTTGGTGGGAATGAAACACAAAGAAATAATAAAAATTAAATTATTTATATTAGACATACCTATAGGTAAACGCTAATTGTGAAGACATTACCCCTGTGGTTAATACATTTCTTGTTATTGAATGTTATCGTATAATTATTGTATTAATAATTTCTAACAGTGTATCTTGTATTGTATGTACAATAACATATATTACGTAATTCTGTATATAATAAGAATTAAGAGGTCCGCAAATGTCCCACCAAAGATGTGTCTACCTGAACCGCACTTGCAAAAAATACGTTAATTAGGGTGAGGTCCGCAAATGTCTCACTTAATGGCAGGTCCGCAATTGTCCCAGATTCGTTAGAAACGTATTAGAAGCAGAAACAGAAGTAAATCGGAAAGAAGAAGACTTAGATTAGATTAATGTTCGCCAATAATTTAATTGTACTTACGTAAAGGTGTTTTTAATGTACATAATACCGTTTTAGTTATTATAAGTTGTTATATCTTTGCAACCTTGCATTTGCCAACACATGCTTTTCGTGGTACATCTGTATTTGTCGGTCGTTCAACATGCAAGCAATGTATCATTCAATGGTGTGCAGTGGGCGCGAGATACAAGTTCATTGCATATAAATAACGCATATTATTTTAATAGGAATAGATTAAGATCTTATCGCGATGTATACACACACACACATATAAGCGCGCGCGTCTCTGTTCAATACGAACCGACTCGATTTATCATTTAAATGGTCACAATTACGTTTACCATGGAGTAATTTTACTTCCATCAAATCTTTGGTACATATATTATCATATAATACGTGAAAGAATAGTCTTAACTTGTCTCTTTGCTGGACATAGTAATTGTTTTTATTACTATATGATTTTTTATTACCAATAGGGTTTGGTCAGAACTCAATTGTTGTAGCAACGTTATCTATTTATCTATCTGTCCGTCTGTAAGGATTATTTGACCCAAAAACCAAAATCATATTAAAAATTAGCTTGACGTAAATGATACATGGGAGTCGATTTATAGGTACCTTCAGAAAGAAGGGTAATTTCGTTATCTCTTTTACAATAGTACTTTGTAAAATTATCGAGAATCGATGAAAAGATATTCTTTTTGAGAAATGTTGTCGTGATTCCTACCAGACTATAGTGAGTATTAATTTAATTCAATGAGTTGAAAGCAATAATCAATTTATATGAGTTTTCGATAATCTTCATTTGAAGAAACAGTTTGTCATATAATTAGAGATATTAAAGGAAACTTGTAGAGGGTTTGAAGGGTTCCGTACACAAAGGACCCGAGGTCAGAGACTTGTAACTTCTAAATAAAATAATATATCGATTTGAAATTCACACATAGTATGTAAGCCCTTGTCCCAAGGACGAACATAGTATTTAATGTCAAAAAAAACTATTTGAAGATACATACAAACAAAGAACAAATAATTAATTTTATCCACTGTTGTAGACGAATAATTGATAATTATAAATCTTTTTATATAATTCAAATGTAATATAATTTTATTTTGATATAAGTACTTATTCAAAATTTTCCTTTAATATATTCTTTGTTCGGGTTTCGTTTATTGTTATCGTTATCAACATTAGTACTTCAGCTAAGTAAGTTGAAACCGGAAACTGTTGCATTATTAGGATTTGTTGTCCAGTTTTCATGTGAAAGGTAAACAAAGTGAGGGTTCAGCAACGGGGCGGATCACGCGTCCACTGCCTGAGCTTTGGTCTCTTATTGCATAATAAAAGAAATATTATAAGGTTGTAACAATCAAACAGTTAATAGTTAATAGTTAATAGTTAATAGAATAGTAAGTCAATCAGTCAGTTAGTTATAGTATCAGTAGTTTTAAGTCAGTTGTGCCTTTGTGTAACAAATAAATACCAATTTATGAGACAAAGTTAAAATTTACATTAAAAAACATATAAAATTTTGGCATAGGTATGTAGACGACATCATAGCCTGCTTCACAGGATCAAAACGTCAATTGCACTCATTTCTAAATTCAATTAACACAATTCACCCCAACATTAAATTCACCCTAGAAATCGAGAGAGATCATAAAATAAATTTCCTAGATCTCACTTTAGAGTACTCTGATAATAAAATATATTTTGACATTTATAGAAAACCTACATTCACAGACATTACGATACCTAATAATTCAAACCACCCAATTTCACAAAAACTGGTAGCATATAACTCTATGATACTTTTTCAATACCCCTCTTAAAAGAAAAGTTAAAACGAGAAATTAACACAATTCTTACAATCACAAAAAATAACGGTTTTGACCCAAAAACAATTCAAAAACTAATTAATAAAAAACAATTTAAAATAACATGCCATAACATATACCCATACATAAAAGATACAAACCGCAAATATGTATCTCTGACATATTTTGGTAATATTTCGACAAAAATTGCTAACATTTTGGTCACACATAATCACCATCAGTTTTAAGCCAAATTTAATTATAAAACATATATTTTTCAATCCAAATGATAAAACGAATATTTGTGATAAAACGGGAGTCTATAAGCCCTTATGTTCGGAATGTGATTCCTTCTATTTAGGACAAACAGGGAGATTCTTCAGAATTATGTTCAATGAACATTTCAGATCTTTAAACTACAAAAAAGTAATTCAAACTTTTCAAACCATTGTATAGAAACTAACCACCAATTTCCATCCATCTAAAATTTAAAAATAGTACATATAGATAAGAAAGGTTTTAAACTAAATGTTTTAGAATCACTGGAAATATTTAAAGCCTCGAAAACTGATACAAATAATATTTTGAATGACCATATAGAATTGTATTATTCACAACTATTTACGTCATGTAGGTAACAAGCGGTAGTCCTAAATTGTTATCTTATATACCTGTGTACCTTCTGTTCTATATTCATTCAATTTGAATCGCTCGTTTGAAAATGATAGTATAATCTGTTGAAACTATAGTTACAATTATTGTAAATAAAAGTGATAATAAATAAATCAATATTAAAAGTGGTTATTAATTATCGCAAGAAACACACCAATTAATAAAGAAGCAGAAACACCCTTAGCTTAAAGGAATCGTCTGAACTTGGACGAAAAGACCACACTTATGGGATGTCATTGAAAGAGTTTTGCAAGCAGAGCACAAATATATATATATTTTTTTCTTATGTTTAAATTAACACATTAGTGGATCATTAGTATTACAGTTTCTAATTATATTTTATTATAAGGTAATCACAAAAAATGGCGTTATTTATATAGGAGTAATACTAATTTGATGACTGAGTACCTACATACCTACATAGCAATTCAATGTTATTAGCGAACGTCTCCTATTATACCAATCGAACAAACGGGTATAAATTTTGTACCGTAATAAGAGAGACTGACACTCCTGTTTTCGTTCAACGGTTCGTTATCTTGTACCTTGTCCACCATCATCAACATAATCCGTATCGGTGGCAAAGATGACTTTTAATAAATTCCGTAATCGGCTTCTCTTGCCTCCGAATACTAATAAGGATGCTAGTCCAATGCTTTCGCTGATGACTATCATGTATGTCCAGCATGAAGAGCGGGACCCATCAACGACGTATAGTCATGCACAAAATTATTTACAACTTTTTATTAAATACCACTAACGATATTTCATCACATCTGTATCACTGTAACCACTTTATGAGAATGGTTTGCTGTTCTGTATGGCTGTATGAATTTCGGTAGTAGGTATATCCAATGAGTAAGTATAAATGCAACTTTCTAGTAAGTTTGTTCATACTAATAGTTAATAAATTATACTGTTCGAAACTCTTATTTCCGGTATCATTAATTGACCAAAAAAATGTAGTAATTGATAAGAAAAATTGAAAACCATTTCTGTTTGTATAGTGTAGCAAAATCAATTCGCGTACATATAGTAACATATATCAGAAAATATCTATTGACAGGATTTGTGAGTGAACAAGAAAAGAACTCTTGAATTTGCAATCTTAGTCTCAGTTTTGTTTGTTGGTCTTTTTCTTGAAATATACTATAAATAAGGTTGTAATTGTTATGGCAGTAAGAAAACTGAGATTGAACCTTACATTTTCCCCAATTTTTGCAAAAAATCAATTAATCAAATCGTTTTCGATAAGCCGAAATGAGATCGCAAAAATAATTGTTAAAGAATCTGGGTGTTGAGTAAATGCTTAAAAATTATATAAAAGACCGTTCAAGATTAAGGCCTCTATTACATATTTTGTTTACCAATTCAATATAAAATGCGAATAAAAACACTTGGTGTGCTTCAAAATTTATATTATTAATTTCTCTAACAAAACTGTTTTACCTATTAGTTTTTTTATTAGACTTGTCTCCGTGAAGATAACTCCACTAACGTAAATTTATTCTTTTTGGAAATCTGTCATGATAAAAGGAAACATATATGAAAGATAATAATAGTACATTTAGGACTGCTCGTATGAAACATTTTGTTAAAACCAACTTATAGCACTAAACAGGTAATTTGAAACAAAATTCATTTGAAAATGTGATGGATTAGAAAAACTATCCTGAAAATATATAATCTGTTTGATCAAGTGAACAACGGATACGTTATTTCAGCTATTATAATTTTGAGTCCAACTGTACTAAATTTGTCGTGCAACATGAGATAGAAGGTGATGGACGCAAATATGGGCTCGGCCACTACTACTTGTATACTTGCCATCCAAGCAACCTTATCGCTCGTATCTTCGAGATTACGGACTCGAGTTTACGGTTCCACGTGCTGAATTGGTAATTGAATTTGGACTTTAATACTGTCGTATCATCGTTCTCAGATGTTTGAATTTAAATATTAGGCAAAAGACGCTCCTAAAATTGAACGAAGCACTCACCAATCGCGCGATATTACGCAAACAAGTAAACTGTGTCGCGAAGTAAGCCGACACATTTCCATCGATCCAACTCAATGGTAGGTAATCGCTAGAAAGTTACCATTTACGTGTACCTACGTATAAACTTGTTGAGCAAAAAAGGAATAATAAATGTCGATATTCTTAATTTAAAATAAAAACAACGGCAAAATCATTGAAATACTTAAGTAATTGTAATTTGTTTTACTTAACAAATGAAAAGGCCATTGGTAGAATGAGGGTTTACGGTTGATTTCATATCTGTATATTAATTGCCTTTCGGGCTTATTGGTCGCACTTCAAGAGTAGAATTGCGCAATCCGAATGTTTCGTCTCTTGCTCCGAAAAAACATCTTCAGTGGTTGTAAGATTATTCTTCAGTGGAACAAAGGTAGATAAATAATGAGGAAATGGACAGGAATGCCTGATGTGGAACTGATATTGTATTTCTTGCCAGGATTTCGTAATTTCGAACTAGTAAGGTTCTCCTAATAAATACCTAGTGTTTTCAAAAATTTTTATTTGAAATAGCTAACTCGCTTGGCACTTGGTGAAACATTATTAAATAAAAACTTTGAAAAATATTTCAAAAAGAACACTTGGCTATTGATTTTACTTTAAAAATAGAAAAATTATCTTCACTTAAAACAAAGCCAACTCATTAGGTCTTCCCATCGTTAATGACCAATTAGATTTAGACGTATCTCCCTTATTAAATTTAAACATTATTAAAAATATAAATATAAATATGGAATCAACAGAAACAACTACTCCGAGGGTTAATACCCCTACCGGCATTGAATTACACTGTTGATTCCGATGGACTAGACGAAAATATAACATATTCAAAAAAGAAGGAATTAAAATCCTTATTCGTCTAAATTTTAAGATAAAAAAAACCGGTCGTGGGTTGTGGCTTTCGGTTCGTTGTGCCTACTTGGTAGGACGCGTTCAAAATGTGATCTTAAAATTTAGACGAATAAGGATTTTAATTCCTTCTTTTTTGAATATATTATTATTTTTATTTATTATATAAGGTTTTCTTAATAGAAGGACCCTATAGCCGTCCTAATTTTATTAATGGTTTGAAAATCTTACTTTGTTGCATACGCGGGCCTGAACAAGAAAACCTCATGAGACTTTGTTATTTATAAAATTAAGTTATCCTACTCTGGACCTGACTTTCTGAGAAAGTATGCCTTTAGTGTCAACGTCTGAAGAGGTCCTGATTTATTCTCACACCTTGCCTAAAGGAAATTCTAGCCTGGAAAGGAAAGGGAAGGTCGAACTTAGTTGTAGTCCCTTAGTGGATCAATATAATTCTAATTTAAGCTTAAAAATCTAAAACTGTTTGAAGCTAAGAGTAAGCAATATAAAATAAGGAATTTTTGTCTTCAATTACAGATATTTAGTATAAAGAAAGCGATAACAAAGGAAACGCTATGTCATTTAATCCAATTATTTTTAGATGTACCAGTATCACTACGTTTGTTGATATATTTGTTTTATAACATTTCATTTTATAAATATTTGTACTCAGACGAAATAAAACTATAATATTTTTTGCAAATAGTTTAAGGTCATTTGTCATCCTGTCACTTTCGTATGTGTGTATATTATTTGCAAGAAATATTATTTCGTCATATAATTGTTACCGGATGACCTCAGTGGGAGAGCCAAGCAGGCCAGCTATGTAGTCAACCATGTGTATGATGGACATAACCCAAGTGCAGATGTGTGCAAGTACAATAGATACGTACGTGTATACACATATAAATATGTATATGTATATGTATAGTGTCTACGGTTGACCCAAGGTTTTTTCACTGTTTCTAACATCGTCCAGTTGACGCGTGTGCCACTTTTTAATTATTTGATTAATGATTGCTCTTCTGCCGAGGCCTTTTTTGTACCAAATGCAGAAGATATTAAGAGCCTTCGCGGACGGGTGATAAATGTATTGTCATGAATATACATCACCATTTTTTATTAGATAATTGTGCGTGCTTTAGTTGAATCCGCTCTCTCTTTTGATAAACTGTGATGTCGTGGGTATGGTAGTTACTGTTCCGTGTAACATTTTTATTGAACTATTGTTTATAATGCAGCGTAGGGGTAATAAATGGTATAAGAAACAACATTAACAATTGTCCGAATGTGTATTTCAGTTGCGAAAAATCATAACAAATTGCTGCATAGATTAGATAGTAAACAGAATGTTACTGGCATCGTCGTCTTTCTGAGATACATATACTATATATAATTTAGTAACATGTGTGAAGTGTAAACAACCCTTCCCTACATTAATTAATTCCTGTTTAGTACAAGACATGATAAAGGATCAAATAATACTTTTTGATCAGAAGCGATTGAAATTCCAATTCCAATTTAGTACTTATTTAATAATAGTCGAAATGGTGGTGAGGCTGATCTCTTGGTGAAACATTTTAATAAATTATAATTAGAAAAGAAACACTTGGTTTTAATTTGTTTCATTTATGTTTATTATTACTCTGACATATGTTTCGGCTATAATGCCATTATGGAAGAGTTTCGGGGTTTATGAAATCAAATGTAATAATTGCGAAGCAATATATTTGGGGCAAACTGGACGGTCGGTTAAAAAACGTATCATAGAACACGAAAAGTCAATAATTCTTAATTCTTAGTACAACATTTTGTGAATAACAGCCATACCTTAGGTACAAATAATTTTGCAAAGATTCTTTTGCCATCCTATTTAATGGGAACTTATTGATTTATAAAACCTTCTCGATTTAAAACACTACATTTTATAAGAAAGTTGAAATCCCGAAAACCTATTTATGGATGGAAGTCTTCAGGCAATGAAAATAAAAAAAGGGAAGAAATGCAACTTTATATATTATTTAACTGATAACTAACCCATAATCCTAGATTTCGACCAACTTAGATGTATTTAGTGTAAAGTGAACCCTTTACGAACAGGTCAAGGTCGGCGTAACTTTCTACATTTAAAGTTTGGATCAGAGCCAAACCAAGGATGTACATGTGGTGGCATCAAAATAAATATTGTGTACACTTTCATATAGGTAAATGAATAATTTAAGATTATTCACCAAGGTTTTTGTGCGTATTTAAGTTAATTATCGTTTGTCTACTGAGCAATTTTAGTTTTTTCTAATGAATTTTCTCGGTATTTACTTTTAAGTAGGAGAATGAAACTTATTTCATTCGATAGCTACTGTAAGTATCGATACTTACCTGTAGGATACCCAATATACTAGTAATTACAAAGTAATTGGAATTATCTCCTGGCTGAGTTGCCGTGGTCGATTTTGGCTTGGTTTGCCAGACGTTTCGTCCTCTACTACGGATGACATCTTCAGTGGCGTGGTCGAAGTCTTCTCGGCGACGAATCTGCGACGAAATTACAAAATAGTTAATTAAATTTATTATTTTATTTTGAGATATTACCGAAAAAACTGATTAAAAACATTAAATTTTCAAGATGATCTGAATGGAATAAAACGACCAGATGAAATGTTGAAGTTGAAGAGTGCCAATTGTAAACAATTAAAGATGCTTTCATGAATCTGTGTCAAAAATATGGTACAAGAAACGAAACTTCTTTGAATCAATTTTTATCGATACCTGCTCATTACTTGGTTTAAAAGAATCGATACCAAAACTACTTGGTATTGCACATATCGAATTTACTTGGATCGTTTCATTCCTACGTGAGGAGTACCGGCTTTTGCCAGAGTTACACAGGGAGATCATAACACATCCGAATACGTTAGGATTGTTCTGATTGTAATAATTATATGCTATCATCTATGATTGTATGTTTGTGGTTGTTTTAAAGTGTCAAACACAAAGTTGAGGTGAATATTAATATAAGCGTGGAATGTATAATATTTCATTAGATAATAGCTTTACACCGAGCTCTGGCGATTTGGTCAGTAATTTATCGAATCTGCCTATGGCGTGCTGATAATAAGATCGATCACGATCAACGTCTGATAGCTTCGATAAATTACTTGACCAAGAACTTATTTTTGTTCGTATGTAAATTGGTTGAATTTCGGCTACACGCGATAACTAGTTGTTTCTATTGTTTCTAAAGTTTGTTTTTTTCTTTGCTTAGTGTTTTCTAATGGACAGGTAGGTAGCTATTAATTGACAATCGCGACTTCTAACAGTACCCAATCGGTAAATATAAACTGTACTTGCCTCGTTTGAAGTAAATAAACTACTTGTTTTCTATTGTTTGACCAAAGTGCTGAGTGAGCATTAAATGAAAAATGGGTCGGAGACTCTTGTCGCGCTCGCTGGATATGCTGATCGGCAGATGACAATGGTAATGGACTTGAAATGTTGTCAGCCGGAAGTTAAATCGTCGTCACAGTTTCGCATCTGCGGTGATCTTCATTGCCTGATTTTCTGGTTATTATGCGATTAAGTCGGGTAGTGGACACAGCGTGTCAACTGAACATCAAGCGGTCTCTTATCTATCCGTTCATGAACATTTTTCTTCACGGTAACTACGATGTTCGGAATGTACATGTACATACGTACGTAGGTAAATAAGTGTACGTTAAAAAGAAGGAAGCGGTTCAGTTATTTTGTGGCGTGATTATCATTAATTAGAGAGGGAAAATGAAATTAAAATTGCGCTGAACGCAAACTAGATAATGGTGGACATTTACGGTCTATTCTTTCATTACTTATAACGGTGGTCATAAGTGGTCATGCACTTTTTGGATGTATTCAGGTTACCTATCGAAAACTGCTATCCGCAAGCAATTAATTTGAAGATCGTAGAATATTTAAAGCAATATATTTAAAAAGAAGTTTAATTTTGATGACCGTCGTTGTTTACGGTTTTTTAATTTTAATTAGTCAGGATCGGATCCAGAAGTCTTACTTGAAGGGGCGATGATGAAAGTGTAAAATAAAAACATCTAAACAAAAACAATAACCCAAAACATTAAATCCAGGCGATTTAAAAGCCATAATCCTATAATCTAAGTGTTTTAAACCGTTTAACCTAAACCATAAATATTTGCATAAGCTTATAACATAACCTAGAGGGCAGCAAGACAACAGTTTTAAATATTTAATTGTTATATAAATAAATTTCCACGATGGCATAAATTGCTTGGCTAGGTGTTAATAGGTAGTGCATGGTCGTGGGGTTTAGAAAGTTTAGGCTATGGGTACATTTATGGTTTAGATTTAGGCGTTAAAGTGTTTAAAGCACTTAGAATATAGAGTTACCGGATTTAAATCACATGGGTTTTGGGTTACTGGGGTTTTAAGTTTTATAAGAATTTGGAATTTGCATTCGAGAGCACTGCTCTGAAGTGCCGTCCTTGAGGGGGTGATCGACCCTTTAATCCTGCCTTGGATCCGCCCCTGTTATTACCGAAGAATAGTTATTATCTAACCATTCAAATGTTTTTCTATAAAGATTTATGAAAATAGAATTCATTATTCTTGTTAATATTTTTTAATTGGATTAATACCTACTATCAATGTTGTCTTAACGTTTCAATAGGCACGTTGGTCGGGTCTAACTAGTGAAGTAATAATTATAATTGCTCTTTATCGCTGCAGTGTTTTAATGTTTGTAATAACGTGTATCAGGTGATAACTCATGGTTGATTATTCCTGCTCATAAAAGATGCCTTCGGAAGACTTCCGGTTAGACTTGAAATAGAAGAATTACTCTTTTACTTAAGCCTAGAGCTATTTCATAATTCCAGATTATGGCACTTACTACAGTAAAGGTAGACATGGGCCTCAGGATCATTCTTTATGAAATCAAAAAATATTCAGATCTTCGTGATCTTTGCTCAGACACCTAAAAAACATATTTTGAAACTTTAAGCAAGTTATTTTATTCCTTAAGTTGTGATCTTATCGACGGTCCATATAGATATTATATTGGAGATAAAAAAAGGTGAGCAACAGATTTATAAATTGGTGTCTATTTTTGTACAGTTCATGAATATATTTCAGCTTTTTTAACAAAGCTACAAATTTTATTTTGGAATTGAATCGCGGTATGTGCTCTTTTTATGGTTCTGGCAAGTTTTAACCTAGATTTACAACAAACGCGAATCATTTTCGCGAGTTTTTTGACCAGGTTCAAGTTTTATTTTAAAACTTTTACCAGGAATTGGCTCTTTTCGGTAATTCAAACGAAATTAAATTGGAATTCAAATAAGCTATCTACAGCTTCGAAAAAGCTGTTCGTGTAAAATGTAGAAATTTTTAAAAGTTTGCGGTTATCTTTGACGTATTTGATAATTTCTTAAATTTCCTAATAGTTATATTACCAAACCATTTGTTAGCAGAAACTAAGTAGCTTTCGGTGGTTCAAACAGAATCGAAATTGAAGTTCGGCTAATTAACTCGAGAAAACTTAAAAACTTTGAGGTTATCTGTGACCTATTAAACATTTTGTTGAAAGGTTTGATATATGTAATTCGATAGTGATAATTATGTTCTTTCTCTAAATTCAAACGAAATTTCAATCGAAATGCTACAAGTTCTTAAACAGAGCTATTTTTTGTAAAATCGAGAAAATTTTCTAATTGTTGCTTAGCAACGGTTGAGGATTTAGGATGGCCGACAGCGTTAACAATTGAAAAAGTATAATGGCCGACACTGTCAACAATACTGTAACAATGAAAGAATAAAAATTGCCGACCAATTAAATCAGCCGACTCCTTGAAGTAAAATAGAAAATGCTGAAAGCTAGACGACAGAAAATAGATTAATTGTTTGTTCGCCACTTTATGAAACACTAACAACCAACTATTTGAATAGAAATAATTGGTGTATGTTTCTCAAATCTATGCAAATAGATAAAGTTGAAATTTAACTAATTAGAAACAATAAAATTTTAAAAATGAAACACAAAATTTTTCATTTACTAGCCATGTGGCACTGTAGCAGGGCAAGAATTAGTTAATATTTGCATTATGAGGCAAACATAATAATCTCAGAGGGCCTACACTGTAATTAGGAATAATAACAGCAATAATTATTTTCAATTGATCTTACAATTTCAGAATGATTAGGGTACTGAGTAATAAATTTAGTTCAATTTGAGTTTGTGAAAGTATGTTTTTTGCGTATCCGAGAAATAGAACACGATTTTGTGTGTACGAAGGGTTATAAACAAGCATCTGTGTGTGGATAAAGTATGTCGTGTGTAGTTACGAAGACTTGGTGATAATATATGGCAGCAACAAGTATTGCTGTTGGAGCATGATCTTATAAATCTGTTCAATTACGACTCGTAGAAGTTAAATGTATCTCTTGAAATAGCAGCTTTCGCAATATACGACGTTAAAAAAGGCATTGTTTCTTTTTTCCCTTTTAATAATATGTAAAATGATTTTATTTGATGGTGGAACAGTTAAAATTTGAACATTACTTGGAATTAATGTAATAAATTGTAAAATAACCACAAAGTTTTAAGAATTTTTTTTTATTGTATTACTACAATTGCTTCATCACACAGTGGCTTCATCAGGTGATCAATTAACATGCCCTACAACGCTGTTTATAGGTATATTACAGCTAATTTTAAAAATATAAGAGGGGAGGAAAAACTTCAAAAATAAACTAAAATATATTTAATAGAGGTGAATTCCTACAATCCATTTGATCATTTAGAGTAACAATTTGTTTAAAATATCTATTTCTTTCTAAACTTTCTAAGTAATTTAGTTTTATGCAGATATGTCCCAAGCTGAAATTATGATTATATTATTTAAATGTTCCGCATAAGCTGAATTTGATATTTTATTGATATAATTATGCTAGTGTTTACTGATTCTAGTTTTTAAAGATCTGCCTGCCTGACCAATATAAACCTTATTACATTCTATGCAAATAAATATTTTACAATTTATCACATTATGGATAAGCTTCAACAAGTGTCCGGGCTGTTATAGGATTTTTTAGTGCTAAAGGACTAAAACCGATTGATATTCATCGTGAGACCTGTGCAGTTTATGGACAAAATATTATGAGTGATGGAGTGGTAAGGAAGTGGGTGAGAGCAATTAAAGATGATCGCACAAATGTGCATGACAATGCCCGTCCGCATGTGGCTAATCAGACCAAAGATTTCTTTGGTCACATCTTTTCACTGGAAACCTCTAGATCATCCTCCGTACAGCCCTGATCTGGCGCCCAGTGACTACCATTTGTTCCTACACTTGAAGAAACATCTGGGCGGTCAGCGTCATCAAGACGATGACGAAGTGAAAACAGTGGTGATGCAGTGGTTAACAGTTAAGAAGTCAGGCGGCAGAGTTCTATGAGAAGGGTATTAAAAAACTGGTCACTGGTCAAACGTTATGAAAAGTGCCTCAATATTGAAGGAAATTATGTAGAAAAGTAGATTAAGGTACAGGCTTTCATGTAAAAATAAAACGTTTTTTATTAATTTCAAAACGGTGCTTACTTAAAAAACATGCCTCGTATTTCAAATTTATTGTTAATATCAGGTGTGAACAGTTTTGTATCAA
The DNA here is from genome assembly GCA_963921985.1 of Agrilus biguttatus. Classification (NCBI taxonomy): domain Eukaryota; kingdom Metazoa; phylum Arthropoda; class Insecta; order Coleoptera; family Buprestidae; genus Agrilus; species Agrilus biguttatus. Next base: position 13,570,323 of record OY998119.1, on the reverse strand, counting down.
TTGTCGATGTGCTCATATCTAAACAAATCCATCCATTTGATGGCTTCAATGACTTATAATAATACTATTTGTAAATGCTGATAATGATTATCGGCAATCTTAGACATAACAATTCTTATTATAATGTATACACTTATTTATACTAGCATATGGAAGTTCGCTCTAGCTTCTCAAGACTCAAAACCAATTTGCCTTTAAGTCAGCCGCAGAATTATTTGTTAAGTTTAGTAGTAAATATATGTTTTTTTTTTTTAAATTAGTTTGATTCGTATTCGATTAAGTCCACCTTTAAGATTTATTCCTTTCTAGTAGCGTTAAAAAAAAGTTCCCAACTCAGGCGTCATCGTCATTAGCCTTGTCAATTAAGTAATATAACAATTTAACCATCTCGTTCTGTTTACATATCAGATATATTATGTAAAACCTTCCTTCACACCTTATCCAGGCTTAGGACTGGTAACTTTGCTGATGCAAAAATTGGCGTGTTTAATAGTTTTTGCAGCAACAACAGTTTTAACAACAACCTAACCTACCCTAACCTAACCTAACCTAACTATCATAATTCACCACAAAGGGGTACAGTTCGATAAGAAATAATAATGACATAAAACTCAAGATTGACAAACAATGCATGTCTAATTTAATAACAGCCGTGTATTAAATTGCAATCGACAAAACGCACCAAACGGGAACTTATTATCTCTCTGTTTTGCACGACGCCCGAATTGAAACCATTTCAGGTAAAATTTTGATGACGCTCGAATTGTAACACTAGAAATGGGATAATACCTCCTTTAAAACACTAAAATTGTTTCAAATTCCGATTTTTTTAAAGTATATAACGTATCTTTAGATAGATGTAATATGGTAACGTTATTCGTGGACCCTGAAACTAATTATTAGTGTGACAACAGCTACAAACTTTTATCAATAATTTTGTGAATTCCTAGAATGTATTTTTTATCGAAAAGATTTTGCTGTAAATCATTCACCATGTATAGATTGCAATGTTTGTTGTCAGTGAGATTATGATGGCGATAGCGTTAATTCTAATATTTCCTGGAACGATAAAAATGATTATTTACACATTTTCGAACTTTACTTCGATAATTTGGTAGAGTTTGTAACCCAAAATTCACTTGAAAGATTATTTATAACTTTGAAATATAAAGTTATTTAAATCTTTTGTTACATTACTTTTCGGTCCCCTACCTCTCCGCTACATCACAATCCCTTATATATTCTCCAACCCTTTCCCCTTCTTGAAACATCTAGAATGTATTATTATTTTTTTACTCATAAAGCCTCAATAATTGTTAATTATTATGTCATGGTTTAATGGAATCAAGTCCACATCTCCCATTTCTTCATCACAAAGTTCCAATTGTCACTGGTTGCATGTGATGTCACAATTAAATCTATTATTCAGTAAATAATAATGTATTTTATAAAATTTGGATACTGTATTTGCGGTTGGAAATAGGTAAAACATTCTTTATAATATTGTAGATTTCAATGAAACACTGAATAACGTTTAAATTGTTTTACTGGTTTGTAATTATCTCTTACAATTGTTTCGGTCTCTCGACCATTCTCAAAGAGTTATTAACAGAAACTAATAAATATTAAACTTTTTAGATTTATCAGTTTCAATAAATAACGAAAACCATATTAAATTTAAAATACACAGAAAAAACACATTTACTGATACAATAATACCATAATTCACTAATCAAAATTATAGTATAAAAATGTCAACCTTTAACAGCCTTATACACAGACTAATTAATTACCCCTAATCCAAAGAAAATTATTTCAGAGAAACCAACTTCATAAAAACCTTGGCAAGGAACAATGGCTATAAAGAAAACATAATCGACAAATCATTAAAAAGAGACAAAGATCTAAAATTATGAATGAAATATATCATAAGAACATTTATAAACAAAACGAAAGGTGGTCACTTATAAATTATTTTAATAGCTTAAGTCCGAAATTTTGTCACAGAATTAAAGACTAGGCATAAACACAATATGTACAAACAAAAATACTTTAGGAAAATTACTGACTGACATTAAATTAACCGAAAATAATAAATCTGGGGTATATCAACTAAAATGTTCAGATTGTGATGCCATATACATAGGGCAGACAGGCAGAAATTTTGAAAAAAGATTAAAAGAACACGAACATTCTATTAAAAATAATAAGGACACAACAGGTTTTGCTCAACATTGCATCACAAGCAAGCATAATTTTTCAAAAGAAGATTTCAAAATTTTGTACACTGTCCAAAAAAGTAAAAAATTAAATTACCTCTAAAAACTAAAAATTGAAAAAGCCATACAACTAAATAAAAACATTACCAACGAGCAAACAGAACGCAACAAAAGCCCTATATATATGGCAATAATTAAATAACAAGAATTCATATACATAAGCTTATATACATTTACATAGAATAGTGCCTATAAATTTTTACACAAATAGTTTTATGTTTTGTTTCTGTTAATAACTCTTTGAGAATGGTCGAGAGACCGAAACAACTGTAAGAGTAAAACAGTAAAACAATTTAAACGTTATTGAGTGTTTCATTGAAATCTACAGTATTTTATAAATGTGATTTGCTTTTTTCGTCATTAGTACCTCCAGCAAGTGTTATAGTGATCTAGTAAGGGAAGCCAATACAGTTCATAAAGTAAGGAACCGACCCAACTTCAAAAGAGCATCAGCGAAAAATGAGAGAGGAAGATAGAACTTAATTGAAAAGAAGCGCGCAAAAGATAAAATCTCGTTGGGATGAAATAGTTGTATGCGGATTTACTCGGTGGATCGTGGCTTGCATGAAAAACGCGGTCTCTTTAGCGTCAACTTATGCAGTGGCGTACTATCTGATATACATACGGGTATGCGGGCGCATTTCTACGTGTTCAACATCCGCTGGTCACAAACGGTGACAAAACAATGTTGCCACGTAAAACTGAAATAGTTTTGCTACCATACATAGATTTTTAATTCTTTTTTACGTCTTTTTTGTGGTTATAAAATTTACGATTACTCCAGTGCTACTACTCCTTCAAACCAAGAAGATTGGAAACGTTTGCGTTATAGAACACAGGAAATAGAAGGTAATTTTGTTACGGAAAAATTCTTCGGATGTTTAGTGTCGTGTCTTGGCGTTACCGAGCTGCGTGGTCTAGTGCTCTAGATCATTGCTTAGCATTCGGGAGGTCACCGGTTCGAACCTGGCTTCGGCTGTTCTGGTCCAAGTTTTCTGTGGCTTCCTTGGATCTTTTAGGCAAATGCTGGAGCAGTAACATCCCACAGATAATCTTTCACTTCTCTTCTGTCTTCATTTCGTCCGTCTCATCTTTCACTCCCTAATCACACCACCCACCCATTCCCACGATTCCTGAAAGGAGACTGAAGAGAGCATTACGCCCTATCCTCCCGCTTTGCACTACAGTATAGGTCGGAGGGACTGCCCGCCCATCAGCACGAGTAGCTGGTGGGAATGAAACACAAAAAAGTTAGTTTTTCTACTGTACTCAGTTATTTATTAATCCTGAAACACGTATGAAAGCATAATGCAGTGCAAATTTAAAATACACCTAATTATTCGAAAACCGTCGAACGTTTACTCAACATAGCATTGAATTTTCCGAACGGCCTAGAAGTACCTCACACCCTGTATATTTTACCTAAAATTGTACATACGTTTATATCACTCTACTAAAACTAATTGTTTATTTTAATATACCATTAGAAAATTGTTAAGTATTTTGATTTTCCTTGAAACTGGATGGAAATATGAATGCGTCTCATACTTCTGAAAAACATTTTACAAAATTTCGGATACATGCGTCCTTATTTAAAATATTTGTTGAATTATTTTCGTTAGTAAGTCTGCAACACTGGCTGTCTGACTGATATCAGTTAGTGAAATAATAATTTGTACTGGCGACAGCGTGAAATGTAGAAAGTTCGTCGATAAGCTCCTGTAATTTTTCCGATGTATCAGTGGTGGCTAGCAGATAGGTAATGTACACATATTACGACTTTCAACTGGCAGGTGAAGATAAATAATCCAGTTGTAGTTTCCAGAAGTTCCGTCGCCATGGTACAATGCATACGGGATTAGATATGGGGCGAGGACGTGTTCATTTGGAAATAAACTTTTTCAAATAGGAATGCAAGAAATGTAGCTTTATATAATTGTTTGTTTCAGCCTTTACTTTGTGAAAATTGGGATTCATTATTTATGAATAAATGAATAAATAATACTACTATTTTTCCACTTTTTAATTTATTATTTCCTTACAATTGTTTCACCCTATTAGGGCATCTTCAGAGGATGTACTCGTGCAATTTTATTTACACTGATGTTATTTATACTATTCTAGGTAAGTTATATTATTCTGGTGGGGATATTTTACTAGCTTCTGAAGAATAAATGTTTTCAATTTCATTCAAAACTGCTGTATTGTTTTTTAAATGTTTTTTTAATTTCTAAATATTCAAGAATATATAACGCTTACCTTTTAATTGTTTATGTAAAATTTTGAATTTTTCTCTTAAATTAAATTCGTGATTGTTGTTTTTGATGTGGTTCATAAATACTGATTTATCATTGTAGTTTTTTATATGTTCTTTAAATAAAAAAAAAAAAAAAAACTACAATGATCAATCAGAATTTATGAACTACATCAAAAGCAACAATCATGAATTTAGTTTAAGAGAAAAATTCAAAATTCTACATAAACGATCAAAAGGTAAACGATTAAATATTCTTGAATCTTTATAAATTAAAAAACATTTTAAAAAAATACAGCAGTTTTAAATGAAATTAAAACGTTTATTCTTCAGAAATTTTAAATAAGCTAGTAAAAATATCCCCACCAGAATAATATAACTTACCTAGAATAGTATAAATAACATCACTGTAAATAAAATTATACGAGTTCTTCCTCTGAAGATTCCCTAGTAGGGCGAAACAATTGTAAGGAAATAATAAATTAAAAAGTGGAAAAATAGTAGTATTATTTATTTAAATTCATAATGTAGCTTTATAATTAAAATTACTATTGATATATTCATATATTCAATAATTGTTAGGAACTTTCTATTTTTAGTTTCCCTGTGTGATGTGTGGTTATAGAACTATTAAAAATGAAATATTTTGATAAAATAACACAAATTGAAATACAGATTTCAAAACGATTTTTTTATTTTCACTGCAATCGTTATGCCATACTGGGGCTTCTTCAGGTGAAGAGATTACAATCACAATTTAATTACAATTACAATTACAATGACATTTGTAATTTCCTCATTTGAAGAAAACACCACAATGTGGCGAAACGATCGTAATGAAAATAAAAAATTCGTTTTGAAACTTAAATCTGTGTTTTAATTTGTGTTAGTTTATTAAAATGAAGTTTCAACAAGTAGATGCCTCAACAATAAAGTATTTAAATATTTATATTATAGCAGTATATTGTCATGTACTGATATCTGTTTCTAACTGAAGTGTTTCATATGTTAAACAAGGGCCTCAGCTGCGTTGTCAATTCGGTTGGACAAGTAAAGATCTTAGTAGTCCTTGACTGATATATGAAATACTTTAGAATCAGTAGATGGCGATATTTTTCTATTATTTAGATATTATATCAACGTGCTTTTAAAGAGCTTCTTCGGTTTCGTCGGTAATTTATCGATGCTACATATGACGTCCTGATGAGATCTAATAAGATCGAAATCGCCATCCATGTTTGGTAGTTTCGACAAATTACTGACTAAGAACTTATACTGCTCTTATTTATTTTGGTAAAATAATAAAGAAACCGCTCTCCCTCTTGCTGATTATTTCAATCATTAATTCAATCTATAAATAAGTCAAATGCCTACAGGACTCTTTTTAAAAAGTTATAAACATTTGAAATAATTTTTTTTCTCCACGCATTTGTTTGTATCATAAACGTGACAATTATATAAAAAAAATAATTCTCACTTTCCTTCAATCCCACATTCTTATTGATAAATATAGAACCTGTGTCTTTTTACTTGTAGGTTTACTTTACTTAAGCATGTAATTTCACAAAGAATCGTATAATTTGCTTCCATGTAAAAACGTTTACGACGTCGTATATGTTGTTCATTAACCATAAAACGTAAAAAATTGATTTGTTTATTAAAAAGTGCCATAAAAATATATCAAAATCGGTTTGAAATAAGAATCCAATATAATGTGGTCTATAGTCAAAGAAATCCAAAAATTAAGCAGTTTACAAATAAATTTAGTATCATTTACAGTTTTCTTAGTATATTCCTTCTTTACCCGCGTAGTATGTCAGGCTTTTATGCTTAAACCGACGGGTAGGTGATGAACTGCGTAACTCATTAAGAATAAAATAAGTAGGCAACTCCACCGTTCTTTACAATCTACCATTCCGCATCGCCTTCTATTATTATTACCCATCAATTAATATTAAACGCGATATTTATTTGATGTTGAATATCTACATTACGTATAAGGTGAAGGAAGGTCAATTGAGGAACGGTTTCTTATACTCGATTCAAATTTGACCGAGGTTCATTTCAATATCAACAGGTGTCAACACAATGTACCGTCACTGTTACTGACCATTGTCTCGCCCACGGTGAATTCTTCGAGTATTGTTATTAGAAATCGAGGTGTTAGGACACACCTACTGACGTGTCGTTTCCCTTGTTAATTTCCGAGGTAAGGGCGGAATCTTATTAAAAAGAAAGAGCGTCGATGGCCTTTTTGAGCGTGCAAAATGAACGCTATATTTTACTGTCTCGAAATAAAAAATCTTTGGTCATGTGTTGCACTTCTGCCAATGTGTGCGTGTGTGTGTGTGTGTGTGTGTGTGTATTTGTGAGTAGAGTACGAATACTAGTCGGTGAAAATAGAAATGTTCATCTTGGATCTGCATGAGGTGCGGTCGTGAGCTTGGTAGTATTGGCATTAAAGAAACAATGGAATTTTCACATTGACGATACCTCTTCTTATAAACAAATTGATATCCAAAACTAATAACAAATAGTATCAACTGGGAAGGAGGAAGGGTTGATGGGACCTCAAGAATTACCTAAAATACTCTTCTGTATGTTCAGAGATGTTTGAAAAATTTTGAGTTGTGATTTTTTTAAAGATAAGTTCCAAGTTTGGAATGTAAAGGTTTATCTACAATGGGGGGTTCGAAGCCATTATTTACTGCAACATGCTAGTGCCTTCAAACCCCCATTGCAGATAAACCTTTACGTTCCAAACAAAGAAAAATTGCTTGTAGACTTTTATACAACCCAACAACAATGAGTGGGTGATGATTTTAGGAAGTAATAAATGGAGTAATCTTCACAATAAAAGGTTGGACCCAGGCCCCTAGGGCGGAAGACTGTGTAAACAAATAGTATATGTATCGAATTCTAATTAAATATAGTCCGAATTTTTTACAAAACCAATCCTGTTTATATTTGATACATCAATATGAAAACATATGGAGTAGCCTATAAACGCAATAGACACATAAATAAATAAAAACCATGAAGTTCAACAACTTTGTTCTGGTTAGTGAATCATTGTAACTACCTACGGTGTTTTGATAAGAACGAATGAGTTCGAAATCGAGATATATATCTGATAGTTTCGAAAAATTGTTGACCACGAACTTAATGTTCTTCACACTATATTTGGTCTGTCACGTATTTTTTGTAGTTCAAAAGTTACAAAACTCCTCATTTTAAAGCATTTTCTGAAAGTTTTCTTATCAACATATTTTGTATGTTCCTTTTTAAAAATTGTGTTTTAATTGTGTTATAAAATTCTGTTACTCTAATTGAAGCTCTTGATGTAAAAGTTTTCTTGCTTAAGAAGTGGACGTTGACTGTCTGGAAGTTTTCTTTTGCACGAGAAAATTGAATTAGTGTAGTTTAAGTGAAAACGGTCCTTCTACTTTCCAGTTTCTCGGTACGTGTTGGAAAACGTGGTGGTACATTTTCTTCTTTCTTTCTACACAGACTTCGTGTTCGTTACTACAACTGACAGCAACACAGAAAAATATCTGTAAAATATGTCATATACACTTCTGCTGCCTTTTTTATAACTACATTATAAATAACAAGCATTAAATTACCCTGTACTTTTTTAAATAGATTTTCATTTTTATCTTACTCTTCTTTTCTTAATATGAATTGGAAAAAATACGATTAATAAATCTATACCTATTACCTACACCTGAATAGTTCCTGAGGTAATTTAATTTATAGAAAAATAAATCACTACCGCAACCCAAACTATAAAAAATCATTATTTCCATAGTGTTGAAATTTTTACTAGTTATAGTCAAGTATTAAGAATAACGTCATGCTAAAATTACCCTTCATATTTATACAGGGCGTTCAGAAAAAAAATCAAACACGAATAATTTCACTTTTTCAAATGTCACCTACCATTTTTTTTTGTCATTCGATTCCTTTTTAATCCTCTTTCGATATATTTGCATGTTTCTCATTGTTTTATTTAAAAAAAAAAAAACAAAATTATTCAAATATTTTCGAATAAAACAATATGAAACTTCTGAATACATAGCAATAGGATAAAAAAAGAATCGAATGATAAAATAAAATATGATAGGTACTATTTGAAAAAAATGACGTTATTCGTGTTTGAAGTTTTAATTCTTTTTGTGAGCGCCCTGTATAAATTATGAAACCTACATTTGACATGACGTAGCCTTAACACTTGAATGAATGAATATAATAATCTATACCTACAAAACAGTACCATGACTGATTATATTCCCATAGCAATTCGGAATCAGTTTTATGCAAGATTAAAATTCAACTACAAAATGGAGAACGCAATAAAGAGGCACGGGATAGATAAAGAACAAAGAGGGATATTTATCCTTTCTTAACACGCATTCCGACCATTTTAAGTGTTTTAAGACTGTGTTCTACCTCTCTTTGTTATATATAATGTGTTTGTTTTTTTTACGATTTTAGATCTCTCTGTCGTGGATTTTTAATCCAATGTAATTTGATGTTTGTCAACCAGTAGGTATATCAGTAAGTAATAAACTGAATTTTGAAATTAAAATAGTTACATTTTAATTGTAATTGCATCGAAACATTGCAAAAGTTCTAAAAGATGTAGTAGTAGTAACATTAGTCGGTAATTTAGAGTGTGTTCTAAAGATCTAAAGTGATCGTGCTTCAAGGGCAATGAAATACTGAAATATCCGATGCATTTTGGCTCACAAAGTTGCAGCAACATTATAAAAAGTTCGAGCCGCCGTCATCTGAATAACACTGACCAGACGCTTCTCTCAGAAGATGTCTATTTTTGAGTTGTTGGTCGTTTTCGGTCAAATAAATATGGAATACGACCCGTCCCAAGTCAATGACCAATACTGATTTTCATTTTGGACGTAGCCGTTGATTACCGGCCTTAATGTTGGACTGGGATGCCGTAAAGGTAATTAAAGCATGAAATATGTGCCAATTTAGTGCATCTCGGATCTACCCGAAGTTGCACTTTATAAATAGTAGGGTTCTTACTCGCGCTGCTTTAATGAATTGTCCGCAGATACGCTGTAAATCGTGTCCAATTAATTCTGATGTCTTTGTTTAAAAACCTTCTTAATTATGTTAGTTACCCGAAACATTACGAATTTAGTGAGTTAATTACACCGAATCAGGAGATTGCGATAATTACAATTGTTTACTAGACTCCCGTCAGAAAATGACATGGCTAACGTAAAGATCAAAACATTTATGATTTATTGAAGAGTGTAGGCTTTCACGGCCGGCGTCTAATTCTAATAAACGGTTCTCCGGGCTGATGAGCCGTGGTCTGTTTGGATTTTCTCCTAACGTTTCATCTGCAACTGCGGCAGACATCTTCAGAGGCGGTGTGGTAGTCGTCATACTGTTTTCTGTGGTGGTTCTGCGTTGAGTAAGCAGAACGCAGAACGAACACTACGCCGACTACCACACCGCCTCTGAAGATGTCTGCCGCAGTTGCAGATGAAACGTTAGGAGAAAATCCAAACAGACCACGGCCCATTTGACCAACTTGCTTTCTAAACAAATAATGTACATTTCACACATATATAAATTAATTAACCTTAACTATCAAAATCTGATAAATAGCATAAAATTGATACAATCGGAACAATTCGCAAGTATTCGGTCATGTTTGAATCTGCCCTGGGCATTAATTAACCTTAACTATCAAAATCTGAATAATAGCATAAAATTGATACAATCGGAACAATTCGCAAGTATTCGGTCATGTTTGAATCTGCCCTGGGCAGCATCTTGCAGAAATCTGCCTCGTGTTCGTAACCTAAGATTCCGCGAGATCGTTTCTCGTCATTCACACTGACACCAACATTACGACGAGGATCCGGAGCAAGGGCAATCAAATGTTCTCCCGAATAAGTCACTTTTCAAGAATAGGAAAAGAGTATTAAACAAAATTGAATATTGATTTTGAAATGAAAGACAGTCCGCAATAGATTGAAAATCGTATGAAAGCTTCTTTTATAAACTTTTAAGATAATATTGTGTACTGTTTATCTTTAAGAAAGTATATTTTAACTAATAAGGATTATTCGATCGGATAATTATGAAACATATTCTTCAAGAATCTATAAGACAAAGAAAAAGCTGCTTTTTTTATGTTTTAAAGGTTTTAATTAAAACTCGATGATCGTTTCGGCTAGCGAAGCCTTTTTCAAGAGTACAAAACAAATACTGAATGTTATTAGAAAAATTAGAAATTAAGAAAGCTTTTAAACGAAACTATAACATCACAAACTTACGGTCAGATTTTCGAAATAACTTATTAATAGATACATATTTGGATTTCCCATCAATAAACGCACAATAGGTTGGCCAATCTCCGGTCTCTATTGTATATCGTACACCTGTATTTATTTATTTTATTTGATAAGCTTACATTTATAAGACCTAGTTTAACCCGTCAGATTCAGTATTTGTTTTGAACTCTTGAAAAAGGCTTCGCTAGCCGAAACGACCGTCGAATTTTAATAAAAATCTTTGAAACATAAAAAAGCAGCTTTTTCTTTGTCATATATTTTTAAAGGATATTTTAATAATTTGGAAACGTTTCATTATTATGTTTCAATTTATATTGTTTTCGAAAAATTACATTGTTTAATTTTCAAAATTTGTTGTACTCATCCACTATTTCACAAATAGATGACCTAGTTAAAAGTCTGGAATATTGATTTTCTTATATTCTTCCTTTTTAAAAATAAAAAATGAATCAACATGAAATCTGGATAGAAACAGCAGCGTATTAAGATATGTATCGAAGCATTAGATGAAATGGTTGGCAATCATATTTTACACTTTATACCTTCAAAATCTTGGGAACAGAATTGTTGGTATTAACGTACCTATTTCAAAAAAGTATCATATTTCTGTCGTATCCACTTATTGTACTGTAAATGAGAGAATTAGATCATTTATAATGTCTGTAACTGACATATCTGCATGAAATGTCCGAGTTGCATATATACAAGAATTTGCAAAGTCACTGTTTGCCGCTTTATCACTTTAACAGGACCGGATTCACTCTCATTTGTACTACCCTTGCTGTGATTTTGATACACTACACTAATAAGAACTTCTGATAGTTTTATCTTTCTTCCAGGTCCAGGTGATCTACAAAATTTCATTTGACAGATAATCTTCTAATATGTGGTAAGTTAATAAACTCATTTTAACAATGCGGCTGGCACCAGGAGTTTTTATAAGTATAGCTTGTACTATTATATATTAAAAGATTTATTGAATTTATAACATTATTCATGGGAATGAGTTATCCCTTTATTTTAGCGGAGGTTTGGTTTTTCGGAAAAATTGTCGCCCTGTAACTATATTCGTTCCTACATAAATATTTATATGATTGCCTAACAATAGAAATACAAAGTTAATATCTCATAAAGTAGCTTATTAAATTAAACTTTATTTGGACTCATATTCTATTGTTTCGGACTCTCCTTTATGGAAAAACAGTCTAAGTAATCTCAAAAACTTGGATGTTTCACTAAATTTATTTGGGCTCTAGGTATCTTTCGACTTCTTAGGTTATCTTCAGGAGTATTATAAAGTATTAAAGTTATGGTAACAATATTTGTCTTAAATGCTAAGGAGCTAAGGGAGTCCAAATGAATTTAGTGAAACATCTCTGAGTGTATTTATTACTATTAGTTATTACTATAATGTTTCACCAAGAGTTTCCGGCTAATTATCTTCTTAATTTAAGTAATCTGCTTATTAAAACTGTGTAGATACTGTCTGCCTTCCAAATCTATATTTGATAAATTAAATGTAATACTGAGACAAAACCTGCAATTTGCGCAGTGTTTTTGGGAAAAGTTGGGGTCAAAATGATCAACGAATAGTATCTATGTTTAAAATAAATATTTTTAGACACGCAAGATAAAAGTTGGAGAATACCTTATGAAATCTTAAAGAATTCATGAGAAAAGTCGGGGGAAAGGTTTTCCATTTGTAACATAACTTTATTGTATCGAAGAAATAAAATAACATAAGTTACAAACACAATTTATTGTACCACAATGCACATTTCGCCACACAGTGGCTTCTTCAATTGGAAGAAAGAACTACAACTTAAACTAAGTAACAATTCGCTTAAATAAATAAAAACTAAATAAAAAAAGTATGATCATTAATGATCAATTAGACACCAACAATTCTCCTTTGTTGAACATTTAATAGAATATGTATTTTCTCCCCCATTTTGTAATTAGTATTTAAGCGAATTTTTACTTAGTTTAAGTTGTATTTCTTTCTTCCACCTGAAGAAGACACTGTGTGGCGAAATGTGCATTGTGGTACAATAAATTGTGTTTGTAACTCGTGTTATTGTATCTCTACGATATTATGGAGTTACAATATTTAAAAGTTTTCTCGATACAAGAACTTTATTGCTTTGCTCCTACATTATGTTGGTTAAAAATATTTGTAGGATTCTGTATAGTACGGTTCTGCTGTTATTTCTTGGTCAGTTACTTAGTTACCCTCTATGATTGATGAAATATCAAACATGTATTGTGCTGTCGTTGCGCCATAGCGCATACAGAGAAATATTTTAGAAATGTGACAGCTTGCGTCGACCGATCCGGTAAACAACATTGAAAATGACGGTGTCGATGTCCGTCAATGTATACTATAGCAGCAGCTTTGGCACCCCGTTTTATTGTGCTTCGTTCAGGCCGTGCCAAATCAGATCCGGAAAGTCAGATGTCGGCGGTCATAGCGCATTTCATAATAATGTCCGAGCAATGTTAAAGATCCTTTCTAATCGTTTTATATTTGTAACGCGGCAGAATACCGTCCGATCAAAGGATTCCTAGTGTCATCCGCCACGACAACTACTACTTTTCCAAGAATTCGCAATTGCATGTGTAATGTTATCTATAGCACGGACTAAATAAAGATCCCAAAGACCAAAACAAATATTTGTAAACATAGTCGTCAAAGGGAACATTAATGGTCTAGCTTTGAAGAATTATACGTATTATAAAACTGTTTTGAATATTTGTCGACAAGAAAAATTGCAATTTTTATATTTCTAAATTTTTATTTAAGCTCTACATTTGATTTGGCTTATTAGGCCTTGTTCACAGGTATTCTGTTTACTCGTCAACTATTATTACTAAAATGTTTCATAAAAAGCCGAGCTTTGAATTGATTAATTTTGTTAATTGATTTAGTCATTGAATAATAATTGTAGGAGCAAATAGACAAACTTTTGGTATTTTTTACAAAACTTCTGAAAATGGAATTAGCAAAACAGTAGTTGCTTTAAAGTACATCTTTCCCTAAAGTTTGATTTATGTTCAAGTAAATATATATGACATATAACGTTTAGGTGGCGACATTACTTAATGATTGTGTCTCAAAGAAAGACAATTAGCTGGTATAATTTGACTTAACTACCACGGTTTTCATGTTTCCGTTATGCGAGTGATCAATATTAATGATTCGGATCTGCTTATCTGTCGGCAGCAGCTATAAAAAAAGTGAAATATTAACTGGGTAAAATTAAATAGACCTGCAGATTTTTTCAGCATTTGTATATATTTGAGTGGCTTTTGCTATTCTATTCGAATTTTAACTAAACATTTTCGTCAATCGAAGAAGTATAATAGGTTTACTAGTTGAACCCGTCCAAAGTTGGACGGGCGAGTATCAATGTGGATATGATGCATACTTACATTTCAAGCATGACGTTTCTCCATACCGTAAGCTATTATTTTTATCCACAGCCACTAGCACATCCTACCTATAACCATAAGACGACAATATCCTACATATAGAAGGTAGGCTTTGTAATAGTCACCTTGTAATAGTCACCTATTTCCAAAATGTTGTATCATAAGAGGAGATAGCTTCACAAAATTACCTTACAGATCTACCTTATCCTAGCACCATATGTTACCTATCTATCCTGATACTTTTTACACAAACCCTGTATATTTAATCTCATTCAGACCCTACTAAAATTGCTAACCCCTTCCTCTGTTAACTATCCTGAGATTTTAGGGAACTAATCTGTGTAGATAGATTTAAATTAAGGAAATGGACTTTACACTTCTTTGACAACTGAAAACGTTTAAACTTGACAAACATTTCCTCAACAATGATTCTATCCATCTTGAGTTGGAAAATATTTTGTACAAACAAATAAAATCTGCATTCAGCGTAGCTCCTGATAAGATTGAAACCATTTATTTTTGCGAAAGTTGTTTAATGAAAAAACTTACTGTAACCTAAATCGATTTATAATTTTTTAGTCTTAATTAGATATCCTAATTGAATCGTGAGAGTGATGATATGAAAAGTGTATTTTAATAATTTCTGTGCCTACTTGGTAGAACGTGTTCCAAATGTGGGATTATTGATCTTAATATTTGGTTAAATAAGGATTTTAATTCCTCCTTATTTTAGACACCTTCCGTATGTTCGTCTAAGAATCTTCCCGAACCAACAGTGTAATTCAATGCCGGTAGGGGTATTAGCCCTCGAGTAGTTGTTTCTGTCAATTCCATATTTATTTATTTTTCTTATATTTTTATTCAATAATTAGTACTTTAATATCTATTTAGTAATTGTTCTCGAATTACAATTATATCAGTTGATAGTTAAAAATAAATAACCGATAAGTACTTCACATTCTGCACCCTTTGAAAGTGATTTATATTAGAAGCTTATCTTAAGGGATTTAATAAAAATTATTCACCTGTTTGTTCATTTGAGGTTGAAAAATATTTGTAATTCTATTATTTAATGACTACGAAGTTTATGTTGTTAAATAGTTCTGTTGGGGTTGTAACAGGTAAAGCCATTTGTGTGTTTGCTAGCATTTCTGCTTTGCATATATTGTTGTGGAGCCTCTTAGGAGGCTGTAGACGTGAAATTTACGAGATGCAGTTTGCAAGCTTCTCACTAAAAATCGACTCGGATTATTCGTGTTCTTCTAACGAGATCTAGTCGCTTACGACAACAACGGGTCGTAGCCATGGCGTTAATTTTAGAAACTTAAGAAGCAAGCTTTCAATCGCTACCGGAACTAAGTTCTTGCTTGAATAACGGTTAAACGGTGGAAGACAAAAGAACGGAAGAAAGCCTAGTCGCACCGTGATAGTCGGTCTATTGATCGGTTTTATACTTTTTTCTTAATAGACCGACGTAGTACGTAATGAAACAATACTTTGTTTGAAGGTGACCTACAACCTTATGTCATTAATCATGCGATTCTTTTATAAAAAGAATAGAAGAATAATTATAAAATCGTCTGAACTTGCTAAAGATCAACTTTTCGTATCAGTTTCAGAATTACAAGGCATGTTTTTTAAGTATGTACCGTTTTGAAATTCTGCCACAGCAGCGCTGCGGTCGGCGTTACGCGCATGCGCACTGAGTACCTACATCCCTCACCTAATAATGACGCCATTACAGTCTGATTCGCTCTTGTTTACGTTGTTTACTGAGTGTTTATGATGCCTCCGATAATGGTGGGTCCCGCCGACTGTCATGTCCGGGCTGTTATACGATTCCTTAGTGCTAAAGGACTAAAACCGATTGATATTCATCGTGAGATCTGTGCAGTTTACGTACAAAACATTATGAGCGATGGAATGGTAAGGAAGTGGGTGAGAGCATTTAAAGATGGCCGCACAAATGTACATGACAATGCCCGTCCGCATGTGGCTAATCAGACCAAAGATTTCTTCGGTCACATCTTTTCACTGGGAACCTCTAGATCATCCTCGGTACAGCCCTGATCTGGCGCTCAGTGACTACCATTTGTTCCCGCATTTGAAGAAACATCTGGGCGGTCAGCGTCTTCAAAACGATAACGAAGTCAATATAGTTGTGATGCAGTGGTTTACAGTTAAGAAGTCAGGCGGTAGAGTTCTATGAGAAGGGTATTCAAAAACTGGTCACTGGTCAAACGTTATGACAAGTGCCTCAATATTGAAGGAAAATATGTATAAACGTAGATTAAGGTATAGGCTTTCATGTAAAAATAAAATTATTAAGATATCTTTACACGTTTTTTATTAATTTCAAAACGGTACTTACTTAAAAAACATGCCTCGTACAACGTTAATGTTTGTCTGTCAATTCGCTTGTCACAGATTTCTTCAAAGTTGATAGTAATTGATAATAGGAAATTCTCGTGCTGAGGATTTCGAACTTTATTATACACTTCTAAAACATATAACTTCTTTTGGCAAGGACAAACTTATTGTTTAGAACTGTGTATCACTTCTATATTGGCTCCTTTCTTCAATTTAAGTGTAAAATTTAATTTTAAATTTAAAATCTGTACCTTTAACATGCAAACAAACGTTTAGACACAGAAAAGTTTCTCCTTATATAAGCCTTACAAGGAATCCTTCAAACAATTGAATTTTGTGTTTCAAAAATGAATTTTAAATACCATTATTTGTAGGTCTTATAGGTTATTATTACCTAACCTAACCTTATTAATATTATTAACAAATTTTAGGTGCATTATAAATCCAGTGCGTTAAATTCGTGTTTATGATACTACCATATCTTTAGAATTAACGGTAGATTTGAATGTATTAGAGAACCACAAGAGGTTGTCAGAAATTTGTTAAGCCAACATGATGGTTGTTACTCTTTTCAACAAAGGTGTGATTAAACTGTAATTATCTTGCCTATTAATCATAGTTTTTAATTACTGTTAGGCCTTACAGTGTAATTACTCTCTTGTTTAATGTAACCTCCAAGCACACAATGTCCTGATATTATTTTTAGCATTAACTTTTGTATAAATGTGACTCAACAAAGAGTAAAAAATAATTGTGATTGGAAATTATTTTTGTTATCAATATCGTTATTTTTTAAGTTCATTATTGTTAGGAAATAATGTTTGAGGATTGTTTCTCGTATAGTTTGTGTATAAGCCGGTGCATTTTGATGCCACCCTTGAAGAGCATCGGTAACGGGATACTCGAAACAAATTTGTCTTTTCAAGGTCAATATCTAAATTTAAGCGCCTCCGTCTCTGTATCGTGCGTGCATCTTTGGTCCGTTTATAAACTGGACCTCTTCTCTAAAGGGATGTCTCACAAGCAGTATAAAATTAGGGCAGTTTTAGACTAAACATTGGGAAGACAGTCGGGCGGCTGCCCTCCTGAAACAGTCGCCCTTATGGTTTCAATCTGTCAATACATCCCGCCTCTACCCCCGGGGTAGCTTCAGGCACACATTTTTATGCATCTAGTAGAAGGCAGAAGAGAAGGAGTTTCTAAACCAAGATAATAATCAATTTTAAATCTTCTATTCGTGAATTTAAGTCTTGAAATTTATTTTTTCAATTTTGTCAGAGGTTTTCACAAAATCAATATTGCACCTCATATATTGTTATATAAATATTTTTGGTAAAACTAATTGAAGGTCTGCCAATAAGGGCAATTTTTAGAAATATGTACGTATTTAATTGGAAATAGAAAATAACTGTGTAAGAGTTTAACAAAAGATATTTAATAAATCACGACGAATTGTTTCACCTTACTAAGGCTTCATCAGGTGATGAAATGTACAAAACAACAATAAGTAACAACTATATATACAACTCATTGAGTGTTGGGGGGGAATATTTAATAGTGGTGAATTGTTAATATCAATTTGGTCGTTGAGGATAAGTTTTTGATTATTATATTTATTTATTTCGAAGGATTCGAGGAGATTTAATTTGTATCCCTTATTTACTTGGTGTAAATTTTTTTATTCCTAGCCTCTTTTTTTTTACTTGTTGAAATAGTCTACGGATTGTTCTAGTTCTCATATAAACAAACGGTAAATTTTTATTTATATTATTTAAAAAAGGAAGATATCAATTAAAAAAAATCTCTAAAGAAAAGATGACAGATTGCTTATACAAGCAAATTTCTAAAAAGCCACTTGAAATTCTTAAAATTACTAATTCCCCTCTGTTTTAATACATAATGCACCAAAATAAATTAATACTATAATAATTTTTTAAGAGTACATGTGAGAAATTAAATTAACGATTATTTCTCTAATTATTGAAATAATTCTTAATATAGGTACAAAAAGATCAAACGGAGATATGAGGAAGTAAACTAAATGATACATAAAATTCAACATACATACACCTAAGACGTCGTCTTCAGTTAAAGACCCAACGATAAATGCAAATGTTAATTGCAAACGTGGTGGCAATCCTGCCGTTTTGTTAGTATTATTGTCGACTGACTTATAATAAGTCATTAATAATGAAATATTTGAAGAATTTTTTAGTAGGGGTAAATTTTAAATACATTAATGTGATATTAATTATTGTATTAAGTTATACCCACTGCAGATTACCTCATATTAATGAGGAATAATTTGTTACTGTTGTCACAGCCTCGCCGCCAATTAAATTAATGCAATAATTAATATCACATTAATGTGTTTAAAAATAAGTACAAAAACTAATCGCTAAGTTTACATTTCAGGACGAATATTTATACAGTTTACATAAACCACACTGGATCGTAAAAAGTGTTGATGAATGTAGGTATCTTTAGGAGAACATAATAATAATAATAATAAAATTGTAATGTAATAGTTCGGACGCAACAAGGCCATAACGGGACTATACACTTTAATAACCTATTGTATCCAAAAACAAGGCATTTAATGCACTACCTGACCACTCTTATTATAGATGTTGTGAAAATATCCCACGGTCCAGGCAACGTACCTGGACCTGTTCAATCAAAGGAGGCCCTGCCGGTCATCCTGATCAAGGGTCAGCGTTTTTTACGTCCCATGCGGAGATGCTGCTATTTTTTAAAGAGATTATATCGCGAACTAGCCTCCAGTAGTTTACAGTTATTTAGAAATTCGATAGCCACCTCTGGCAGACTGCATCACGATTCGTCTCTCTTCTTCTACAATCCAAACAAAAATATTCTTTTCAAGTTTTACAGTGAATTACTGCCCCTACTGACAACAAAGGGCACAAAAGGACTGAAGTGTTTATCTGAAGTGATTTTCTAATAATCTAGAAAATAATTTTATCCGGAATGTTGGAACACAATAAATCTAACATTCGTACGTCTTAGATTAAATGATTAACTTGAAGACATCGTAGTGAAACAGCAGTAAATATTTTTAAATCAATGCTTTTGGTGGTGCAATCACTGTGTGTTTTTTTGTACTCATTATACCTTAATTAAGTAAAGATTTTTAATATTTTCTCTACTCAATTTGTAAATTTTAGCAGCGTGGCGGTGCATCAAAGTATATCAGATTGAATAAATATTAATGAAGTCAAATAAACTGATAACAATAAATACTTGTCTCATTACAAATTTTACAGATATTAATTATCAAAGTTCCATACAATTTTAAAATCGGTCTTACGATAACAACTTGTGATATCTGTATATTATAAGTACCTATATTGTCTTGTTATTTAATAATGTGCTAACTAACTTGTTTTAACGGCAAAATAAAAATACCAAAATAGAAAGTAATTAAAACTCATGAATTGTTGAAAATGAAACATAAGTCACTAAGTAGGTGGTACACGTAGATAATAACTATAAACTGCCTCTCAAAACTCTCATACTTTTCTTATATACTTGACGAATAAAAATCATTTGTGAATTGTTCTGTTCTAATTTATTTTCACTAATCAGAAGGATTTCAACACCTCATATCCTGTTTTTATTAAAATATTGATAATTGTGATACAATATTTATATCATACCTAATTACCCAAAAACATAATGTGGCAAATTCAAATTCTTTACTTCATTTAATTTTATATTTATTTTTAACCACTAGTCTTCATTTAAATTTATTAGTCAATTATATTTTATTTTCTTCGTCACCTATAACATATAAACTCTAAGAGTCTAAAATAAATAAAATGTTAAGCTATACCATTTAATAACGATGAGACCATTTTTGATACAAAAAAGATTATTAAGTTAAACACGTAAATAATAAAAAACACAATAAACAAGTACTCACAATTTTTGTTGTGTTTAAATTTTGATTCTTAAGTTGTTCGTATAACATTGTAGCTTATTGTAAAATTACTAATAACCTCCAAAAAAATATTAAACTTCGTCACAATCAGGAAGATATATATATTTTGAAAATTCAAATTTGATTCTAATTTTTTTAGTACTTAATTTAATTATATCGATGTATCCGAATTCTTAAACACTATTTTCTATTCGAGAATAGTTATTGTGTAAGAATATTTGCACACCACTACAAAAAGGTATTACTTCTAGGTGCGAGTACTGTATTATTTTTTTTCAATCAAAAACGCAGACGTAACCGAGATAGGCAGTTACAATTTTTTTCACGTGACCGATCTAAAAAACGTCGTGGGGCAAATGTAATTTTTTCTCATAGAGCTCGAGGGTCAAAGGGGACAGCTAGCAGGAGGGCATCATGAACGGTCTCAAGAGTCTGCAAGCACACATCACCCATAGGACGAAAAGAACCTTATGTGAACCAGATGGTAGTTCGACGACGAAGGACGCCACGGCATAGCTTTAGTTATACCCTGACCGTTTTTTTAAGCCGGCTTTTTTATGCACGGTCTTATAATATAGTATATAGTTGGACCCCACGTTCTTTTTTTTCTCTTCTTCTTGCTACCTACAGGAAAGGGGCAGATTTTTTAAGGAACCCTACACCAAGTTCCGTTCTACGGAGATTAATTTAACATATAAAAAGTTTTTTATACCTGGACAATGAGGTGCGCAACTTTGGTTTGTACAAAGGAACCATGGATATCGCGACAAGGACTACATAGAAAATGGTCCTTTTCAGGGTGTTACCCACTATTAGATTCTCACCGTTTTTTCTAGATTATTCAATAAAACGAAAGTACTTATTAAGTAATCGACCGATTAAAGAATATTTCTAATTAATAAACGGCTTCTGAATATGGAACACTACAGACGAAATTTAAAATAGTTAGTGAATAATGTCCCTTTATGTATGTAGATGAATCTTCAAGCTTCTACTTAACACTATTGCAAATATTAATGTTTCGATCTATTTTTCTGATGATTTCTTCATAAAATTAGCTAAAATTGTTATGGTATTGACAATAAAATCTGTTACGTCTGTCTGTCTTTCTGCATTGTTATTTATCATTAGGTCCACAAAAATTAAAATCTAAGTGTTGTTGTAAGGTTATTGAGTTATTGTGATATTTATCAGACAAATCGAAAAAATGGACTAATTGTGACGTGTTTTGGGTTGGGTTGCCTTAATAGTGACTGACACACATAGATATAAAATCATACAAACGTAAATAATAATAAATTTTATTTAACAAGTACGTTAAAATGGATACTGTTTTCATCGCATTCGTACTGAAACATTTTGTCATTATTATGGTTGAGTAAACTAAGAAGACTGCATATATTTTTTAAAACAATACGTGAGAGTACTAAAATACAATTTTGTTTATTTCTATTTATGCATTTTAGCTAGTTATATCTACGGTTATTGTGTAATTCCTAGTAATTATTAGGGGTGAGTATTCAGTTTTGAGAAGTTGAAATTAGAAGATTTCGAAATTAAAAATGCCCTACAAAATAATTTAAAAATTGTTAATAACCATACGGAAATAAGTTCAGTGATGTCACCCCTAATAATTAATTAGTGGAAATTCTATAACAACCTGAAATGTATAAATAAAAATAAGCAAAATTGTATCTTCAGTACTCATGTTTTTACTAATACTACTAATGTATTCCTTTAAATAATGGCGTAAATTTTAAATGAAATTTAAGGTGAGTAATAAAACAAACAGTTTCCACAAAATTTATATTGTACTTTATAATTGTTACGCCTAAGTTAGACTTCTTCAGAAGTAATACAATATACTTACTAAAAAAAAAACTTTTTTGTGTTTCATTCCCACCAACTACTCGTGCTGGTGGGCGGGCAGTCCCTCCGACCTACACTGGAGTGCAAAGCCGGAGGATAGGGTGTAAGGCCCTCTTCAGCCTCCTTGCAGGAATCGGGGGAATGGGTGGGTGGTGGGAGAGAAAGATGAGACGGACGAAATGAAGACAGAAGAGAAGTGAAATATTATCTGTGGAATATTACTGCTCCAGCATTTGCCTAAATGATCCAAGGAAACCACAGAGATCATGGACTAGAGCAGTCGGACTCGGGTTCGAACCGGTGACCTCCCGAATGAATAATGAATAAAAAAAACCGGCTTGATGAGCACAAAAAGTCATACGAAAACAATAAATTAAATTCAAATTATGCTAAATATCTAATTGAAGAAAAACATACTTTTAATAATAATTTCGATATAGTACATTTAGAAAATAAAAACCTTAGATTGTCCCTACTTGAAATCATAGAGATAAAAATATAAAAATATGAACACACTTTTAAACGATAAAGTAGACCTTAATAATTCACCATTTCCCAATCTTTTCGTTCACCCCTTACCTTAACTCAAAACTATATAAGATAAGCAGCTGAATTACTTCTAAAGTAGCCCAAGCTAGGCGTAACAATTGTAAAGTACAATATAAATATTGTGGAAACTGTTTGTTTTATTACTCACCTTATATTACAATGAGCTGCTATCAAGTGAGTGTAGAAAAATTTAATCATATTAAATAGAATTATTTGTAAAATATATCCAATATTTTTAGTTTACTTAACCATATAAATAACAGATATGTATTAAAATTTGGTAGTAGACAGAGGACGATAATGAAGACATTATAATGTAAATCTTTTACCAAGTCGTGCTTTAGAGTTCTACCATGGAATCCGTTGATATTAATAAATATTGATACATTAGTCTTATACTACTTCACCCTGTATATATTTCGATCATCGTTGTCATGTGCATGCTTCTCTGCATCGCATCTCTTCAGATGTTTGCCTATTCATTCAACGCTAAAAAAGTTGGCCGAAGAAGATTGTATACATGCACATGTGTTTAGTATCCGCTTACGGTGGGAACAGGGGGTAAAAAATAAATCGATCCGTGATCTTTTTGTCTACGAGAGACGGTGGTATTTTTTAAGAACTATACTTACCTATGTGTGTCGGTGCTAAACCGCTATGTTGCGATCTTTACAGTTTGGTCAATATTTGGAATTGTGGGGAGTTTTTTAAGAGACGGTCACTTCACTGCTTAAGTAAAATCAGAAAATATTCCCACGTTTGTTTTCTACCCTCTAAGTTTTTTTTAACTGTACATGGGTGGGGTGGAAGTTGTATCCTTTGTATAACGGATTTTTTAATGTCATGTAAATAAACAATGATTACCAGGATTTCTGTAACTCAGAAAGCTATGTATGAATTCTAACGTAATTGTTATCAATGGGAATTGAAGATGATAATGTAAAGGGCATTAGAAGTACCTATCTACGATAACCCATATCTATGCATTGTCGTCATATCATGAAAAACAACGGAAACAATTTCTGGTAAACAACTTAATACTTTCAGAATTTTATCATATGAGATCAATCAGTTGTTTAATGATTTGATAAGGGAACATGAAAAAAATGTTTATGGATTTTTCTTATTGAACGTTTCTATCGTTAAATATTTATTAATAAACGAAAGCAATAAATATAAATATGGAATCAACAGAAACAACTACAACCGGTATTGAATTACACTGTTGATTCCGATGGATTCTTAGAGGAAGATATAACATATTCAAAAAAGAAACAAGGTATTAAAATCCTTTTTCGTCTAAATTTTAAGGATCACAGATCCCACATTTCGAACGCGTCCTACGCAGTTGGCACAGCGTACGGAAAGCCATATCCCACGACCGGTTTCGACCTATCGGATCTCATCAGATGGATGCTGGCAGAAAGGCTTTTACGAGCTGTTGATTCCATATTTATATTTATTATATAGCTTGTAAAAGCCTTTCTGCCAGCGCCCACCTGATGAGACCCGATAGGTCGAAACCGGTCGTGGGAAATGGCTTTCCGTACGCTGTGCTTACTGTGTAGGACGCGTTCGTAGTGTGGGATCTGTGATCCTTAAAATTTAGACGATAAAGGATTTTAATGCCTTCTTTGTTTTTTGAACGAAAGCAACTTTATAATGTTACCTTCATTAATTAAAAAATTAAGAAATAGTTACCGAGTGTCGATCTGCTTTATTGTTAGATAAGAAAAGTGTAATTTACTCTATTGTCATCATTTTGTTGCTATAACACTTAGTAACAATCAGAAATATATATATATATATTACATGTACTTACCCTTGTAGAAATAACAAACAAAAAAAGATTAATACGAAAAATTACAAAAACTTGTAAGTATTATGTAAAATACTTTATGTAAAAGTCATTCTAAAACCATTTTCTATTTAACCTAATACATGTTTCCTTTCGCCTGTCTGTTCCCTATATCCTTTAAATTGTAATTTTTTGTCTTGAAAGACTTAAGTGGAGGGTTGATTAATGATATATATATATATATATAGTTAAGTAACAGCTTATTTAATAACATATATTTATCGTAGCATATTAACAAAAGATGTTACAACGACGACACCACCAAGTGGCTGGCTATCCTCTTTTTAACGACGACGCAATTTTACAAGCTTGTAATAAAAGGCGTAATAACTTGACCATATGGCAGGACATAATACATTTTGAGACTATGTAATCATATTTATTTCCTAAACGGACAACCAGAAGGTTCTAATTTTAACCATCGTTTTTTCAAACACGCGCCTTTTCAACGTTTTAAGAGTTATTTAACTGTGACTATTTGGAAACACATAACTGAAAAGGTTCAAGAGGTTTTTACTTATTTGAAATAACAAACAAGAAAGAGTTTTTGTAGACATTTTTATAATATGGCCAATTACATTTCTTCACGAGCTTTTGGACAAAACGATTAAATAATACCACTATGTACAGGCTATAAAGATTGGGAAACATTTGTCGATGCCAATTTATGGGAATATAGCACCCTACAGCATGAATTCTTTTTGTTTTATTGGTTATTGTGAATTGGTTTGGAAACTTTTATATTATTAAATAACATCGAAATAACTGCCTTTTCTATTTTGTATGCTATTAAGGCACAGGCAAGCAACCCTTAAAAAAAGTCTGTCTGTCTGTACGAACTAATCTTGGAAACAGCTGAGCCGATTTCGACAGGACATTTACAGACACGAAGAGGAAGTTGTCAGCGATCTAGGGTACGTGTTTTGCTTTTCTTTGCGAAATTGTCGGGGTAAATGCTAGTATTAAATATTATATATTTATATATTTTTGTAAAATTAGGAAATTTGAGTAATAACTTCGTTTCTACCCTGACCTTTAGCTACAGGGAATCATATTCTGTTTCTAACAAAATAAGAAAAAATAACATATCTTGAACAGTTTTAAAATAAGTTTTATTTTACTTTGAATTTTGGATAACTTCTATTACATTTCTTATCAGTGCTGAGCCATTTTATAGTACATATGATTTGTGAATTACTTTGAAAAAGCTGTTTAAGCAATTAAATTAGTTTTGTTTATTTGTATTGTATGCTAAATGAACATGGCAATTTTTATGTTATATTACGTAATCTTGAATTTCAAATTACTCACTCAATTTGTTGTTTTTGTCTTCGTGTTCGTCTCTCTTAGTTCTTAAGAAATTATGATTAATTCTTTCTTAACTGACTTGATGGCAAATCATTTTCAATATTTATGAGAAAATAATTAAAATAATTATTATAATTATTTTCTCCTAAAGTTACGAGATTATTACAAAGGAGTCTAAATTAAATATTTTTTAAAATTCTTGTAGACGAAATCCAACGAATAAGTTTATTCAGCTTTGTACTTAGATAATTGAAACTATATAGCACCAACAGTCTCAAAAGCGTGTAATTCCTGCTTGTGCTTCTTTTTATTAACCTACTTCTAAAAGTATGTTTATCTTTACCTTTTATACTTCTTTTGGTGTAAATTACACCTTACATTTCCTTTTCTTTTGTTACTTTGGAATTGAACAGAAGGACAGTGACAGGTTGCATGTGTTTGCGGTTAGCCAAATATTCTTGTTTATTATTGTCCGTCTCTAAAAGCAGTGGAGCCCCACTTCTTATTATAAACTGGCAATAAAAACGGCCGACCCGTCTGACTCTACGTGTAAAAGAAGGATGGTGATGTGACGGCAACGTGTACCTTCAAGAAATTGGGGAATGACAGACGACTTGACAACCCCTACACCAAAAACCTTGACCGCTGCCCTTAGCGTCTGGCCAGCTTCCTTTCAACTAGAACCACTTTTAAAACATATGTTGGCAGATGAAGACATTCCTCCTACATCGTATCGAATAGATATAAATCCGAAATTGCTTGCTATGTTGAAGTAAAATCTTTCATAACAAAAAAAATAGGGGTTGATGAAACAGAACAACAACAACTTAGAAACTAATATAAATACACATTAAATTACTGTTTTTTCCTAATAGTATACTCCAATAACGGGGAAATCATAAAATTTGTCTGGCCATTTGCTACCTGTTACGCTATCTTCATTGTTGTAAAAATAATTTAAGGGGAATTAAAATAACAGAGTGAGAAGCAGGATCGGACCGAAAGTTGGCGCTTTGAAAAAAAGGATAACTTTCATACAGAGTTACTTTGGAGGATAAAGGCCATGTCAGAGCGGTATAGTTGACGTATATTTTTAAGAGCGGACAAATGTTAGCTTATTTCATTAAATTACTTATTTGTGGTTCATTTTCTAGTTTATGTACGTGTTTTATTAGTCATTGATATTTTTTGATTTGACTCACATTTGAGTTGGTGTCCAAACATAGTCTCCTAACCGCAACAGAAGTTGTCGCATACCACACACCCGCAAGTTTAGCACATTTGTCTATCATCAAGTCTACCCTCAAATATGCGTCAAAAACATTTGGTACTACGAGAATGTACAGCAGACCTTCCACTGGCGCAGATAAATCTTTCAAATGTGTTGTCCATGTAGATTTTTGTAATAAATAATTTGTTATTGTACCTTTGTACATTCTACACTTGAAATCTAGTATCACTGCCGAAAATATGTATTTAAATAGTATTTTTTAAGAAAACAATAATTTGACTTTATAAAGAGGACACCCTGTATTCACGTGTTTACTAATGTTACCCAATTGACATACAGGATGTTTTCGTCATTGTATACGTATTTGAATTTTACGTTATACTTTTTGGGAAAAATAAATAAATGTTCACAGTTTACTAAAAATCCGCTGCAATGATTCAAAACTTTGACGTTTGACGGAATTCATAAACTACATAATATAATAAAACAAATAAACCACTTGTGTCTACTTTATGACAGTTTGTCCTTCGATTATACACATGCGGCTTACGTCCTGGTTTCCAGGAGGGAGAGAGAGAGGACATCGTAACATTGTTTATCTCATCGTCTTGTGGATTAACAAAAAATGCTTTTGGTCACACACTAAGTATAAATATAGCCGGCACATGTTTACAATGTCGCGATACAACCAAAATGATCCCTAATGTAGTCCGATATAGGTGCCAATGTGTCCAAACAATTCCACGAAGGGCTACAAAAATGTAACAACCACATACATGCTAACATACATACATATATACAAACGTACTACGTATGTGTTCATACACACACGTGTGGACGCGTGTGAAGAACGTTATCCAAGACGCCTTGCCTGCTTGATGTAGAGCATCCAACATGTGCATGGATCATCATCTGTTTAAGAAAACGACGACTATGATGATGCTGGACACCCAAGGCACCACCGTTACGTCTGGAATAACCAGACGATGGTGAAAATGTAAAGAAGTATTTTTAACAAGTAACGTCTGGTCTGTTAATGATTATAAGGGGGTGATAGAGCAAGGGGCGTTCGGGTAATTTATGTGGCTGAGGTTAATATCTTAAAATACCTATTCTAAGATTGAACCTCTTTGCTTTTCAGTTGAATGATGAACTTCAAAATGGGGATATTAAATAAAGGCACCAACTTTTCCAAAAATTATTAGATAGTTTCCCTAACTGAGAATAAATTTGCCTACGGAAGAGTTTTTAAACAAAGCGTTTTTTTTTGCAAGAGCTAAGGTATATTCTTAAACATAAGAATTATGTAACAAAATTTTAAACTCTAGTATCCCCAAAATGGGTTGACCAAAAACGTATGAATGAATCATTACCCTTTTTCGATAAGTAAATACATTAGTAAAACTGTTTTAGTCCGTCTGTACAAAATTATAAATCTAGAACTTGGATTATAAATATATTAACCCTGATAATTTCAATGATTAACAGTTATGTGTAAAAAATTAAAGTATATAAAAGTTTTAGACCAGACAAACTATGTAATTTGAATCAACAAATTATTTGAAAAGTTATTTGACTTATAACCAAAAATATTATCTCCCATTTCTTCGACATTTTCCTGCTAGAAATCTAAAGTAATTCACGCTGATAGAGAGCCTTGTACTATAATAAAGGTTGGAGACTAAATACAATAATGTCCTTAGCACTAACAGCTTTAGAGAATACAAATAAAAACTGTCAATTTTTGCCACTGTTTATTTCCGAAGATTGTATGTCAAAAAGAAATTGTAGCGTTCATTTGAATTTTGCTTATGATTTTTTTGAAATTGTCATTCTTAGTAATGAATAAAAGTATATCAGCTTAAAGGATTTTCATAAAATATTTCATTTAATTCCAACATATGTTTCACCCACCAAACTTCGGTTTTAGTATTTCAGTGTAATTACTACGCTACATGTGAAAAAGGATTTGATAAAATACGAGATCCTTGACTAGCTAGTCCAACTCATACTTTTTTTAAGGTTCTAGATAATGTTAGTTATGTATAGCATTGCAAATATTTTTATGAATTTGTAGTGAGGTGGCTGGTGCACTATTTATTTTGTTACTTGATGAAGCGTTTGTGTTGGAGAGTCGATGGTTTCTTGAGAAGATGAGCTCATCAATTCGTTCGGTAACGTGGCTATAACGTTCGTTCGTTACATTATTGACATCGAGCACGAAATTCGTGAATATGTTTCTATCGCAGCGTGCCCAGCAGTTGGACAATGGTGACCTGACTCGCCCTTTTGACGTCAGCGCGCATTCAATGCTAATGCGATCGGAGACTTCATCTGCGAGTCACTCCTTCCTTAGTGCGGCCGAAGGAGTGCGCGGAGTGTGTCTTAAATCTACCAAATACCAAGGCGATGGCGGCGACGTCGTCGACGGTTATGTCGCTGAATACATCACTGGAAAACAGAGAAGAGCACACGGCTTCGTTCGAGGTGTGAGACCTAGATACATTTCTACTTATTACATATACACCGGGTGCAGAAATAACTTTGAAATGTATTCTATTCTGTGAAACTTCAATTTAAACTGAAATAGACAAAACAGATCCATTTCCATTTGTCGAGAATATTGGACATTCGATATCTATGACGTTCTATTGGTAGGAAAATTTCCTGCATCCCTTTATATGTATTTTTGAATTCATTTTCTCCTAAATTGTAGTTTACAGCAGCAAAAATCCGTTTGCACGAACTAATTTCCTATTTATTGTGATAATGGTGATGTTGAAACAGAAAAAAGAACGTTTGGGTGTTTCTTCCTCACCAGCTACTCGTGCTGGTGGGCGGGCAGTCCCTCCGACCTACACTGCAGTGCAAAGCCGAAGTGTAGGGCGTAAGGCCCTCTTTAGCCTCCTTGCAGTAATCGTGGGAATGGGTGGGTAGTATGGTTATGGAGAGAAAGTTGAAACGGGCGAAATGCAGACAGAAGAAAAGTGAAAGGTTATCTGTGGAATGTTACTCTCCCAGCATTTGCCTAAATGATCCAATTCAAATGCTGGGGCAGTGATATTGAAACAGAAGTAATATTCCACCTTACTATGAATACCGCATCAAAATCTGTCCAGTAGTTTTAATTAAAATTTAAAGACTCGGTAGTCGAAAATGTATGAAACATAATGAAAATAATACTGAAAACAAAAAGTTACTTTTTGTTCTCAGGTTTTAATTTATACGGTCATGTAAGAGTTTTCTTTACTACCAAGTTCTAGGTGGTTTACCACAGTTTTCCTTTACTGAGCGGCGTGGTCTAGTGCTCTAGATCATTGCTTAGCATTCGGGAGGTCACCGGTTCGAACCCGGTTCCGGCTGCTGTGGTCCAAACTTTCTGTGGTTTCGTTGGGTCATTTAGGCAAATGTTGGAGCATTAATATTCCACAGATAATCCTTCACTTCTCTTCTATCTTCATTTCGTCCGTCTCATCTTTCTCTCCCTAATTGCACCACCCACCCATTCCCACGATTTCTGTAAGGAGGCTGAAGAGGGCCTTACGCCCTACCCTCCTGTTTTGCACTGCAGTGTAGGTCGGAGGGACTGCCCGCCCACCAGCACGCTGGTGGGAATGAAACAAAAGTTTTTTTTCTTTACTGATGACTTATCCTATTCGAGTTTTCTCTTTATATTGATTTTTTCTTCTTATTGAGCATCGGATCTCTTGGAGTTTTCCATTTATCTAAACTTTGGTTTTGTAAGGTCTCTAGTAACTCGAATATTCTTCATTTATGTCTGCATAATTGACCATAAACTTGGAAAGGTTGTAGAAGGAAAACCCCTTTAATATGTATGTATTTAGTATTATTTAAAGGTTAACGTTATAACCCTTTAATCACCTGGTATATAATAAAAAGTCACATGAAGAGGTGGGACGGTATCGTCCAGTCAAAGATGTCATGTGGGTGTCAACATATTGTTTATGACAGAGAAAAATGTGAAACAATTGACAATAGAGATTATATACTCACTTATTATAAAATATCTCGTTGGGCTTTATGCATTAATTTATGAAATAACGGGAAGGAATGCTAAGTACTCACTTTGCATTGTGCTCTTTTGTATATCTCGTTGTTTTTGTTTACTACTACTTGATTTATTTGCGAGATATTCAAATCCATGTATAACTTGTTGCTTTTGTTATATGTTTAAGAGTTTGCTCTTTGAATTTTTTTCAATGACAGTGCAAACTTTGCTAACAATGACATAGCAAATTTGAAAATTGTAATGCTTTTCTCTATGCTGTTATTGCAGTGTTGGCTAATAATAAAGGAAACCGGAACTTTTAAAAGACAGAAGAACTTGTATAAAAATATACCAGGTTTAAATTGTATTCTAATATACTAACAATATTCATATCAATTGTACGAGTTTTGATTTTTGTTGTTTTTACGGTCATATATCTGGAACGCCCTTACTGTTATTTGTAGTTTGTTTATTGAATAATCAAAGTATACATTTGTCTTGTAATGATTCGATAAAACATCGAACAATTTTCCCTTCGTAGATAATTCTGTAGTAGCCACGATCTACCCGACCAAATTTGAAATGGTTCAACTGGTATATGAGTATTGTTATATTAAAATCATCAGCTTACATTTGAGATATCTCCTTATGTTTTACTTATTTAATTCAATTAAATTGTAAAGTTAAATAGTTCAGAATTTTGCATAGTATTAATTGATATACTTATCTTATACGTTTAATATACAGATCCAAAAGAACATCAATTGAAAGCGTTTGTTTTATTGCGCTCCTTGAAAAGTGAATTATTGAAACAAGTACAGAATAAACATCTGCGTGGAATTACATGCATTACTTACACCTTTCGGACGTAACGGATACCTTTTGTAAATTATTAACGTGTACAGAAGTTTCATGTGATTCAACATTGTCTTATGCAATTTCTTACTTCAGCAACTAACTAATTAAAACTGCCAATTTCGCAATACGATAGATAGGTAAATCCTTGAAGGTACATGAAACTCTAAAATGGCTGGACGATTATTTACCTAGTTGATGTATGAGCAATTAAAATAAAAACCAGCTATGATTTAATGTATAATTTAATTACACTAAAATCACTCAAACATTTTATAGTAAAGGACCGTCCAATATCCAATCCATGTTGAAACAGCCGCGGTCATTTTATTCCTTATCTTCAGTCTGTGGAACTTTCATAATAACTTTTTAAGTTTATATAAGCCGTGGAAAGTGTTCTAAGAATTTTGAATAATTACTGATTTGTTGTGTTAGTTAATTTTTGTATTTGTGGCTATCTCTAAACTGCTAATTAACTTTCATGGCAGAAGTTTTTCCAGTTTCCTGTTTTGCATCTTTCAATTTATTTTATGTACTTTCTCTCAATTTTTTAAGGTCTCCTTTGTGGCAGATACATACATTGTACTGGCAATTTTGAGTTTATAGCATTGGCATACGGGTGATTTGTTGTAATGGTAGAAAGTCAACATCACTGCCATTTCATCATGCATTACAGTAATGACACTTGTTTTAAGTGTTAATATTTTTCGAGCAACAACCAGTCAGATATATTTAATAGTTGGTTGTTACTTTCTCGATAAATTGAAAATAATACAAAACAAAGCAAGAACTTGTTCATTCTGATATATGATCAAATTGTTTTCCTATGTAAAACGTACTTATTTAAGAGTTTATTTTGTGAACGGGTTGTGAAAGATGTTATAGATACATTTATGAAGCTTAACACTTCAATCATCAATTTACAGTTTAACCGATTCATTGTAAACTGTACAGTTTTGTTTCGGATCTAAAGGATTACTACACAGGTCAACAAAATCAATGGTTACGATGCTCAGTCCGAATGTTGCTTCAGATGATGTAAAAGGTCAAAACGTTAGGCCTCAGAACTGCTCTTGTACTTCAATTGTACTTCAAAATCATGAAATATATTAACTCCAAAATCAAAATTGTGCTAATTTGACTCTTTTAGTTTTAAGATTAATTCGAAATTTCAATGTGTCTGGAACCATATTTGAATTAGCTTTCGAAAAATACTTCAAAAATGATTCCCTCCTTCGTATTTTCTATTTTCAATTCGTCATATCAGGACTTCTTTTTTGAAAGCCTTCTCTTTTTCGAGAGTACTATTATAAGGAAAAACGTAATCATTTTCTATGTATTCTTTGGCTCCAGGACAGCTCTAGAACTTTCGATTTAACCTGATTATAAAAATATTAATCATGCCAAATTAGCGTTATTTTAATTTTAGGGTTAATATATTTGAAAATATTGACGTGCCAGCGCAATTCTGAGGCCATTCAGCGATAAAATTTCTACTCTCTTGGTTATCGTTTCCTTTTATTTTATTGAATAATACTCACAAAAAGGTCAAAATTTATAACGAAACGGGCCTTTTATTGGAAAGATTCTATCAAAGATGTCACAATCGGGCAACACATTGGCTTCATTGGATCAGTGTAACTGTCATAAAAGATTGAATTTAGGGGCAGTTATTTGACACACAATACAATTGGTTAAAAGGGGGTTAAAGTTAATAAGTGCGGCAAACATATTTTGAACTAATAAATTTATACAATAAATCTATAATTTGTATATTAAATAAAAGATATTATCGGCTCAATTAACATATATTCTAATTTTTGTAGGTATTTGTGTGCAGAAGTGAACTTAGATTTTGTTAACGGTATAGTAAGGTTTCTTTTGATAAAAAATCAGTAAAAAAAGGAAGCGTGAATGAAAGTTTTCGTAATTACAAGCAAAGTAAAATTAAAAGAAGCTTTTAAATGTTTGAAAACATTTAAAAGCTTTTTTAATTCTACTTTCAGATTTTTTCTATATCAGAGAAATTTGTCAAACCATAACATAGCCTTGATAAGAAATAGCAATAAAATGAAGTAATGAACTAATTTAATTTATTATTTATTCTTATCAATATCCCATATTAATGTACGTACAATTATACTCCGAGTGATTTTAGACTGAAGTCAGTTAACTATGCTTAATATATACAATGTTACGGACCAATTTATAAAATAATTATTAAGTTTTTAAAAGAAATAATTATTATTGTATTTATTTATCATTTCAAAATTTCAAATATTCTTTATAAATATATATATTGTATATGCTTTCAAATATTCATTATCTAAATTATCGTTTCGGATTTTCTGTTTAAATTATAATAAACAGTATTTGGGAAGGTCAAAGTTCTCACAGCACTTGGTGAAACATAATTATTAATAGAATTAAGATAACTTACCGGGCTTTTGGGTCGCGGTCAATAGGCTTTTTTGTTGCCTGACGTTTCGTCAGCGGCTGCGGCTGACATCTTCAGAAGCGTTTTTGGAATGGTCGTTGCAACGACCACGACCCAAAAGCCCGGTAAGTTATTATAATTCTATTGACGCCGGTCGTGAAAGCCCTCATACTACTATAATTAATAATAATAAAAACTTGTTAAAAAGAAAGAAACAAGAAAACACTTCACTTCACATTTGTGAAACTTAGCTTAAAGTGTTTTCTTGTTTCTTTCTTTTTAACAAGTTTTTATTATTAAACAGTATTCCCACATAAATGAAAAAATTAGATGTTGGTCAGAGCCTTATTCTTTACATGGTTACTTTATGATATTAGTAAACGATAACAATCGTAATGGTGGTCAAATCCACCACGTTCGTTCTTTGGTTTCTTACGTAGTATTATTACTAATATATAAGGTAGCATTTTAATCAGACTGAAGAATTCAGTTCAGTAAACTAAACTCAATAGCGTAAGTCAACTTAGTCCAAATTCAGAACAAGTTATACGAGAAAGCAGTTAACAATTAAAGTTCTTTAATTAGAATTAGTCAACAAATTAGAAGATATACGTACCCCAAAAAATTCAGCTTACTTTATTTCGATGTTAAAAGTCTGTTTACATCAATTTCCACTAATGAACATACTGACATATGCTCTGAATTATATTGTAAATCTAAGTCGCTTAATGAAATTCAAGAAAAAGAAATTAACCAAATTATAAAAACGTACATAAACCAAAGCTATTTCAAATTTAACAATTTACCTGCAAACCGAAGGTTTACCTACAGGCTCTCCATTTTCACCTTTATTAAGTGAAATATTTATGAACAATTTAGAAAATAACGTTTTCAATTCAAATAAAATCATAAAAAATATTTTATTTTGGACTTGATATGTGGACAATGTTTTTTGTATTTGGCAAAGTACATTAGACAATTAGAAATTTTCCTGATATTCATCAACTCCTTTTGTTTTAACATTGAATTTACCATATAAGTCCTTGAACTTTTTAGATTTAAATATTACAAGAAATGATACACACCTCATTTATGAAATTTACAGAAAATCCACATACACAGAAATAATACCACATGCTAGTTCAAAACAATCAAATAATATAAAACTATGTTCCTTCCACTCGTTTATTCATAGACTTTTTTCAATACCTTTATCCCAAGAAAGTTTTAAAAAAGAAATTAACATTTTGAAACAAATAGCGAGTAATAATAGGTATAATGTCTATTTGGTTGACCAAATGAAATAAAAAACGTAAAAAACTATTACTCAATCAGATATATCCTACTACAACAAAAGATAAAAACGACAATAATTTCTCGTTTGTTAACTATCTACCTAAAATAAGTTCAAAAATTAAAAACAGATTAAACAAATATAATATCACACCCATATTAGTTCAAGAGGTCCATAACGAAGAAAGCAGTGTATATGAAGTGAAATACAAAGATTGTAATTCTATATACTTGGGTCAAACTGTTCGTTCAATCAAAACACGTTTAATTGAACATCAAAAATCACACAAAATAATCATTCATTAGATACAGATAATTTTAAATTGTTACATATTCAGAATAAAGGAAAAGGATTAAATATTTTAGAAATAACCAGAGAAAACAACAACAATGACGTTTTATTGAACGATCAGATAGACTTTGGGGTTTCCCCCTTGATAAATGCGGTCACAGGTAAGGGAAACATAAATAACACCACTACCACATAGCATAATAATTTCATCTATTTAAAGGAACTATTGTAAATATATATTCAGTTACTATAACTCTTTGATAATGGCTTCGTAGCCGAAGTATATGTCAAAATACAAATAAAATTGAGAAAAATAAATATAAATATGGAATCAACAGCAACAACTACTCCGAGGGCTAATACCCCTACCGGCATTGAATTACATTGTTGATTCTTATGGATTCTTAGACGAAGATATAACATATTTAAAAAAGAAGGAATTAAAATTCTTATTTGTCTAAATATTAATTCCTTCTTTTTTAAATATGTTATATCTTCGTCTAAGAATCCATCGGAATCAACAGTGTAATTCAATGCCGGTAGGGCTATTAGCCCTCGGAGTAGTTGTTTCTGTTGATTCCATATTTATATTTATTTTTATATTCGTAATATAGTCTGTAAAGGACTTTCTGCCAGCGCCCACCTGATGAGACCCGATAGGTCGAAACCGGTCGTGGGATATGGCTTTCGGTACCTTGCGCCTACTTGGTAGGACGCGTTCCAAATGTAAGATCTTTGATCTTAATATTTAAACGAATAAGGATTTTAATGCCTTCCTTCTTTTTTAAAAATTGTGTAACAAAACCTAGCGCTACTTTTTACTCTTATTAGTTTTAAAACATATAGTTTAGTTTGAATTAACAAATACAAAGTTAGCAAACAATTTAGAATAGGATAGGAATCCAACAATATTATCCTTAAACGTTACTGAAACATGTTCTCCCTTGTACTTTTCCTTTTATATTTTTAT
Organism: Agrilus biguttatus; assembly: GCA_963921985.1. Taxonomy (NCBI): domain Eukaryota; kingdom Metazoa; phylum Arthropoda; class Insecta; order Coleoptera; family Buprestidae; genus Agrilus; species Agrilus biguttatus. The sequence goes on along the minus strand of OY998119.1, from coordinate 13,533,018 downwards.
ACAGTAAAAGTTGTTCTTTTTAACGTTAATGCCTTCCGTATCTGTGTCAGCCGTTGTTTGAGAGATCTGTAAGTACAAGAATCGTGTTTGTACCGTGCCAATACCGTTTCTATTATTATAATTCCAACGAATTGCTGAACGTGTTGTATTGTAATGTGGTTACTTCTTCTTCTGATGAATTTCACTATCACCTTTGACATTTTCTGCATTGAATAGTTGGCGAGGTCGTACTTCTATACTCTTACACATCACATGCAAAGACCAATAGGTATATACATGCATATATATGCATACAAAACGGTTCAAGGAAGTCGGTGTTAATGTTCTGGTTGTAACCCATCTTGTTCTTCTTATTGTTGGGAAAAAACTTAACTGCTCATGTGCTGTTGTCAGAAAGTTTAAGAACATTAAATGGACAGAGTACGTTTTGTTAGACATATTTACCACCAACTTCTGAATAGCCTTTGCCATTCTTTCTTTTTTTATCACAAATTATTCGTGTAAGACCTGTCATCACGACGGACATTTGCGTGGGCGCAAGATCTTCAGGAAGTGTGCCTGGGCTTCTTCTTCTTCATTTTTTCATCATCTTCTTCTTCGTGTCTAAATTAATACGTATTGTAATAGCATTCACGATCAACGTCCGTTTCATGGAACAACAATTATTACTTCATCGATTGACGGCTTTATTATCTACGAGATATAAGAGATAGAAGACATTTCACGCATTAAATTTTATGTACGGTTGCAAAAATCTTAACGCAACGTTTGTAATATATAATTGTAGTTTGTATCTAATGTTTGACAGACTGACATTGACAAGTAGCTCCGCTTAAATGTGGGCGTACTGGAACATATTCATATGTTTTAAAGTAAATTTCGGTGCACTCGGATTCGTCCCCAAGAGGTAATTAGCGCTTATCAGCAACACGAATTCGCCCCCGTTCGAAAAGCAATCCTTTCTTAATTATACACGAATTGGCTCCCATGGTTTACGCGCGATTACCCAGAAAACGATGGTAGCGTTGCCATATCTGAATTTAATTTTATTCGGCTCAGCCTAACATTTTCCAATTCTTTGAAGTTCTGAAAGATTTTTAGAAAGATAATTTTACAAAATAAACTGCATTTACTTAAAAATGTTGTTAGAGGTTTGACAAAAATAAAGTTATTTATATATTTGTTGTTGTTGCCTTACTTAAGAAGGAGTAAAATAAATAACAACATTTTATTGGATAATTATAATAGTCGATTATTGATATGCCCTATCGGCAACATGTACCGGTTTCAGGAAGGGGTTTACGGTATGTTAAATCAGTATCGTTAAGAAACTTACCTACTTAAAACTGTAAAGCTTGGTAAGGCTTAATTGTGGCTGTATGCTGTGATTTCTGACATTTATTTAATATTATTGTTACCTTATTTTTACATTTTGACAAAATAAAATTCATATATGATATTTACCACTGTCTTTTATTCCAACTTACAAAAGTATTACAAGAAGAAATATATTTTGATGATACATGGCAACCATGTACGTTATTCTGCTTTATTTTTTGCTTTTCTGGTAGCTTCCAATAAAACTGTCGCGGATACGAATTCGTGTATTTACTTTTCATAATTACCAACTGTTCCCAGCAGTACCTACTTTCTGGGGACGAATTCCAGTGCAGCCGTAAATTTATACGAAACCTGGCACATAAAGTAATAGTAGGAAAAATGACCCGCTCATGGAGTGCTTCCTGAATACTTTGTTAAAAAATGTGGACAAATGTCTTGGAAACTCCCATCCTGTATTGTTAACAAGTTTATATCTTAAATTACCATAAGTGTAACAAAAAGCAATATTATTATTATGCATACATCGGCTAAATAAATATGTATTATTGGATTGTTTAGAAAAATTCAAATATGTGAATAAAGTAAATAATTTCATAAAAATATAACAGTGATTATAACACTATTTGGTACATAATTATAGCAGTGACATATCTTACAATTAACTAATTAGTTTTAAAATATGTAATCCTTAACTGAGGTCTGTTTTTGTGCAACTTGCAATCCTTGTTTAAAAACTTTTTCTCGCATGTTTCGAAGAATTATAATATCTTTAGCAGAACGAGAGGAGGGAGAGGCGAGGGAGGCGTGCCGGATTAGTGAGACTCTACTGTATATGGATGAACTTTTTTACTTTTCTGTTTACGAATTTCAATTTAAGAAGTTACTTATTGGATTTACACAATCGTCACGTTCAGAATTGAGCAAAACCATCTAATCGTTTCAGTGTATCTGTGGGTCAGCATGTTTTAAACTTTAAAACTATATTAACCTCCGCCAATGGTGAGTCACGAATCGAGGTGGCACAGTACCATCTTCTTCGTGGACTTTTCGCGTCTACGGTCTCTTCGTGGACATAGAACATTAGAAAGCGCAGAGGTTGTTCGAGAGAAGGTCGCATATTTTTTCACTCGAAAGAAAGATAAAACGTTCTATTTAAAGCCTATCTGCATACGGTATAGATGCATTTGACTTAAATTTATTGTATCGTTGAAAAGGCCTTTGCAAGTAAAGTGCAAATGTAGGTATCCATAAGAAGAAATTAAATTAATAGTTTGAGGAGCCATCAAAATCATGAGTTGTAGATTCATTCAGGTACAATATTTACTTTTTATTTATTTATTGAGTATGTACAATTTTGTAGGCATAAGTACAAAGCACTTGTCCGCCTAAGAATACAGTGCTACGTCCAACTATCACCAGTTTCACTATACAATGTAAAAAAGAACATGATGTGATACAAATATTATATTAATTATTATACTAATTACTTTAACAGGGCTTTTAATTCTTCCGTGCTTACTTTTTGTATCTAGCTGTGTAAGAGTTGCTTTTTAGGTTTTAATTTGCCTTTTCTACAATATTGTTTCGACCCTCTCGGGTCATTCTTAAGAGAGAAATACTGTCAGTAATTGTAATTTGTTCTTCTTCTTTAAAGACTTGTGACCCAAATGAACGTACGTTCTTATTCTAATTGGTGATCCGACATTTCGCATTTTTATAAAGCGATATTTTGTAACGTAATTTTTTAAATCATCTCGTATATGTAAAGGAATCTTAAAAAGTATACAATGTACAGAACAATAATAATAGTAGTTGAAATTGAGGTTTCGTTAATCACGTGGTGAAACATAATGAATAATTAATAAAATAAAACACACGGTATATTTCACAAATGTATTAGACTATCTCTGAGATATGTTTCGGTTTTTACACCATTTTTAAAGAGCTTTAGATAATCTATCTATCTCTCTGTTTTATTTTATTAATTATATAGTATTAATAGTAGATATTACGGTCTAAAGTGCAAAAAAATTATGTACGAAGAAGGGTTTGAAGAAGCAGAGCAAAGGCGGTAGTGTAAGACCACTATGTCCACATAGATACTATTTATTGCTAAATAGGTTTGAGTGGCGCAACAAAGTTGTTCACCGCACCGAGAGAGCCTGTCGCGACCGCCTAGTCGTCTTCTTTTGCCGCTAATGTTTAGCGAGCGCTTACTGTCCCAATAGGAGGTGATGATGTTACTTTTACGCTGTCGGTGTCGTCTTCTTGTCAATGTTACCATTGCCGATGTATCGTACTTACACTGTGTGTGTGCCAGTGCTGAAAAACTTCGCGATGTAGCACAAACTTTAGGTCAGATTTCTAAAGCGGAAAGCTCTGTTCGCTAAGAATAATAATTAGTATTGTCACAATAGATTTGTGCTAAGTACCGTAACCTTTAGCCGCCTCATTGACACGTTCTTTCAAATTGCGGATTTTACTGCGTTCCATTTTTTTTGATATAAAGGTGTAACGGAATTTATTAATTTTGTGTGTGTTACTCGAAGCGAAGTGAGGCGAATCTGTTTGCAATTTTGTCATATCCATTAATAAATTAATTGCCTTTTAAAATTTACCCGTAACAATGATAAAGAAGGACAACGGCAGTTGTCACGACAAAATCATAAAAGAAATCTATCAATTTTGGTTTTTATTAACTTTTACTTTCAGCGTTAGTAATTAGTAGCTCGTAAACGCAATAGCGAGTGGAACACCTGCCTAAAAATTTCTTGCACGTTTCAGTAATTATTATTACCAGAAGTTGTAGAATTAACGATTAATCAATTAAAATGTCGCAATGTTGATTTAATATATTAGACCTGTCTTGTAATTTTTGCTAATCGTTGTGTTAATACGTGAACGTCAAAATTTGAACGAAACTTATATCATTCGAAAGGTACTGTGGAATATATGTGCACAAAACAAAAATTACTAGCGTATGTCCTTGTTAAGGTATAAGAAATAGAAAAGACTTTTGTATCGTCCTGGAATCAAACGCAAACCACCCGCGTGGCATCTTATTTATTAAGAAGGTATCGGGGAAAATCCAAATACATTCGAATACAATATAATTTCTATTATCCCACACAAAACCTGTATTTAATTAAACCAAAGCAAATTGGTCGAATTAATACCAATAATCACAGAGGACTTGTCCATTTTTAATTTTTGAAAAATGGTTTTATGTCTAATTAGTTCGTACAGGAATATCAAAATAACAAATGTCTATCATAATACGTGGGTTGGTATATATATTTTGAACCTAATAATGAAAAGATTAAAGTAATTTATTTTTATTTATTGTTTTTCGAAGTATTTGTATGAGTTCTAACCACTTTTCGTAACAGTTATTTCATTCCGATTGAGGTACCTCCAAAACATGGTTTTTGAATGCATCAACGGTTACTTTAGGCGTCGAAAAACGTTGGCTACGCAATTTATTCTTGATATGCATGAATAAGTCATTTGATGACAAATCAGGACTATAAGGAACATGACCCATCAATTCGACGTTTTAACTAGTCAAATAGTCAAATAGGTGCTTGTTTCCTCCAATATGTGAGAGGTTGCATTGTCATGATGAAGAATGATCTTCTTTGCCGCTTCTTTTTTCGTATTTGACCAAGCACTTCTGGCAAACAAATGATTGTGTACCATTCAGAATCAGAATTCACCGTTCTACGTTACTCTAACGGCACGGTTATTATATGTCCAGTTATTCCGAAGAAACTGGCGATCATTTGCTTCAAAGTGCTTCGCTCACGAATCACTTTTTGTTGGATTTGGCTCGTCTTCGAAATCCCATACGATCGATTGCTGTTTTGTTTCGGGCTTATATGAATAGTTACGAGGTTCGTCAGCTGTGTAGATGTTATACACAGCTTTTGATGCACCATGATTGTTTTTCTTGAGCTGTTTTGTGCACCAATTGACACGACCATCTTTTTGTGCTTCTGTCAAATTATGTGGGATCCAACGCGAACAAATATTTTTCTCAGCTAAATTTTCATGCAATATCTTATTGATACTCGTCATACTAATTGCCAAGGATGACTAAATCTCACGATAAGTCATATGACGATTGTTGCAATGTCAGTTCGCGCACAACAACCAACAACTGATTTTAGAAGACCTTCACGACATTCATCCTTGAGCGAACTGCAGCCACTATTAAATTCATTATACCAGTGTTTTACAGTGTCCAACCATGGGGCTTCATCGCTAAAAGTCAAATAAGTCTCACGAAAATGGTTACGAGTTGATTCCACTTTTTTGCGTAGATAAAATTTTCAAGTCGCTGTAAACAACATAAGTTGTGCTCAAATGACAAAACATTTTTAAACAGGTTATGGTTAAAAAGGCCAAACTTTTAATTAGAAACGTCAGATGGCGCTTGTAACAATTTAGTATTGCCAACGCTCAAAATATAAGCAACCATCGTATAATACTGCTTTAGCGGGTTTGTATAGAATTAGCCCCTTGTCTTTCCTATATGGAGCGAAATGTATTAGCACTATTTACTTCTAAAAATATACAGAGGGTTAGCTAGGATGGGACTAACTTCAATCAATGCTATGTTGCATTCGTAATTTAAAAGTACACTTTGTTTAATTCCAGAGATCGCAGTTGCTACAATTATGATAATGAATGTAAATTTACAAAATATTTGCCTTGAGTTTGCATAATTGAAACAAATTTTAAGAGCCTATCAGAAAGAGGTTCATGTTGTTTTTATTTTAAGCTTCAATTTTGTACGGTTATTGATTCCTCCTTGTTTACTTTTTGAATGTTACAGTCCAACAGAGTATTATGATTAATAGTGCAAACTAATGAAGTAATTTATATTTTGCGAAAGCAATTTTTGTAATAATAAAGTAGTCGTTTACTGATATTACGAAAATTCACAGTATTATATTATATCAGAACACAGATGGTTGAATTGGCTTGGTGATTAATCCCATAAATATATTTTTTAATAATCTGTTAGTTCTATCAAATCATTGATAACCGAATGTATTTTTAATGTATTTATGGGAGAATTCCTGCAGAATATTAGGATTTTTATTGTGCCCTCGATTATCGATATCCTGTATTGTATATCCAATTTGAATAAAAGAGGTACAAAAGCAAGAAACAAATGTATAAAGAAAAATGGGATTTACTATTTCAATGATTAAAATAAACGATCAGTGAATAGTCCTAATATTTATTAGATAACATAAAACTTAATTTATCCCAGCTAGTTTTTAATAGGTCAATTACTATATCTAATTTAAAAGTTAACAACGCATGTGGGTATGTTGAATGCTTTAATTGATGGGTGGCGAATTTTTTAAAGAAGCTTTAGTCGAATCGTTTTAACTACCCCGTGTCTTACGCGTGCTGCCACCAAGCGGTGGAAAGCGTAATTACCTGACATCACCCCCAATCGACTTGGGGAGGCGTGTTTAAAAACCGAGAAAAGTTAATTAATTATTCTTAAACCGTTTTCAATTCTGTTTGACTTTCTTGTGAATTATAATAATGGGGAAGAAAAGGAAACGAACAAGGTAGTCATTCTCTTCTTCAGCAACTTGTTACGCTTTATGAATCGGTTGTCTCAATACAGATCTTTTCGAGAAAAAACTTTGCCCTTTTATTTTAAGCGATGTTTTAATTAACTGTAAATTTGTATGAAATGCATAAAGAAACAAAGACCGAATGAAATAAAATAAGTTTTATTGGTGGAATATAAGAAATAAAAATTTAATTCTTAATTACATTATAAAACAACTTTGCTCGAGTTATTTTCGCGTTGGTGTTTTAGTTTGCTAAAATCAAAATTAAAAGATAAACTGCGTATCAACCGTAAACTTAAGTGTTTATTTGTTTTAGACACGAAATTTGATACCTTCTTTTACAGCTTTAGGGGTTCAACTTAGAATTTCCAAAATCTGTAAAACATGTTACCTTCTTAGTAGATTATTTATCTAAAATTTCTGGTTAATAGGCGCAGAATAGTATTTTTGTTGTACAAAATACCCTTCAATGGAAGCAACGTTCCAAATCGTATGTATTTTTCTTATTAGTAAAAAATATTCTTGTTTTCCGTTTTTATTTCATTAGACGAGTAATCTAATGTTAGAATACAATTTGAGTGTATATGTATATTTCAACCTATTCAAAATATTTGAGATTTCTTGGCATCCTGGCCTCTCCATGTTGGTGTTATCAGTTTGATAAAGATTGAAATATAGCCGGAAAATGTAATTTACCAAGGTTTGATTTTTGTCGGACATAAATTACGTAACAACCGAAACAGCAACACTCAAATAAAATATTTGCACACCTATATAAATTATGACGTTCGTCAAGTTTCGATATATTGTCATTTTATTAGTCTTAAAACCAAATAATATTCTTAAAAATCTTTCCGAAAGGTTTTTTTTATATGTGGAATTTTTATATCTGAAATTGTTTTATCAAATGTAGTAATCTACCGAAGCTTATTAATCACTATTACCAATGTTGCTATTATTTATACTTGAAAGATTAGCTTTACACGTGGATTTTAAGAATAATATCCATACTTTATGTCAAGTACAGTAAATTTTATTGTTTACAATACACATATGATTGATTTTTTAAATACTAACTAAATGTGTCTGCATCACCACAATAGGTTCGTTCTTAAATACACAGTAGAAATAGTAATGTAAAAGGGCTAGAATCAGCTAATCTATGTGTAGATTTTGAATTGAATTAGGAAAATAAAAAATGCGTTAATGTCTACGAAAATTAATAAGATAAAAAGGAAAGGCTAGAAAATGAAACGTTTCGCTCAACATTCCAAACGAGATTATCTACATTAAATTTCTTTAAACGCCGTTAGAAAATGAAAATGCAGCTAAAGCTCATAACGTGTTCATGATTGGGTATGTGAATTTTCGTTTTGGTTGTAATGTTATCGGTAAAAGAAAGAAAGAAAGCAATCGGATCTGCCAGTTGGATCCTATAGCGCCAGCAACTTCGAGGAGAAAGCTTTCGGAAAGCTCCGGTCGACTCCGGTTGTGCCGTGTTCGTACCGCGGCGGCCAGCATCATTTTTACCCCCTCCTGTGATCGCGGAGCGCGCATCGCATCCCTTCTTCGAGGGTAGTACGGCCGGTGGCTAGTGAGTGGCCTGTGCGGAAGCGACCGAACGACGCCGACGTGGGCCGAGCTGCGGGCGGACGGTTGTCGCCCGTGAGTTTGGCCGCCTAGCACACGCGCTCGGACCACTGGCTATTCAGCATCACTGGTCCTTACCGGACACATGGTGAACAGAGCGAGCGCGACATGCTCAACACGTAATCATCACGATGTCATCCTTCTTGTAGAGTTTCGAATGTGTTTCGGGATAATATAATAATAATCCGGACCCGGAGCCACAAGATCAATTCATTTATTTCACTAGTGAAAGACAATTATAAATAAATTGTTAGTGCTTTCGGCAGGAACTTGCGATTTTAAGAAGAGTGTCGTGAGTTGAACAGCAACAAAAAAAACAAAGAAAAAACATGATGTGACATCGAAGCAGTACCTCCGAAGAACGAATCATTTTTGTCGATTGGATCCTGTGGAGAAGTCCAACGAGAACGAGTCAAAATGCGTATCAAAATGCCAGCAGTCAGGATAGCGCAAGGTAATTTTTGTTTGCGGAAAATTGCAGGAAAAATGCAGCGAGACTCGCGTGGCTCGAGCACGTGATGGAAGTTTTTAATTAGAATTCCGGGCGGAGCGGGGGTGAATGAACACTTGAGGGAGGGAATTGTCTTGCTAATAAGAAAAAGTTATGATAATGATTTTTGCACAGTCGCTTGCGCAACTTTTTCTTTAGCCCCGTCTTGTTCAGTACTCGACAGAGTTTTACGCCGCGAGCACTTACAATCGTCGATTGCATTACGGTATACTTCTTGAAATATCTTCTTTTTAACCATTTAAAAAATATCTTAAAGTCCATTCTTCATACATACATAACAATCTTTTTAAACGTGTCACACTTTAATGTCAAGTTCATGGAAACTTCTTATCTTGTTCGTGTTTGTAAAAAGGAGAGCAATTTTCCTTGCATTCAAATTTTAGACTATAATAAACTGATTTTTAGGCTGTCATGTTAATAAAAAATTGTATTTTGGTAATTGGCTGTTGAAATTTCCTAATTAAGTACTGTCATTAAAACCAAGGATTGGGGCATTTCATACTCATGGAAAATTTTCCTTTTTTTATGATTAAGTGTATTTGAAATTCATCAAGTTTTGACAATTTGCGTTTTAACGTTATCATGTTTATATGTCGTGAACAGTGAAGTACTTTGTGTATCTTAAAGCAAATATAGATTAGAAACAACTAATTGTTTTATTGCTCAGGTGAGAAAAACATGACTACATATGTAAATGTAATTTGCAATAAATTTTTTTCACTAATTCTCTTCATATATGAACTAATTTTTACTACAACTTCTACCCGTAAGATTTTATTTAAAAAATAATGATCATGCGATGAAATTTATATAATCTTTATAAATTCTTCTCAATAAGAGTTTCTTGCGGTTTTGGATTGGTAAATTAGTTTGTGTAAAACTCTGTCTGGATAATCGTAAATCTTGAGGATTTTTGGGCTTTGAACCCACGCGTGTCGAACTGCATTTCATCTGCTACGTTACTTTTAAGAAGAAACATTCAGTCGTAGCAAATCCAATCACCTAAACTGTTTAAAATATGTTTTTCTGAAGTTGCTTCATTCAGAAAAAGTTTATTGATACACTTACACTTAATCATTCTAAAATCTATCCCAGTTCAATTTCATCGTTTTTTGCATATAAACAAAGTGTCTTAATCGTTGAACATACTTGTTACTTTAATGAGAGACATTGCGTTAGCACATCGTACATAATGTCTTGATTTAGTCTCGATCTCACCCCTTTCATGATGAAGGTGTTGGTTTGTATACACTACACATAGGTACATACAACACACGTGCTCATCACCTTAATTCATTCAGAGATTATTAGTCGCGTGTCTGTGTACAAAGCCGAAGATGGGGTCATCATTCAGAACGCGTGCCCATTTAACAGTGAATCTTCACTTAATAACCCCTTCAGGCCGCGAGCGAGACGGCTACCTGGCCTCCCGTGTTTTTTATGGACATAAGGGTCAAAAAAGAAAGGGTTCGCATTCGTGTTAAGAAGTCACTTTACATGGACATGATTTGAATGTGTCTTGTTGTAAATCTGTTATAATTGGGGAGTCGGAAAATTTGTCATTTCAGGGATGTGTCGAATTGCACTTTATCATGAATCAGGAATTTCCGAATGAAATTTTGTGCAATATGTATATATATATAATAAAATTGTTTAATTTATTGTTAGAATTCAGAAATATGAAAGGTTAATATGAAGTACACTGAATAGGTAAGCTGAAGCATATTCAAGTATCTTTGTTTTATTATTAATACTTATTAGATCATCGACTTGACTCATATATAGTTCACAAGATGTATTTAATAATCGTTGTCCTTACTTATACCACCATAAAAACATACAATTTTATGGTAATTTGGATAAATATAATTAATTATCTTATTAAGTATGTTCCTTTTGTGATATTCACTATACTTGAATACTTGAATGATCGAAAATCCGAAGCCTACATGTATTGGAGAAATTGCTGAAATTCATCAACTTTAAAAATTTGATAGTTTGTTCTTAATATTATATAAAAGCTTGAAGAAATGTCGGTTCATCCTCGAAAATTACATCTCACTCGTGTTTGACAAACAATATATCATGTGTGTGTGTGTATGTAAGTATATTGTTAAGAAAAGGCGTTAACTTAAACCCTTTAGGTTCGCACGGTGTCTAGATGTTACTGGTCACTGCGGTCAACTTGTCCATTGTAAACGAATTATGAGGATAAATCCTTATTGTGGCCAGGTACCCGACTCTTCCTGTATTTTCATTGTATGAATGTTCATTGCTTTTATTGTGCTTGAATTTGGCTTTTATTTTGTTCAGAATGAGGTTGTAAGTGGTATCTTTACGTAACATAACTGACAGGGATACTTAGAAATCTTTATAGTGATGCAGATTAAGGGATGAAATGATTTTATCCTACTCATACGGCATGTCATAATCAGACTAATAAAAAACTATAGTTTGATTAGATTAAAATTAAATTGATGAAAAATCATCCAAAAATAGAAGATGATTGTAATTCATTTGCTTCAAAATACTTACCTATAGGACTTCAATTCCCGAAGATTTTGCAAATCGTTAAGCTTCTGCAGAAATTATGAATTAGACAAGAATCAGGGTTAAGCAGACCTATTAAATGGTTCAGAATTTATCTAATTGTGTTTTCTTCTGGTAGTATCTAATCAGTTTCTTGAATTATTTATGTTTAGTTAAAAACAAAGTATCAAGAATAGTTTATTTTTTAAATAATTAATTAAAAAAATATATGAATCCCGCTTGCACTTGCTTTATTTCATTTGTTTGTTCCTATCGCCATTGTAAGTTTTTCTGGTATTTTTATTCCCGTTTTCTGTACATATGCTTTGATAATGAACAATTCCCAAGTTATACTTTAATTAATACTTATTGTCAGCATCAAATCAATTATGAATCGTTGTACCTACTTTACCATAATTAATGCTTTTAAATATTTTTAACAACATACTTTTATGATTTTGTTCATCTAAAAAGAGAGAAAATACAATAGTATCTGTGTTGTAAGATTATTATACGTTATGGTATTAATATGTGTTGTGTTTCAGTTTGTTTGTATTAGTTCATGTTCGTTTATTTAATAGAAACGTAATTACTAAAACGGACCCGTAACATTATTTCTAAAAATAAAGGAAATATATTACAGGCACTTAACATGCCGACTGTTTTTCAGAATCGTGTGTAACTGTGAAACTGATGGCTTGGGTGTGTGTGATGATAAGCAAGCTGATAAAATGCTTTATCGGTAGGTAACGAAAAATATGTGTTCATTCGTTTACGTAAAGTAAACCTGAAAATGGTGAACAATGCCTTGAATCTCTGTAAAATACATTGTTACTTATTGTTACAATACAACAGTATGTAGGTATTTGTACTTTTTTTTAAACGAGGTAAACTGTTGACAAGACGTACGTCGTAGAGGTTTTTGTAGTTTCGATTATGCGAAAAATTGAAAGAAACGGAAACAGGAAGGCAACCTTAGAACACTTTATTCACAAGTATGAAGGTACCTACCTACCTAGAACGCATCAACAAATTTGATACTTTAGTTGGAGGGTCGCAGTTTGAATTTGGGTTGTCTTGTTTAGTGCACCTCTCATTATTTGTACAAAACATGTTTAGATTAGATTGATGCATTACGCAACGTGAAACTTTAGCGCAAAATTCAAATGTATAATCAGGTTTACAATTCTTACATTGTAACGTAAGGGGTAAAGAGTAACAATTTCAAACGTTTTGAGTATTATGCTTAAAATGTCGAATGTTTAGCGTGGAATTAGGAAATAAACAGAACTGTAAGAATGCACTGACGTTTTTAATTTTTAATTTTTTATTTTTCTACCTCACTGTTTGTTTACCAAGATAAATTAAATCCTATTATGTTTACTCATGTAGTTAAACTAACTTAACACCACATATGACGATTAATTCATTGACTTTTCGTCTTTTTATTGATACTTTCATGGACTCACAATTTTGCGATTTTATTGATGTCAAACTTATGCCTTGCATATGGAAATTTTCCTGCCCAGTTTCCATAATCTTAGATACTCATTTCATTTTTGGGCATAAATACGATAGATAAAGTGATATACAGGAAGGCATTATCCGTTTTTCAAAATTGTTTGTTGTATACGGGGTAAGTCTCTTCAATTTCATAAGTGATAAGTAGATAATTTTTCGTTATGCGTTAGGGGTAAAACAATATAATTTGTTGGATTAGTGATACCCGCATCGTGTTCTGTTGTCTGGCTTTCGGTTGTTTTCCGAGTCCTGCATAAGATATCCTGAACTAGAATTAATTACAATAGTAAAAGGTCACAAAACAGTAGTTGCACCTGGACTTATCAATATTGATACAGCAGCAGTGAGTTCCCTGCATCACGCGCGTTACATTGGGCCAGTCGTTTAGTACTTTAAACTTTTACGGTTGATCACACTTGGAGTGGGCGCTAATAGTTATTAGCAGTTGTTTCCAAAGGGTTATTTGTGTCGCTGCCGAAACAAACGAAACAGCTCCAGGCACAATTTCACACCTGTTTGGTGTCGTCGATGATATTTAACGTGTGGGTTTTTATCTTCTATTGAAGAATCTTGTTTGACCTCTTGAAAACGTTAGCCAGAACAATTGAACGATTGTATTGTATATTTATGCATCACCTCCTTTTTTTTTATATACATCACAACTGATCACATTAAACCACTCGGATGTTGTTAACAAATGATGGATAATTAGTATTACTAATTATTTACAAATCACCTGAATAAATCTTAAACTTGTTCTTCCCTTTTTCAGGATGTTATAAACGCTGAAATCGTGTCACATCTTCTTTCGTCGGAGAATTAATAATAGATAAAGTAGATTCCTTTTTGGGAAAACAAATAATTACTATGTAATCATACGAAGAATCAAATCAAGAATTTGGAGCAAGTTGAAGAATATTAGAAGTAGTTTTTTAAATGTTAGTTGGGGAGTCAGAAAGGCATTGGTATAACTTAGGTTTTCACTAAATGCAAAACAATTATAAACAAAACCAACAAAAATTGGTCAAAGTCAATGCGTATAAGTTAAGTTAAAGATTTGTTTTTACATTTTAAAATCCATAAATTTTAGCAAACTAAACGGAGGGTTTCCACGAAATTTTACAAAAGTATATGTGTGAAAGGGTTTTACTTCTCCTTCTCGTATATGCGTCTCTAACCCCAGCTCAATCGATTATGTCGACTTTTATAATTTTTTTATTATTTATTTGGTCGAAGCATAACAACACAAAAATAAACAGTTTCATAATACAAAAACAATAACAGTTGTTGCCTCAGAAACAAAATACCTAAATTAAATAAGAATTTAAAATGAAATATATATTCTTTATTGGTTGTTAGAAATATTAATTGCCCGGCACGTAGGATACAATATTACCACCCTTTTAATAGACTGGGAATCGATTTCTGATTGGTCGGATTAATCCATATTAATAATCGATAATTGATAATTTGATTAATCGATAATTTTCGATCAATCGGATAATTTAACCAACCCTTCTGGGAATACGGGGTGCTATTTGTGTGAACTAGTGTTGAACTAGATTGCAAAACATGCACAGATTCAAAGTAGTCAATAAGAACTAATCGTTTATCAATGAATAAGGGAAGGTAATCATTCTGTAGCTATCGAAATTTTTATCTGTTCTGCAATTGTGCAGCTCTTACGGACAAACAACCACTGATTGTAGGTAATGTGAGTTGTTTAATTTATTGTCGCTTTCAAATAAGTATTTAATTAAAATTTCCATTAATTAATTCATCTTACGTTTTTTACTGATAGTAAAAACAATAAGTGTACCGTTATATTGAATCAATATCTGCAATTATTACGGTAAAGCAAAGTAGATGAAATGCATATATGTATATTGTTTCGCTAATCATTAATCCATTATACTTTAAAGAATTAATTGTAACAATTCTTGAGGCCTTAACGAAATGTCGAACATTATGTAAGCTATCAACGACGTTAAGTATTGTTATTCAAGGTGGACATCATTGTGTACAGTTCGTGTACGGTACCCATTGTTCAAATAATCGACGGAAAATTAAAAATTAGATTGATTTTTCAGTCATCAGTTTGTAGAATGGAGAAACTATGTAAATATTCAATCGAATGTCTTTATCAATTTAGGTCAACGTTCATTGTTTTTTCGCGGTATCCAACAATAAGTAATTCGACATAGTATTTAATTGTTTTAACAAATGCAAGGCATGAAGATGAATGGCAATGGCAATTATACTTCCCTTAATGCAAACAGCATTGTTAAGATCTTAAATTTGAATTGTGTTTTAAATTAATTAAACTGTGTAATTTGATAGTCAACGGCTTAATTATTTCTCTAATGTAAATAGCATGTAGTCAAGACTGTGGGACATTTTAAAAGTCAATTTGAAAATGACCTATTAGAAACTTAAGTACGTATTTAACAGATTCTAATAATTATCAAACTAACCGAGTAGAATGTTAGATTTTCCGATAACATTACGATCATTTTGATCATTTCTTCATTCTTTAATTCAGATATCTGATCAGTTCCTCTCTAGGATCTGATACTAAAAACTTAAGTCGGTCCCAGTACGTTGTTCTAGTCAGAATCATATCTTTACATGGAATTCAGTAATTCACCTTTGATAGGGCTTTTCTGATTTCAACCGTGGATCGAGCGGCGTGGTCTAGTGCTCTAGATCATTGCTTAGCATTCGGGAGGTCACCGGTTCGAACCCGGGTACGGCTGCTCTAGACCAAGTTTTCTGTGGTTTTCTTGAATCATTCGACAGATAATCTTTCACTTCTCTTCTGTCTTCATTTCGTTCGTCTCATCTTTCTCTCCCTAACCACACCATCCACCCATTCCCACGATTCCTGAAAGGAGGCTGAAGAGGGCCTTACGCCCTACCCTCCGGCTTTGCACTACAGTGTAGTTCGAAGGGATTGCCCGCCCACCAGTACGAGTAGGTGGTGGGAATAAAACAAAAAAAGAAAGAAAAGATCTCAACTGTCAAACGAAATCTCCCGTTTTTCCTTATACAGACTATATACGTAAATTCGATTACACTATTACGTATATTACTTAAATTATGGTTATTTTGAAAATTATATTATCACTAAATGATATTATTATATATTGATTAAAAAAAAAAAGGGTAAGAATAAAGACAGCAGGTTTGTTTCACTAAAAAGGTTTTAATTCGCCTTCTCTACAATATTGTTTCGAATCTCTCAGGTCATTCTCAAGAGAAAATTTCTATTACTAAACAAAATTGGTTAGAAGATTAAACATATACTGTACATTATTGTTGTATGTATTTAGGTGTTTCTGTTCTTACCGTTTTTTAAATATTTCATAATGTTTCACAAAGAGTGCAATATAAACTTTATCAATCTTATATATTTACTTATTGGTAGAATAGTGAACAACAAAACAAAACCTGATCCCCAGTACAATACATCACGAAAATTTGATCCGATCCGGATTTACATCTGAACAAATTTCCAGTTGGGTTGGTTTCTCTATATACATAATACTCATACGTAAGAAAAAAATCCAGTATAACCCAAATTTGGAACATAAAGATTAAATAGATGTATTAAGAATAAGATTTCGTACAATTGATTAATTATCTACAAATAATGACAGCAAAAGCAATACTTATGTAAAGACCATGAAAATCGTGATGATTAATTTGTGTCGGATTTACTTATTTCTATTTTAATTAGTATTAATAGTCAAGGATTGACGATTTCTTTTTACCTACACCATTTAATATTTTAGAAATGATAATAGTCGCTGAATCAAATTATTTCTTCTGGTAGAGCCTTTGTGCTAATATATTTTTGAAATAATTATATAAATTTGGTTTAAAAGTAACTGATAATAATAAAAGTTCTATACAATTCATCTAGGTATTAGATTTAGTAAAATAAATAGTGAATAATTTTATGTTTTACAGCTTTATTTGAAAGACCTGACAATATTTTATGCAGCCAGTATGCCATTATTTAGGAGTTATACTCGTTAGAAGCTGATTGGGGATGAAAGATGATTCATTAAAATAGTTCAACTAATTTCGGTTACAATATTATTGTCCATACAAACTTGTGAAGGCCTTTAATAGCGAAAAAAACATAACATCTATTTGGCCATGTAATTAATTATTGGCTCTGTTTTAATCTTATTCGTGGTCAAGGCATTTTCTCCTGTAAAATGTTGGTATTGTAAGTATATTAAACAGAATCGTGTTAATGTAATGACATAAGTGTGGTTTTAAACATGGTTGAATATTTTAAAAAATACGATTTTGATTATCACTAACGATAGGCATGAGGAACTGTTTCATTTACAAAAACAAAAACAATCTAATACTAGATGTGATCAATTCTCCTAACTTTATTTACCGAGCAGCGTGGTCTAGAGCTCTAGATCATTGCTTAGCATTCGGGAGGTCACTGGTTTGAATTGGAGTTCAAATTTTCTGTGGTTTCCTTGGATCATTTAGGCAAATGCTGGGACAGTAATATTCCACAGATAATCTTTCACTTCTCTTCTGTCTTCATTTCGTCCGTCTCATCTTTCTTTCCCTAACCACACCACCCACCGAATGCTAAGATTCCTGCAAGGAGGCTGAAGAGGGCCTTACGCCTTACCCTCCGGTTTTACACTAGCACCAGCACGAGTAGCTGGTGGGAATGAAATCCACAAAAGTTTTTTTTACTTAATTTACCAATATGTTATAAATAATAATAGTTAAATGAAGGCAAATGGACCCTTTTTAATTGAATAGTGAACATAAGAGATTAATATCTAATTTAGAAAGTTGTAATTAATTTCATCGCCAAACGTTGTCAACCTGAGATTGGTTAACATAAGTACCTAATAAGTTATGACGTGATTTTTATCAATTTTTACATAATGCTTTATTCGATCATAAAGCAAATAGATATTTATATGCATATATACTTGTACATGGAATGAATGATTAACGAATAGCTGTGGTGCAGGTTTAAATGCGTAATTCAATTAAACTTTCTTCTTCGAGGAGAACTAAGCATTATTTCAGGTAGCAATGTCGATGTGTGCGGTTAAATATGAATAAGACGGAACGTATATTTACATAACTGCTTTTAAATAGCGATACCGACAGGAGCATCAGATCCTGTGAATTACCTTCTGCCAAGAAACTTGTTTTGTACTATACGATTGGTACGGAGAAGAAAATTATTATTTTATAAATGAAACAAACCAAGCAACATTACATTAATTACATTAATATACCTCACAATTTTCAAAATACTGTGAAAACTGAACTGTACAATTGTAGTTGAGAACGGCTGGCGATAGGACCATCCGAAACGTTGTACACATAAAAAAATAAGGATAATGAATGTCTTCAATACGTCTTTGAACCATTTGAAAATTACTCTCCATAGACGTGTCGAAAATAAGAAATTTAAAGAGAATAATAATTTTTCATGTATTTTTCGAAGGCACTCTCGAATCCGGTCCTAGAATTGCCCTAAAATACTGAAATTTGAAGATAAGTATAAATAAAAACCCAAATATGCAACATTTGGATTTTGGAGTTAAAATATTTGAAAATATTGATGTGTAGAAGAAATAAAAAGACTAGATTCTAATTCAGCGACAAAAGATACTATCTTGTTTGTTTTCTTCATTTATTTCGTCTCAGAAAGCCAAAACATTGCATCTTTCTGCTTTTGGGGGTATTGATGTCTTAAAACTCTGACGTGCTAGGGCAATTATAGGGCTATATTTTTGTCGCAATGTATGTTGTAAATGTTGGCCTTTTTGTTTTCGTACATATTTGACTTGTGATTTTGTTGTCCAGTGTCTCTAACACCCAAAAAGTTAGGAGTAATTTATAAAATATTTGAAAACTTGTATTTAAAACAGAAGAATTGAAATGGAAATACCATTATTCACGACAAAGTGTGGAAGTTGAGAAGTGTAAGTTCTGATTATATTTAAACGGTACTAGGAACCTTTCAGTACCTGAGTCCGGCTAGTACTTGACCAGCTTTATACTTTTTTTTTCTTTTGCTTTCCCATTGTTACGCTTTATTTATTATTATATAACGACATAAACGTCCATGCAAGTGCAATCGCAAGTGAAATTAGTCGTTGAGCAGGACGTTTCTTATCTAATTAGTTGTCCGGAGATAACGTTGAGTTTAACGTAAACCGTGTTGGCTGCTTCTTGTTTATAGCAAATATGTGTGGATTGGTCGGGCTGTCCGGTCGTCTTGATCTTGCAATGATGAAATTGCTGAGTTATGTACACGGCATATTAACGAACAAGCCTGCTTGCTGTCGCGCTGACCGAGTAGGCGAAATCTTTAATTTAAAGGATTCAACTTGTCCTAACTCTCCTCTGACTGCGCATGGTACGTGTTCGCACGTCGCAGATAAAATTATTTATTTTAATTTAATAGGAAGGGACTTGTAGAAAACTCAACGGCCTTTTAATTATGTGCCGTGTTATGTGAACGTTTCGTTTCGAAGCAGTTTTCTCAATTTTATGCCTGTAGTCATCAGAAAAATAATTTTTTGTATTTGATAAATAGCCCATAAAATAACCCATAACCTTTACATTACTTAAATTTACAAGGGTTTCGAAACGTATTTTATAAAGAAATAGATATTACTGTCATTTATTACTCTGATTAGTGAATAGTTTAATATTTAACTAACTGATTTAGTAATATAGTAAGAATTTTTTAGTAGATGTAAAGTTTACCCCAAATTAATGAAGAAAAAACCTAAAAATCTCCAAAATATTTCATTATTAATGATTATTAATAATATACATTGATTCCGACGATTCTGTGATTTTGTAAGTACGTTCGTTGTTATTACTCCTGTCACCTCTTGTTGCTCAGTTGTAGCGGCATTGGCGCGTAAAGTCATAGGTCCCAGGTTCGATTTCCGGCAAGGGTATGGAAGCAGTTACAAATTTTTCGTCATTAATTTAAGGTAATCTGCAGTAGGTACAAATTAATTGAAGAACTTAACTCACTTTGGTGTACTTAATTTAGTAATTTCAAATGTCTATGTGCTTTGTAATCTGAAGTCCTAACTTATCGTCGAACCATTCTAGTGCTCTATTTTTTTAATTTTTTTGTATACTGTACCTGATAAGATTATAAAAATAAAACGAAAATGAATTTCTGCGAAAACTATATATTGCACTTAATAACAGTTTGTTAGTCACGTAAACTTTTAAATTGTTCTCACAGTAACAACTTTTTGTCTCTAAACGAATAACAATGTGCTTTATATTTATTTATTTTCAGATTACGGTATTAAATTAGTTAACGTAAATGTAACACTTATTTATACTAGGTACTTACTTAGAGTAAATAGAAGTGAACTGTTTTTGATTATTTCTATTTTTTAAATATTTAATATTTAATGTTTTGTATTGAATTAGCGGATACTTGATGGAAGTCTAAGATATTAACTTCCACAATTTATTAAATAACCTTAACACGTGTTTCGCCTACAAGTAGATTTTGTACTTCTGAAGAAGACAGTGTTGGCGAAACACGTGTTAAGTTTATTTAATAAATTGTGGAATTTATCAACTGTGTATTTATTTCAATTTAATATTTTGTTAAGCGAGAACTCGCCAATAGATATGCGTTACCCAAAAATTTGAAAGGATTCTAGATTTTTTTGGATATACTAATGTCATTGTGTTAAATCCTGCTGTAAAAATTAAAAAAAAAAACGAAGGTACGAAATTTCTTGATACATCTGTAACACAATAACCAATTGCATTTAACGTTGCTATTGCTTATATTATTATTTACTAATTTATTATTACAGATATTTATCACATGGATTAATGTAATAAATGATTTTAAATTGGAATTTTACTATACCAGGTATAACGATGATTAACATTTCGAGTAATTTTATGAATGATTGCGGACAACCAATTCCGGAAGTTAGAAAAAGAGGTCAAGACGAGAGAAAAAAAGCCGTTTAGTTTTTCCTTCGTTTTATGTTAACCTCGTTTGTCAACTTATTGTTTTGTGGTCGTAGTTAGCCGGAATCACGTAATGCATGATTAGGCAAAATTATGAACGCTTAGCAGCTTGTAAACAAACTCGATCGATGATTGCGGTGGATACACAAGTTCTGTCTCCTTGAGGCTATCGATCAAGCAGAAATTAATAAGGTCCGATGAACAGACCACCGCCTGTTTTACTTGACGGACAGTATTAGCGAACAACGGCCATAAGTTTTAAACTTATTTAATGCTTAACATGAAAGTTATATTGTCATAATGCAGGGTGTTTCTGGAACGTAAGGGAAGGGTCAGAGTGATCAGGAAAGTTCAGGATTCTAAAGCGCATCAACTTGAGTACCTTAGGCACAGGAAAATCCTGTGAATTACTTTTTTGACATTTTAACCAACACATTACAAACGATTTTTGAGTTTCAAACATAGCTAAACAGAAGACTCACGGTGAGGCTTCTGTGTTTGTGTGTCTGTCTATATGTTATGTCACAGTTGATTGTCTCAACAGCTAAATGCCTGCATCTATTTCAAACAAAACATGTTGAATAAATGTTAATACTCATTGGAAAAGGAGTCAATTAAAATTAGGGGTTGAAATCATAATTCTGATAGGGCGTTGCTTGCATATTCCTTGACATTATTTGTATTTCAAATATTACACTTTTTGATTCATGATTAATGATGTACTGCAAATATACAAAAAACAAACATTTTTTGTACGTGTTACAGGAAAAATGATGTATTAGTTATGATTGGGCTGTAGTACGTATTTATTGTCATTTTCGTATTGGGATACGATACGCCAGGAAAAATTGTCTTATTGTTCATAAAAAAGTCAAATGGTTCTCTCATTGAAGGCAATAATAATGATTTTTCCCATAGATGCTATCGAACGAAGCGAAGGAATATTTAATAATTTGTAATAATTCCGCCGTCGGGTAATTATGAAACATATTAATCAATAGAAATAAAAGATAACGTATGCTTTTTATGTTTCAAAAAAGTTTATTATTAAGAATGGTTATTCGCCTTCACTCTACCAAAATTCTATTATTATTTACACTTTCTGTTTCACAATAGTTTGTTCCATTGTCCTCATACTTCACTGTTCTTGTTTTGTTGGTCTTTGTCTCCTATTAGAACAACTTTAATAAAATTGAATAGAAGTCGTTTTTATTGTTACCGTGACGTGATTGTGATATTTTTAGATATTTATTTTAAAGATGTTATATTTTTTATGGTATACCGTTTCTGTAAAGTGAAGCATTAATTTTGCTTGCGAACTTAATTATAATTAGTTGTGAAGCGTTAAGGAAATATTTTTTTACAAGCTTTCTTTTTCAATTTTTAAAAGAAGGTAAAAGAGTAATGATTGCCACTTCTTTGCACGCCGAACGCACCGTAATAAAATCCATTAATTGCCTATAATGTTAGACACAATACAACGTGCTGTCCGCTTAATGGATGTTGTAACATTTACATCCTTAATACGTAAACAACACACCTTAGCATTTTACTCTAAAGAACCGAAGGGATCTAATAACAACATTTAACGTCAAACGACACAGCGTATGCATCTCAAATTTCTTAATATCAGTAAATATAAATAAAACTTTCGCAGTGTATTAAAGAAGAAAGTAGGAGACAAAGGAATCGTAGTAGCTACTGTTAGTATTCATTAAAATTAATTAATACGTTCCAATAAACATAGCTACACATTTTTCTCTGTGATAAATTCTATATTTTCACGATTTAATAAGTTTCAAACTGCAAATTGTACTATTCCTTTTATTGAAATGATCTAACATTGACAATCCTCTGTTGAAGTATGTCTATTGTCTGTGGAAATATTAACAACAGAAGACCCGTTATAATAAGTCATTATTATAGCAAAAAATTAGCTACTGGTGACATAATCACCCAGGAGAAAAGTCATACATATAAATAAAAATTCTTGTTTAAATTAATAACTTTCAACAAATATAAGTTAGAAATGTATGGTATATTTTTATGACATATGCCAGTTTACCTTGGTATGTTGTTTACTTTATTTACTATCACTGTATGATAATGTGCTGATATCTATGGTATTTGCATAGACAGGTATGTACAGCAAATCGGTGGAACTATCTCGTCCAATGATACAATTTATTCTGCAATTAGTTGGCTATTAAAACATCTAATTAAAAAAGATAGAACTGCTTTTGAGGTCTACTTTCTATATCGACGATGTTGTCGTTTAATCCATGTTTTTAATTAAATATCACAAATCATTAACTTGTTAAGCGTATTTAAAGTTCAATATTCGATCATAAAAATATTTATATAGGATGTGGCTAAACATCCGCCGGCGAAATCATTAGATTAAATTAGTTTAAAATATATGTGCTAACCTTACCTAACCTAACCATCAACAACTGTATCAATCCATTCAAATTTGGACGGATTATAACAGTGTCTAAAACAAATCTAAGGATAAATCAATTAAATCAATAACTTCAAAAATAGCTAATCATAATAACAATAATATTGTAGGAACAAATGAAGTTAATAGTTCTATAGTCGCTTTAGATAAATATAAATGATTGTTTACTGTTTGGGAAAAAAGAATGGTTCAGGTTTTTGTCTATGGGAAAACGATTATAAATTTTGTATATCTGGTCGACAGCAGTATTTCTGATCTATTATCATTGAGTTGTTAATAATAATATCCTAGAAAGTTTCGACTTGAAATTTTATGTTTGATCCAATAACAGTATGATAGAATACATAGAAACAGATTAATGCGTGTAAGTTATCTTGTCGCTTGCAGTAATTTCTCAAAAGTAGAACAATTTTTTTACTGATAACATCCGATCAGGAGGATTACCGTACAGTTCTACAAGTTGAGCGTACGTATATACGATATATCTTATTTTATGTCAGATGAGGACATGCTGATAAATACCTTCGACTAGTAATAAGAAAAAAAAAAAAAGAAAGTTAACCTTTCCCACCAGGTCTATATCTTTACTTGTGGCGTCCGCATAAGATCCTTCAAATCGCGACTGTGATTAGTGATTACGGATAGTTCACGAAAACAAATTAACTTTCAAACGCAGAAGGGGCCGCAGGCTTTGCAGGCAAAATGCGGACGAGTAGATAGACGTTACCTACGTCGCGTCGTCCTAATTTTCGCCAAGTGAAGAAGGTGATCCACATTAATTCGCTCGAAAGAAATCAATTTCGATTAGCGGAGGCTGATCTCCGGTGACCTTTAAAACGACGAGGTCATTTCCTAAGGCTTGGACCCGCGGAGAAAATGATCGACGTTCCGCGAGGTTGCGCTTCGTCGAGCCTTGCTACTAACATTTCGCCTGCTTAGGCACACGAAACCGACCCAAGCAAAAAAATACCAAATCTAATACGTAAATAAACTCTGTTTTATGATTATAAGTTTGTTTGTATAATATAAAATGGCGTGTAATCAATAATTGCAATTACTTTATACTTACGATGAGTTATTTGAGGTAATCTGTAGTAGGTTATAATTAGTTGAAAAATTAATATCACATTAATGTAGGTATTGAAATTAATCTATATTAAAAATTCTCCAAAATATTTCATTATTAATGATTAATAATAATATGCAATAATTCCAACTCAATTCTGTGACTTTTGTAAGTATATTCGATTTAAAGGAGCGAGTTGCCTAAAATTGATCGACTACAAAAAACTGTTAACATACAACAACATTGACATGGAACAACCTCATCTTACGTGTTGGGTAGAAATAATTGTATTAATACATGAACATTAAAACTTTTGGATATTTGAAAAATCGAAACTTCAATGTGTATTTCTTCAATTATAGGTATTTTCGTAAAATCCGTTATTTAAAACTGAATTAAAGCAATTTTGTCCTATACTTCTAAATCTGAGACAGAAAAATACTTGTAGTCTTTTAGTGCTGTCCTGGATTAAATAATTTATACATTTCATGTGAACTGTATCATTCCGATTTTCTCTGTTGACATCTTTAGTAGAGGTATTGTATAGACAATATTATCTTAATCTGAATAGCTCATAATAATTGTCTATTTAAACAATCATTGCAGATAATGACTTAAGTTACGTTACTTTTACTGCAATTACCTAGTTTTATATATACTTTTTAAACTAGTTAAGTTTTACACCAGATACGAGGCATGTTTTTTAAGTAAGTATCGTTTTGAAATTAATAAAAAACGTGCAAAGATATCTTAATAATTTTATTTTTGCATGAAAGCCTGTACCTTAATCTACTTTTCTACATAATTTCCTTCAATATTGAGGCACTTGTCATAACGTTTGACCAGTGACCAGTTTTTGAATACCCTTCTCATAGAACTCTGCCTCAGCCGCTTGACTTGTTAACTGTTAAGCACTGCATCACAACTGTTTTGACTTCGTCATCGTCTTGAAGACGCTGACCGTCCAGATGTTTCTTCAAGTGCAGGAACAAATGGTAGTCACTGGACGCCAGATCAGGGCTGTACGGAGGATGATCTAAAGTTTCCCAGTGAACAGTGAAAAGATGTGACCAATGAGATCTTTAGTCCGATTAGCCACATGCGGACGGGCATTGTCATGCACATTTGTGCGGACATCTTTAAATGCTCTCACCCACTTCCTTATGTATACTCATAATGTTTTGTCTGTAAACTGCACAGATCTCACGATCTATCAGTATTAGTCCTTTAACACTAAGGATTCGTATAACAGCCCGGACTCCGGACTTCACAGACGGCGAGACTCACGATTATCGGAGGTATCTTAAACTCTCATTTAAACAACGTAAACAAGGGCGTCAGTGTGTAGGTGAGAGATGTAGGTACTCAGTGCGCATGCGCGGAACGCTGACCGCAGCGCTGCGGCGGCATAATTTCGAAACGGTACTTACTTAAAGAACATGCCTCGTATAACGTCTGTATTCGGTTTATGTCTTTATCTATGAAGAGTTTATGAATTATTCTTTTTGTGTTCTAATTTTTAACCGTTGCAGTTAATTTTTGCGCTAATGCATTTTTATTTAGTTCCGTAAACGACTCTTTCAATCGGATTTTAACACATATCCATTGCTTGTCTAGCCCACCACATCTGTTTCTCATAAATAAATTAAGCGTCTTTTGATCCCATAACGGCTATTCTTACAAAAACATACATGATACCCGAAAGAGTTGATATTTCCTATTGCAGTTTATTTTTGTAACTGAAATTTGATGGTTCATTGGTCAGCGTTATCCGTTTCAATCACAAGTCGAA
This sequence comes from Agrilus biguttatus, assembly GCA_963921985.1. Taxonomy (NCBI): domain Eukaryota; kingdom Metazoa; phylum Arthropoda; class Insecta; order Coleoptera; family Buprestidae; genus Agrilus; species Agrilus biguttatus. The sequence goes on along the minus strand of OY998119.1, from coordinate 13,506,516 downwards.
AATTGAAGTTCAAATTTAGAAACTGATCGTCACGTAATCACAAAGTTTTTTTTGTTGGAACAACTGCAATATTTAGTGCGTACTAATTAACTCATTCTGTACATATAGCAAGTATTGTGGGGCTTTTCTACTGGAAAATATTGGAGAAATATTAGAAGGTTTCCGGTTTCTTTTGTTCCTTATTATGTCGTAGGATCAAAGAGGCTATCGAATCGTTAATTTTAGCAACACACTATCTTTGACATTAACAAATGTCCAAACCATTAGTACGAGACGGCGATTTATATAAAAAGGCTATTCACGTTGAAATTTGAGAAGAAATGATGTTATTGGTAGATTGTAACCATTCCCTACGCCTGATCATCAGCAAACGAATGTTGATGGTAGTTGACATAAAATTTGCTAATCTGATAAACATGAAAATGGTTTATAAATAAATGAAGGCTATTGATTTCAGCATGTTTTAAATTCTAAAACCTAAAAGTAAAATTGACTTCCATTTAAGTATAGACGTTACCATTGGAACAATTGCAAATGCAAATGAATTTGTTTCTGAGCTTGTTAAATCCCAAGTGCATTAGTTTTTTGTACTTTCCTGTTTGTATTTAGTTATATTCTGTCCTTTACGGATTGAAATAGATTTGTTACGTTGACACTTTGTCATTTTATTGACGAGAAGAATGGCAAAGCTAACTTTAATTCGTATCAACACAGCGGAACAAAACAAATGACACCATTTTCAAGTAAAATCCAACCGACCAACGGAAACTAACTATTGTTGATTAGACACACAAACTGCCTACTAATTTTAGTATAGGTAAGCAACAATCCGTCCACGAAGAAGATAATAAATGGGATATTTTTTCACTATAATAGATATCAGCTCGGGTTGCCACAAGTCGTCTTCTAAACGAACTCCTCGATTTAACAAAATTTTATGCAAAAGTTTTTAGAAATTGGAACCCTAATTAATATATTTAGTAATTAAATGGAATTGTTTTTCCATCATTGCTGAAGACCGTCGTCTATGGTTATAGTACTTAACCCATGATGCAATCAGTGGTGACTTGTGATTAAATAAAGCGGGTGTGTAAATATTTACTCACCTATTTTTTGAGTAACTCAATCCTAAGATTCTTGATAAAAGCAGACATGTGTATAACCTTCTTGTTGATGCAATGAACTTTTGATATAAATATTTTATCAAAGTACTGCATCTATTAAGAAATTAAAATACACCTATTAGCTTAGCTGGATTGAATGCAGCTCACTTATCCGTTTAAATTATTTGTTTGCTGTAGTAGTAAATAGCGGCAGAGAAGAGCGGTGCAGGTTTGCGAAACAGCACGCAGAGTTACCTCGTGTAGCTCAGCTCAATAATATAAAGGATACCATCACGCGCCTGACCAACGATCAAGAGCATTCATTTGGTCTACTATTCAGAACACGGAAAACGAAGTTCCTATAGCGCTTTGTGAGCTCATTCGCCGCGTCGGGGTGTAAACCAAGAAAAAAATGCGATCTTCACCGTCACAATTAGCACACATTCTGATAAATGTGAGAATACAGGTCATGTCCTGCAATGACTGATTGTATGTATGATGAGCAACGCGATAACAATTTATGAATGCTTTTTAATACATACTGTGTATGTACATAAATAATTTGTACCTATAAAAAATAAAAATATTCGGAAACATTCGGACACCTAAAAAATGTATTAGAGCGGATTGCGCTCTTACCTGAAATCGACTCTGCCATTTTTATTAATTACAAAAATTGTAACCTGCCGAATTTGTGCTCTCGTATAAAATAATTTTAAATGTTTTGAAATTATTATTGGTATCGATTTCAGGTAAGAGCGCAATACGGTCTAGGGCAATCTGACCGACAACTATAAAATATTTTCATATGTATATATGTCTCGGGTAAAGTTAGATAACCGAGTAAGCTTAGGTTTACCCGGGTAAACTGCGTAATACCCAAGACTCTTGGGTAAAGTCCAAAATATATTTGGAATTGTACAAATTTCGGGCTTTACCCGGGTAAACCGCGTTTTATCCGCTTTCGCTTGGTTAAAGTTGGATGTAACATACCATAAATGACTCATATAACTCAAGATGTTATTAAGCTAAATCTGCGCTTGTGTGACGGGTGTCAAAAGAAAATGAAATCTGTCAAAAAAGGACTTGTGGTTAGGTTAGGTTAGGTTAGGTAAAGCTATTGGAAATCTTTGCAACTCAAAATGTCACAGCAGCTTGTCTTGTTTGAACAAATAAGTACTCGTGAATAGATTACCTTTAAGAGAATACAGTTTTAGAATTTTAATTTTTATTTGTAAAATGTGTGTTTTGAATTAAATATGTTTTTCAAACATTAATGGCCTTATCATTTATGGTACATCAAACTTTAACCAAGCGAAAGCGGATAAAACGCGGTTTACCCCGGTAAAGCCCGAAACGTGTACAATTCCAAATATATTTTGGACTTGGGTATTACGCAGTTTACCCGGGAAAACCTAGGTTTACTCGCTTATCTAACTTTACCCGTAACATATACATTTTTTACATAGATAACTTTAATATAATTTTTCTTTTATTTCGCCGAAAATATGCATAAAAACCGAGTTCTGTTAATGTTCGAAATTACTGAAAACAAAATTTTGAATAATCAAAATTTACAGATATTTTTTTTCTAAACTTTACAGGAAAGCTATTGTTATAGTCACAGTTCGTATAGTTTTTGAGAAATTTACAATGACCCTCTCCAAGAACCTTTAAAAAGTTTCAGTTCAAATTTGTTTTTAGCCGAAAATTACCTGAGAACCTCAGGTGTTTCCATATCAGAACTTAAATCAATAAAGCCCGATTGCAAACTTGCTGATGGGTAAACATTATACGATTCTTTTATCTAAAATATCTAGTAAACTATGTTGTTAGACCAACAAAATATCCAACCAATAAAGTCATAAATACAAAGGAATATTGCGGACATTATTCCAAAATGTGGGCCGGATACGTTTACGTTAGTTTGCTTATTGTACATGTCCGCTTGTATGCATGTATGGCGTATGTTGATTGCCGCACAATATATCCAGGTGAGCCTTGTTTGTTAGCGATAAGAGCGTGCAACGTTTGGTCACGCTGCTGATAAGATAAAGCAACACCGGGACGATGTCCACACACACGAACCTCTGATACGGGACCAGAGGCGTGCAACCAGACAAAAAGTATATTAGTAGTAGGTAACAGCACTTCCTTTTATAAAAAGAATATTTGTTCAAATTCAAAATTCAGCAGATCGGCATTAAATAAAAATGATATATACGTAAAGCTTAGTAGATTTCTATGAAATAGTTTTCCTCGTTACAGTATTAGGTATGAAATATTTCCACGATAATTGTAAACAATAAAAAGTAATAAGTATACATGATATGTATGTTTTTATGATGTTATTGTAAAAGCAACATACATGATAGGTAGGTACATGTATCAATTTTGAAAAACATACGATAACGTTTTTACCGTTAAAAATTAGCATAAAACATTATCAAAATTGAAAACTACAAAGTGTGAATGTCCTAACAATATAATGTAATGAAGAAGAATATTAGGTATTTTTTGTATTTATTATAATTTTTTATGATTTAAGTGTTAATGAAGTGGTTCGAAAAAGCCGTTTTAGTGGTTTAATAAGAACAAGTAATTATGTTTTATTGAGAACGCTTGTGTTTCCAGAAAAAGGAAAATTCCAGTTATAATACGTCAATGCCGTACACTTCAAAACCTTGTTTTTATTTAGTACACTCTACTTAATAATGTGTATCATACATTTTTTTCTAAATTAACGTTTCAACATAATTACTGTATTTCATTTTGTTATGCTTTACAGAAGTACTTACAATACGTTGATTTTATTCCTAATGTATAGAATTAATAATATTTTTTAATAATTTAAACAGCTTCTTTGAAGACATCATCACTTATCCCCAGTACGAATTGACAACTATACTTAAGTATATTAAAAACTAATTAATGTGGGAAAGACGATAAACAGGATTAACCCGCCCCTGTGAAACCTAAACAACTTTCGTCATATATGAACTTTTTATATCCGATATTGTTTGGGTAATGACCCCATGCTTTTTTTATCATTCAAAGAAACCAAAAATAATATCGGACTACTAAATAAATTGTATGTTGGAACATCTTAATCAGTAGTAATAACTGATACGTAGAGGTTTGATTTGACTATGATTTATTTTCAAAAAACGATAACTAAGGATTGCAACAGCACGTCTGGATTTAGAAATATCTAAATCTCAAAATTTAACTTTTTTGACCTTTTGTTTGTCATTGAATTAGAATCTGGCCTCAAAATTGTCGCAGCATATTCAGATTTTAATATATCTCAATTTAAAAATTCGAATGATACTACTTTGGCTTGCTTAGTTTTGAGACATTGTAATTTTCTTAAAAAAGCAGAAAACTGTATTTATACAATTTTGGGCTTACGGTTTCTGGCAATTTTCAGGCTATATTTGGACTCAACGTGGCAAATAAAGTGGTAAATAATTTTCTTTTTGTTCCTTCCATTTTTAATTCCTGATTTTATGTTGTTTATTAATTATAAAAAAAAATTATGAGTGATCCTGTACCAGGCACTATCTACTTTCAAATTTCAAAATGCGCACTGTGTTCAAATCCTCGCTTGGACGTCTTCCAAACTACGACAAATAGGGAGAAATCTGGACGGATGGTACTCCTAATCAAAAGGAACAATTCAACTTATTAAATTAAAATTAAGAATAAGTTCTAAACCAACACAAATCAATAAGTAGTAGGTAATGTTTAATTTACGGGCAAGAATAGGTACAAAGTATTCTTTAATAAATAATATGTTATTTGGTGGTTATTTACAAACAAACATATGTATTTCTACCTGTGTAGGTAACAGTTATAAGCATAACTTTTCTGTGTTTAATTTAGGCATTAGGACGCGATGGGTTAGGTTAGCCTTCGTTGTTGTATCATTCATTCGTTAAGGTATTCAAACAAGGACTCCATTATTCCTCCAATTAGCTCAACATAAAAGAAATATGAATACAATGCATCAGATTGGTCCGGAATCAGAGTGTCAAACTGAGCTCTTGTTCTGCTGTGCCCAATAAGATTTGACACTTCAACGCGGTCCACAATTTTATCGTACTTATCGACGCCATATCAGATCGCAATTGTTAATAAACAGCTACGACTTTTTTTAAGCAATGCACCTTTGTATACGTGCTCTGTTTGACCACGCCCTAATTATTCTTTCTAATCGGCAACTTGTTGTTGCATAGTAACAGGCATAATTTGGATACGTCATGTATAACAAATAAAGTGTAATTAATTATGATATATCATGAAACCTGAATCTACTAACGATTTTCATCGTATCACTATGAACCCTAAAACATATGGTTTACCAAAATTGCGCAAAAATGAATTTTCAATGAGGCCAGTAGTTTCTTATGTGCAAGCACCGGCGTACAAACTTTGCAAACATGTAAATAATTTATTCCCAGTCTCATTAATTTTGAGCCCAAATTCACAGTTAAAAATTCTATTGAATTGCTTAACAAATTACAAACGTTCAACTTGCCTCAAAATTCAAAGTTAGTATCGTTTGATATAAGTATTTTATTTTCATCTATTCCTATACAAGAGTTAAAAACTATTTTAAATAATCACTTCAATTCATGTTTTCTTTCGAAAGTCGATGCGGACGGATGAAGTAAACAAAATTTTAAGCACCTGTATTACTCAAAATTATTTCAAATTTAATAACAAAATATATAGTCAAAAAAGGGGACTTCCTATGGGATCTCCCCTATCCCCCCTATTGTCATAATTTTTTATGTCTAATTTTGAATAGTGTAGGTAACAGATTTAGATTCGATTGTTTTAAATTCTTAGTAACGTAAGAATCGTAATTATGACAAATCATTTTTTGTTTAAATAGTCGGTCATCTTTTGTTGTATTACTTATTTATTCTGTTGTAATTAACTCGAAACAGAAATTTTATTACAAAAAATAATATGTGGCTTCAAACAAACATCTATATATGTGTAACTCTTTCATTCTTCTGATTTTTTTTTGTAGCAGACCTTATTGACTCTGTTGATTAAGAATTAAAGTAAAGTAAAAAATTAAAATTGCTGAAAGTTTTCTAGCTGTCTGCGGTTAAAATTATTAAAAAGAGATATGGTTTGATTTATTATTATATGTAGATAAAAAGTTGTTGGAGAAGTGGAAATAATATTTTTCTCACAATTTGCTCACGTTTTTCGGGTAACAGTTGCAGAAATAAGTTACGTAATTTTTACAAATTTCCTGTAGGACAAGGTAGTAAAACTTTTAGGGTTTCGACAAGTGTCGGCATGAACTGTAAAAATGCCATAAAAGGTTTATCTGTATGGAGCTGGCCTCGAGTACATATGTGAAAGAAAAGGTCTTTAAACTCATCAACGCCAACTCTGCAGATGATAAAATTATGTCTGATTAAATTACGCATATACATACATGTCTGTACTTTCGTCCTTTTGTGGTTTGCGTGAGGCTTTCTAAAATGCACTCCTTTTTGAAGAAGAAATCAACCAACGAAATAAATTAAATTCAATATCTATAATGTGGAAAGGAAGATCATTCTCATAGGTTGAATTTGATTTTGTAACAAGAGTGGACATAACATATGAAGTGAAAAACCTTGGTTAAGTATATTCGGGCGGTGCTCTGTAAATTATTAAAATGTACCTAATAATTAAAATTTAGTAATAAAACAAAGTAGTACCTAAATATTAAAAATCAGATGAAGAATATTTTTTTAGCATTTTGAACAGTGTGATTTTTAAAAATATTCATTTACTGTCTATTTGTGTGTCTCCTACAATTAGGTATCTACTATTTTTACGCAAAACTAATTTTTTTAACATTGTTTTTTAACTCCTGAGCCTCCTCAACCAATGCAGCGGTTTGTACAAAAAGGCTGCCCACCCGTAGAACACATTATTATTACTTTATTAATTATATAGGTAATTAATTGGATCATTACATAGACCTAATTCAGTGTGTTTGATTCAGCTATTGTAAAAGTTTGTTTTATTTATTATATTACAATTGGTTTTCACGTACTACCGAGAATTTGTTCGAGTTATAGGTATAGTAAATTATCTGAGCTTTTCTTTGTCCTTGTCAGGTACATGATGGTCTAGTACGTAGTTGCAATATTTCCTGAGCTTTTTGCTTCATTTCAGGGATTTATCTAGCTGGATACTAAAAATTATGCTTATTTGTTTGGCTAAGTTTTAATTTTCTGTTAAGAATTTTAAAACCGTAAGAAAAAAGTCAATGTTTTATATTGGATATTATTAAGTATGCCCTTTTAATTAATTTTGAACCTAAAGAAAAATATTGATGGTATTGAAAAAACTAAGACGTCATTAGGTGGGTCAACTGAAATTAGAAGTGGTTCTGTTGTAAATATTTGTACCAATAATGAATGGTTTATATTTTAGAAAAATGCATACCAAATGCTTATTAGGTGAATAGCTTATTGAAGAAAGTGTGAGAATTCATGACCTTTTGTTTTTAAAATACCGCCAGACAGGCTAGCTAGTTAAATGTAAATAATTCTAGCAAAATTAATTGGTCTTTTGTTTATCTGTATATAATTAAATAATTCTAAACGTAAAAGTATTGTACTGTGTAAGGTAAAACTAATATGGTGGAGGTGCCGGGATTGTCTTGTTTTTGAAACTATAAAAAATTGCGGTCTGGTGACAACTATTCTAATTGGCCATTTGAAGAAAGTACTGCCATCCACTACCATCATTATAAACACGATATCTGAACCATCGCTCGTGTTCAAGTGATTTTGCAGACGCTTTGCATAAGAAAAGTTTGTTTACCGATTGCGTCGGGACAGAGTTAATAAAATCCTTTTAATGTTTTAACGATTTTCAATTCGTGTGCTAGAGTTGCGAATAGGTACTTTGCATGGTAATACGATTCCGTGAACCATCGAATGTAATGTGACACGTATATATGTAGATTCTCTGAACAAAAAACCAAAAAATTTAAAGAAAATATGAAATGACCGTTATGTTTCTATGAGACATCGCTGAAAGCTTTAATATTATTTATTTGGACGTTATTTAGTTAATTATTGACTGATATATTTGGAAAAATTGATGTATATTTATTATATTCACATTTAAATTCGGATCGGATCAGATTTTCATCATTCGGATCCGTTCCTGTTCATTATTGTTTTCAGAAACGGATAAGGTTATCGAATCTACTGGTATCGTGTTTTGTTGTCTTGTTAATTAAATGCATAATAATATTATTTAATGATAATATAATTTTCAAAAAACCAAAAAAGTAATATACTTTGTATTGCAATCGAATTTACGACTGCATATGACAAAGAAAAAAAATTTGTTTCATCAAGACAATGCACCGTGTCACAAATTATTTGTCAACAAAACAATGGCAAAACTACATGAATTGAACTTCGAATTGCTCCTGCATCCACTGTATTCTCCAGATTTGGCTTCCAGCGACTACTGGCTGTTCGCAGACCTCAAAAAAATGCTCGCTGGCAAGAAATTTCGCTCGAATGAAAATGTTATCGCTGATGCTGAGGCCTATTTTGAGGAAAAAGATAAATTGTTCTACAAAAGTGGTATTGAAATGTTAGAGCGGCGCTGGAATGATTGTGTTGCTCTTGATGGTGATTACGTTGATGAATAATGCCAATTTTGAACAAAAAAAAACACGTGTTTTTTTTCTTTACGCCGGGACTTTTCAGCCCATCTGTTTGATATAAAATGTTTTAATAAGTAATATTATATACGGGCCAGATCAGGCGTAAAAATAAATTCTATTACGCAATATCTGAACTAATTTCTAGTCGGGATTAAGATCCCATAAATTTATCAAGACAGAACATCGTTTGCATGATTAAAGAACGGAAGATTAGCCTATCTAATCAAAAATTATTCTATAAGCATGAATTGACGATTACAACTGAATTTCTAGCTAAATTTGTTCATATTCTACAATAATCATATCCGATTAAATGACGCATTGAAAAAACCTATTAAATATTAAAGGCTTTGATATGTAACAGAAATATTTTGCGATGATGATTGCAATAGGTTTAATTTTCTTTATTTAGGTTTGGCTTTCCGTAATTGTAGGTCTTTCTGTAATTGGCCGACAAAGTAACTAAGTACAATAATGCCGCCGTAATCCTTGAACGCAAGGATAAAATGCAGTTCATGCAAATTTCAAAGAGATCGTAAATCAGCGACAAGTGTTTCTTTATTGGCTTATTAAACCGAATTCAATAGTTATTCAAGTCCTTTCCAAGCGTCGCGTCGTTCGATACCTTTCGGCTTGTACACGGTAGATTAGGGCCATGCAAGAAGTAGCGCGAGTTCTTAATATGGTGGAAGCGTAAACTAATGGTTTTTGGATTGAACTTGTAAACATATGTTGTCGTAAGTTACTAAAAAGGCGCTATCTTTTCGCTCATTTTTTCCTCTCTCGTATATAATACTAACATACAACACACCGTGCGTTTTAATGGGAATCTATTTCACTCAGTTTTATCGGGACCCTGGTTCGGATATTTATTTCGAGCTCTGCCCGTAGCTCATCAATTAGATCAAAATCTCCGACCGTTGAGATCGATATCGTGTACCAACTTCTCAGACGCACTTCTGTTTGTTACTTAACATCACGTTGTTGTCGACCGAGAGACGGAAGGCCGTTTAGAGAAAGAAAAAGGCCCGTCGCGTCGTCGACAACGACGACTAGGTATCTATCCTATAAAAGACGCACGCTGAAGCTGCGTCCCTACTATCTGCGGACCAATCGGTCGCTATCGCGATCCTTCCTCGCTCTGCACACAGTTTTCCTTTTCGGAGACGTACTTTATCATTGACGAGGTTTGTTTACGACCTCGACAATTCGTAGATATTATTTATAAGTACGTAAGATAGACAAAATTAATAACGAAGCTGGGAATCGACGTAATATTCTCTTTCTATAAAGATGATTGTAGATGTGCCCCTCTGATTAATATTGAAAGACAATTAAAAGTTATTTGGGTGCCGTTATCAATTGATAGTTTATGTACAATCATTACAAGTTGAGTTAAGTAAACGGTTAGTAGCAATGCATTGTTAACAACAAAAAAAAAAGGTGAAACGAGTATATAGTTGAGAAACCTCGACAGCAGCATGACATCAATGAATTTTTTAAATATAATTCTTTGAAATAAGAAATAAAGTCAAAGATTCGGAAGTGGAAGCTTGAACACTAGCCGTAAAAGCAATACATTAACTGCAAACTTCTGAATTTGTGGAAAACAGATTTACCTAATTATACACTTTCTTCACTTTTTGGGAATAAAACCCAATTTATTTGTGTTTATTGAAATCGCCTCCTTTTGGTTTTTTTCGGATGTTCGGTTTTCAAAATAAACGTGTTAAATTTAATTTTCTAGTTTTAGTGTTGCAATTAGTTATCGCATGTACAATATTTAAGTCTTTTAGACAAACTGATTCAAAAGGGTCAATATTTGTTCTTTTGTATTTCTAGTACATTTTGTTTGGAAGTGTCAGTCATATCCATTTTAATTTATATTAAGCTTTGTTCATTTAATGGTTTGTATTTAAAGAAATTTTGATTCGTTCTGTCTTGCAGGTTTGTAACTTTTTGTGTGAATTATTACCCGGACCTTTCCAAATGCTAGTGGAGAGAAAATTATTGTTTTATTAGGCTTTTATACAGCTGTTCTAATTACGAAAACCATATCGTCTCTATTGTTCCACGGTACCTATTGTTAATGGGAAGGGTTGGTCACTTTCTTGGGTAAATTGCTTTTCCTAAAATTTATTGTCATTACTGTAGTTTAGTGTCAGTTTGTATAAAGTAAAAATTTAAATATCGGGGGATGTACCTACTGCAAAATCTCCCAATTGGAACCCTCAAGAAAGTTAGGAGTTAAAATTAGGAGGAACGATAGAAACAGAGAGATTCTAAAAAGAAATTCTAACTGAACTTGCTTGTAATAAAAGATTTACCTTATTAATCATTTTATAGGTATTAAAAATTTTATAGTCACACGTTCTTTGTCAAATTTGTACATAATTATTAATATTGTAAATAAATAGCTAAAAAGTGCAATTTTCGTATCCAACAAACAAGAAAACTACAAATCTTTTAAAACCTTACATACACTTTTCTATAAATTTTATTATATATTTTCATATTTACTTACGTATTTCAAAATATGCATTGTTTATGTTCGCAATAAGGTAGAAAAAGTATAAAGAATGTAGAAAATGGACTCCAGAGAAAACTTGAGTAAGGTAGATCTAACTGATTGTATTAAGTAGGTGAAATGAACAATTTGGTTTTTATTTATTTATTGCTTTCACTATGATTTCGTTCTTCTGAATATTTTCAAAGAATCTTGGTTTGAACTTGCATTTCTGTTGTCCATTTGGTAATGAAAATTATCTTTAAATAATTTGATGAGCTTGGCTTTGTGAGATATTCCAATATATTGGGTGCAGATGGTGTAGAGTGAACTGGAGACGGACGTCTTTGTTTTTGTCCCCGACGACTACACGCATTCGGTATATTTTTGGCGATATAAAAATAACTTCCTCTATGGCCATACCCAACATTTTTCATCTAAACACTCGTACGTTTAATGACTTCGGACTTAACCTTTGCCGGAATGTTTGTCTGCGTCTTTACCATGAGGGTGGAAAAGTAAATTTAGATTGTACCGCGTCTCTTACAATTATTATTTTTGGAACACAGATGTTCCAAACAGAAACCGTTCCTCCACTATAGATATACCTACACCTCCACGATTTTATGAAAAAGAAAATTGACAAAGAAGGAAATTTCAACAAAAAAATGCTTTTAACTTTGTCTAGAAATAAGCCTTTTCAGTCGTTAAAATTTTCCTGTTGAGAAAAAATTATATTGTAAATTAATGAAAATGTTTGTCTATATTACAAAAACAATTTCAGCTGTAGTTCTATTTAAAAAATGCAAACATGTAGCAAATACCAGTAGGTAGGTAGCCGAAGTTTATTTGTTCTCTGTGTTTGACAGGAGATTCACTCACTGTTAAATTGAAGTAAATGTTTTTATGTCTATGAATTAGTCTACAATTACAAAAGAATTTATAAATATTTAAAGTACATAAATATACCTACCAACGAGCAATGTCTTTTCCTTAACGACTTGGAAGGTAGACGAAATTCAATTAGACTGGTAATTATAATAAATTTTAGTTTCATGGATGTGTGCTCCATAAATTTAGAAATTCATATGAAAATACAGGGAAAACAAATTATTATAGTAAGTTTTCACAAGTTTCTTTATTTTTTTGACTGAAATGTTTCTATTTATCTATGTGGTCATTATCAACTGTACCACCGGGTTATCAAATTTAAAATCCTTAAGACTACACTGGGAGATCTTGACGGGGGGAGACAGAATGAAAGTCGAGGGATTACAATTTGTTCTAATTGATTAATATTATTATGAATCGCTTTTTTGAGGAAATTTTTCCATTGTAATGCTTCAATAACCATAAGAAGATAATTTATTAGAGAATTTAGATATCCATAGTAATAACCCCAATATTCGTAACAATTATTCATACAAAAGAAATTATAAATTGATTTTGTCATTGATTAGTAAATAAAAGTTTTTATGAAATTTTAGAATATTGACGGTAATCCAGCGAATCCGCATAGTATAAATTGTTAAGCCAGTAAGTAGTTTGAACTTATCTAAATCAAATGCAGTTAGTTAATTCAAGTGACCATTTCGATTAAACTGTCACGGTTTTGCAAACCGCTTAACAAGTTTGTTTAAATTCGTTGATTATTCATCTGTTTCGGTTACTTTTCTCATCAAACCGCTTTAAAATATTTACACGTTCTCGCCTCAACGACATCCTTATTTTACACTGATGGTTAACATGCTTCCCAATAATCAATACTCTAAAACCGGGTAATTGTAATGGAGTTTCTTTGTTTTTCATTGCGAATGCAAATCCTGTGTTAAATTTATATGAGTGGTTGTTGTAATTTTTATAACTTTATTTTATAGGTACGAAACTCCTAAAATCGTTATGAATGTTAATGGCATATACTTTATAACAAAATGCAAAAATGAACTGTGTATCTGTAACATAATGTTTTTTATCCTACATTTTTTCGGTAATGAATCAATTATGTACATGGAGACTTACTACAAATAGCAACACATTAAGCTTCAAAAATTAAACATTCTTTTATTTAACAGAATTAATTTTTTCTTTGTTAAAATTACTCAATAATTTCAATTTATATTTCTCATGTCTTATTCGAAATCCAGTATTTAGACTAATATTATGTATCTACTTGTAACGAAAATTTTGATGTTTAAATTGCAACTTTATAAATTATTAACGCAACAAAAAATTGTTTTGTTAGGATTTGTTTATAGCATTTTAATAACTGCTGTATTATATTAATATTTATATACAGATCAATTTAGTGAGTCTTTAGTTTAAAATATATAAAATAAATGATAATTTGTACTTGCTTTACAATTACTGTGTGAAGATATAGTATGCATCAAACTTTTAATGAACATTTGTAAATTGTAAACAAAACTATCCATCAGACCCCATAAGCCCTTGTTTACGTTGTTTACTGAGTGTTTAAGATACCTCCGATAATCGTGAGTCTCGCAGACTGTGAAGTCCGCGCTGTTATACGATTCTTAGTGCTAAAGGACTAAAACCGATTGATATTCATCGTGAGATCTGTGCAGTTTACGGACAAAACATTATGATTGATGAAATGGTAAGGAAGTGGGTGCGAGCATTTAAAGATGGCCGCACAAATGTGCATGACAATGCCCGTCCGCATGCGGCTAATCTGACCAAAGATCTCATCACATTTTTCACTGGGAAACTCTAGGTCATCCTTCGTACAGCCCTGATCTGGCGCCTAGTGACTTCCATTTGTTCTTGCACTTGAAGAATCTTCTGGGCGGTCAGCGTCTTCAAGACGATAACGAAGTAAAAACATTTGTGATCCAGTGGTTAACAATTAACAAGTCAGGCGGCAGAGTTCTATGAAAAGGGAATTCAAAAACTGGTCACTGGTCATACGTTATGACAAGTGCCTCAATATTGAAGGAAATTATGTAGAAAAGTAGATTATGATACAGGCTTTCATGCAAAAAAAATATTATTAAGATATCTTTTCACGTTTTTTATTAATTTTAAAACGGTACTTACTTAAAAACCATGCCTCGTACATGACAAGTAATTGCAAGTATGCACAATTGCACATTAGCTACCTATATGGAGATGATACGTAGTTTGCAAATTCACTCGTGCAAGATACGGAGGAGAATGCAAATAAAACGGTTGAGGTTTCTAGTGAGCAAAAATACATCTATAGGAATCGAAATACGAAATGTTTGAAGTATAATCGTATCAAGATAAGAACGATCAGTAAAATCAGATGGAAGACGGTCTGGTGGAGACCCCACACATGGGTATAGGAGGGAAACATTTCATGTCAATTACGCTGGACATCATTAAGATTTGCAAAGCTGACTTATGCTAATTTTAATACGAAGGGAAGCTATAGCATCTGCTGCGTCCACATGAATTCGTGTTTGTATGTACGTACCTACGTACATATGTATGTAATAGATACGCAGTAGGCATGTCTTTCCTGTCGTATAAAACACTAACTCTGTAATGTCAAATTTGTACTTCATTTGTAAGGCCAATAATGTAACGTGATGATAACGATGACATTTATGAATATTTTACATCAGAATTGTTGCAAATCTCAAATAATTTCGAATTTTCTTCAAAAGAAATTTAAAATCGACTAAATTGATATCAAAATTACTAATTCCATGTAATTTTGAAAATTAATTCTACTAATCGCAATAATTGAAACCATAATCTAAACTACCAACTAAATATTGAATCCAGTAATTTTTTGCCAATAACTGTCTGTTCCAAATTACAAACTCTCTTTCGATGCTTATGCTATTAAACATGAAACAAGTAAATTGCTAATTACCTATTTTATAATAGTGGTGACAAAGTTGAAATGTTTTACATTGTAAAGAAGTGGGGCTTCTGCTGTGCATATTCGTGGAATCTGGGACGATTAGACATCAACATGAGTCCCACTTGTATACTTCACATACAGTATATTTTGCAGATAATGTGATGGATTTAAAATTAAATTAATTTCATCTTCAAACAGAAATAATAGATAATAGTTACCAATTAACTGCATTGACCGTAGCACTACAGTTTCCGTTCAATGGTAATGATATTGATAATCTTTCAACCCCCTAAAACCTGTAATAATGGAATATCGCCCAGTCTAAAAGAAGGACACCTCTTTTTAAGATCACAAAATATTCATATACTTATCATAATACTAGTTGAACCCGTTCAAGTTTGAAAAGTTAGGTACAACTATATCCGTAGCATAAGCTAATGGTTCCGTCGGTGGGTGTTTGCCATAGTCACATTGTAACTGATATTTCGAAACATTGGTGATTTTCAATTAAAAAATCCGATCAAACATCAACATCCTGCATATAGAAAGTAGTAAAAATAGTTAGTTATTTTCATCCTTTAATTATGCGTTTTAATTGTCGGATAATTTCCATAATTTTGTATCATGAGAAGAGATAGATCCACAAAATCACCTTACAAGCCTACCTATATGTTTGCACCATTAATTACGTAGAACATTATTATATAGTAATACCTAATTATCTCAGTAACACACGGTAGATAATGTTTTTTATTGAACGTTTTGATCCTTAAAACTAACACACCGTAGTAACATACATAGCCTAAAGTTCATAGCACTCTGTTCGGTTGGGGGTCCTAGTAAGTCAATTTCGAAATAAAAGGGATATCCCTGTTTTTTATAAGCACATGGGGTTGACAGCGTTCTACTTTTATTATCGTCAGATGAAAATTTTTGGGGTATTTTATTTTTGCATTATATCTGCGTTTTTTATGGTAATAAATTAAGTTCAAACTCCTGTGATACTTGTTCTAATACTTGTGTATTTCGATATTTAATCCATATTAAAAACAAGTAAGTAACAAAAATTTAGTAGTGGTCTGTGTTTCGAATAAAGAAAGACGCATCTCTAAAATCACTTAGTATTTATTTACATTTGTCATAGCATCTGGTAAATTACATTGAATAATATATTTTCAACTTTTGCCTCAAAGATTTTTGATACTACTTAAAATAAAGTAATATTTGAACTTTACAGAGAAACCGAAGCGATGTAGTTATTAGGATTTCATAATTTGCACTTTTCTCTAACTTACGAACTGATGAGTATAATTAGATCTAAGAAAATTATAGCGAGATAATGTGTTATCTAACAAATTATTGTTGTATTTAATGTAACAAAAATTCATAACACAGAAGTCTATATAAAATCATAATCTTGGACAGAAAAGAAAAGCTATTAAGAGAGAGATAATCACTTTTGTGGAGATAGCACCGTTTCCCTGGTAAAACTAAAGTATCTTCGGAGTTCTATCTACTACAAACAGAGTTCTAGAGTTCTTTATAAAAAATTTGAATAGTTCTGCATGGTTTATTTCAATAGTTTCGAAAGAGTTCTAGAGTTCCTGACCGGTTCCGTTCCATTGAATTGACAAACACGCGACAAAAATGAAAACATCAAGAACAAAGGTATTTTCATGAAAATGAAAGGGAGTGAAGTTCTGGAAAGCGCCAGAAGAGTTCCTAGTAACGGTAGACATGTTTTTATTGAAAATGCAAAATTGCAATTTTTATAATTAACTATGGAGGTAATAGGGACCTCGGAGTGAATGTTAAATGAACATTAGCAGGAGTTCCAAGCGGAGTTCCGGACAGTGCCTAAAGAGTTCTGATCGATGGTCAACGAATTTTCACTGAGAATGCAAAATGAAAATTGTTACAGACAATTATAGGGCGCTCATGCTCGAGATAGAAATTTGATTGATTGACTATTTTTACTTGGTTCATTTTTATTTATAATAAATAAAACACTTTAAACTTTCACACTTTTTAACTATCCTGACAATTGTTTCGCCACTTTGTGCTTCATCATAAGATACATAAGTTCTTAAAATTAACACAGGCTTATTCTATATATATATATATATAGCTAAAGTGGGGGTGTAAAGTGTAAATTTAGTAGCTATGTAACCTGATATATAAATAGAATAAGCCTGTGTTAATTTTAAGAACTTATGTATCTTCTGATGAAGCCACAAAGTGGCGAAACAATTGTCAAGATAATTAAAAAGTGTGAAAGTTTAAAGTGTTTTATTTATTACAAATTAAAGTGAAATTTGGCATAAGCTTACATAGTGAATTTAGTATTTTCGCTTCTTATAGGAGTCCGATGCTGCATTATGTATTTTCTTTATTTCTGGCTCATTTATCGCAACTTTTTGCTACTTTCGATCGACCAAGTTCAAAATTCAGACGATAAGAATATTTCGTAATTTTTTTAACTTTTTAATGTGTGTTTATATGTGTGTGCGTGTGTGTGTTTGTGATAGTTATATTTATCTATCATTAACTGAGATACACATGCATCAGCCTTCAACAGTATTATAACAAAGAAACGGAATCGTGTTTAAAATAAGTAGTATATGTCGGCGAGCTTGGGAAACGTTGCTAAACGTCTCGCATCTGATCGAAAGATAATAGTAACGGTGGCTCTATCTCTCTTTCTCTTTTCATGAAAGAGTTGACCGTCCATGCAAGGTGTGCATTAGTTTAGGCTCCCACGCTCCACTTCCAGGATCGAGACGTGCACAAGGAAGGACGTGGGTGAACTCCTCCACGAGAACGTAAGCAGTTCACGAAAATTACGACGATCAAGAACCACTGTCGCCAATGGTTGTATACTCATATGCCAATAGATCTTTATTGCTTCACGACCCATCAAAACTTCCTTTAATAGACATATATTATTGTTTAGGGTTTCGTATCTGTACAGGAAAAATGCAACCCTTATAAATTCACAGTAAGCATTTTAAAATAGTGACATAATAAAAATGTATCCACAGTTTTCTGAGAAATTTATAATGAAAAAATAGTCGAAAAAAAAAATTATAATCCTGTATAGCTATAGAAAAAACGCGTATATTTAATAGAAAATGTCTAATATTACCAGTGTTTTGATGAGATTTTTTTTAATTCCTTTTGGTACATATATTAGGTACATCTGTGTATTCTTTAAAAGGTCGTTTATATTATATATTGTATTTTATATTATGGTAACAGTGTCTAACTTTACGTTTCCCAGTTTAAGAAAGGGTCAGTTCGGATATCCTATTCATGACCTGTCACTTGTCATGTGACAATGGTCAACCAACCTGTTTGCCAAACTTACAGATTCTTGGGGATACTGGCCACAAAACATCATTCACTTATTGTGCCTTTAAATGGGTTTTTGTATTGAAAAGTTTGACCTATTTGACGTGTGAGATTTCAGTCGCTTTCAGAAAACCAAATGGGGTGAATCTGAAGAAATTAGGTTATCCCGTAAGCGGACCGGATCATATAAAGTGAGAAAAATCTGTTGAAAAAGAATTTACGAATGCTTCAGCGATTTCAAATTGGAATCTCGACGAGTTTTTTTTAATGAATAATTAAGTTAAATTATATTCTATAATCAGTAAATATTAGCAAAACTCTAAATGTTTATTCAAAAAAGAAGAAATAAAAATCCTTATTTGTCTAAATAATAAGTTCAAAGATCTCACATTTGGAACGCGTCCTACCAAGTAGGCACAACGAACCGAAAGCCATATCCCACGATCATTTTCGACCTATCGGGTCTCATCAATATTTAGACGAACAAGGATTTTAATGCCCTCTTTGTTCGATATGTTATCTTCGTCTAAGAATCATTCGGAATCAACAGTGTAATTCAATGCCGGTAGGGGTATTAGCCCTCGGAGTAATTGTTTTTGTTGATTCCATATTTATATTAATATTTATATAATATATATATATATATAAGCATTTCTTTGTATGTTGAGGAATGGGTTAACAGTACCTATTAACTAATATCTGTAATAAAAAAAAACACTTTTATAGAAAGAGCGATGATATAAGTATTTGGAATTCTTCATTTTCTAGCGTATTTTCTTCATTTGCCAGATATCGATATTTGATTCATCGAATTTTTCCAACCATAGATAGGCGTAGTTTAAAGGGGGTGGGGGTAGCAACGAAACTCATTATCCAATACAGAACAATAGACATTATTGAAGTTATTTTGTTATCTTGAGAAAAAGAATAAGCACAAATTGCCTGTAAAATTGTTTTATCATCCCCGAAAACTCCGGTTACCAAAAATTATCAAAATCGTCGCGGTGGCTGATCAGCGACCGGCTGGCCCCCTAGGAAAACTCCAGTAACTAGGGAGTAGATTGCATGCCTGATAAACGAACCTTCATAGAGTTTCAGGAATAACTTTATTCTGAAGCTAAAAAGTCTACAATAAAATCTAATATAATTCCGGAATACCTATCTTCTGATATTTGGTCACCTGGCAGATGTGCGTGAACTGTGGGAATTTGACTCCGAAACCCTTTAACTTGAAAGGATCTATTTGTATTGTAACCAACTCAGCATTCTTTGTTGTGTTAAATACCTATATATACCACTAACAAGTTATTCGGTATACCAATGTCATAAATCACAAGGATATTGATTTTGCTGAAGATTAGATCTAGATAATAAATTATGAGAATCTGTCGATGTGACTTTCCAAGGCAATGGATACTGTGTTGCAGTTTAACAAAATTTTTATCATAAGTCTACAAGTTTTCAAATCCGAGCATTCTACTTTAATAGTTTATGTTTTCTTCTAACTTCTACAATTCTTCTTTTGTTTCCTTTTTTTTT
Source organism: Agrilus biguttatus (assembly GCA_963921985.1). NCBI lineage: Eukaryota > Metazoa > Arthropoda > Insecta > Coleoptera > Buprestidae > Agrilus > Agrilus biguttatus. The sequence goes on along the minus strand of OY998119.1, from coordinate 13,486,456 downwards.
GTTTTATGGGAAACTTAGGTATATTATAATATTATTTTTGATTATAAACGAATTTTCGGACCGTTATGTTATTGTGGAGGTTTTTTTTACTGATCGCGGACTATAATTTTGTCGGTCGGCTTGTAGTTCTTTTGTGCAGCCCCTTTTATAAAAATGAATCTATCGAGGGTGAAAGTAATAGTTGGCCAAATCAACCCCCACCCTATTAGTCCTTTATCCCAGCACCCTTGAATTTGTTACCTGCGTATTCACTCTGTATCAGTCTATGATCAGCATCCGATCTATGATATATACTCATCTTGAATGTGCTAAAAATTGTTTTGTGCATCTGCAATTGATATAATATTATAGTAATACTTCAAAATTCATCAAAAAAATTACTTAAACGTTTAACTGTTATTGTAAAAAGTGAATTGTTCATTATTTCATATGGAAACTCTATGGAAAGTGATTTCAACTCTGTGGGTATATAATTAACATGACTTACGAAGTTCTTCTCAAAATGAGATTCCTGTGGACTGATTCATTCGGCAAGTAACTTTTGGAAACTTACAATTTAAGTAAATGATTTTCATGGAAGCCACTTTATAAATAATTCTAGAAAATCGTTTTTGGATTTGTGTTTTACCGATGCACATTAAAAATGAATAAATCAATTTGTTGGTGTTCATTTTTTAAATTAAGCTATTTTTGCTGCTGTTTTAAAAAGTAGTGTTTGGTATAATAATTTAAAATTTTTTAACATTTGTAACAAAAAATAATAATGAGGTTAAATTGCAACTTATTTATTGATCATGAGTCTTTTCTAGAAAGATTCGTATACATAAGTCAATATTTTAGTTTGCCACATTTTATCCTTCTGAAGTTTCGATTTGTATTTTTCAAATGAACGGATTTTAAAGGACTGAGGGCTGCAATTCATTTAAACATTTATTCACTTTTTCAAACACTCTCTGTACGAAGGGTTGATAATATTGTACCTATATTAAGGACTATTTCCTTTTCGGTAAAACGTTAATAGCTTCTTACTTTTTGGGCCACTAACTACACTGTTTATTTTAATTTCATCGTTAGTAATAAATAAAAATAACTACTATTTTTTGTATCTGAACAAGTTTGTTATTGACCTTTACACATTATTAGCAATTTTTCCGGATGTAGTGCGTCTATCAGGACATGGTGTTGTTGGGTGGTATACTGTAGTAGTATTTACGGCCAACTAGTGGCTATAATGGCAGTCCCTCCTGATTAAAAGTCGCCTTGCCTTGCAACGCTGATTAGGAGCTATAAAAATTGTCTCGGCGGCGACAATACAACACTAGTAGTAGTATAAGAGCAAACGGCGTGATAGCGCGAATCAGTGCTGGCGTAGCGGTGGCGATACTTGAAATTATTTTATTGGCACTTAACTCCTGACAAATGAAGGCTGGGTCGTGACATTAACTGTGGGTTGTTGCGGGAGCCAACACTGATTTAACGGACGTCTCTCATCCAATGGCTCTTTTCCACTTCAAGGACTCACTGCCGTTAATTCTAACGATTGAGAACTCGATCTGGGTCATCCAGAATACATCAAGATCGGGCAATTCTTTAATCGAAAAATGATAAGGATTTATCATAAAGAAGTAATTCTGTTTTGAAAAAATAAACAAAAATAAGTTGTTTATCTGTTCGTATGTTACAGTGAATCTTTTCTAAAATTAAATAATCTTTGTAGTTATATAGATTTTAAAATATAAAAATTAAAAAAAAAATATATCTACCTCTGTAATAAAAATAAAAGTCTAAAAAAGCGAAAATACAAAGAATTTTGGAAAAATAATCCATAGAGTGGAGTATATTGGTAGATTTAGAAGATGAACGTCGATAAAAACTAAAAAATTTGAAAAAATCGAAAAAAGCGAAAATACAAAGAATTTTATTATATTATTTGATTTTGAAGAAAAAAGTCGGAACAACGCAAAAATTTAATCGAAAGAATTGAAAGAATTTTAACTTCTAATAGAGAAAAAAGATAAAAATCTACTAGGGTGAGAAAAGGGAAATTTAAAAGAAAAATATCTTTTTATTTGCTTTAACAGTCCTAATACTTCCGAGGGGAAAACGGAACCTTTATAAGCTGGTACAGTACCATTAAAACTTTCACAATGTCTAATTACTAATAATTCAAAAATATTGATAGGAAAATTGTAAAGAGAGCAGGTTAATTATTCTAATTTTTTTTGTGTATCATATGGTATCGTTTCAAACGGTCCAGTGTCAAAAATATTTTTCTTTAAAAGTTCAGGCGACACTGCAGGGTGATGTAGTGCTGATTATGTTTTCCAAAAACATGTTCCCTATCCGCTCTTAGTACCTCTGAAACTTGATGGTCGAAAAAACTACATTAATTCACATTAATAAAGAGTTTTGTAACTATAACTGCAAAAATAAAATTACTGTCTTTGCTATTTGTAATTTCAAACAAAACAAATAATAAGAACTATTATTTTTTCTCAATTTTAAATAAATAGACTATATATCTTAAAAGGTTGTGAATCAAAATAAAAGTTAAGTAGGTACATAATATTTTCTTGTGGTGGTGTAAATTATAAAAACTATAATTTTTCGAAATAATTATAACTATTTAATTAAGTATTTTGTTACGGTAAGGAACCTTCGGCGTGTTTGAGTCATTTCCCATTTGTATCATGTTTTTATTATTAAAAGAATTTCTTAATGTAACAGACTTACAGCTATAAGCAGGTCTGTATATCACATTGTCTTACAAAGTATCATTTCGTTCTCTCCTACGAGATGAAGTTTCAACTTCTAAAGAAACATTTCTAATGTGTGCTTTCGGCACTTTCTAAATAATAAATCAGCGGGCTTTCAAGTTTCAAGTTAAACTGAATTTTGTCTGGTGTTGAACGTGTACGACATGTTGCATAAGGTCCTTTTTGTCGCTAGGATTTTGTTTTGGTTGCCGTGGCCGTTGGCAAATTGAATTATGCTTAGGAGTTCCTCAGTCTTGTTTGGCAGCGACATTGGATTATCTAGTTAGCGGAGTGACAAGCAAACCTCTAGGGCCCAAAACACGATTACTGACCACCTATAGCTAGCTGTTGGTACAAAAAACGAACCTTATTTAATTATATCAATCCCCGTGGTAGCTTGTCGAACTGACGATGTCGCAAAGGTGAAATATGCCTGGGGCATCAAGACAGAAAAATTCGGTAGTTACTCGGTAAACCAAATAATTCTTCTTGCAAAGGCAATATTATGGTGTCAGACTTATTAAATAAAAAGGCATTTTAATTGGCTCCTAACAAATCAAATAAATGCAAGGGCGGAGTATAATAATCGTTAAATTTAATCACTTAATTGCGTAGCCCAAATTGATTTAATCGTTATAATATTTTGTTTTGCATATGTGTTTTTCCATGCCTATAAAATTGTTAAATGAAAAATAATTGGTTTGGTTGCAAAAATATTTTATTGTCACCACAATTATTATTTCTGAATATTGTACTTTTTTCAGGTGGATGAATTTTACGAAATAATTATTCTGGTTACAATAAAATATTTTTGCAACTAAAATAATTGTTTTCTATTTGTTATTAAAGACTTATATTTTTAGTATATAAAATTGTCATTATAGTATGTTAAACATTTATAATATTTAGGTATTTTACTTTGGGCGTCCCTTGTGTTTTGGAGCAAGCAATATCTTACAGTTAGGTTATTTTCTTGGAGGTTTGTAATTTTAGTTTCCATCATTCACTTTATTAATTGCTTTTTAATGAATTCAGTAATATAAAAGGACGTGAGCAATATCAATTTTCCATTATTATTCAGAAATTTTCGTGAAACGGGGTTGAAGTGAACGTCGTCGTTATCGTGTGTATAACACATGACTTCTAATCAAGTTGGCGGGCGTAATAAAAGTTAGGCAGACAAACAAGGCTGTTTATCACATATGGGTCGAAATTGAGCAGTTGCCGTTTGCACCCTATATTATCCCATATCCTCGTATTCCTTTATAAATGTAATAGGTAGATAAACCACATTTGGTCATTAATTAACATATCTATTCAAAAAAATAATTAAATTTAAGTGAATTTCAAACTGCTGAGTTTTCAGTAAAACAAAAAATTATTTATTTTGCCTCACTTTAACTTTTTATATAGGTATAGCATTTTGATATGATGATTTTTTTTTCACTATTTAGTAATTTATATTACCAGGGTGTCAGCTTTTCTAGAAAGTCTGGGAAGCCCAGAGTGATCTGGAAAGATTAAGGATTTTAGGGTGTAACATGAAGGAGTCCGGGATTTTTTGTAGTTCTTGTAAATAAAAAAATCTCTTATAGAGAAACAAAAGAAAGTTTTGGCCATTAGTGAACATATCTTTTCAAAAAACAATTAAATTTAAGTGAATTTCAGATTTATCAGTTTCCGATGAAACACAAAAATATGTATTTTACCTCACTTTAACTTGGTATAAAAACCATTTTAATATAATCAAATTTTTTACTGTTTAGTAATTTATATTACCAGAGTGTTAGGGTTTCCAGAAAATTAGAAATGCCGAGTGTTCAAGAAAAAAAAAGAAAGAATTTTGGGGTGTAACATAAAGGAGTCCAGGATTTTTTGTAGTGTTTGTAAATGAAAGAAAATATCTTACACAGAAACAAATAAGATACAGAAATATATTTTGACCTTCGTTTTAACATCGGGAAGTTACTCAATAAAAGTAGCCCTAACAGACAAAGAAAGCCAGGGATTTTTGTTTCACAAGCAATGAACAGTTTTTTCATAATGACTAACTATTTACGCTATCGATGCCGATAATGGCACCTTGGGCGAAACAATTATGCAGTATTTTTAATATAATTTATTATAAAAACTCTTGATAGTTGGCGTGTAATTTTTGTTCTGTGTTTTGTTTCTTTTCATTCAAAAACTTTTGCTGCATGCCGTAATAGTTCCTCTTGTCATAAGTCGCGCTCATGGCAATGGGAAAAACGAACAAACCGCCTCTAACCACCCTTCTGGTCTCGGACAATGCACGTCTGGTCCTCCGTTGTTTTGGTCCATTGAAGGCCCGCTGTGACCTCTGGAGAGACCAAGCACCTGGACACAACTTCTGTTGATCCACATTCATTACATACTTGTTTGAAGCAATGGCGGATTCAAAAGGGTTTGCAATGTTTAATTTACCGAATACGTTGCTCAACAACTGAGAATAAAGAAGTCACCCTCAAAAATTCTACTGTTAGAAAAAGCTCCGTGCTTTTGGACATCTCGAAACAAACTTTCTTTTGTTATATAGTGCTTGATAATAATTTGAAACTACTAGACGAAATAAGATTAGAACTATCCGTCGTTACTTCAAAATTCTGTTTCAACCGAGGGTGGCGAAGAGAATATTTTTAATTTACTTTGCAGAATCTTATGACACCTGTGTTTTTGTCTTGATTTGTCGCTTATTGGTGCTCAAGTTTATTCTGTAAGAGTTTGGAAAAGTATAGTAATGAAAATTAGGAATGTATATTGTTGTAAATGCTTTTCATTTTTGGATTTTCATCGTATTACTGTGTTGGCATTCAGAGTAATGGAAACTATGATACAGAACATAAATTAGGGGTCTGTGAACAGAGCGTAAATTGTTCGATATGCGATCTCCAAATTGGCAGTGGCATCGACCTCGTCTGATTGTAATATAGAAAGGTCTGTAATAGCTCGAACCGAGCCAATTTCTTTATTTATCTCCGATTGGGGGTTGTTTTCCCCTTTTCAATGCGAAAACATTGAATCGAAATTACGTTTGCATTCACTTACAAGTCTCGTGCGCTTCTAACAGCTTACATAAAAGTTAAGACTTATCGAAAAAGGATACACCAACCACAGCGTGTGATATGATCACGTTCTGGCTTGTATCTGAGCGAATGACCAATGGAAAAAATATATAGAAAGACAACAAAAGCTGCTACCCTTCTCGCGCAGCAGCATTGGTCAGTAGGGAGTGGTCATTGGGGTGGACAGCGCTCGAAAACGGTTGGCTATTCAGAGCCCTTTGCTAATGTTATCTACCTAACACGTTATATAAAGAAAACCTGTTCTGTTACAAAACCTCTATTTAATGAATAGGTACATAAGAAGACAAAAATGATCAAAAAATAAAACACAAAATATACTTAGACGCATTGGTTTTACTGGGTCTATTTGTGGCAGTCCAAAAAAATACACAATGTTTTTAGAAAAGACCACAAAATTTGGCATTTGCGTTATTATTTTTCTGTTGTGCGTAAAGTTGAAAGAAATTAGAGTGGATTCACTGTTTTCTTTTATAAGCAAAGTAAAAAGTGAGTTTTATTGTCCACCACAACTGGCACCGTCGGATAATAATGAGAAAAGTACAAAAAACACCAGTGGCTAGAGAGCAAACAGCCTACAAGAGCGCTGGTGATATGTGGGACAATTAAAAATATCAGCTGAGCTAGTGATTGCTAATCCCGGCAGGGTGCTAACAATGGGTTCGTGAAGGGGTGAGTAGTACGCTTGTCGAGTGTCATTACTACACCCCGGCACGTCGGGGGGTGGGTCCCGAATTGCAGCTGTTTTAAGAAATCGATACCAAGCACTCTTGGCGAGAAGAACTAAGACGCTTATGACCACAAACCATATAAAAATTTATATAATCAAAACAGAATCATTGCAATCCCTGACAGACACACATATGAACAACTATCAAATATACCTACCTATAAATTGACAGGGGTGTTGGTAGTATGGGAAAAGGAAAGCACTACAGCTAATGACAATATTTTTCTATATAGTGTAGAAATCAGATATTTACAAACTTAAATGTGGAACCTTTGAAAGTGTTACACAAGATACAATAGCAAAAAGAGCAAACAGGAAAAAGTGATCGAAAAAACTTTCATACATAGTTTAAAAATAAACAAAATTTATATTTAACTTTCAATGTATCGCAATTTCGAACTCTGATATCTTTATTCAAAAAGGATCTTGTTGAATGTTATTGAATCCCATAATAAGTAGCAAATTTTTACAAATGGCGTTCACTATTGCTATGAGTACTGATTCATTAGCTAAAAAGGCCCAATGTTTAGTGTCAGTGTTTCCTTGGAAATTAGTCATATAATTCAAAATAATTTGAACGATCCCAATATTTGTGAGAAGTTTAATTGTGTTTTGCTACATATCACGAATGTTTAAATATTGTCGTTTTCATTTGTTGATGCTTTTTGATAACGGAAAACCAAGGGCTATTTGAGGATATTTCTCAGTGGCCTTTTATGTTTTTACAAATACTCCAGGGTGGACAGCTAGTCCTACATAATGCATATACAGAAAGTGTCTAAAAAGAGAACTATAAGATGATTAATTGTTCTTATACAAAAGGCATTTGGGACTAGTTTTATTTACGTATTTCTGTATACTATACTATACTATACTACATATATTTCATATTGTAATGTAATATTTTTCTGATTACTTATTTACACATTTTAATTAATTATATTCGTTACGTAATAATAAGTTCGATTCAATTCTTTAAAGGAAATTCTTTGTTACAGCAGATGCAGATGGGGCAGATCTAGGCGATCACCAGGACATTTTGACATGTGGAGCATGCCAAAAGCCCTTCGCCCTTTCGGATATCGTTCGCTTCATTCAGCACAAAGTCACCTCCTGCAACAAGGAAAATTTTGCAGGAGGACATTGCTTCGCTGTAAGCGGAGATCGCGAAAGGGACAACGACGATGGCCCTTTGCCCCTTTCCACTATCAATACCAGAAGACCGAGCATCTCGGCCCCCATATCTGGGAAGAAAGTGGCTGGAAACAGCAGCAGGTATGTAAAATTTTTATTAACACCTTCTTAACATATAATATCAGAAACATTACAGGACATTCTTTGTAAATTATTCTTTTATTCTGTATTAAACACAGGTGCCATATTGTTAATGCTTTTATGTTGAAATAGTAACCAATGATAAATATAAATAAAATTATGGAATCAACAGGAACTACTACTCCGAGGGCTAATACCCCTACCACCATTGAATTACACTGTTGATTCCGAATGATTCTTAGACGAAGATAACATATCAAACAAAGAAGGCATTAAAATCCTTATTAGTCTAAATATTAAGGATCAAAGATCCCATATTTGCAACGCGTCGCACCAAGCAGGCACTACAAAGCGAAAACCAAATCCCACAACCGGTTTCGACCTATTGGGTAATATTTAGACTAACAAGGATTTTAATCCCTTCGTTTTTGGAGTAGTAATCAATGATATCAAAATGAACAAAAGAATGTAATCTTTATGACCAGAGTATGAGGCTTTCATTTTATAATTTTAACCGAGTCAAAGTTCGATTTTTCCAATCATTTCGGTTGTCAAGTACTTTTATTATGATGATAATGAATGAATGACAATATAAAAATAATTGAAAACAGCACAAATTGTTTGTTAATTTTTTGTTTACGCCTCTCTGCATTGCGTATTTGTTGCTCTAGGGTACACACGCCACCCCCTGCTTCTCCCCGATTACCAGCACCAGGCGACCTTTGCGTGGACGGTGCCGCTTCGTCCACCCCAAAGAGGAGAGTGTCGAGTTCACCGCTGATGTCGTCCAGCCCGGATGATGCCGAAGACATCAAGCCTGTTATCAAACAAGAACGAATGGACACAACGTCCTCGCCGGATGAAAACAGCCATAAGAAGTCGAGGACGGAAGTTGCAGACGCCGAATCCAATACAACGAATAGCGGTAAGAATTTTACCTATATTTTTCTTTTAACAGGTGCACGTGTATATCATAAGAAACGAACGTGAAAAAGTTCATATGGAGATTTAAAGATAACCTGCTCTCTCATTTCCATTACTCATTAAAGTTTACGTTTGAGGAGATTCTCGAATAAATCTGATGTAGGTTATAGATATAGGTATTCACTTTTGATGGCAAAATTTCATTATAAACCAAAAAACAAAAACGAAAAGACAATTCGTGATATAACTGTACTTGATTGTGGAAAAGTTTTGATCTGATACTATTGCCAAAACATACTTCAATGTTTTGGTGTGTTTGAACTAGTTATTTAATTAAATTGTACAGTAATTTTGAATTATGTATAATATCACAACCATTTCTATGCACCTTCCTTATCATCTGTTTAATTTAGAAAATATTTTTAGGGTGTTGTACCCTATCGTTAGAAACCCTTAAAAATGAATTAGAGTTTTTATTTGCCTACCTACTAGTACTCTTCATTATGAAATATTAAATTTCAAAGTTGTTTGCAATGTTACCCTCTGCTTATCTATCTAAAAATATGAAAAATCCTGTAGATAGATTGTGATCACCACTCTCAATTAGTAGCTTGTAGATTTATTGGTTTTTGGAGTAATTAGGTTAAAATTTGCAGAAGCTTTGAAACCCCTTCGTAGAATCATCAAAATGTTCTTGGTCACTTTTATGAGTGAATATTTTGAACTACCCTCGTAATTACACCATTCTTCGATCCATAGTCCAGTGGAAATGTTGTGCATGTTTCCAACAATCGTCGGTAATGCACCTTAATGTTGTTTCATATCTCATTAGGCATGCTATTCGTTAGATACACCATACGTTAGGTACATTTGTAAATGCTTTTGTTGCCACCAATACACTATATGTACGTATCTTATTACATAGATATAATAGATAGGTGGGTACAAAATTGTATATATTATATGTACAAATATGTAATATGTTTGTTTGTACGTGTGTAAATATGGGACCGCCACAACATTATAAATCACGGCGAGGATGCATCTAATACAAGCTGTTTACCTTCAGTATTTGGTCCGGTGCGATGTGATGTGATGTTTGTACCGTTACGTCGATTCTTACCTCATTTGCCCTTCTTTAGGCTTGCAGTTTTATACGCGAAAAGTAGGCAAAGGTAAACAACCTATGTCTATATCAAAATTTAATTAATAATACTGTCATAGTTCCCTCTATTCAACAGCTAAATGAAATAAAACTTTTTCTCAAAAAACAACCAGGTTTTTCTTTCGGTCTATAAATTCTCTTCAATTTGAGTTTTTTAGAAATGTTATTACGTCAAGGAGTCAAATGAAATTTCAAAATAAGTCTCCAGAATTAATCAGATTGACTACAGACTCTACATTTGACATACCTGTTTGTTTAACTTTTTACCTATTAAATTGAACCGGAAAGAAACCGTCTCATTCTTTATTGGAAAATTAATTATCTTGTACCAGATAAGTAACTATTAATTAGGAAAAATTTTCGTTAATAAATATTGGATTAAATGAATCGTCTAGGCAGTTTATCTAGTATTGTTTTTTAAATAATTTAAGTAAGTTAATAATTATCCATTTTTTATAAAATACGTTGAATTTTCTGGTTATAAAGCATGGCATTTAGATAATCTTCATTTATTCATTAGACACCTATAATATAGACGAAATTAATTGACAATAAATGATCATTTATTAATTGGGACAATCCTACAAGCCATTGAATATATTCCGATGTAATAAATTATAAGTTTGCAATTTTATTTGTCTTAAGTCTCCTGTATTTTTTAAATAATAATGAAAACTGTTTACCGTAGTTACATAAATTTCTCATATTTGAGAAGGAGGAGTTTACCTTTTCATTCACAGAATGAAACAAGGTTTACCCAACAATAGCAATTAATTAGAATTTACTTTCACTTGGATGATGATTTATGCGCTTTTTGACGGTATCGTCGTCATTGTTCTTCATCACGAAAGCATTGATTCCTAAGTTCCTTTTAGCATTGGCAATTTACGATGCAGGTTGTAGTAAGTTCTTGCTCGAATAGCGAGAGATGCGATGACTCAGCCGTTGAAGTTTAATTGCGTAACGAATTAATAATTATTACAAAAAATGACCTTTTGGTGAAGAGATTCAAGACCGTTCAAATCTAGACAAGGTGAACGATGCGCACGATAAGGACTTCATTGAGTAACAAACACAAAGTAGCCATTATCGGAAAGAGTTGAACTATTGAACCCTGATATTTAAATTTAGAAGGATATACGGTTCGCGTATCTTGTCATCATGTTTTCAAGTGTCCGTGTTATGGCGAACAAAAAAAAATCACTTTTAACAAAGAAGGTTAAAACTTAATGGATTCTCGCTTACTTTTAAATCATAGTCTTCAATCCCATAAGGTTTTCCGGTTGCTGTTGTTCTCGATAACAAAATTTCGTAATTGATAATGGTAAATGACAACTAAATTTAAATAACTTTAACTTAAATTCTTGTTGAATACAGTTGCTTTGATTTCTACGGTGCTGTTGGTAAATTGCGGGTAGCAAAATGGCACCGAACACTTATTTGTTTTCGTAGCTCAATAAAAAATTCGGACGCAACAGTAAAAAAAATATATTTACAATCTTTACAGTAAATAAATACAAAACTATATAAGATTATTAAAATGCAAAATGATGAAGTTGCTTGAATAAAATAAAATGTTAATCGTTCAACTGCTGGAATGTGAATGCCTGTTTTTGGATGAAATATGCATATTTAAGCGGGCGAAAATAGTGCACACTATAGTACAGAGGGTGCAAATCTCCATAGCAACAGGGTCATTACTCTATTTCAGGTAAATGTACAAATACCTTTTGGCAAAACCCACTTACCTGAATGATAGTGAACTTACCGATTTTGGTAAATATAGAAATAGAAAAGTTTAAAATAACTATAACCTAATGAAAATATACAAGTCTTAATAATAGTAAAAAAGAACTAAAAGAGTGCTATAAAAGAGAGCGTAGGTATGTAAGTAGCTATCCCATTTGTGTATTTAAATGTAGGGGACCATTCTTTGTCTTATCCTCCCCCTTCACCCGTGTATATGCTAGCAAGAAGAAATATCAGATAAGGTGAGAAAGTGCCATAGAAACAAAATAATTTCTCTTAATGTACTTTCTATGAATAATATTACTACTTCATTACCATCTGCATTTAATTTTCACCCTTAATACTTCTCGGTTTCTCTAGTGCCTTTGGCACTGGTTGGACCACGGTTCAATGTAACAGACTTCGAGTCGGATGAACGGTTTCGCCACACGACCAAGATGATACACAGGAAGAAAAAAAACGGAATGAACGAGTTCGTAAAATAGTAGTACGTGCGAGATGAAAAGGAAGAAGAAGGGGACCGACAGGGCCCAGGTTTTATTATTAGTCGTGGTAATCGCAGGGGCACGCGCTTTACTAATTCTTTTATCCATTTACGATTCGGTTGCTTCCGCCACCGTTCACTACCGTCTCTGATGCTTTACCAACCACCTCGGTACAACTACATACTTGAAAAACCACTTTTTACTGGTCCTGTGGCGCGTGGTTGCATCGTTTGCGCTATCTTGACATACAACTTACACAACATTACGTTCCTGGGGTTAGATGCTACACGAGTCTTTGTTAAAGAATCTATCTATTCAGTGAACCCTTAAATGCATTGGTACACACATATTGTTATAAGGAAAAAAAAATTAAAATCCGAAAGGTTTCACAAGGGGACAGTGCAAAAAATAATAATTGGTAGATGGTAAGTTAGATTTTGCCTGATGTGGAGGAGGACAGCTGGTAGTTTTTAACTAAATTTAAATTAAAAGATCTTTAAGAAAATATTTGTATTTAACCCCTAAACGTATATTACTACACTTTTTGAAATAAACTCTGAAATATAAATTTTACGCAGTGTCAATGAGGTTTTACCCGAAGAGTCCAACGGAACCCATCCTGTTGTTGGGATTCTAACTTCTAATAAAACGAAATGAGATATTTACTTTTTTGACTGAATTTTATGATATCATGCAATCCATAAATCACTAAGTACATTATTTTGTTGTTAAAAGATAATATAACAACACAATAGACAACTAAAACACTTAAAACGAAGGAAAAATAGGTAGATAAATGTTACCATTGTGTACCAGTGCGAGCTCCTCCACTAAAAGCTTGTTTAAAATATAGCAAACTAACATGAGGATGCTTTTGAAGGTAACCAAGCAAAATTCAGAGCATTTACATTTGAATACATGCATTAATACTACGCCTGCTTTCGCTGCAGGCGACGCAGCGCGTAATTAATATTAGGACAGGGGGCTGTTATGTAAAATTTTAGGACAAACCTTTGATTAAATTTAAATATTGTTATTAGGAACTGATAATTTATAGCTTGATATTGTACAAATTTTTGAAAATTTTGTTGATGTGCATGTCTAATATTCTAATTAATTAATTCAATAGAAACTATTTCGGTTTGGTGACATTCCAGGACACTCTTTTTGATCATTTCAAATTTAATATACTATTACGATGATGAAATGGAATCGGCCTTTACTTGGTGAAAAGTATTCGTAGTAAATATAATAAAAAACAAGAAAACATTCACAAAATTATTTAATTCAACAACAATTGTTTCGCTAACACTGTAGCTTCTTTAAGTTGACAATGAATATATATTCATGAATATTACAGTTTTTAAATCAAGATATTTCATGTTGTGTGCTGTAGATTAGGTAGTTACCTTTCAACATCAGTATTATTAGTGTAGATATTTATCTACATAATATTAGCCTGGGCAGAGCATTTAATACTTCGTTGTGGATCACTCGCGTAATAAAGAATAATTAAATTTCTTTTAATTCACGCAAAATCTTCTAAACGATCTTCAGGTTCAAGTGTCCTCTACAACGAATATATAGTCAATCTGATTAAATAGATATTGAAACTCTTCCATTTAATTTGGTTAATAGTCGTGTATAATGTTTAAATTTGGAAGTGTTCTCGTGGCGATTACGATTAAAGGCAAAATTGAAGGGACACAATAAAAAAGTATTGAATGCAAAACAGATGGGGTGGCGTGCTGCCTGATTTGCACAATAAGTGCTGTCCATCTCCGCTGGACATCACCCTTTGGATAGAATACCCCTTCGCATTTAAGTCGTTCATCCAACCGTGAATGAATCACGTTCAAATTTTAAACTCTATTGTGCCTCCCTTGCGAATGATAATGTCCAGCGGTACAAGCGCTAACGTGACATGTGTCTGATGCTCTTGAGAATTGCGATTTTAAAAAAATACCGAATCGATAATGCCGCAGATAAGATAAGTACAATTATATTGCTGACAAGAGCGGCTATGATTACGCACACATTACATAAACTTTCTGCGGAAATGATTCATTGGTCAGGGTTTTGCAATAGTACCTATTATTAGATATCGATATCGTGTACCAAGGAGGATATAATAAAATTTATTTGTTAATTTGGGTGTATTGGATTTAAAATATATACTTTTTAAATGATAATTTTGACTCATCTGGAATGCACGAATCGACTTTCAACCAAAGCACAATTAAAGAAACCTGTAGCAGGGAACTGCGAATCGTCTGGATAACAAAATTCGATGGGCTAAGTTGGAAAAGTTCGGAAAATAACAATTTTATTAGTTCGCTAGCAAGATCGTAATTTGACACAATTCTGTTTCTTATTTACATTATTTTTGTCAATAGGAACAATTATAGAGATAATTGAATACATATTTCCGCAATTTTACTAGTAAATAACAAGTTACTATGTATATTTTATTGTATTGTTGAGAAGATCAAGTTTTTACCTACATTAACTTTGATAAGATGCAGAAGCGCATTTTAATATTTTTGCTGCAAAAAGAATGAGAATTTTTGCAAGTACGGTTTTGAGGAAATATTATTTAGAGAAATTTATATATATAATAGTATTGCAAAATTAACATAAAGTAAGTGTGTTTATTTATTTTCTAAAATTCTATATTCACATTGTTGTTTTAGTTTGACTTTTAGAATAGATCGTTATATAATTCAACAGGTAATAACATACGAGATCACAATAAAACAGCTTTTTGAATAGATGAAGCGTTTAATGATTGTAACTCCATAATAAGTAAAACAAACTCAAAAACTTTTATTGAACACAATATATATTTCGGCACACTGTGCCTTCTTCAGGTGTAGAAGTAATATAAACTAAAACTAAAACATTTTGACTTATATACTAAACTTAATAGCTAAAGAGAGAAGGGGGTTGAAAAACTAAATATTTAATAGTGGGGTATTTACAACGTCTGTTTGATCATTTGGAATAACTCCTAATATTATTAAAATTTTGAAACTATCACTAAAACTATGTTTATTAACTAACAAAAGTGCCGCATACGTAGAATTACAGTTCTTATTTTCATATTTTTTTTGTGTTGTTTAAGCCTCTCACTAAAACATCTTCCTGTCTGACCTATATAAACTTTATTAGATGTGCCGCAATTTAATTGATAAATTCCTGATTTAGCATCTTTCTTAGTAGGGTCTTTGTTATTTTTGGTAAAACTTCCTAATGTATTATGAGTTTTAAACGACACAAATGTATCTGTAAATTGAGAAATAAATTTACCTATTGTTAATGAAATATTGCCTAGAAATGCAATTGAACAAAATTTCAAGAGGTTTCTTCTAAGTGGGTATACTAAGTTTAAAGTTTTGTTTTTTAGTTTTTTGTTTAGGATTGACGTAATTAAAGAGTGTTTATAATCATTATTGGCTGCAATAACGTAAATTCTATTTAGTTCTTTGTTATAGTTATCTACTGACAAAGAGGATTGATAATAGTTTAAAAAGACTAGAGTGGAAAAAAGCTAATTTATGACTTATCGGATGGTATGAACATTTATAATGGTATCTGTCTGTGATTCTTTATGAAAAATAGCGAAGGAGTGTTTATTATTTACATTTCGGATAGTTACGTCTAAAAAATTTATAGATTTGTTTATTTCTTCGTCTAGTGTGAAATTAATTTTTGGATTTAAATTATTAACTACGTTAAAAAGGTTTTACAATAGCCTATCTGTACCATTAAAACATATTAGGATATCATCTTCATAGCGATACCAATAAACACTTTTTAAACAAAATATTCGAAGTTAATTTAATTTCTAATTCATTCATGTACTTGTTCAGGTGTTAAAAAATAATTTAACAGCGTAGATACATACATCTGCATTCTATAAGTATTCGTCTTAGAAAAGGAAATTTATCAAGCACCCTCATGGCCATTTCTCTAGCCACTGCGATAAGGCGAAAATGGTCGTGTTATGTAAATTTTGACCGCTTTTCTTTTATACCGTCGATAACCCTTATCATTTTCTTGTTAATGGTCGGTACAGCGCGGAACCGCAAAAATTTTACACTACAAAGGGAATGACTATGTTCATATATTATAAACATTATCATCTCATAAATAATAATTTCATAAAATGACTCTATAGTTAGTACCTACATTTCTAAACTGATTATTTCGTTTAATCGCTTCTTTTAAGGGGAAATATCAGTTTCTATCTAAATTAAATGCACAAATGATTTAGAATGCCTGTACCTACCATTTCCTGTAGAGAATATTTTCATGAAATCGGACAAAAAATAATTTTCTGTTTGTATGGCAACTACTTACATGTAATCTACGTTAATTATTTTTGTTTCTATTTGAATATGCTTTGGAAACATTAGTCAATACCAATATTACTTTATTAATGAACCTTTAGGTGATATTCCACAGCGTATAATCACTCTAAGGAAATTATTTTTTGGAGTCATGAAAACAATTGGACTACAAATTTGTTGTAATACGAGGCATGTTTTTAAGTACCGAAGTACCGTTTTGAAATTAATAAAAAACGTTTTATTTTTACATGAAAGCCTGTACCTTAATCTACTTTTCTACATAATTTCCTTCAATATTGAGGCACTTGTCATAACGTTTGATCAGTGACCAGTTTTTGAATACCCTTCGCCTGACTTGTTAACTGTTAACTACTGCATCACAACTGTATTGACTTCGTCATCGTCTTGAAGACGCTGACCGTCCAGACGTTTCTTCAAGTGAAGGAACAAATGGTAGTCACTGGGCGTCAGATCAGGGCTATATGGAGAATGATCTAGAGTTTCCCAGTAAAAAGATGTGATAAGATCTTTGGTCCAATTAGCCATATGCCGACGGGCAGTGCCATGCACATTTGTGCGGCCATCTTTAAATGCTCTCACCCACTTCCTTACCACCTTACCATTCCATCACTCATAATGTTTTGTTTGTAAACTGCACAGATCTCAGATTTCACGATGAATTCGGTTTTAGCACTAAGGAATCGTATAATAGCTCGGACTCCGGATTTCACACTCGGCAAGACTCACGATTATCGGAGGCATCTTAAACACTCAGTAAAAAACGTAAAGAAGGGCGGATCAGACTATAATGGCGTCAGTACGTAAGTGAGAGATGTAGGTAGTCAGTGGGCATGTGCGGAACGCTGACCACAGCGCTGCGGCGGCAGAATTTCAAAACGGTACTTACTTAAAAAACATGAGTCGTATATAGTAAGACGGCAAAATCGTGCTAATTCGAATAATATGTAGCAGGGCACGTAAAAAAGATTACCTGTACTTGTGGGAAATCGTTGAAAACAGTTTTCTTCAACAAAAAATATTAATCTAAGTTGAGAATAATAATTCTGATCGTGATTAGGTATACTTTCTTACTAGGTTTAAACTTATTAGGGTTTTCCGTGATACGGAGTCCGATTCGCATTTCTATAGTCGCTCGAGTGCGAGCGAAGGAGGTTTGCAAGATGTTTCCGTTTCCACTTTGCCCTCTGTCATCTCTTCCAGCTCCTTCTCCCGGTGCTCGCCTTCTCCTTTAACACCCCTCCCCCGCCCCGTTTTTCTTCTGACTCGTGCGATAAATAATCGCCGGTTCGTGGGTCCTTTTGTGCTCCTTCCGCGGCCACATTTTAAACATATGCAAATGTTCGTAAGCCTTCTGCGTTGACCGTGACTAGAAAGTGGAAGAATTGCTGCGGCAAAGACGACGAAAAGTGGACTTAGGGGGTTGAAAAGAAGGATTAAGTCGCGTATAAAATGATGAAATGCTCGCCAGCGGTAGTCGGTGATGACGCTGCTTCTGACGACGCCGTCAGCGACACTGCCGGAGCACCCTTGGATAAGTACTGACTGACAGACGATGTCAATTGAATAGGCGTCCTTTTTCACTCTCTACGTTATATATAAGCCGAATATCATTTCAAAAGGCGTTAAGAGAAGATATATACCGCTCACTATGTACATCCTTACATCGCTAAGAAAATATATCTTAGTTTATTGCAGATATAAGATTTCTTGTGCCCATAAATGGCATTCCTTCTGAAAATTCGATTAACATTTTGAAATGAAGAAATGAGAAATTGGGTTGGTCGATAGTTTCGGTAGAATGGACATCAAAAACTTATTCTTTAATGAGAAATTCGATATTTGTTTTCAATATAATCCCAGTAATTAATTACACAAAAAAACAACAATATTCTAAGTATAAGAATAAAGGCTTTCACGGCCCGAATCCACAGTAGAATTGGAAACACTTTTCGGAATTTGCTTGTGGGATGCCAAATGAAAGCTTCTCTTCTTTCTAATACAATTTCTCCATTGAAATCTCGAAACTACTGTAGTGGTTAGAAAAGTATATAGAAATCAAAAGTATTTTGGGTAGAAGGATATTTCCCGAAGAAAGTTATTTGAAATAGTTATTAAAGTCGTCAATTTTTCATAAACCATCTTAACAAAGTACTGTTTAAAAATGTGTTATTGTTATTCAATCTCATCATGGAAAATCGATAGAACTCTTGAAGATTACGACATGTTTCAAAGCAATTTGTGGTTTAACTTAACTTTGAGGTGACCTAATTTACTAATTTTATTCTACCCTGTATATATTTGAAATTGAAGAACGTCAATTCGACGAGTGACTTGCTTCGTCCCCGTTCCATTGGGCCGCCGGTTTATTAAAAAACAAAATCGGTTCCTAGATTGATTTACGGGCCGTCGATAGCAGTTGTCATGGCTGCGAAATTCATAATCGCGTATTGTGTTTCTCAATTCAAAATTGGATATCAGAACGACAACGGCAAACTGTAACGGGCCCTTCTAATGGATACAGTAAACTTATCGTGAAAAGTCCTTGATATTGGTGTGAGGGCGACATGCGGTTAGAATTCCATTATGAAAATTTATATTCCGCCGAGGATTGAATTAAAATTTATTGTGAAGCACATGTCCTGGCATCAGCGAACATTACCAAAGAAAAATCTAGCAGTAGATGTCATATTAACGAGGTAACATTGCAAATAAATTGTTAAGGGACGTAAAGTAATTACAAGTGATACATTTACGAATTATTTTTGATTTTTTTTTTGTTTGGATGAATTGTTTTAGATGTGACGGTTGTTGTTGATTGTAAATCTCAATTTCTTCGATGTATTTTCAATTATCTTTTTTGGAATAGTTACGCTTTCGAAAGAAATTCAAGATTTTTCAGAGACAGTAAATTGATACGCTGGGTCATGTTACACTTGACAAAAGAGAAGATTTTGATGTGTTGCTTGCTGTTAACCAATTTACCAATTTTGATGAACTTTGTTTCCTAACATTAACGCAGTGTCACCCTTAAAATATTTTTGGGTAGAATGATTTTGTTTTTCAAAAATTGAAACAAAAATGTTTTGATATTTGAAAGTATTATTTGAAAAACTGACAACTGGATTTTGAGTGAAACACAATTATGATTGTGAGCCAAACAGAAAATTTAAAATTTTTTTAATTAATTTTGATACTTTGATTAAGTTGTTCATTTGTTTTTTGTTTTTATTAGTTTTTAATGTGAAAATAATAATCTAGTGAAAAACTTAAAGCACTAAAACCATTATTAAAAAGAATTTATCTCTTTACATTTTAATTTTGAAGAATTTTGTGGGAGGGGGGATTCAAGATTTTGTTATTTTTGCTTATACAGGAGAAGGGGGGGTTTGAAATAATTGAAAATTTGCTTACATAATATTTGAACGTCCCCTAAAACAATCTTCGAGTTATTCAACTTTTCAATATCTTCGCAAAAATGGTTTAACCCTTCTCTATTTTACTGGTCCAAGAAGTACAGATAGCTCCTAGTCTTAGGGGCGCATAGGGCGCCACCGCCTATCCACCCACTCACTTTTACTCGTTGTTATATTTCCATGACCGAAATTTAAAGTCCCGGCACGTCCGGCACACCCTTGCCACGTTGCCGTCTAAAATTCGCGACGCATAAATGTGTCCGAACTATTTTTCATCCCTTTTTTTTACTGTGCGCTATTATTTTGTCGCGGTGAGGTCGTAATGGCCTTCATATAACACACACACATATGCGCATATGGATCGGCCACCACCGTTGCGAAATGGACACCGAAATTGCCTTTTGCGTCCCATATATAAGACCGCGATCACCACCACCCCCAACTAAACGACATTCACTTTGTAAAGCCATTTATATTTTGAGAACCACTGTAAAAAATCATTTCAGACAACTGTTGGTGCTAATAGTGTTCGCCCATGAAAGGGATGGAATCTTGCCAAACTTGCAGTATACGTTATATAAATAAATGAAGAATAAAGTTTTTCAAAAAACTTTATTGGGTCGTTTTTTATTACATATTTTAAAAATGGATACATATTACCGGTTAGGTGTCAAAATTGTTTCTAATAAGGGGGTGACCCTGCGCATCCACCAGTTATTATTTTTTTAAACTGTCAATGGTGTAATTGTAATTGAATAAGTTATAATAAATACACGGAGAAGTTTCAAATGGAAGAATTATTAAGATGCTCAACAATTGTTTGGGCTAAAAAACATTATCAAAAATAATTATAATTATAGACTATTTGTTAATAAATAATTTTTCCAAACATCTACACGTTTACATGTTCATTTTACTATAAATGTTTTGTGTATCCAATTTATTGGTGTTTTATAAAACTCAAAAATAATAATAAACGTTTTCATGATTTTTAAACCGTATCAAGATTATTAAGAAATACAAAAAACTGCGGGAAATATGCTGTGAATTCTCTACAGGTAACTTTTTGTGACAATGTGGCTATTTATTTATTTATTAATTTATTTAAATTAGGAGCAGTACAAGTACATATTTTTTTGAAGTTTTTAACCTGTCTGAAAGCCCTGCTTTAACTTAAATCTAACAAATATTACAGTTAATAATACAAAATTACAAAATACACTTGGTATTTATTTCACTAAATTTATTCAAAATATCGGACATATGTTTCAAACTTCTCAGTTTATTATCAACGAATGTAAAGAGGATTTTAACACAATGTGATTTTATACAGGTTTGTGCGAGGGTGGTGGGATTTCCAAGCATTAAATGTGCTCGGTAATTGATCTTATTAAGGACGACACCGAAAGATCTATCTGATCGTTAGTAATATTAAGTTGTTTATTTTTAGCTTTTGGAATTTATACTATTTCAAAGTAGTTCAATTTGTTACCAACATATAATACTTAGAAATCCTTTATCCTAAATGATCATATGATAAATGTAATATTACTTATAATTTTGTTTTGGTGGAAATGTTACGGGTATAGTTAGATGAGCGAATTAACCTAGGTTTACCCGGGTAAACTGCGTATAACCCAAGACTCTTGGATAAAGTCCAAAATATATTGGAATTGTACACGTTTCGGGCTTTACCCGGGTAAACTGGTTAAAGTTGGATGTACTATAAATGACTCATATAACTCAAGACGTTATTAAGCTATATCTGCGCTTGTGTGAAGAGTGTCAAAACAACTGAAATCTGTCAAAAACGGACTTGTGGTTAGGTTAGGTTAAGTTAGGTAAAACTATTAGAAATCTTTGCAACTTCAAATGTCACAGCAGCATGTCTTGTTTTAACAAATAAGTACTCGTGAGTAGATTACCTTTAAGAGAATACAGTTTTAGAATTCTAATTTTTATTTGTAAAATGTGTTTTTTGAATAAAATATGTTTTTCAAACATTAATGGCCTTATCATTTATGGTACATCAAACTTTAACCAACCGAAAGCGGATAAAACGCGGTTTATCCGAGTAAAGCCCGAAACGTGTACAATTCCAAATATATTTTGGTCTTGGGTATTACGCAGTTTACCCGGGAAAACCTAGGTTAACTCGATTATCTAACTTTACCCGTAACAGATACAACAACATATTAAAAATTTCAGTTTTAAAATTCTTTTGTTGTTGCTCATACTCTATGTAATAAAATACGAAAACTTCGGTCTCGTGAATTTCTTATAGAGAATTTATACATCATTTACGTAAACTAAATCAAAAATGATCGAGACTTGTTTGATGTACCTACTCAATAAGTTCTGATTTCATCTCAATTTCAAACTGTCAATACTTCGCAATATGTCGAATATTATTTTGTAACCCCGTATAGGTTAAATTTGACCCGTCAAAAAGAGTTAGAATAAAGAGACACATATTAAGTTGTTGTGAAAGCTTATGCCTTGGTGTGGCATGGAGTTACTTCCGCCTTGGAGGGTTGGAGGACAAGTTACGAAAGAATGACAGTTTGTTAATTTAAAAGGCACTGTACGATGTTAGACGTTTGACACGAAGGGGTGAATTTACTGACGAATACTTTGCACGCCCTTCTTGAAAGTGAAGAAGGATTGAGGTCCTGAAATTAGCATTTAAAACAATAATTTTATCTCCAAAATATTTAGATTGAGATATTTTGTGCCATGTCGTAAAGTTTATACTTCACAAACAAATTCTAATTCATGACAAATATTTTTAATATTCAAAAATTAACAATAAGGCTGAATTATTGATTTTGAATGTCACCAAGGGGTGAAAAATTATTATGCCAGCACAATTGTAGATTTAGACCCATTGCTTTCAAAAATTTAGTATATGTTTTTAAATTTCCTGGTTTTAAGAAAAACTGTGTTATGAAGGATGTAAGGATTTTGAGCCAGTAATGTGTACTACTTTTTACAGTTTATATTTATGATTACTAAAGATTGACATTTGTTTCAAGCGATTATTATTTCTATTTAAACTGTCTATGGTACAATTATGATGAAACATTTTTAAATATTTTAATAAAACACAAAGAAAGTTTCAACAAGAAGGTTTATAAACTTTTACAATTGTTTCGGCCAACGGGCCATTTTCAAAGAGTATAGATTTGTTACTAAAATTAAAGAAATGCAGCCGATCAATATAAAGGGATGAGGATAATACGGAAATTCCTAGTTGAAGGTACCTACTCTGGTAAAACCAGTTACAATTTGTATAATAGTAAAGGTGAATTGCTGGTCTCTAATTCAGTGTGGTTATTAACTATTAATTTATTATTATTCAGCGCTTTTTTAATTTCAAAATTTTCGAGAAGGCTTAGTTTCTTACTTTGTACACAATTGTGTAGCAGTATTACATTTTTATCATCTAGATAGTGATTATTGGTTATGCAGTGCTTCGAAAAACCAGTCGACATTATATTGTATTTAATTGATCTTTTATGTTCGTCTAATCTGTTTTTTAAGGGCCCGGCCAGTCTGCCCTATATAAACAGCATCGCAACTATTACATTTTAATTCATATATGCCATTTTTTGAAAGTTTATTTGGTTTTTGCTTGTTGTTAACTAGAAGGGACTTAAGGTTCTTTTTGTTTACTTCGATAACTTTTAAGTTGTATTTATTCAGGCGATTTTTAACTTTGCAGCTGGTGCTTTTTGTATAATTTATTTTAGAAAAAACTTGCTTAGTGTGTTCTACAAGAGTTTTAAATAATATGGAAGGAATTTTTCTTATTTGCTTCTTTTTTAGTAGTGTCAATTAATTCAACTTTGTATCCGTTATTGGCAGCTATTTGTTTTATTATAAAGAGTTCTTTATGAAAACTAGGTTAATCAAAACAAGCACTCAGTTTTTCATAGTCTGTTACATAGATTAACGAATATCCCAATAGGAATTTCTGTATTACCCTAATCCCTTTATATTGATCGGCTGCATTTCATTAATTTTAGTAACAAATCTGCATTTTTTGAAAATAGCCCGTTGGCCGAAACAATTGTAAGAGTTTAATGACCTTCATTGTTGAAACGTTCTTTGGGTTTTAATTTAATTAAAAGGTTATTATTTCATCATTTCAGTCCAAAGATATAAATTTTCTAAAAGAACTTTTACGTACTTCATTAGTTGGCTTGATTTATGATCCGGAAAATTATAGGTATTATAAATCGAATTTGATGAACTAGTTCCCTATATCTGTAATTCTTATCATTAATTCATCGGATGACGTTGTGGGAAGTCCGTCCAGGACATAAAATCAAATTTTATAATGACCTATCACGGGACAATAGTTCCTTGATCCGATATAGTCTCTCGATCGTGGATGATTGTCGACATGGCCATTGTTCTTTACCAGTAATTTAACGTCATCGATTTTCTCGGATGTAGCAGTAGATTTCGTTTCGTAACGACCGTAATAGTCGGACTACGAGCTGCAGAAACGGAAATGGTTGCTAGTTCCGGTTTGCAAAAGTGTATACTTCAGACATCGAAATTCTTTTTCTCGATATATATATACGCGCATATTTACTGACCCCATTACTTCCTTCCTGGCTAGGAGCTTTCCAGAAAGACTCGCTTTTAACTTGCCGAACATTACGTAGGTGCTTGTCTGTATTACTATCGTGTCTAGGACCGTAAATAGAAAAATACAAGCAATAGAAGGAAATTAAAATCGATAAAAAACTTATTCTTAAATACGTACATAAAGATGAAAGCGAAAATTAACTTGTTGTTTCCTTCTGCTTTTTAGTGGTAGATATGATAAAAGTTGTTGTTGGAAGAGGAGGACCAAGAATCGTAAATATGGCGATTATTTTTTTTAATTATGTCTTAGATTTATAATAGTACCTAGTAGAAGAACTGTAAGGTGTTATTCGTATATGATTCCAAAACTATCATTCATATCACTTTTAAGGTTGTTGTTGTTGTTGTTGTTGTTCACAGACTCAGTAAGATCATTTTTGTTGCAGAACCGAGTAACTACGTTTGTTCTACGTGCAAACTCCGCATGCATTCAGCTTGGAGACTCATGCAGCATGTGCAACACGCTCACGGTATAAAAATCTACATTGAATCCTCGTCAGGTGGTAGCAGCAAAACTAGTAATAATCATAGTTCGAGCAGTTCTAGTAGTACATCTTCTGGTTGTTCGTCAGGTGGTCCACCACCTCCTCCTAACGCATTTAAGCATCATCTGCTTCCTCCACCCGATTTTCAGAACCCTTTCAGCGTCGGTGGTTTGTTGCGTCTTCCTCTACCGCCCCTTAATCACGGTCCTGTTCCTCCCACACCACTTTTTCCGCGACCCGAACATCACTTTCGAATGGAACAACTAGTCAATGAGCAGTTCCGACATCACGGACTCAATCTGGCCGCTGCAGCAGCCGCAGTTGCTGCAAGTGGAGGTTTACCAGCGACCCATGGCAGTTTTCCCTCTCCCGCTGAACGTCCACCAACAGTTCCTACGGTCTCGACAAGGGATCGCAGTACACCAAGTCAACCGTTATCATTAGAACCGCATATGGATTTTTACTCGCAGCGGTTGCGGCAGCTGGCTGGAACTACTAGTCCCGGAACAGCTCAGACAGGATCTCCGTCTCCTCGCAAACATTCACCATCGTTTGCGAGTCCTTCGCCGTCTCAACTTCCTACCACTGGCATAATAAATTCCAACAATGTTAGCAGCAGTAGCAGCATCAACAATAACAACAATAATAATAACAACAACAACAACAACAACAATAGCAGCAACAGTGGAACAACGGGAAGTCCAGAACACAGTGTTACCCCTCCGGTCAAAAACGACGAAGAGCCGCAACCGCTGACAGTCACTCCAAGATCGTCATCTACACCACCAACAAGCAAACCAATGTCTCCAAAAAATTTAAGCAGCGATGAAGCTTCGAACGCGTGCGATTATTGTGGAAAAAAATTTAGATATCAGCACAACTTAGAAGCTCACAAGAAAACACACACTGGTGAATTGCCATATAAGTGCACAGTGTGCGACCACGCATGTGCCCAGAGTTCGAAACTTAAAAGGCACATGAAAATACACAGAACTCCCGAAGATAGAACTAGCAATGCCGGATCGGTGGAAACGTTAGATGGAGAAGAAAGCGATGAAGAGGAGGAAGAAATGGACGAAGAGGAAGAGGAAGATGTAGACGGTGAAGAAGAGGAAGCCGAAGATTTAAGTGTCCCTAGTCAAATTCCTCCAAAAAACGCATCGCCATCAACTTCTCTAGTCGGGGAGTTGATGGATAAATTTGGTCTCAGTAATATTGCGCAATACAATGAAGCATACAAACAGGCATTACAGGAATCTAACTCGGCACTCAAATTACACATGGCTAGTAAAGATAGAGATAATAACAATCGCACTAGTCTCCCTAATCCACATAAATTGAGGGAGGAATATGTCAAATCTTTACTTCCTGTTCCACCACCTCAACCATTACCAATGTTTGGTCCTTTTGGCGATGCTTATGATACCAACAAGAGGATCAAATTGGAAATGGAACGCAGCGATTGGTGGTTACCAGGATTAAACAGGAACGAGAACAAAACGAGTCCCGGTCCCAGTGCCCTTTTACCGGGACCCCTTTTGAAAAAGGATAGTCGAAGAAATGACACGTGCGAGTTCTGCGGCAAGGTGTTTAAAAATTGTTCAAATTTAACTGTTCATCGGCGATCTCATACCGGTGAGAAACCGTATAAATGTGAACTTTGTTCTTACGCTTGTGCGCAAAGTTCGAAGCTTACCAGACACATGAAGACGCACGGACGTTTAGGTAAAGACGTCTATAGATGTCGCTTTTGCGAAATGCCCTTCTCGGTACCTTCGACATTAGAGAAACACATGCGCAAATGCGTCGTGAACCAGGGAAAGGCGCACTTGCTTCCCAACGTTCCCATGTTGTCTGGGGATGAAGACTCTTCGACTAGTATCGCTTCCAAGGAAGCTTCATGACTCTTCTCGTGGGGTGGTTTACGTTTACCACCGCCGCCACCTCCACCACCGAGTCTTACGTACTAGTCGAAAAGAACTTTAGCCAAATGCGGTGGTCAAAATTTTCTTAAAAATGTTACCAGTTTTATTAGCTTCTACTTAGGTTAATCGAATACGAACGCATTACATTTTTTTAGCTTTATATATTCTACTTATTATAAATGTTCCTTACTTTTTTCACAAGTTCCATTCCGTGATCCTGTGGGAGAGGCATTTTGATAATTTTATTCCATTGTGTTTTACGATAATACTAGTGTTACGTATGCCAGTTATTGATCTAAGGAGGAGCTTTTATAAATGCAGTACAATTGACCACTATTAATTAATATTATAATATAAATATATTCAAATGTTATTTTCATTATTACGTAGAATCAATGTAACTGATACCAAAGCATTGTATAATTTTGATAGTTATTACCATTAACTGCTATATTATTATTAGTTATTATTGATCCCTGTACATTTGTATTATTTAGTTTTAGGTTGTTGTTTGAGACTGAAGGGCTCAGAGACTGTTGGGCAGCCAGCTAATTTTAATATCAATCAGGTTGGTTGTTAATCTGTCTTAAGGGCCTACTGTACATTCCCACACCATATCACTATTGGCCAGTTATATTCAACGTGTAAATAGTATTTATTGATTTCTGTTCCACTTAATCAGCTCAAATGGAACATGAGAAAGCTCACTGCTGACTCTGCACTATTAAATTTATTCAATGCAACAAAAAATAAATTTCACTTACATATTACCAAATATTTAGATTTTATAAATTTTCGAAAAAGTTGGAAAGAATGTGTATACCTTTACATCAAATGGTTTGTTTCTATTTTCTTTTTGTTTTAGGAAGAATTCGTTGAAATTTGTAGATCAATATTTTCTTTAATTCTTTCGTGTTTTTTCGAAACATTTGTGAAATTAAATAATTCGTAATGGTAGACGTACATTTTTGTTTAATTAATGTTTTTTTATTTCTGATTCGTACAGTAGTATATGTATTATTATATAAATCTTTGTCGTGTTCCAGCAGAGCTGTAGTTGTTCTATGGTCTTCGGATAATCTGTACAAAACAATGAAAGAAAAGCAAACACAAAACAAATGAAAATGATTCAAAGAGCTTGTTACTTACCAATTTTAGTTTTATCTCCTAATTAATGTTTTTGAAGTTGTTGTTGGTGTTAGGAGCGGGTGTGTTGTGTGTCTGTCCACAGCATCGTCGCGTCTCGTTTTTCTGACGAGATAGAGGGTAAGCAAAAGAGATAATAAAAGCTCTTAGACATGTACATCGCCCGCATGTAAATTAGTTAAACAATAGCTGAGAAGTAAAGTGTAAAAATAGGGCATATCCGTTTCCTCGTCGTAAAATATTCCTGAACACGTCTCGTAATGCAATATTAGTATTTAACAGCGGACCAGGGTCTTGTATTGCCTCCTGTTGTGGGCATTCTGTATTGTGTGTGGACGACGACGGGGGTGGATAAAATCTAAAACAAAACCCTTCAAGCACGTCGTCGACCACCCTGACTGTATTTCTTGTAATACCTAACGTTAAAAAAAAAGATTATGTTATTTTTTATTTATTTTAAGCGATGGCTGTAGCATTACGGTGTTCGAATTGGGCTGCACATTTCATCACTGTATCCATGTGTTCCTATGCCGAACTCCATATTTCAGTGTTTATTATTAATAAAGTGCATTACCACTTCATACTTTTTATTGTTCCAATAAATACACATATTACATGAATTTTCATTTCTTACCTTTCATTTTAACATAAATAATTGGCTTATCAATTATCCTTTGATATTTTATTGTGTAGAACAAAAATATATTTACTTTATTTAGATACCTATGAATGCGATCATAATCGATAAACAGGTAAATTATTAGTAATTTTATTTCTGTGGCCGACGGTATCGAATCTGAGTTATCTAAAGTTTAAGTTAAAACATAAATGTTTTATACCTACCAAACAGAAACTAATTAAAGTATGGAATCTAAATTTATTGTAAGTAAATGGTAAACTTCTTGATAAGCGTCAAAATTTACAGCTTGTGCTGCTGTAAGTATTTCATAATTTCATTCATTTGATGGTTCGAAAGTCAATCAAACAAATACTTATACCTAAACTTAATCATACATTTTAAAGTTTTAAAATAGAATTAGTTGATTAACAAATATAAAATAACTATTATTTATTTTCGTTTAGGAGACTAGAAAAAACCTTTTAACTGAGATACTGTTCCTTTATTTATAAAATTGTATAAAAAAATATTACTAATTATGGCATCGTCTAATTACTATAATTCGTATTGCAAATTATTATAAAACTGATCATTTTGTTCAATGAAAAATGATTCCCAAAAGGTGCGTAATGTTGCAATTTTTGGGAATTTGTTTTTTCATAAAACTGAAAAGAAAATTCGTAGAGTTAATGTCATTTCATAAAACTGAAAAAAAATCTTACAAACTCAAGTGCTTAATTATTGTTTAAAGGTATAACAAAATTTATATACATCTGTTTTATTGCAGGTATTATCCTCGCTTTTGGTAAGTAAAATTTTCTATACCCTTTACATAAAAAATATAACTAATATATTCCATTAACATTTATAAAAAATTGATGACTTTCCAAAAAATATGTTATGTATAGAGATATATGTACCTACTTAAAGTAACTACTCACTGTTAAAATTCGTCCTAAAATTTTTTTAAATCCAACGAGTTATATGATAAGCCACAACTAATTTTAAACTCTGATGACTTTTGTTGTTTATCAAAATTAACAACTTCACTTCGGCATCACAGAACGAATAATTTTCGTGAGGCATTTCAAAAGCATACCCTAAACTACTAGGATTGAATTACGAATCATTATTTTAGTTGTACTACCCTTCGGTAGGTGGTCGTAAGGTCGGCAAATAACTCTCACCCTCGTCTAGTCAAGAAAAGGGATATCAAACCAAATGAACTGTTGAATCATTCGACTCTGCCAGTATAAACAAGATAACTTGTTTGACAATTAGTTATTAATAATTAGATACTCTCTAGTTGAGTAGAAACAATATATATATATATATATATAATACAATATTCAACAATAACTTTATAATCTTAGGAATCGTGCAGTATATAAATTATCCATATTTAATTTATATTTTATTAATACGTTATTAACGAAAGGATTTAAATCTTATCTTAATAAGTAAAATGTTTTGTGTCATAAAAGGGCTTTAAAATTAAAAGTACAAATAAGGAAAATATTTGGTGGAGGCGCCAGACTTTAATTGTGGTAGTGATTCTCAATAAGGTGTCAGAAAACAGAAGTTTTCACGGTATTTCATTTACCGTTTTGTTTTCTAAAAATTGTCGGAGTTACAAATAATCCATTCTTTTTAACGTAATAGTTATTGTTAAAAGACGAAATGTTTTTATTGTATATATATGTATATAAATTACTTGCTGTTAAAGTTAATAGATATATAGATAAAATCTCTGATTTTAAATACTTAACAATTAAACACAAAACAGTTGGTTACAAAACTTTTTATTGTTATCCACAATAATATT
Organism: Agrilus biguttatus; assembly: GCA_963921985.1. Classification (NCBI taxonomy): domain Eukaryota; kingdom Metazoa; phylum Arthropoda; class Insecta; order Coleoptera; family Buprestidae; genus Agrilus; species Agrilus biguttatus. The sequence goes on along the minus strand of OY998119.1, from coordinate 13,455,826 downwards.
GTTTCACCACACAGTGGCTTCCTCAGGTCATAATATTAATATACTGTTGTGTGTTTAATTTCAATATGGAGTTACAAGAATTAACAGCTTCATCGATTCACTATTTAAATACTTAATTAATATTCTTTTGTAAAGAGTAAATGTTACGCAGAAAATAAAGAAAATCATTTAATAATTTTTATGGTAATACGTTTCAGAGATTCGTGTTGCTATTTATTTGTTACTTAGAAACTAGTTTGATTTGGTTATTAAGAGAAGTACTTCATTAATACGCACATATATATTTTAAGAGAGGTAAGCACCAGGGGGGCGCATTATTTATTAAATCTTTTAAACTTAAAAAAAACATTCATAGTGTGTTGCCTAAACGTTATGATGACACATAGAAGGGGAAGAAGTCCGAAGAATGATTAGACACTCACTTCCACTTTTTTCTATCCTGAGTCAATCTTCTTATTATTTTTATATCCTTAACTACACCGAACGGCGTGGTCTAGTGCTCTAGATCATTGCTTAGCTTTCGGGAGGTCACCGGTGTGAACCCGGATCCGGCTGCTGTGGTCAATGTTTTCTGTGGTTTCCTTGGATCATTTAGGCAAACGCTGGGGCAGTAATATTCCACAGATAATATTTCACTTCCCTTCTGTCTTCATTTCGTCCGTCTCATCTTTCTCTCCCTAATTGCACCACCCACACATTCCCACGATTCCTGCAAGAAGGCTGAAGAGGGCCTTACGCCCTACCCTCCGGTTTTTCACTATAGTGTAGGTCGGATGGACAGCCCGCCCACCAGCACGAGTAGCTGGAGGGAATGAAACACAAAAGAGTTTTTTTTTACTTGCAAACAGTAATCTAATGTAGGCCTTCCTCTATCTCTTTTAACTCTTATTTTTGTTTCCAATATGTCACTAAATAATATCTCAATAGGTGTCCTACCAAACTAACTATCTCTTATTGACTTATTACTTTACTAAGACCTCCTCATTTCTATGTTCTTCTATTTAGGATACATCCATCATTCTGCTATAACCCACATCTCATACACTTTTAATAATCTGTTTTGTTCAATAGGAACTAAGTGAGTTCAATATATAATTTCAACTGTAGAATTATTATTAGTATTTTTCACTTGCATGTACATTTTTGTTTTCTTTCATATACGTAAACATGCAAGTGAAACATCCGCATGATTTAATTTTAAATTTATTTCAAATAATCTTATTGGTTGGCAATTAATCTAGTTGAACATAACGAATTATTCTAGAATATTCGAGAACAATCAACGAGTTGCATAACATTATTAAGAGGGGTGTTTATGTTATAGTTCAATGGGGAATGATGTATTTGTCTCCACTCGATCTTAACCTGTCGTCCGCAGCGTTTCTGTCCAAAAACACCTCTTCGCTGAATTCCCATTGTATAGTGAAGACGCATTTGTGCCTCTATTGTTCACGAATCAACGTATACTGGTGTCGTCTGCATATTCTCTTCCTATTGATAATGGATGTTGTGACGTATTCGTTTTCACGGTACTAAGTACACATATGTGGACTCCTTTTCTCAATATAAATATGAGCTGGATTAATAATTCACAACGGATGACGTTTACGATGGTAGAGATAGTATGCGATCTATCACGAAAATTATATCTAGGAACGATAAAACGATTTAAAACAAATTAAACCAAACATCGTCAAGCCAAAAAATGTTTTTGAGATTTTATGTAACGTAGTGCATCCAAATACTGCCCCCTTTATATTCGCCCTTTAATAAGTGGCTAGTTTTAAAAATTTAGATATAATACATTTTTACTTGTAATACTATACAAAAAGCCGAAATGAAATAGTCAGCAACAAAAACCCGTAATTTTTGAGTCGAATTAAGAAACTCCTATCTTCCACCTAAAGAAAACAACTTTTAGTGGTGAACTAACATTACAATAATGTTTGAAAATTGTGTTCCTGTTATTTGATATTTAATTATAAAGTAACGCCCTTAAATGTTGATTAAATATTTTTCAGATAATATAATAATAAGATTGCGTTAAAATACTACAAAAATCTTAAACTCTAAGAACATCTACAAAAACAATTACAAAGAGGATTTGGAGAACATTGCAACCATATTTGACGATTTGTAATATAAAAATGCATGCACTGAATATGAAATTAGAAGTTAATTGTAATATTACAGCTGTATAATCATATATTATATAACAACGTAGAAAAACAATGAATAATGTTTCACCAATATTTATTTTTGACAACTCGACAATATTGTTTCGATTGGACTGCGATCAATATCAAGAGTAATTATATTAAATCTTAAAACTAATGTCAACATATTTATACCTACTGCAAATTACAAAAGAGAAGTGGAGAGTTAGTGAAGCCTAAAGTTTAAATTTTTGTACAAAGCTTTTGTAATTTCCAGATTTACAAGCATATATAGTCTTCTATTATCATTTACGTTGGAATGTAATATTTTTGAATTTGTTGAAATGAAAGAATGGCTACAATTGATACAATATTCAGCGAATCCTGTTTTATTAAGTTTTTTATTGATACTGTATTGGTGTTCCTTTAATCGAGTCTCAATATCTCTTCCACTGTTTCCAATGTAAATTGCATTACAATCATTGCAGCAAGTTTGATAGACTCCGTTTTTTAATTCCGGTGATTGTGATGTTTTTTTTTTGGATTAGTAAGGTTTTTAGATTTTTATTATCAGTTTCTATGGCTGTAAGGTTGAATTTTTTAAATTAGTTTTTAAACTTGTAACTGATGTTGTTGATATAGTTAATGGAGCAAAATTGATGACCAGAACTCATATGTTCTGTTGGGATGGCATTGTAGATTAAATTAGGTATCATCGTGTAACTAGAGGTTTCCTATAAATATTGAAAGTTAAGTTATTCTTATCGGAAGGTATAATTTGTAAATTCAAAAAGTGTAAAGCTTTGTTAACTTCTTTTTCAACTGTATCTTTGATGTTATTATCTATGGAATTAATAAAATTTATAAATGAGGTTAACAATCTTTTGGTTCCAGACCATATACAAAATACGTCATCAACGTAACGATGTCATGCAGTTATGTAGTAGGTATAAATATGTTGACATTAGTTTTAAGATTTAGTATAATTACTCTTGATAATGATCGCAGTCCGATCGAAACAATATTGTCGAGTTGTTGAAAATAAATATTTATAAACATTATTTATTGTTTTTCTACGTTTTTATTTAATTTAAACATGTTTCACAAACGTTGAACTTTTGAATCTCTTATTTTATTATATAACATGTTTAGTAGCTATCAACAATTGTAATAAGATTCATTGTGTTTCACTTGAATTTTCTTTATAGAGGAAAAAGTCTCTTTCTTTATTCCTTAAGTTTTTAAGATTTGAAAAATCCTTTTTCGTCGCCACTAAAAGCTTAATAAATTTGCAATATCTGAAATTTAATTTTGATATCTTTCACTCTACCAGTACTTTATTTACTTCTGCACAAAAAAGTTTCTTCTTTTATTTCTTTTTAATGTCGTTCTTAAAATTTTAGTCCTTTTTCATCGTTATTAGAAACATGTCATAAAATTGACTAAACAATTTGTGTAGTAGTTAGTTGTTATTCAATTTGCAAATGCAAATGATTCACTTACCCTTATCATGTTTTTATATAATTATACAATGCACAATTTTTCCTTTCTTTCTCATTTTTGTAGGATCTCAATGATGCTGAACGTGTCATTAGGACTTTCAATTTTCCTTTACCTAATTGTACCATATTGTTTAAGTAATTGACTGATTTTACTTTTTCTTGATGCAAGTGCATCTTACCGTATAAATAAAACAATATTTAAATATCCACAAAATTTGTATTTTCTTGACGACCGTTTTGTCGCTTTCTGTCTTCTTAAGATTATATACTAGTTCTTAAGCTTATTGGATATTAATTCGATTTATATATTAAATTGTTTATAATCATGATAAGGGTGAGGATATGAGGTTCAGAAATGGTGAATCATTTAACTCTATTTGGCCATTCAACGGTACATTTTTATACTTACGTTTATTAATTTACAAATGTTTTGGGAGATGAAGCTTATAGCCTTTACTTTCAGTATGTAAGATTGTAAATTCAGACATGAACATATGCTTTTGGTAATTAACACTGTGTAATTTATTATTATTCTCGATATTGACTGGAAAAATGTTATTAATAATATATTCAAAAAAGAAGGAATTAAAATCCTTATTCATCTAAATATTAAGATCAACGATCTTACATTTGGTAGGACGCGTTCCAAATATGAGATCTTTGATCTTAATATTTATACGAATAAGGATTTTAATTCCTTCTTTTTTGAATATGTTATATCTTCGTCTAAGAATCCATCAGAATCAACAGTATAATTCAATGCCGGTAGGGGTATTAGCCCTCGGAGTAGTTGTTTCTGTTGATTACATATTTATATTTATATATTATTAATAATGTTTTTGAAAACAACATTATTTAAATGTTTCACTTTTAAATTTCAAAAAACTAAACAAATTGCATCGAACTCGACCTTAAAGATTATTATAATGTTTAATTAAAAGTTTAACCAACAACCATACTTAGTTGGGGGTAAGGGTAAACTTCTTGTTTTGCGTTTGACATTGAATAAAAACTTTGATTATGTAAACACCTCGCAAATAAAAGCAATATATTATAAATTATTGTGTGCGTGCCAAGTATGGGTTATATATATGTATATAAGTAAAGTAATCCTGTCTAAAACAAGAAGTTAGTTAAATTCATATTATTCGGGAGTGTATAACGTACCTACATATGCATGCCATCTTCGCCACGAACAACCATTCATCTAATTAACGATTGCTGCTGACTTACGGCATTCACATGGAAGACTTATCGCTCTTACGCTCATTAGGGCTGGAGGATTAATCCATCAAGGAGGCGGCTACGGTGGCATAGCCACTTCCTACTTCATGTCGGTAACAAAACACTTTACCCCTCGGCCTATGCTTACGACTAATTTGAAAATATAACGCGGATGTTTTAGTAATGACCATCGTTATTAAATTGAACCGAAATATACTATCTGCAGGTTTTTTACATTTCAGAAATGGGTGAAGTTGTTTGTGAGAGAATTCAGTTATTTAAATAATTTTCCAATAAACAAAAATTTGGGATTTTTCAAAGATTAAGGGAAATAATTTGAAGTTATATTTCTTTTGGTATAATAAATTACAAACTTCTACAGGTGGTGTTTACCGTGTCGTTTATAGCATTCCGTGCCTCAGTTATTATATTATATTATTATACAACATTTACCTACACAATAATCAACGCCAACTCTTATCAATCTCAACAAGTTAAATTAGCTGCTTTCCGCTCCTATGTATGCAGACTTTTAAATTTTCCTCTCAGTGAAAATAACTATAAAAAAGAACTAAATAATACTAAACATATAGCTAAAAATAATGGTTACAACCCGTCAATTATAGATAGAATACAGAATAATATGGCGAAAAAACTTATTACTAGACAATTATACGTAAGATCCAACAAAGAAAACTGTAAGTTTTGTTTAATTAACTATTGTGGTAAAGGTAGCCAAAAGATTTGTAACGAACTTAATAAGTTAGGAATAAAAACCACATCTGTAAATAAATGTAACCTAGGAAAATTGTTAGTTAATAATAAGCAAAAAACTAGTACATTAAAGAAAAGTGGAGAACGGGGAGAAACTTAGAAATTAGGTTAAAAGAACATATAAAAAGTATTAAAGACAAACGTATAGAAGCAGCACATGATTTAGATGTCGAAAATATAAAATTATTACATGTAGACAACATTATTAATTTATTTAGAACAATTAGAAATTAAGAAAGCGCTCCAAAGAAATTTGAACATAACAAATGATCAAATAGGTTTTAAAGAGACAATTATAATAGATAAATATTTAGGCATTTCCAATAATACACCCACACACACAAGTCCACCTTAACACACATCAATTGTATGTATAAGGCCCAATGTAAACTTTGAATTTTAGTAGTCACATTACTTACTCTTGATAAAGGTCTAACAAACCGAAAGGATTGTAGAGTTTTTTACAATAAAATCTTGAAACATTTAGAAGAATTATTAATAAAACGAACAATAGAAATGAGCATTTTAGTTTGTAACATATTTAAAGAATGTCCATTTTGAATTTTGATTTATTTTCTTAACAATTTTATCATTAGAGTTTGAAGTAGGTAATCGTTTTGGTTTCATTTTTTGCATCATACGTATAGTATTTATAACCAAAACAGTTTAACTGTTACTTAATAAAAAGTACCTAGTAAGCACAAAATTTAAACATCAAAATAGGCATAATATAATGTTAAGTTCCACAGTTTCGCTTACATCGTTGGTACTTCGAAGGCAAGGATTGTTAAATAAAACGAAACAAAAGAATGTTTTATTAAAAAAAAAAAGATTATAAATGCACAATTTAAATACATAAAAGTTATAACAAATTACAACTATCTGTACTCTATTGTCATGTATAATTACATCATAACATTTTTATAATTTATGTAATATTAATTATTTTCTTAACAAATATTTATTAGATACCTACCCCTTATATAAGTATTATACAAATATTATTATATGTAAGTGACAGACTGCCTCAGTAGAGCTGGGTGTTATGTACTATACATATTCTTTAGACATGTGTGCGTGAATTTTGCTGTTTTATTACTCTTATAACTAAAGGATTCTTCCCTCTTCATAATATATGCACCCTCGGACAAGGGTCAGTATTTCCCCTACTGAATCCCCCACCACGAACTTATGGGTGTACCCTTTAACTTGATACGGATTGGACAGTGGTCACTAGAAGAAAATATAGAATGAGTATTTGATGTTCTTTTAAAAGAAGGATTCGTTCATTATAATACAGGGTGTTTGTTATTTATGAAATATAGACAATCGCATCAAAGTAAAACAAAATTAAAGGTATTGTTTTTCACAGAATATACTATGATTAAAATTACTAAGACAAATAATTTATTTGAAAAAAATTTAACATGGATTAATAATGCGAGTACCTCTTACTAATAAATACAGTGTAAATTCTTCATAACGAGATTCTTTATAACGAATAACTACCTATTACGTAAACATTATGTGGGATTGGTTAATTTGTTTTGTAAGTTATGCATACAATAGTAACTACATTGAAAAAACAATATTCAAAGATTAAGAATAGTCTTATTATTGATCGTAATTTTATTGAATTGAGAACAATTATTCTTAATTTTGATTCTTATTATTCCTAATAATGAATAAATATTCTTAAGTCAGAAATTCTTGATTTTTGATCGGAAAAAACTTTCTGAGACTACTATTTCTTACTACATTCTTCTTATTTGTTGATAAAACCAAAATCCAACCTCCAACTGTAGTAAAAAAAATATATGTTATAGTTGTTCCATTTCGGTACTTATCATTATTATTACAGTCTACTTAATGAAGTTTTAGTACAGCAACTGAGAATAAAACACCACAAAGTTTTTGTTGTTGTTTTCGAAACATTATGTATTCAAATACTTAAGTTAAGTTTGCAAATAAAGCTAATTGATTTTATTGCAATTCGATTTACAAACAGAATTTACAATTTGTTGCCAAAATCCGAAAGAATTAAAAAAAATACTTATCGCAAACTCAAAATGAGTTATTCTATTTAGTTACCAAAGAGAAAAGTTGGACAGAACTTTATATTGTAAATAGAGATATTTGAAAAGTTCATTCTGAATACAATTACTAATGATTCATGAAATATAAAATTATTGAAGGAAGTCGATGCGACAATCTTTTGGTAAATAGTTATTTTGTTAAAGATCAACAGGCCCGCAGAAAACACGGCCGAGATTTATCAAGAGTCGTCAGATTTAGAGTATAGGTGGCAAACAGAGTAGAGGTCTGATAGAGGAAAAATTAGTAGGTTATCCTACAAACCATTGTGAATCTGATCAAGAATTTACCATAACTTTTTTTGAAAAAAAAATCTTGTTTAGAATTGTCAATTGTAACAATAGAATTCATCAATCATATTCCTTAATCCGATTAGTTCACTGCTTTATTATTATTTACAAAAATATTGTAAGTAGTTCTGTTTGTAGACTCGCTGGGAAATATTTCCCTAGAAATAACATTCTAATTTGTTCCATATTTATATTTATCATATTGCCTGTAAAGGCTCTGAGGAGACCCAATAGATCGAAACCAGTTGTGGGATTTGGCTTTCGGGTTGTAGTGTCTGCTTGCTGGAACGCGTTCTAAATGTGAGATCTTTGATCCTTAATATTTAAACCAACAGTGCCTTCTTTTTTGGATGTGAATTAGTGTAATTGTTAGGTTAAAATAAACTTTGCAAATTACACGATTTCATATTGGTCCTTCGAGTTATAATTATTATTGTGGTACATCAGGACACCCGTTCGATATTAATGATAAAACATTACGGTAAAAACTACTACGGTAAAAACAGGGAACGAAATCAAACTAGTACTAGTTTAGGCTCTCGTATTGGGATATTAGTAAATCGATAAATAAAACTAAATAACAGTAACGATCGCAACAATAACAGTATATTTAATAACAAGAAGAGGGAAGGAAATGATTTTTACAGGCGGAAGATTGAGATCGAACTGATTAGTCAGAATAAATAGAATGAATGTATTGACCGCCACACTAGTATTTCGCAAAAACTTAGTTCGTGTTATAAACAATAATAACTAAATATCTATTTGTCGATTTCTCATATTTGTTCCCACCATATTTTAAATTTTGCAATTAATTTGAAACTCACATTTTAATTAATACAAAACACCCATCTTATCATACACACAACCACGCAATTTCTAGCAAAAGGAATATCATAAATTGCAATTCTCCTTCGTACTTGTACTTCTAAAGAATAGTTAACTTAGTTTTTTCTTTTTCATTAAAAAAAGAGTTTATTTGCTCGTGCTATTCCTCTTCAGAAATCGAGTCTACAGTCTACACAACAATAAATACGTGAACGAGAAAGAAGGAAACGGAGGCAAGTGGTTTTATACAAGTATAACGTATACGTAGCAACACTCGTGGCGTCGTTGTCACTGGCTCGGCTATTTTCACGAGAACATTGCGCACCCATTTGAAAGAGTCTGATATGTGGAAATTCATGCACCAGTTAACGCTACAACAGATAATAACGTGTATACTGCGAATAAATTGATCCTAACAACGATCGCAACAGTCGCCCCTTTTGCACAACTAACGTAGTCTAGTCTATAGGGTCAAATCTTCTATTTCAGCCTATTTTAGCAAAATACGTGGATTTAAAAGAAATCATAAAAACAATAAAATAAATTTAAGTAGCAAATGCCATCACAATTAAAAACCGTATTCGTATTTTCTATTTACATACCCTGTTCGCATATTATCCTTTTTTCATTTTTTGTCTTTGTAATATATTAGTCTTATTAGTCATGCATTTTTTACTTGTCGGATTTTTTGTAATTTTTGTATTGTCATGTGCATTTGCTGTCTGTTCCTTTCTTTTGCAATTTATGGTTTTTGTATGTCATTTTTTTTCCCTTCTTGGTATTGCCGTTTAGCCTTATTCTATTATATTTTCTTTGTTTCCAAACGTTCTTTTAGAGTTAAGTTAGTCGATAGATTTATTGAGGGTAATTTTTTGACCCATAAGTCAATTTCCAGGACGTAGATGATGCACCGACAAATAGCTTGCAATGTTGCATTTTTGTATGTTTACGTTTCCCTTTCTTTTTTTGTTGTTTCAAGTGTCGGTGCATCGGAACCACCGGAGGGGGGCGGTTCTTAAATTCATGTTAAAATAAGTATTTTTACACTCAATTGCAGAATCAATTCATCATTCAATAATATTAGATTAAAACCATTCAAACATCAAACATTTTTAGCAGAGATCATTTTAGTACATTGACATATAGAATCAATCACATCAAGATCTCTCTAAACATATAGTATTTAATAACATATAGTTTCATATAATAAATAATAATCTATAGTCATTTGGTATTTTCATAGAAATAAGAAGCAATCACGGCATACAATAAAATTAGTGTGTATATAGTTGTAAATAGTTTGGGTGTAATAAACTTTTAGAACACAAAGTCCGTTTATTGCATCGATTCTCCCATAGGAATCAAAGGAAGTGGTACATCTGTGCACCGGTGAAATAATCTTATTTCATCAACTAATAAATAAAGGGTAATGTTTTTTCTGAGCGTTTTTTTAAATTATTTTCTGATTGCCGTATTTTAGGAACTGACCATTGTTTCATATTGTGCTTTTTAGAAGTTGTAAACAGATATCTAGTGAAGACTTGCTCTAAACTGCTAAATTTCAGACAATTTACATTTTAGAAATATTTTTACGAACCTCTGCAAAATGGATAACGATAATAAAATCCTAAGTCAAATATCTCGCTTCCGACATTAATTACATACATATTCAATACATTTTTTAATTTTACGACCTCAAATTAATCTAGAAACAACTTTTCAGTAAAATCGGGTACGAAAACTTTTTATATAAATTTTTTGCTCCATGATCTGTTTTCCATATTGAAATTTGCAAATTTACAAATTTTTACCTGAAGAGTGCAACGGCCTTGTTGTTACGGTCGTCTTGCACCCTCTTGGGCTACCATAGTTCATTTGGTTAACGCCCACTACAAAAATTATTTAGGTTTTCACAATTTAAAAACCACATAGATCTTAAAATTTCCTCAAAACAAGTTCGCTATACTACAATTCAATACAATACAATTACTTGACCAAGAACTTATTTTTGTTAATTTCAATTCAACATAGAGCTAGCTACTTATACTTTAAGTTATCAATAATTTGTTTTTATGTGTGTAAGTTGGTTAAGTGTTGATTATTAAAAACTTTAAAACTACGAATTAATGTTTTAACATGTTTTTTAACTGGATTATTCGCAATTAATTTTGACGTGTAACGTGGGAATAACAGAACGAACTCTTTCAGAAATTATATCTTCTTAGAACTTAAAATATCTTACACAGGATCTTAACATAAATATTACCCACTAAGTAGGCTCTAAATGTATTTATGAGCAATGTAGTTAACAGAATTGTTTATTATTTTACTGATTGACGCTGCTGCTTTATCGAATTTAAATTTGACATTATGAGCCTTTCAATGCACACATCGATTGAAAGTTATAATGTTAAATTCAGTCTTTAAATTTTTAAGTTTTTATTACGGAAAAAGTTAGTTATTATATATTTTTATTACAACTTTTCCATAAAAATGAATGTTGACAGTTCTGTTATAATATATTTTTTGTGATTAATTCATAGCAGCTTTATTTTAGCAGCATTATTATTTAGGGTAATTCAGCAATATTATAAATAATGTGTTCTTTATCAGCTGTATGTGAGGATTCGTCATTTCGATTTTGTTTTTATAGTAATCATGTTTAACAGGAGGAATGAATTTTAGCAGGTCCATATCATGTCTCTCCATTTTTCCCTTGTCACAGTTCTACCTTTAGAATATAATAAAGGCTGATCTATGTTTTTCAAAATTTGCGGTCTACCTACTATATATTTTCTTATATTAATGGCTTTAAATTCTGTATCTTCATTATAGTCACATTTGTATTGTACGAGATGGGATGGGGTTTGGACCTTTCTAGCTTTATCCAGCGTATTTTAAGCCAATTTACTGGAAGCCATCTGTTAATGGTTGATTATTCTAAAGATTTTGTTGACAAAAATCTTGGTGGGTCATTTCGATTAGATGAAATGGCGCTTTCTTTTTACATGTTTTGATTATATTGTACCAATCATCTGGTGAAAAAATGTTTTGATTTTTTTTCGCACGTGACTCAATAATGGCAAAATCCGAGTCATTGGGTAAATAGCTGTGTCCATTTACCAAAAATTTTACTTAAATTGACTCAGCTCTGATTTCCGTACTTTAAACAAGTTTCAATAAACTTAAGACAGTTTTAATGTTTCTGTTTTGCCCGCTACACGAATCTGAATATGTTATTATTTTTTAGAAGTTTGTAGCGTAAGTTTTTATGTACTTTATTAGAGAAGATGAGATTTCTTGAGACCCACGAGATCCTTCAGTTTCTGACTAAACAAACATTGTTATTAGTCTCACTCATCTTGATTATAATGGTATAATATTTATTTCTTTAAAAAAAATCTGGGAGTAACGTTGAAAAGACCAAGAAAATATGTAGTCCGTGTAATATTGGTGAAGTTCTATACGGTAACTAACATTCACCGTGCGACATCACTGTTATACTAACTATCGTTTGCATTGCGCTTCTTTTTATCTGTTTGCCGATGCGATTTTATTACCAATATTATTGAGAGAGAGAAAGCATCGTCGGCTGTTTAAAAACAAAAAAACCTTGATGCACGGCCGGAACAGATACAGCGATACCGAAACGATTTACATTGGAGTATGGAGTTAATCAAAATGACTTCTGAAATAAATTACTTATTATTGATTGGCCAAAAAAATTTTGCTGTTTAATGGTGCTAATCTTTATTATTCAGTAAAGTTATTATAAATATACCAAGTGCTTTGACACATAAATTTAAGATTTTTCAAAAAGTGGAGTTAATCGATGTGTGCACTGAGCGGCTCATTTATGTTCAGCCTGTCATAGATGTGTAGCCATTGTGTGGTATCTGTTCTTAAGCATATAGCAACGATTCGTGAAAATTGGTCATGAAACTTTTCGACATTACTACGTATACAACAAAAATGCTTGTAATCTATAATAACATGTAGAAGAGAAGCAAAGCGCGCTTTCAACAATTTTAATATCGTCAGTCGTAAGCTCGGGGTATCCCGCTACCGACGATGACAACGCGGCACACTATGTTCGCATCGTTTTATATGGAAAATTAATTTAAAAACGTGGGCAGCATGTCTGTGCGATTGGTTGTCGGTAGGATTTGTATACCCGACGCCGACAACGACGATGATGGTGACGGCGGACGCGACGTCGTCGGGACGCTGCCTTCGGCTGTTCGAGGGGACAGTAAGTTGAGACGCGTCTCCCGGCAACGCACCCTCTGTGACGTCACCCAGGTAACGAGTAGGTACACCTCTTATACTACATATTATACAGCAACAAGAGCTGTTCCCGGTTTTAAATAAAAAAAGAAGCAGGAAGAACATGCTTCACTCATACAGGAAAAGTATCTATAATTCGCATTCAAATGCCACGGGTGCAGCACGACGGAAATAATCTTGTTAGCAGTGGATTTAGAAAGTGCTTAAAAGGAGCCTTCTTATTTTCTGTAATAGGATATAACTTGTTAAACATCTACATAACACAAAACAGATTTATATTAACGTCCTTACATCGACAAAATTTGATGGGAATATTTATTTCCATTCTAGAATTTTTATGTTTCAAAAATATCATCAAAACAAATTTTGAGGATGTGTGTGTTAATCATTGTGACAAAATTTTACTTATAAATGTCGAAGCTTTTAGCTCATGGTGAAATGATGGTACTATACAAAATTAGTTAAATGATTTTGTACTTTTCATTACATAAACATTTTGCCTTACTTGGTTTTTATGTGTAGAAGTGCAAATCGGCTAAATTATATATATATAAGGATAAATACGTTTAGACTCTCTTGGATAAACATATTGTCACAATAAAAGGGTTTTCTCTGTCGATATCAAAACTAAATTTATATTGTAAATAATGTAACAATCATTTGGCTCAATGTAATTCACATTCTTACATTCTGATCGTCCTATCAAGGTAAAATTTATACTCTTTTTGATAAATATATTGCAAATGTAGGTACGGCTTGGAAAACTCCTCAAGTTGTAAAGTGTTAAAAAGCCGAAACGTGTTTTTATTTCGAATTAATATTAAGAACTGTTGTGACTTTATGAAAGATGTCATCGAAGGAGGTATCATTCCTCATTCCTTCCAAAGTTTGAACGACCTGATGGAATCTATCAAACTCGACTCTCTGGACTACAAAGTTTTGTCAGCTGGTTCAATTATTACGTACTTCATGAGACACAGGCAAAATCGAAATTCAATTTTTCGGATGGTGATAAGAATACCAGTCCCTTCGGCCACATATTCCCCATTTATCTTTTTATTCGACGCAATCTCTTCCAATGCTTGTAAGATGCTGGAATAGTTTTTAAAAATGACTTTGGTAGTTTGTAAATGTCCACTCCATCGTCGTTCCAGTAGTCTTGATAGAGACCGACCCCCATAGAATTTTGCAACGGTTCCACGTTTCAAAAATGTATACAATAAAGAGCACTGGTCAAAATATTGTTTCAGGGAATCAATTTGGTTAACGACTTTTACTATAACCTATAATCCTATAAATGCCCCCTGGAGCCCCCCCCCCCCCCCGTGGCTACGGCCCTCTTTTATATTCATATAATTAAAGATAAAACTACAATTAATATTGACTTTGTAAGTTGAAACTGCAGTCCAGTAGAAAATGAAATAGTGACAGTGCAAAGTTTAGTGTTTTAATTGTAATTATTTGTGTTTTTATTTATTTTTTTATCAAAAGTACTGTTGAAACCGTGCTCTATAATTTTCGATTATGTGTTTTATCTTTGCCAAAATCCAAAAGTTATATCTTCTGTATTTTAACCATTATTTCATTAATCTCTTTAAACAAACAACATGCAGATGTTCTCTCTACTATTCAAGTAAAAGTGAAGGTCGTAAACAAGCTTATCAAATGAACTGCAAAAAACGTGAACGTTCATGAAAGAATTAAGTTTTTGTACATTCCAACCGACCTACAACCTTGAACAGGTCAATAAAAAAAGGTTGTTCGCCATCTTTATCATGTTTGTTAGTATTTCGGTAAGATTTTAAGCAGTTACTATTCTCCTTGCGTCAGTGTTACACATACGTTTATGCTTGTGATATTCGTTTAATTCTTTTAACGTATCGCTGCCGTGTCGATTACCAAGTGGTGCAAATCGGAGTGCAATATTACGAACAATAGTATTGAATGTAGTTTTTAGTTCTTTTAACTAATGTGCATATAAAAAGTAGATTGTGCGAGTTGGTTTTGAAAAGCAGTTGATTAAAAGTGAAGGTAAGCATCAGACTAACAAGGAGATTAAATTTTCGGCGTTCGGTGTCATACACTTGATAAATACAAATATATATTTGTACATATGTAGAAAATTATATAAGGCAGGGGTGGAGTAAGAATGTACATGAAATGATACAGATTTTCGGATTGTCCGCATAAATATCTAACGAAAATTTTATGTATTGAAGCTATAATTGTAAATCTTTAGGAAGTCCACTGAAAATTGGAAAAGAAACGCAAATCTGTATATGAATATTGGTGAAACTTTTTACTTAAACAACTTAAAAAATTTTTGGCAATCACTGGATATTACGGATAAGTTGTACTACTCAAACTATGAGGGGCTGTCCATACATTACGTTACCAATTCAGGGGGGGAAGGGAGTCTTCGTAAAAAGTACGGATAGTAACGGCGGGGGAGGTGGGGGTTCGGCTTTTATACAACGTTACATGTGCATGCATGCTAAGCGGTGAGTATGAGAGAAAGAAAGTGGTGGGGATCGGGAGAGAGAGAGAGAGAGAGATTTGACAGTAGAACATCACGCAGAGACGAAATAAACAAGATCGTGTCGGTTGATAGTTCGCGTACTAGATTTTTTTCTTTTCAATTCCTATAATCCATGATATTAAATCATGGGTCGTCGAAGGCTCTTTATTTGAAAATGTGTAAATTAAAAGAAAAGTTGTTTTGGAAATAAAAAAACATTAGTTAATTTTATCTTCTCTGAAAGTCTACATTACTTTTATGGAGGGAGAGGGGGTTAAGGCCTATACTACGATTGTCACCGAAGGGGAGGGGTTGTAAAATTCCCAAAAAATGGTAACGTATTTTATGGATAGCTCCTAACCTGTACATCGTCATAAACACTACAATTAATCTAAATTACACATTAATTTGGTAATATATGAGATAAAACTAAATACAACTTAAATACTTATGATTTGTGAAAAATACCAAAAGGAAAACAATTAAATGTCTAGCAAAACTGACTTCAAAATGTTTAAATGTAAATAATTCTAAGGTTTATTCGCGAATATGTTTGCCCAGAACACTGTAAATTAAAGGTAGATATGGATTAATAAAAACAGACCATATATTACCCGGATCGGGTAAAGTTGAAGTATGTACTAAGAAAAAACAAAAACAAAAACAAAAGCCATTAGCTAACAAAAGTAATTCTACTGATAAAATTTGGCAAATCGAAGGTCTCACTAGTACTTTGAACAGTTACCAATATTTTTACATATATAGTTTTTGTATAGAAGTAAGCAGACATAACCTTTTGTACATATATATATTTTTATTTAAATGCTTTTGATCGCACGGAAATCTACAAATTGATAAAAATGATTTTTAGTCATTTATTGACATGAGTAAGGTTTCTCATTGAAACGTTAAGGTTTGATTTTGTAATAAAGTTGTCATTCTGATATTCCTTTTTTTGTCGATTTGAAAATTGACGTCTTGAGTACTGATGCTAATAAACGAAAATTCTATGTGACTGTTGATTTTTCTTTGCCATTCTACATTTTGTTTGGCCTTTTCAATAGTCCAGTAAATTAATTTTAGTAAATTTACATACAAATGAGATTCATGCTGAAAATGGGTATTTAATTTTTTTTCAGGCTTTCAAGTATAAGAGTATAACGAAGAAACGAACTGTATTCTGCATGAGTCCATTACAATAGAAATTGAAGTACGGTAAGTACCTCGACATTAACTTTGCTTGTACTCTTTTTAACTATCGCATCAAGAGTTATAGTGTATAGTGCACCTGATTCTCTTTGAAAACAAGTGCCTCTATACTGCGTAAATAATAATCAAACAAACTGGTTCTATTTAATCTCCTGTTCGTACATAGTTTCCGGCGGTCTGCTTTGGTCCATCCCCAAGCATCCATTCCTGTTTACATTTCATAGCAGACTTTGTTCTTTGACCGCTGTACCGTTTACAAAAGCAGTTTATTTGTTGTACAAGTTCAAAGGGCATACAACCACAATTAAACTGTGACCCCATAATTTCTCTCTGAACAGCGGATCTCATCTGAATCTAATGTACCCATTTTACGGGAGGTCCGTCTCTGTATATATTAACAGCAATTTGTCTCATTTTAATATCAAAGTAATTCCCTTGAAAAATTATATGCAGGAAATACGAAACGTTAGATATTATATAATAGTTGGTATATTACTTTTACGAATAATAGTTAAATTTGATAAAGGTCTTGTATTGTCTCAGATATGAATCGCATTTCGAACTTATTAGTTTTAAGTAATAGTTTATATATTTTTGTTATTCGATCACAATTAAAAATAAAATAAAAAAAACAAATCAGACTATAGGTTGACCATTATCAGTTAAAATTTAAAAAATAAAACAAAGAGTTTCACCAATTTATTATTAACCTGACATGTTTCGGTCACATGATCATTATCGAAGGTAAGGGTAAATTCAATCCTAAATAAGTGGGGAGTCTACAAAATTTAATTCTACTTGATTATTGACTAACTCCATATTTTGTGCAAGGGCTTTTTTGATCTCTAATGTTTCGAGGAGAGACAATTTCCTACTTTACTGATACCACTTTGAAGAACAACAATATTCTCCATGTCTAAGTGGTGATTTAAGGAAACACAATGTTCGGCAAAGCCCGTTTTTTTAAAATCTTTTTCTCTATATTCCTTAAATGATCTTTTATTCTGATGTTAATTGCTCTACCACGCTATGTTTCACAATATTTGCACCCCCCAAAGTGTTAAGATTGTCAGTTAGTTTGTATTACATTTCAAAGAGAAAAAATTGAAAATAAATGAATAAGTTCTACATTATTTTAAATAATAAATGGTTGAATTGATGTTTGTTTAATCATTAGATTCTATAGAAGAAGATTTGTCAAACATATACTATAAATAATTACCTACCATTGACCAATACATATACATATATTTCAAAAGAGAATACATTGTTATTGTTTTACGGTTCATTTTATAATTAATTTTTCTATATTTCTGTCAGTTTAGCAAAAAGTGAAAGACATACCTACAGTTACACGTAAAGTATTACTAAAAATAATTTAATTTAAGTTTACTAACAAGCAATAATTTTATCATTAAGGGAAAGAGTATTATTATACATTTTTTGGAAATTCTTTTTGAATAGATAAGAAGTTTATGGCCTGTTTTTAAAGTTTTGGTTTAATTTTATCAGAATGGGCACAAATACCGATTCTGTTAGCCATAGAATTTAATTAACTTTTGTAATAATGATCTCAGTAGGCATGTTAGTCTTAAAAAATTTAAGTTTTTATTATTATTTTACAGTGATATATTCGTCAAGTATGAGCACTATATACTTAATGTGCTATATAATATAAAAAATAATTAAAATTAAATTTTCATTAATTCATTAAGCATTAAAAAGATAATATAAAAAATGTATAGTGCACATATTACGGACAATTGTGCATATTTATATGTATTTTATTAAATAACTAGTATATTTTGATTTCTTTTTTATTTTATTATTTAAAATTTATTCTCAAATTTCCATTATTCTAAACAGTCCGGATTTTCCTAATATTGTTACAAACAGAACGTTAAATGAAGGTATTGAGAAGCACATATTTTTATTATTTTTAACCAATAATGAATTTTCCGACAACTACAATGTTTTCCCTTTTGTATTACAATCTAATACTAAAATATAAGCGTATTTACTATCAGTAAATATACGAATTGAATTTGTAAAAGTTAAATTTGACAACTTACATTTCTCTCTGCAAAGACTTGTTCGTTCAAAGGAACATTACTACTTACTAAACTGTTTACCGATCATACAAACATATTGTCCCTTTAGAAGGGCTACACATGCTCCAAGTGTAGGTACCAACAAAAAAAAACGTAGTAAATCCGAACCGGTTCCTCCGGTCAGAGCTGGGTGGTCACCTGGTGTCAGAGGTCGCGGGGTCACGGGATTACAAAGGAGTGAGCATGCCACAAAACCCTAATAGAAGTAAACTGTCAACACATCAGCGATATTAATCATAACGCGTACAGATTTACCAGATTTTAAGGGATTTACGTGTTTTTAGAGTATTAATTTTCACGTAAAAAGTTCGATTAGTTTTTCGGAGAGGAAAGTGTGATAATTGTTTTATAAGGGAAGGGTGGGGCAGGTATCGAAATTAGGACCCTAAGGGATCAGCTACCTGGAAAGGGACGAAACGAATTGATTAAACCCAAATCAGAACCAGGATGTAACGGTCAGCGTACATACTATGAATGTCCAGCTGAATCGTTACAATACACACCGAAATTACCTCCGAACTACATATGTACATACACTAATACGCAAATAAAAGGACTACTAAAAGTTTGCAGTTGTTAAAATTATATACATACTTAGGGTAGTTTATATTTGTATAGACGAGTGCGTTGAATTCACAACAGACTTGCGATTTATTTGATATAGTTCCATTTAAAATACAAATCCGTTTCCATTTTCTAGTTTAAGTGCCTTTTTAAATATTAATTTCTATGCGGATTTGGATAGTATTAAAACCTATTTTCTAGAACACAAGAAATCAAATGGGGTTCTGTGGAACTGAATTATATAAAACACTAAACCCGAAATTCTACATAAAAGGTTTAGCGACATAGAATGCGTTTCGACGCCAAATGTGTTATCTTTAGTTTATACTAAAAGTAATTGGATTGTAGCAAGCTGAAAGCAGTAATCCATTTCTTATATTTGGACACCAAAACTGTTCCAGATTTTCGAAATTTCGAATAATCATGATACTATAAATTTTATAAAAGTCAAAGGAGAAAAATGAATTAATATTCTAAATTAGATATTTGGGTTGACCTTTCTTCTAATTATTCGAATTTGTTCCATATTAAGGCGTTTTTGTTTGAAAAACATTAAGTCGTGTGTCCGAAAGGAACAGGGAGAAATGAAGTATGTTGCTGTAAGAGAGAAGTGTGTGAGATAGCGTGTTGCTATTGGTCATAGTCCTATGGATTATTCGGTCTTTTGTTTCACCCGTCCGCGTCCGTTAACGGGAAGTAAAGGGAGAGTGGGGTCCAGCAATGGCCGCTGCTGCTTATAATGACACCACATTAAGGGACAAGTTCGGCCAAGTTGCCAAGAAAAGGCACAGTTTCCTCGGATCCGACGAAGATGATGACGACAACGACGGTGACGGCAACTGCAACGGCAAGCGCTGCCGACCGACACCTTTGCCTACCACAGTGGAAGACGCTGCCGGAGGAGATGGCAAAGGGACGGACGAAGGGTTAGAGGTTTTGCGAAGAACAGACCAAATTAAACACTACGAACCGTAGAAACTCACGAAAGGGATGTAACTCTACAAAATTATTTCATCTACAATTCACTTTCTTCAACAGTTTCAGTAAATAACTAAAATTCTTTTAATAACTGTTTTGCAGTTAAAAAAACAGAAAAATACAAAGAACTTCTACAAAAATATATGACGAAACTCGACAATTGTTTCCGCTAATTAGCCAAAAAAGCTTTAGCCGAAAATAAAAACGTTGTTAATAATCATAAGCAATTGTACTTTCTAAACACCCCACATACATTGAACCTGTAATACGTAATTTTACAAATTTAAATATGATATAGTTGTACTCTTACTAATGGCTATTTAGCCTAAACAATTGTTGAGTTAGTTTTGTTAAATATATTTGTTGAAGTTATTTGTGTTTTTGTGTTTTCTTTTTAACTGTTAAACATGCTTCATCATCCTTGCACAGTCGAATGTTTAACTGTTTTGTTGTTCTTAGTAAAATTACCGAAAACAAGATCTGTTTCATGCTAAAATTTTACTCTCAACGCCCAAAAAGAGGTGTAACTTTAAAAATGTTAAACATGTTAGGCTCTAAAATAATTAATTATATGGGGTAGTTCCAGAAAATTAAAAGTAGAAAACCTTAGGGGCTACGCAAAGTACCCCTTCCTCCTCCAGGCATGTTTAGGGATTTTAGATAGCTTTTTTACATAGGTCTCATAAGATGAAAACTAGTGTTATAATGACCTAAACAGCTATGATAGATTATTAAATTTCAATGAAGGTGATATTGATCTATATACGTATTTCATTATTATTTCGCGATTTTCTCAGTAACCAGTGCAGAAAGGGATTCAAGCGTTATTTATATCACTATAAAAATCCATGTCATGAGACAATTTTTCTGAAAATGCTTAATATGCCTAGGAATGATTCGGATAAATTTTGAGGTCTTCCATTTTTTTTTGTATCTATTTCATAGTGCACTCTATAATGTACCTACAAAAACATGGATTTTTTATTTAGTTCACTGTAAAATATTGCAACAACTGCACAAATTAAATTATTGGATCGAAGGTATAAATAAAATACATTTGGGTACCTTTACACTAAAATTTGTTGGAAGAACCTCGACAATTGTTTTATTCAACAAAAGCCTGTCGGTATCAAGAGTACAAATTACTACTGTCAAGTTCTTTCAATCAATTATTCAAGTAAAAGTATCCAAGTGCTTAATGTTTATATTTTCGATTTAATAATGTCCTTTTACAACCAGGGCATGTACCATAGAAACTCTAAATGTCATTAAATGGTTGATTTGAAAACAGTTGAACGACCTTATTCAATGCCTAAGGGCTTTTGCACAAGGTGCGATTGCGATGCGATTTTCCGCTTGCATTATGTCTTGTCGCATTTGCAGAAGATTTTTTCACGGAGCGATAAAATCAGTTACAGGCGATTAAAAATTAAGAAATAACATAACTAGTAACTAATAAAAAGTTATTAAATGTAAGACAAACGACCACAAACAGAAAATTGTATCGCAATTGCAGCGCCTCGTCTAAAAAATCCTTTGTAATTAAGACTATCTACAGACTGTACTGTAGTTCCTCTTTTATAATTAATTGCAAGAACATTTATTCTAGTCCGTTATTAATCTGTTTATATTGATATTTAAAAATTTCCATGCAAGAAATATTAAATGAAAAATAAAAACTTCCGTATAGGTATGTGTGTGATATTAAGCGTATGTTAATGTAAATCCTGGTCCGCAAATTTCAATTAGCTTTCCGTCCTCTCGAATTAATTCAAGCTGGTCCTGAGCTTGATGGCAAGATGTTTCATTAATATTTGCGGGTGTCCTTTCCTCCATCTTGTTTTAGTCGGCCTATTACGAGCTGAAATCTCAAGATTATTACCACATTTTATATTTATAATAATAAAATTTAAGAGCAATGTATACAATTTGCCTGAACGTAGCAAGAATTTTATTATGAATAAAAGAAGCATTACATCTACTTTTTAATTCCATCTAGTTTTAAAGAGTTATGGTATTGCAGTTTATAAGGGAAATTAAGTTAAATTTCATCAAAGCATCAGGCCCTTAATACCTTTTAATAAAACTACATATTTATAACCATGATTGTATTAAAGCTAATTTATTGGTGAAACATTTTGTTATAGAAACAGTAAGTTAAAAAAAGCACTTAGCATTGTTTTACTTTTTTTATTTGAGAAAAGATTCTGAAACATTTCGGCTACGAAAGCATTATCAAAGAGTTGAGCACTCTAACTAACTTGTTTATTTCGTGAGAAAAAAATATTTCTCAGCGTTTGTACTGCTTTACCACATAGAATTAAATTATACTCGAAGGACCAATGTTTACAGGTGAACACACAAAAAGGAAACTATAGAGGTTGATAAGTGTATATTTACAACTACAAACATAAAAGTGATAATTGTTTATGAGGTTCTTTCCCTCAGCTAGTCTACATACGGATTCTTTCTTGAAATGTTATAAAATACCTTATATTAATTTTCTCCCCCTAAACAAAAATGTTTATTGTGCCGTAACATAACTAATAAAGATTTTATTTATTTAACATATAGAAAACACCATAGAAAAATAAATTAATAAAGCTTTAAACATTTTGGACGTCAACATAACTAGAAGCGAAATACACCTTTTTTTTTAAAAAAAACCAATGAATAACGAAAAAGACTGCTTGTTCAGTAGTTGAGGAAATTACTTAAATAATTTTTAATTGTGTACGTACTTAAGTATAATATGCGCGCGCATTTTATTCTCTTTTTCGCGCTTGCGACTTCGGGAGTGCTCGGCTCCTCCAGAGAGTTCAGCGATTAATTTTTTAAAGAAGGGACATTTTCGATTTAATGACTAAATGCCTGTGAGCGTGTGATCAATCACGTGTGTGACTTATTAGTGTGGTGTTACCGCGAAAAATTATTGCATATTACGCTGCTGTAACTCTTTATATAATTATATGTATTCAATTTATTTGAATATTTCAGGCGAAGCTTGTACGATATTTTTGTTGCCATTGTGCATGTATTTTGAAGCGAAGCTTCCGATTGTTAAATATCGAGACTGATCAGTCGTTTTACGTTCCTATTAAATAAAGGAATTACGAGGGATTTTTATGCCTTAGGATTTTCCCCTCGAAGCGTCAAAAGCTCAAACAGTGTTTTATTTATCAGTTTTCAATTCACACCTATACTAAATTTTGATTAAAGTGAAAAACAACAAGTTCCGGAGTTCACCATGTTGGTCAGTTTTACCATTATACACTGCTAATGATAATTTCTATCCTAACACATCTATAAAGAATGATAAGAAATATTATTTTAATAATTACAAAATAAAGATACTTCAGATACTAGTAACTTGAAATTATTGCACATTAAAGAAAAAACTAGATCTGCTAGAAATATTGGAAATTACCAGAGCAAATTATTATTGAACGAACAAATAGATTTTGAGGTTTCTCCTTTATTACACAAAAATAAATTATATTACCTACTACTCCTTGGTCATCTGTATATCTGTTTAAAAGAATGTTTCCTTTATTAGTTAGTTAGTGAGTATAATAGTTAACCCTTTAATAATGGCTTCATGGTCAAAACGTGTCAGAGTTTTCTTTCAAATAAGTGCTTTTCTAACTTACTATTTATATTAGACATTTATGGCGAGGGGTGAAAAGCTTTTGCGTTTCTGGACATAATCGCCAAGATTATAGTTCGCATTTTATCATTATTTTGTTTGAATCAGTCGTATCGCATAAAATTGAGGAAACTTAAGTCAATTATTCGCGCCTAGGAGCGTTTCTAAGATTAATTTCAGTTTCCTTTGCGTGCCAAAGGCGATCAATTTTAGGATAGTAAAGTGGGCAAAAGGGACTGACGGTAACGTGGCACCCTTTTGACAGCCGAAACTTCGTCGACTCCTTCATCAAATGGCGTTACTTACATGTGGTCAGTGCAATCAAGACGGCCCTCGTTAATGACTTGCCAAAGTTGCCCCTTTAAGCGAAGGAAAACTAGGGTTGAGAGTGAGTTCTTCTTTCAGCTTTTGTTCCTATTCTCGCAGTAATCACCCTCTGCTATTTTAAATTTAGATACGGAATGTAAGATAGTTTTCCTTAGGGTGGCTTGGACAAATAACATTAATAAATTACGGATTAGAGGGTTTTATTGTAATTTAGTTTATTATTAATATATTCTGTTCTATTACCTTCAGGATTAGTTTGTGTTTAAAAGTTATTTTTGTTAATAAGCGTTAATACCCCAAATTAAATTGCAAAATTTTACGAGATATGTAAAATCAAATTGGTCAAGGGCAATAGTTATCAGTCTGAAGGTACCGTGCTAATTTACGATTGTTCACGATTTGTTGTTTAAGTATAGGGTATAACTAACATATAATCGGGCCTTGTTTGGTTCTTGCAAGTTTAGCGATTCTTCAGATACAGCCGAAATTTCAAAGGTTTTTTAAGGGTTTATTGGGTTTGTTTAGATTTATATTATCATTTAAAATTTGAACTGGCCACTTCCTACTGATACTGAGATAGGAGTCTTATGACTAATTAGTTTATGAAATGAATTTATAATATTCTGAATAATCCCGGCTGAGATTCACCTAAGTACCTATTAAAGTGTATTTTCTTACAAGCGTGAAATATACAGCTGGGCGATTATTAAATTTAACAATCGACTATCGTTTGTTCGAAAATAATCAATTATTGCGATTAAACGGGAAAATCGATCATTAGATTTAAACGTAACAATCTATTAATAAAATTATTTATTAGGAAAATAGTCACTCTAAATGAGGTTGACCACAAACCATTTATTCAATATAAGAACGTAGGCTTTCACGGCCGGAATCCTTAGTGAAATGAAGAGTAGCATAACGTAGCCGTTCATTTAAACTGTATTAATTATTTGGAATTAATAGATCAATTTTTTAATCAATTATTTAAAAAAAATGAATGTAATAACTTGTGAACTCTGAATATTTTTGAAAAGTGGTGAATGCGCTAGGAATTATTTACAAATTTAAAAGTATATGTACATATAGAGAAATGAGATCGTTGTGGAGGTAAATAAATAAGGAAAAAAATAATTCTAAATAGAACAATACAAAGACTAATCAGCCTTAAGGAAAAATTTACCATTGTGACTCCGATTTTCAAAATGATATTTTTCTTCGATGACCCATGATGACCTGTCACTAACCCTAGAATATTATGAAAATCGACGCGTACAATTTTTTATTATAAATTAAAATGTCAATTTCCTCAGCATTATATCTATGGCATAAATTCGGACTTTTAGCCTCTGGATGACCATGTGCCTCATCGAAATTGGACATGAAATTTTCAGAGCCCAAAGATATTGTCATAAGACATATTTTGGCTAAGTGACAAGTTGCGACTATTTTTTTTGTGGCCTCTAGGGGGCGTCAAACATTTTGCTATTTTTCTTTGAAAAATATCACAAATAAATGCTTTTCAAAAATGTGTTATTTCTGTAATTCATCATATTAAGCTATAATTATGATCAGCACCATTGAAAACATAAGATAAAAATAATTTTCATACAAAAAATATTTTCAAACAAAAATTGTGCTAATGCGCCCCCTGGCGTGTGAGAATATTTGGCACTTATTATTTGAACATTCTAAATCACAATACATCGATCTGAAAGTTTCATGTCTAATTTCGATGAGGCACATGGTCATCCAGAGGCTAAAATTCCGAATTTCTGCCATAGACGTAATGCTGAGGAAATTGATATTTTAATTTATAATAAAAAATTGTACGCGTCGATTTTCGTAATATTCTAGGATTAGTAACAGGTCATCATGGGTCATCGAAGAAAAATATCATTTTGAAAATCGGAGTCACAATGGTAAATTTTTCCTTTTGGCTGATTAGTCTTTAAGAAGATAACAGTAGTTATCTGAGCATATTCAACTCGTAAATATCTAAGTACTCTTTAAAATTATATTATGATAACTGCGGATGAGTCTTTTCTTTTCTATTCTTTTACCCCTTTTAAAAACTCATCAAACCATGGCCAAAAACATAAAAAAAGCTATCGTTCCTTTACTAGAGTGGTTCCTTTACTAGAGTGAATGAATAATGAATAATGAAAATTTTGTAATTCATATCAAGTAACATTTATGGAGTGAAATTCTTTGTCAGCTCTGCTTTATACCTTTTCTACCTACAATTTATCATTTGAAAATATCGTAACGGTGTAGTGTTACTTTTCGTATTAACAAAAGCTTCAAAGGTCACGCTGTCTCGCGATTATTCAGTAAGGGTTTGGTCCGTGAAAATTACCCTGGAGAATTACAAGGGTAGCAAATTGTTCGTTCACGTTACAGAGAGAAAATAACTTAGTAAGGAATGCTGACACGCAACCTCTGTTTTCGCAGTTACCTACCCACATATGTTTAGCAACAGACCACCCTTTTTATCGATCAAGTTGATTTTTAGATGTTGACAATAAATATTTGATACATTCAATTATTGTAAACAATGTATATTAAATATATATGTAACCTATACAGGGTTAAAAAATAATATTCGACATATTGCGAAGTATTGACAGTTTGAAATTGAGATGAAATCAGAATTTATTGAGTAGGTACATCAAACAAGTCTCGATCATTTTTGATTTAGTTTACGTAAATGATGTATAAACTCTCTATAAGAAATTTACGAGACCGCAACTTTTCGTATTTTATTACATAGAGTATGAGCAACAACAAAAGAATTTTAAAACTGAAATTTTTAATATGTTGTTGTATCTGTTACGGGTAAAGTTAGATAATCGAGTTAACCTAGGTTTTCCCGGGTAAACTGCGTAATACCCAAGACCAAAATATATTTGGAATTGTACACGTTTCGGGCTTTACTCGGATAAACCGCGTTTTATCCGCTTTCGGTTGGTTAAAGTTTGATGTACCATAAATGACAAGACCATTAAGGTTTGAAAAACATATTTAATTCAAAACACACATTTTACAAATAAAAATTAGAATTCTAAAACTGTATTCTCTTAAAGGTAATCTACTCACGAGTACTTATTTGATCAAACAAGACAAGCTGCTGTGACATTTGGAGTTGCAAAGATTTCTAATAGTTTTACCTAACTTAACCTAACCTAACCACAAGTCCGTTTTTGACAGATTTCAGTTGTTTTGACACTCTTCACACAAGCGCAGATATAGCTTAATAACGTCTTGAGTTATATGAGTCATTTATGGTACATCCAACTTTAACCGGTTTACCCGGGTAAAGCCCGAAACGTGTACAATTCCAATATATTTTGGACTTTATCCAAGAGTCTTGGGTTATACGCAGTTTACCCGGGTAAACCTAGGTTAATTCGCTTATCTAACTATACCCGTAACATTTCCACCAAAACAAAATTATAAGTAATATTACATTTATCATATGATCATTTAGGATAAAGGATTTCTAAGTATTATATGTTGGTAACAAATTGAACTACTTTGAAATAGTATAAATTCCAAAAGCTAAAAATAAACAACTTAATATTACTAACGATCAGGTAGATCTTTCAGTGTCGTCCTTAATAAGATCAATTACCGAGCACATTTAATGCTTGGAAATCCCACCACCCTCGCACAAACCTGTATAAAATCACATTGTGTTAAAATCCTCTTTACCTTCGTTGATAATAAACTGAGAAGTTTGAAACATATGTCCGATATTTTGAATAAATTTGGTGAAATAAATACCAAGTGTATTTTGCAATTTTGTATTATTAACTGTAATATTTGTTAGATTTAGTCCTTTTTTGACAGATTTCAGATTTTTTTGACACCTTTCACACAAGCGCAGATATAGCTTAATGTAACATCTTGAGTTATATGAGTCATTTATGGTACATCCAACTTTAACCGGTTTACCCGGGTAAAGCCCGAAACGTGTACAATTCCAATATATTTTGGACTTTATCCAAGAGTCTTGGGTTATACGCAGTTTACCCGGGTAAACCTAGGTTAATTCGCTTATCTAACTATACCCGTAACATTTCCACCAAAACAAAATTATAAGTAATATTACATTTATCATATGATCATTTAGGATAAAGGATTTCTAAGTATTATATGTTGGTAACAAATTGAACTACTTTGAAATAGTATAAATTCCAAAAGCTAAAAATAAACAACTTAATATTACTAACGATCAGGTAGATCTTTCAGTGTCGTCCTTAATAAGATCAATTACCGAGCACATTTAATGCTTGGAAATCCCACCACCCTCGCACAAACCTGTATAAAATCACATTGTGTTAAAATCCTCTTTACCTTCGTTGATAATAAACTGAGAAGTTTGAAACATATGTCCGATATTTTGAATAAATTTGGTGAAATAAATACCAAGTGTATTTTGCAATTTTGTATTATTAACTGTAATATTTGTTAGATTTAGTCCTTTTTTGACAGATTTCAGATTTTTTTGACACCTTTCACACAAGCGCAGATATAGCTTAATGTAACATCTTGAGTTATATGAGTCATTTATGGTACATCCAACTTTAACCGGTTTACCCGGGTAAAGCCCGAAACGTGTACAATTCCAATATATTTTGGACTTTATCCAAGAGTCTTGGGTTATACGCAGTTTACCCGGGTAAACCTAGGTTAATTCGCTTATCTAACTATACCCGTAACATTTCCACCAAAACAAAATTATAAATAATATTACATTTATCATATGATCATTTAGGATAAAGGATTTCTAAGTATTATATGTTGGTAACAAATTGAACTACTTTGAAATAGTATAAATTCCAAAAGCTAAAAATAAACAACTTAATATTACTAACGATCAGATAGATCTTTCGGTGTCGTCCTTAATAAGATCAATTACCGAGCACATTTAATGCTTGGAAATCCCACCACCCTCGCACAAACCTGTATAAAATCACATTGTGTTAAAATCCTCTTTACATTCGTTGATAATAAACTGAGAAGTTTGAAACATATGTCCGATATTTTGAATAAATTTGGTGAAATAAATACCAAGTGTATTTTGCAATTTTGTATTATTAACTGTAATATTTGTTAGATTTAGTCCTTTTTTGACAGATTTCAGATTTTTTTGACACCTTTCACACAAGCGCAGATATAGCTTAATGTAACATCTTGAGTTATATGAGTCATTTATGGTACATCCAACTTTAACCGGTTTACCCGGGTAAAGCCCGAAACGTGTACAATTCCAATATATTTTGGACTTTATCCAAGAGTCTTGGGTTATACGCAGTTTACCCGGGTAAACCTAGGTTAATTCGCTTATCTAACTATACCCGTAACATTTCCACCAAAACAAAATTATAAGTAATATTACATTTATCATATGATCATTTAGGATAAAGGATTTCTAAGTATTATATGTTGGTAACAAATTGAACTACTTTGAAATAGTATAAATTCCAAAAGCTAAAAATAAACAACTTAATATTACTAACGATCAGGTAGATCTTTCGGTGTCGTCCTTAATAAGATCAATTACCGAGCACATTTAATGCTTGGAAATCCCACCACCCTCGCACAAACCTGTATAAAATCACATTGTGTTAAAATCCTCTTTACCTTCGTTGATAATAAACTGAGAAGTTTGAAACATATGTCCGATATTTTGAATAAATTTGGTGAAATAAATACCAAGTGTATTTTGCAATTTTGTATTATTAACTGTAATATTTGTTAGATTTAGTCCTTTTTTGACAGATTTCAGATTTTTTTGACACCTTTCACACAAGCGCAGATATAGCTTAATGTAACATCTTGAGTTATATGAGTCATTTATGGTACATCCAACTTTAACCAAGCGAAAGCAGATAAAACACGGTTTACCCGGGTAAAGCCCGAAACGTGTACAATTCCGAATATATTTTGGACTTTACCCAAGAGTGTTGGGTATTACGCATTTTACTCGGGTAAACCTAGGTTAATAATATATTGATTACAGACACTACAATTGTAGTCAGTATCAACATGTTATGGCTTCCACAATCGAATACTCATCTATATAATTTACGATCACAGTGGACTATAATGGACACCAAGGGGTTAAAAAATTTGTCCGTTATAGTTAGTTGTTTGTTATTTTCGTCTTGCATTAAATATTATTTTTAATAAATATCTGTTAAACTATAAACAATATAAATGGCTGTCATTGTAGGTTTATAGAAATGCCAGAGAGGAGCTGTTAAAAACAATCTAAAATACGTACGTATACTTAAGTGACCTTAGGACTCTGTAGGACAATGTAGTCGATCAATTTGTTTTGTTTTTAATAAAAGCTTGTTTTTCTATATACGTATACAGTTATCGAAGCCTTGAGTTACTTATTGTTTTTTAAAAGGGAATGTAGACATCTAGGGCTAGAAAATACTATAAAATTATTGGTCGGATCGGGGTGACAAAGAAATTTAGTTCATTATAACCATATAACCGGTCATCAGAAGTGTACGCTAAAGCCGATCGCATATTACAACTGTGTTAAAATTTTCGTATTTACTGCCAGAACAAAATCACAGAAAAAAATATAAAATACCAAATAGTATTCACTAGTAAAAACTGGAATTCTTTTTCTATTTCCTTGAAATCATCTGCTATAAACGGCCTTCATATTTGTATTCGTTATTTCAATTTTAATTGCTTTATTAGGGGATATTCGTTATAAATATGAATCCAATGACGTTTTACGTATATGTTACCGGCCAAACCCTATCTCAGGACGAACTAGTTTTGCCTAGGCTAAACTAGTTTTTCCTATACGCGATACTACTTATCTATAATGTTTACACTATACCACACCAGTTCATTCTAGAGTGTGCGTATTTATATCAGGACAAATCAGTTTGGACTAGCCTAAACTGGTTTATCCTGTCGGGCTTAGGACAAATTAGTTTGGACTAGGCTATACTAGTTAATCATATCGCGTATAAGAAGAACTAGTTTAGCCTAGGCAAAACTAGTTTGTCCTGAAATCGGGTTTGGCCGGTAACATATATAATTTTTCGTTATTTCCACGTCTCCTTCTTGGATTCTCTTTCTCTTTTCCTGCCCGCTCTTTTGCCAAAGTCTTTCGCAAGTTTAAATGTGAATCATTAATCAAGTAGGTTTATCCTCCTCCTGCCCAAGCTGTGGCATACACTTGTGTACTACCCAACACACACACACATACAATCATGTGATACACATACATTCGCTTAGAGAGGGTAGCAAAGTTCGTTCAGTGTGTCCGTAGGAGATGCCAGCCAGCGACCAGCGGCGGCATCATGGCCGCCTCATCCACCTCCGCCACCGTCATCGCCAACCCTTTCGTCCCTTGGCAGAAATGCTCCGACGCCGGACCACTGCTTCTCACCCTACCCCTCGCGTCCTTTGC
This sequence comes from Agrilus biguttatus, assembly GCA_963921985.1. Classification (NCBI taxonomy): domain Eukaryota; kingdom Metazoa; phylum Arthropoda; class Insecta; order Coleoptera; family Buprestidae; genus Agrilus; species Agrilus biguttatus. The sequence goes on along the minus strand of OY998119.1, from coordinate 13,423,865 downwards.
ACCCCTTCTTCAGTGGCGGAAACGCCACCACCAGCACCGTCGGTCGCCTCCGTAATTTATTATTCGCAAGTTTGCCGGTGCGGAATTCTATTATGTACGCGCTGTAATAATCGCTACTGATGTCGCCGATGTACCAGCCAGAAGTTGCTGAAGGGCGCGCGGGTCGTGCAATGCAATGTCCGTTCTTCATCGTTTGGCGTGGCGAGCAAAGGACCCCTCTAGTCTAGAAGACCATCCTCTCTAACTTTGTAAGCGTTCTCCTGTGATGCAATTTTGATTAACAATTTCATCCTTGATCCACGTTAAAAGTTTATTACATAACAAGACTCTACAATACTCATATGTAGCTATATATACATAATATATTTATAACCCATTAGGTATACTTTAACATTTACTGAAAATTTTAAATATTTTAATAAAACACAAAGAAATTTTCAACAATACGGTTTATTAAACTCTTACAATTGTTTCGGCCAACGGGTCATTTTCAAAGAATATAGATTTATTACTAAAATTAAAGAAATGCAGTCGATCAATATAAAGGAATGAGGGTAATACGGAAATTCCTAGTTGGATGTTGGTTAATCTATGTAACAGACTATGAAAAACTGAGTATTTGGTTTGATTAACCTAATCTAACCAACATCCCACTCTCAACTTCAAATTTTCATAGAGGACTCTCTATAATAAAACAAATACCTACCAATAATGGTTACAAAGTTGAATCAATTGATAATTTACTAAAAAAGAAGTAAATAAGAAAAATTCGTACCATATTATTTAAAACTCCTGTAGAACACACTAAGCAAGTTTTTTCTAAAATAAATTATATAAAAAGCACTAGCTGCAAAATTAAAAATCGTCTAAACAAATACAACTTAGAAGTTATCGAAGTAAACAAAAAGAACCTTGAGTCCCTTCTAGTTAACAACAAGCAAAAAACAAATAAACTTTCAAAAAATGGCATATACGAATTTAAATGTAATAGTTGCCATGTTATTTATATAGGGCAGACTGGCCGGGCCCTAAAAAACAGATTAGACGAACATAAAAGATCAATTAAATACAATATAATGTCGACTGGTTTTTCGAAGCACTGCATAAACAATAATCACTATCCAGATGATGAAAATGTAAAACTACTACACAATTTTGTAAAAACTAAGAAACTAAGCCTTTTCGAAAATTTGGAAATTAAAAAAGCGCTAAATAATAATAAATTAATAGTTAATAACCACACTGAATTAGAGATCAGCAATTCACCTTTACTTTTATACAAATTGTAACTGGTTTTATCAGAGTAGGTGCCTGCATCTAGGAATTTCCGTATTACCCTCATCCCTTTATATTGATCGGTTGCATTTCTTTAATTTTAGTAACAAATCTGTACTCTTTGAAAATGGCCCGTCGGTCGAAACAATTGTAGGATTTTAATAAACCTTATTGTTGAAACTTTCTTTGTGTTTTATTAAAATATTTAAAAATGTTTCATCATAATTGTACCATAGACAGTTTATATAGTTAATTGGAAATTATTCAACGATGTATCCCAAAACGATCTGTTAATTTGGAGAATCAAAATCAATATTTCTAATCGACAAAAGACTGATTAACAGCGTGGTTGAATAAAAGATATTGTGACTGATTTGATTCATCTTTATGCTTATGATTTCATATTAAAAAATAAACAATTTCCCATATTTACTAGAAGCGTTAATAAGCTGATGTTAAACCTGTTAAGAATAATTTTAACGTTGATTTTTGTACGCGCAAACCCGATTTAACATTACGTTTCTCAAGTTTGTTGAACCTTACTAATGTGTCATGTTAAAACAAGTAACTAAGTATAAGCAAAACTGATTATAGACTACATCCAAACGCTTTAAACAGTGTTAGTGTAGCTACAACTTATGTCTAACTTAACAGTTGGCAGCCTAGCATAACAGACTAGCGTAAACGAATGGTTTATTACATGAAAAAATTACAACATTTGTTTGACTTCTAGTGGGACACATTTTAACCCTCTTAAACAGTAATATTAGGAACCGTTAATGTTAATGTTAACTCTTAAGATATTTGCGTAAATTCGGAAAATCTCTTCCCAGAATATTTGTTAATATTTTTTTAACTGTATATTACTACAAATAAGTGGCTTTTAGTTGAAAAATAGTGTTCTTTTCCATAAATGAGATAGTTTTTGTCAATTGCTTTTGCATATCTTTTTGTCAGCTTTTCAATCCTGTAAAACAGAAGATTGAAATGATGTTATGTAGCCTAAAACCATCGCTTTCTAGTGAATTTTAAAACTTTAACTTATAGTTTCAGATATTTTATTCCTGTCACATGCTATTGCATGTTACATAAAGATAACCAATAATTATTAACAAAAACAATTAAGTTATGGTCAGAAATTTATCGAAACCATCAGACACGGATCGCGATTTCGCTTTTATTAGAAGCTCATAAAAACCAGTTTATAAAATAATAACGTAGAGGCAATTGTTGCCATCTAGTGGATTTTAGCTACTACAGAAGATATTAAACTGGACAAGACCTCACTGAGGTATTTAAACTTGTCCAGTTGAATCAACAACGCAGCCTACATACGTGAATTCACGTAAAGCTTATCAGAAACAATTATGTTTTTATAAATATAAATATAAATATGGAATCAACAGAAACAACTACTCCGAGGGCTAATACCCCTACCGGCATTGAATTAATTTTGTTTTTGGTCAGGAATTTATCGAGACCATCAGACACGGATCGCGATTTCGCTCTTATTAGAAGCTCATCAGCGTGCCATAGGCACTGGTAACTGGACAAGTTTAAATACCTCAGTGAGGCCTTGTCCAGTTTAATATCTTCTGTAGCAGCTAAAATCCACTAGATGGCAACAATTGCCTCTACGTTATTATTTTATTATTAACAACACTAATGTACATTTCGTAAATATCAAATGCACGTACAAATACAGGAAATAATTAGAAATTCGTTCTAAATCGCATATGCATTTGCATGCGTTTATTTTTGCTACCGCCCACCTGGAAATAAATCAATTTGGTGACTTCCTTCAGAATTTGTCAGTTATTTGATTTAGTAAATAACCGACATTTTACGTAATATTTGGCAGTAATTTCGTAGGTATGCCAACATTTTACCTACCGGATATTGATGTGTGGGAGTTTTCATTTCCTAATACTGTGCATTTCCGGTTTTATAAAATAATTAGTATCATATTATGATTAGTTACTCGACTCTAAGGTTTTTAACTGCTTTTCTATACAATTAATCAATCTCATGAAGGTGTTACAGATTTCTTGTTAATATAAGAAAATTGAAATTAAGTTATTTTAAAATTTTCACGTTATATGCTTATATTTAAAACTTAGTCTATAAAGAGCATAATTATTATTTTTATTTATCTTTTGATTTCTAATTAAGTATTCTAATATGTGGAAACGTTTTCTTTTCGGTTCAATATGTAACAGTTTAACATTATCAAAATTGATGTAATGGTAATGTAAAGTTTTTGTTTAGTTAACTGATTTTTCTTGTTTATTTAAACTTTTGTCTTTTTTCTTGTCATTGAAGTAACCTGTTATTATTGTACTATTTATGAAGCAAGATCGCTAATTACTATTAATTATAATGGCATGGAAATAAAAATGAATATAGCGCAATGAAATCCTTCAGAAAAAAAGGAGCTGCTATTACCGATCCAGTTTAGTTTCAATTCTATTGGTATTATTAGCAGTTGAAGCGACGACATTTTCTTTAATAATCACGTCGTTAACAATATCTCCATCAAGCGTATCTAAAGGGTTAAATCTACATATCGCCCCCTAAAGTTAACACCAATGACGCGATGGGATGATTTGACACCCTACTTCTCCATTATCTTTAGGCCGCCCTCGGCAATAGGTTTCACGTCTTTGGTAACTTTTGTTCAATTTAGGCGCGATATAATTTAAACGTAAATTTTAACGAAAACAAGCGTTCTTGCTTGGACAACAAGTAAACAAAGATGCAAACGGGGTAAATTAATACACGTACACTTTTTTACTAAAATCATTAGTACCAAAAGTTTTTGAAAATAAAAATTATATCGACTTCGTATAGTACTTGTATTCATTATATGTATACTATATAATCATCTAAAGAAATTTTATCAACTTCAGCGAAGCGGTTTTTTTTTAAATTTAAATAAAAACGGTTTATCGAAGATAAATACATTTTTGGTAGTCAAATACCTTTAAATACGTGCTATTAATGTTATTTTTGCTTTTAATTTTTCATTTCGAATGTTGACCTTGTGGACCGCAAACGAGTCGCATTTAGCCGTTTTTTCTTTAGATAATTAGGTCAGTCTCGTTATAAATTTTGTTATTATAAAAGAAAATTACACAGAACTATATTTAGAAGCTTTGATCGATGTCTATTATTCTTTAATATATATATGGAATCAACAGAAACAACTACTCCTACCGGCATCGTATTACACTGTTGATTTCGAACGATTATTAGACGAAGATAACAATCCAAAAAAAGAAGAAGGTAATAAAATCCTTTTTCCTCTAATTATAAAGGATCACAGATCCCACATTTGGAACGAGTCCTACACAGTAGGCACAGCGCACCGAAAGCCATATCCCACGATCGGTTTCGACCTATCGGGTCTCATCAGGTGGGCGCTGACAGAAAGGCTTTTACAAGCTGTATAATAAATATAGATATGGAATCAACAGAAACAACTACTCCGAAGGCTAATACTCTTACCGGCATTGAATTACACTGTTGATTCCGAACAATTATTAGACGAAGATAACAATCCAAAAAAAGAAGAAGGTAATAAAATCCTTTTTCCTCTAATTATAAAGGATCACAGATCCCACATTTGGAACGAGTCCTACACAGTAGGCACAGCGCACCGAAAGCCATATCCCACGATCGGTTTCGACCTATCGGGTCTCATCAGGTGGGCGCTGACAGAAAGGCTTTTACAAGCTGTATAATAAATATAGATATGGAATCAACAGAAACAACTACTCCGAAGGCTAATACTCCTACCGGCATTGAATTACACTGTTGATTCCGAACAATTATTAGACGAAGATAACAATTCAAAAAAAGAAGAAGGTAATAAAATCCTTTTTCCTCTAATTATAAAGGATCACAGATCCCACATTTGGAACGAGTCCTACACAGTAGGCACAGCGCACCGAAAGCCATATCCCACGATCGGTTTCGACCTATCGGGTCTCATCAGGTGGGCGCTGACAGAAAGGCTTTTACAAGCTGTATAATAAATATAGATATGGAATCAACAGAAACAATTACTCCGAAGGCTAATACTCCTACCGGCATTGAATTACACTGTTGATTCCGAACAATTATTAGACGAAGATAACAATCCAAAAAAATTAGACGAAAAAGGATTTTATTAACTTCTTATATTTTGGATTATTATTTTTTAAGTAATTACTTTCCTATTGAAAATACTATTATGTTAAATAATCTGTGAGTAATGTAACTAAAAATTAAAAATGGTAAAAGGTACGAAACTCTCGGTATGTCTCGTACTGGACCGGTTTTACTTTTGCTAGATAAACATCGGGTTGATTGTTATTTTAAACGACAAGATTCAGAAATTTCATACGATAATAGTTCTGCGAAACATCAAGGCAGAACAAGATATTAATGTCATTGCTATGTGGTTTAATTTAATATTAATTTTCTGTTAAATTCCTCAAATGGCCGGAAACAGGAAGAAAACAAGTCGAGCGCGTTCTCGGATAAAACGCCGAGTACCACCAGTCCATTAGAATTAATTTACAAATACTGTGGGTAAATGAGACACATTCCAGCGAAGACGAATTTTAGTTGGATCTGTGCGAATGGACTAGCCGTTTCTTGACATTTTTCGGACTACACACTCCAACGTTTAGAACGATTAATTCTATGGCAAATCATGTTCTGATCCTCTCTGATTCATGTTTATCTGGACATTGATTAATAAAGAAAAAAGAGATGTACGTACCTACGTACGTACACGTAGTAGAAGTTATAGTTTTAATTATATATTTAGAGTTAATGTAAAATATTTGAAAACATATTCAAATTAAAATTCTTGAAAATGCAGTTGATTGTTGCGGACTATACTTCTGTCGCACGCTAAAATTTTACATTCATCCTTTCAAATTAAGTAGAACTTCAAAAGTGGAGTAATAAATGGTGAAATTTTGAAGAGCTATGTAACTACGATTATCCAATTATGCCTATACAGGAACGAACTAAAATTATTTTTAGAAAACGTTTACGTTATCATCTTTGCTATCATGGGGTCGTCAGACAGAAGACTAGTTGAAGATGCACCTCCACCCATTGGTATCCTGAGAGTCAATCTTTGCGTTTTCCAAATACGAGAACAAGGTACATCCGCAGTTATTTTTTTGTGAACTCGGCATCAGCTATGGGAGTGTCCACACAATCATAACCAAAAACCCGTTGGGTTAGAAAGTTGCTGAGAGAAGATCAAAAAGCTGCTCGAGTTCGCATCTCTCAGGCGCTCCTCACTCGATTTAGAGACAAAGGTGATTTTTTTGCACAAAATTGTAACCTCCGATGAGACATGGGTACACCATTACACTCTAACATCAAAACGAGCAAGCATGGAGTGGCGGTGCAAAGATGAATCAAACCCAGTGAAGCCGAAAGCAGGTCTGACCGCAGGCAAAGTATTAGCCACAGTTTTGTGAAACTGGAGAGGGGTGCTGTTGGTGCTGGTGCTGATTTTTTGCACGAGCGAAGAACCATTAATGCCGCCTACTACTGTCTGTACTATTGTAACCTTCTCAGTCAGGTAAAACTTGCTTATCGCCGAAAAAGGAGGACGCACCCCATTGGTGATGTGTTACTCTTGCACGATAACGCTAGGCCTCATACCGCAGCTTTGACGCAGGCCCAAATCGATGAAATACACTGGACTCAGCTGGAACACCCTCCATATAGCCCAGACTTATCCCCTTGTAATTTCCGCATGTATGGGCCCCTCAAAGAATCACTAAGAGTCGAGCAATTTTAGACCGATGAACAGGTGGAGGGAGGCGTTTGCGCGCAACTGGATAGACACCCGCCCTGCTTCTTTTTATGAAAACGGCATGAAAAATTTACCAATGAGTTGGGAAAAATGAATGGACTAACAAGGGGGATATGTCGAACAATAGAGAAAGTTGTGTTCAAAGTAAGTGTTTGATAAAGAAAGGCTCGTTTATATTTGATCCATCTTCCTATATCTCCTTATTAACTTTCCTAGCATCCTCTGCTCTCCTTTTTCCAAAACCTCCTCACTTCTAACGTTCTAACGGGATTTTCATCATTTCCCTGTTGCATTTATACGGAGCTGAGTATAATTTTAATCCTTTTCGAATTTCTAAATTAAATGTTCATGATCGCAGAAGTCATTTTTTTTGTGGTATGTGAATCGCCCCACTCTGTTTTTACCGGTTTTTCTATTTTGATTCATATAACTTTTTAGATGTCGACAATCAGCGGCTTGTACTAGTTTTTGTCTCCATGTTAGTGAACACTACTTAGTTCAATATCCCTTGAATACATATGTCTTTGTTTATTTTTATTTCATACCTTTGCATCAGTACTCTTACCAACCCTAAAGGTTTCGTGTCTTTAATAATATTGATTTATCTTCGATATATATATTTAATAATAGCGATAATAATGTGCATATTTTTCCTGTACATATGCAGGGTAATTTCTTATTCAAAGAAATCAATGAAAGCAAAAATGAAAATACAGGAATTTAATGCCCAGTTGATGGGTATTTTGCTAAACGTATGTGTAAATATTTGAAGACAGTATTCCCAAATAAAACTGAACTACACAAAAGAAGCCTTGTCGTAGGTACAGGAGTATGTTAATTTAAAAATGGAAGTGATGGTTATGTAATATTTAGTTCGAATTGATAGATTATGTATCGTATTCTTTGTGAAACATGATGAAATATTTGTAAAAAAAAACAGTGTGTTGTTACTCGTCGAAATTTTACTAAAATTCAGTTTTCCTGAAAAAATTAACAAATAAATATTAGAAACATAATTTATATTTTCACAAAACAGAAGGATGTCGAATAATCCTGACGTAGTTACAAGATAAATTAAGTGCGGAATATGAGTTTTTTGGAATTTTTTACTATATAATCGTTACCCTGGCGATACAATACAAAAAGTCATTAAAATTTATTTATATATTTAGCGTTCATATTGTCTTGAATAATCAAATTTATAAACGCCGAAAATGCGAAACTACGCCGCTGCTTACAAGTAGCAGTCTACGTTCTGATAAAATTGACTTCCTCCATGGAAAGTTTGGCTTAATAGAAATGGTATGGCCCGTAATTTATTCTTTAGAAATTAACTGTATTTGCCATTAGCGAATTATAAGAAAAAGTAATTGCTATATTTTTATGTATAAGGCTCAGAAATATCATTATAGGCAATTGCCCATGTTATAAGCAGATTAAAATACATCTTCATCACACACGAATCTTATTCTAGCTTAATTTAACAATTCTTCATCGCATATTTATATTTCTAATACAGATACATAATTGTTTTTACTTGACCTGCAGAATCTATAATCCTGTAAATAAATGTTGTATCTAACATAAAGACTACATATTTATATTGTTCTCATTAGAGGATATATTCGAGGAGTATGTTATAATGGTTTGGTCGCCTCAGTGATCTTCGAATTACCGGTCGTTATTCTACACGGTTCCTTTGCCAGAATGAAGAAGGCCGACATCAGAGAGAACCGCACTAGTTGGAGTAGAACTGAAAGCTACTACGCGGAATTAATTATTCGAACTTGAAGTTTGTTTAGTTTTAGTTGCTTATCTCTTGCACTAATATTTTGCTAACTGTTAAGTGTTTCACAGTTGGCGGAACTGAAACAACCGACATTTTAGAAGTGGAACTGTTTAGTTACAATTCTAAGAAAACCCTAAGGGATTTTCCAATTTCCATTAAAGTATCTACCAAATTGGGAAAATTTGAACTTTTTACATTCACTATATCTGTACCTATTTAAATAAGAGTTACTATTGATGCCTTCAAAAAAGACTATTTTTGTGATTAAACAAAATATGCTGTTTTAGTATATAATTTTTTTAATATTAGTCATACTAATCCTAAAGAGAACGTTTAGTTTTTTTGTCAAAAATTTTCACTAGAGAAAAACGAAAGTTTTAAGCTGTATGGACTACCGGCATGGAACAGGTTGGTAATGAAAAATGTAAATAAAAATAAACCTTATACGATAAAATTATTATTAATTGTATGAAAAATTCTTGTTTTTATGTTTTCATAAACTTTATTCATGTATAATGAAATATTTAAAGAATTTTTATTAGAGGTAAATTTTAAATACATTAATGCGTTATTAATTATTGAATTAATTTATAACTACTGTAGATTACCACATACAATGAGAGAAAAACTTGTCACGCTCCCGCCGGGACATGAACCCGGGATCTCTGGTTTTACGCGCCAATGCGTTTGCCACTAAGCTACGAGAGGTGAGAACAGTATCAACGACGAACGTACTTACTAAAATACATTATTTAATATGGCATTATACATTACGTAACATTTTGTTGACAATGGAGCAATAATACTAAAACTACTGGTGCGGTGGTTTCGACAGAAAATAGCGAATCACCCATAAATAATGAAATATTTGAAGATTTTTTAGTAGGGGTAAATTTTAAATACATTAATGCGATATTAATTATTGAATTAATTTATACCCACTTCAGATTACCCCATACAATGAATAATAACCGACGTTCTGTGACATAGTAAGTACGTTCGTCGTTGTTGCTGTTGTCACCTCTCGTAGCTTAGTGGCAAAAGCATTGGCGCATAAAGTCAAAGGTCCTGGGTTCGGGTACCGGCGGGGGCGTGATAACAATGACAAAATTTTCCCTCATTGTATGAGGTAATTAATATCGCATTAATGTATTTATTCATGTAGATGTTATTTAGATAAATGTATTCACCTTAGTGTTAAATTTATAATACAAATTTGGTGTATATACCTATTTCTTAAATTTAAGACGAAAATCTAAATGAAGTCGCTAATTTTCGGTATAGGAAGTCGGAGAAAAGTAAACAATAGTATACGGTCGAGTCGTATTTAATAAACGGAAATTACTTCTGTGCTTGTAAACGGTTTATTTATAAACTTAAAGAAAAATATAAAAAGTGTACCTTTGGAGCATAGTTCTATACGAGCGCGAATCGTATGCGACGGAGGAGCAAAAGTTAGAAGCGTTTGATATGTGGTGTCATAAGCGGCTGATGGAAATACACACTAATAGGTTAGAAATAAAGAGGAGAAGTAGGATAACAAAGGGCGCTATGTAAGTCAATAAAATAAATAAGGGGTGTGATAGTAGACATCCAGATTATATTGCTGTTTCCAAATAGTTCAGCAAGTGAGCTGTTCTAGTTTTTGGGAAATGTGAATATTGGCTCAGGAAGGATGTAGAGGAGGTGCGTGTCCAACTAGCCTTCGAACTGACGACCCTATTATGGTGACTTCTTGTCAATGATTTTGACTGTTTAAAATTACTTATTTATATTAATTTTTATCTGTTTATGATTAAATTGTTTTCTTGTGTTGTTGCGTAATAACATTGGTGAAGATGATTGTGGGAATGTAATTACGTAGTGTGTAGTGTATGACAAAATGAATTTATCGAATTATTAAGTGTTAGTTTTCTTTGAGAGTAAGGCGCTTCAGAAAGCCCTAGAATACCTACACCAATTTCTATCGGAATACCTAATAATTGTCTCTGTATTGGACAGACCTATTAAGAATTGAATGTAGTTCATCAGTAAGTAACGTTAACTGTTTCCAATGAAGGTCTTGGTAATGATATTGGTGTCCTATAGCCAGTTAGCTGAGAGCTGCTGGGCATAGTAGCAACTTTAAATTCAATTGATGGCATCAAATGTTCTCCTAGCATTTCACTCGTCTTCGTACATGCGGCATCTTCGACCCACGGATGTTCTCTGAGGAACGAGTAAAATTGCTCATTGCTATTTAACAATATTACCATAAATTAAGTTGCCATTGAATGGAGTGGAGTGGTGATGTGGGTCTGTATTTGTGTGTGTGTGGGTGTGTGCACGTCTGTGTCGGTGTAGTTCCCCGAGCAGTGGTCAGGTGATGTGCTCGACCGTTCTGTATTATCTATGCGCAAAAGCGCTACTAGGGGTAGTAATATAGCGTTGCTCTCCTGCTCTGTTTTGTTGCTGTCATGAACCGCAACTTTGCATCTGACAAGCCCCAGGAAATTAAGGGGCTGCTGCTTTAAATAATAAGCGAAATACGTGGCTATTTGCTTCGCCACCAGAAAAGGAAGCTGTGATCTTACTTCGACGACCCACGAATAGAGTAAACAAGGGAACATTTACAACCAAATCTACATACCCTCAACTAAATTATTCACTTTCGAAAAGTTTCGACCTTTAAAACGGATATCTTCTAGTACAATACTTTCTATTTCTTTGGGTCGATTTCTATGATGTAAAACATCTTCCAGTTTGTTGTTGTTAAAACTAAAAAGAAAAGCTAAATCAAGTTCCTGCTGTAATTCATTGGGATTTTCAAATTTTCCCTTAAGTAGAAGCCAGAAGGTTAAATATTGTATCATTGGGGTTTAGTTTTTGAGTAAAAGACGATTTAAATTATTGGTCAAGATTGATTAGTTCATTGTAATCAGTTATTACCATTTGCAATTACGCTATGAAGTATTTACATCATTTGGATCGTGTATTGATGTATGATGGGTATTAGTTACTCAATAATAGGTTTTGGGCGAGGCAATAAACAAGACAAATGTTTTTATTTCTGACTAAATTAAATATATTAACAACAGAACGTTAAAATGTGATATATAATCGACTAAACGACTACTCCACTCTCCATTTGCTTAAATATTTGCGGTACAGGTGCTGAAAATGTAGATTCGTTTCCTACATCACAAGTTTTGAAATGTAATTATACCGACTGTAAATATGTTCAAAAGTGACAAATTTTTATTCATTTAATATACTAACATCACACATACAAACACAAAGTAACATATACTTAACGTATATACTCACTAGGTATGTAATAATGTGCTATTTATCTATGATTTTAGCGTAGGTAGGTAGGTTTGTAAAGGAAATCGGTGTAGCTAAGGTAGCTGACAGTTGTACATTCTGCAACTAGCTGGCGATTAAAAAGTCTAATAAATTAATGCTACTAACTAAATGGCTTATTTCCGATATCCATCATTTTGTCATAGTTAGAATGTGGTAGCGGTGGTCATTTAGCCACCGACGTAATCATTACGTTAAATTAAGTTGAGATTTGGAGAAACGCAAAGATTAAAATGTAAAGGGTATGCACCTACTACAGCGGTGCCCATCCGTCCAAATTTGGAAGGGTTACTAGTAGGATGAATAATAATAGATCACCCGATGCATTTTGCACAATTTTTATTTAACTAAATTAGGATTGAAAATCATGTTTAATACACTATTTTGATTTATTTCTGCTAGTATTTCACAGATTATTTATATCAATGAATAATAAAAAACTAATAATAATAAAATAAATGTTATGCTTCCACCAGATAATTATATTTCTGCTTCATAAACCTGCAATTTGCTTTTATGAATATTTTATAAAAAATGATTTTTGAACTGAAAGAACATCTTCTTTATACTTATCCTATTGTTAAACAGAAAAAATATATACATTCAGTTATAAACTTACTTAATACGGACCTGTCTGTAGTTGTGTTGGCGTGTGGATAAATGCATTTGGCAACATTGCAAAATTGATTCAAACAGTTGTTGGATGCCTGTAAATTTGATATGGAACCTTTTGCTATCCTCCGTTAGATAGCGCTGTCGTAAATGTAAAAGGGGTGGGTAAGTACTGAAGTCTGGGGTTGCTAACTTTAGGGCGAGTTTTGTCGGTTAGTGGACCGTTATCCTTTGACTGTAACTGTTACCGTCATGGACGTCCGACACGATACAAGGATCATAAATAAGGCTGGAACATAGATATACATTTCAAATTAAAAGTTAATTAGTATTTATTTTTATATAATTAACGTAACATTCTAAATATGAACGATGTTTGATATTATCTTAAAAGACTACAAAAAATAATTAATTGCAAAATTATTGTTATTTTATGAAATAAGGAAATGTGTTTCATAAGGGTTTTAGTAAATGAAAACTAAGTGAAGATAAGTATAAATAACCCTATTTTTAGTTGTGAAATTTTGTTTTTATTAGAAAAGCTCAGGATTCAAATGAGGATAATGGAACGAAATACAACTTATATTATTCAAAATGACTAATTTAATAAGTTATTATGAAGCTTAATGATTTTTAAGACGTTTCTTTGAAATGATACTTTTTGGAGAGCATTTCTTATAAATAGAACGTAAATAGTTTTCTTCTAAACTATTTTATTCTGTTTATCTCTCTCACGGCTTTAAATGTAATATTATTCAGCATGTGTCGACACTTATTTTTAATAACTCTAATTATGAAGAACAAGGAGTTCTTGTCATGGTTTCAATACTTCGATAGTAACAAATTTACTTAATATTAAACTCAACAGAATAACCCTTAGCTTGGTTTATCTTTTCAAACCAACGATTATAAATAAATATTTATTTCGTTGATTTTTTTGGCAACTCTTCTTTAACATTAGGTAAATATATTTCAAAATTTACTGACTCCTTTATATCGTTTAGAACCACTAACTCAAAAAGAATAAAAACCAATAAATAAAAAATTAATTGCGGCATATGCAACAAATCTTATATAGAAACTGAGAGGTTAAAAGAGTTAAAAAATTATTATTCAATGATAGTCTTAGCGTAATTCCGTCAAATAAAATCATTTGTGGTTTACATTTTGTAAATAATAGTAGCTCTATTAGCTGACAATTTGTGGAGAAGTTACATGGTCTCGTTTAAAATAATTTTCCTTATAGTTTCTGTTAAAGGAGCATCTTTTATGGGGGGCTGATTTTTCCCAAGCGATTGTTTTTTGTAAATTATTCTGCATTATATAGCCTAAGTAATTTTTGGGTATATCAATGTATAAGTAAGAAAATCAATGTAACGTACACTTTATGACTTTCTGCAACACTGCTTTGCAAAGGTAATGTAAATGATGAGAGAGATACAAATAGCAGGTCAAACTTTTACTTTGCGTTTTTCTCTATTTACTGAAATGTGTGCTTTACTAATGAATCAATGAATGAATAAATAAAGGCGTCATCGAATGACAGTGTATATATGCATTTGAATAAATGGAATACTTATAACTTCCATTTTGTGTTGTTATAAATTGTGTAAGGGAGGTTTAGCGTCCAGTATGTCCAATGCATATTGAAAGGGGAAGCCAATTGCCACCCTTACATTTTTAAAGTCCGTTCTGATGCGAGGGTAAAGCAAATACATTTTGTAGTTTATTCAGGAGATGCGTTCGATGCAGTGGCGTACATAATTATTTTACGGTTTTATTCCTTCTTATATTTTCTTTTATGAATGAAATAACGGAGAATCGTATCTGAATTTAAAAGAAAAACATATCTGTGTGATAGTTTCCTTATAATTTTCCCTATCAGATCACATGCATACTATAAATAAGATATTTTAGATAGGTAATTAAGTCAGTAAAAGCAATTATGAAAGTTATTGTTTTACTATTATATAATTTATATGAAAAGAAACTTTAAAATATTATTATAAATATATATTTTTCTTTATTAGTGATATTTGGTGGAGGCGTCAGGAAAAATTTTAATTATTTTTTTATCTAAACAAAAACCAATTAAAATTGTCTCCATACTTAGATGATTGAAGAATCCAATGGACTTATTTCGTAGGTAAAATTTATAAAATCTTAGGCTATTTCACTCTAAAGCTTTTCACTAATGATTCTTAATGGTTTTGCTACCATCTGAATGACATTTTTCTTTAGGCGCTTTGCGATGATTAAGTTTCATCTCTTGGACGTGGGTATATCTTTGATCTGTTTCGGGGGAAATTTCGATTTTACGCCTATAAATGCCCCCTTTCTTCAGCTAGTGAACTGAGTAAGGGATATTTATCATCCCCTGCTGCCAACCGGACAATGGCCGTCAACGTTTTTGTTGGGAGTTTCCGGACCAAGTAGCTCGCAAAAAACTTAATACACTGAACAAGATATGGGCGTGAAAGTGGAATATTAAACAGTTTCAGGCAATGTAATTGATTTTGTAACCGTTTTTTGACATTAATTTGAATATTTAATCTTTCATTCAGATACCAAATAATCCAAAAAAAGAAGGCGTTGTGCCTACTGTGTAGGACGCGTTTCAAATATGGGATCTGTGATCCTTTATAATTAGACGAAAAAGGATTTTTTTTACCTCCTTCTTTTGGATTGTTATCTTCGTATAATAATCGTTTGGAATCAACAGTGTAATTCAATGTCGTTAAGGGTATTAGCCCTCGGAGTAGTTGTTTCTGTTGATTCCATATTTATAGATACCAAATATACAAAACAATTCATCATAGATCTAAGTTCTTTCTCGAAATTTGCAAATGTAATTCTATTTTTAGGAATTCTGTAGTAGATAAATGGCCAAATCAGGACCCTTCTAGGTTAATTAGCGTCCGTCCTTCTGTATGTCAAGTAGTCATATTTCTTAGTTTGTACATATATATAGGATATATGACATTTCATGCTAGCTCTCAATGAGGACACAGAAAATAACTATTTTTTTTAATGTCGATCGCTTATTGAACAGTGGGGTTAAGAAATTGCAATGTGCCTCATTTTAATTTTTAACCATGAATTACAGATTTTAAATTTTAAACTTCTTTAGGATTTCAAAAAACGTAACCTGTTTGAGATCAGTTTGTAGTCCTCTGTGCATTGATTCTCAATACATTTAAGGTATAATTAATTGTATCTTGGTTCACTTGATGAAAATTAATAGTCAACGTTGAAGAAATACACATTTTTAATATTCACTAATTTATTATTACACTTAACATATGTTTTGCCACACAGCAGCTTCATCAGAAGTAGACAAATACTTAATTTTACGAACAAAACTTATCCAATTTATATTAATATGGGTTCGAACTGCAACTAGGGAAACAAACATGCAGCGTTTCATAGTATGTAGCGAAACATATGTTAAGTGTAATAATAAATTAGTGAAAATTAAAAATGTGTATTTCTTCGACGTTGACATTTAAGGTGCTTTAGGTTTGATTTTAAAATTTGTAAAAGAACAAAATATAAAAATAAATTGATGATTTCTTATTGTATGAAAAATGTGACAGTATATCGCCATATAATGTAATTATAAAGTATGTAATTAATACCTGATACATGTCCATAATTTATTAATTTGTTAAATAATGAAATTTTTGCTGCTTCTAATGTATAATTTCTGTAACTCTTTCGATTATTTATACATTTTATAAAGTTTTCTTTGAAAATGTTTCCTACTTCATAATTTACATATTTCACAACCGCTTTATACTATTTTATTTATTAAATATGTGTAGAGCAAATTGTGAATTACTGCAAAACGTACCGACAGATGTCTGACTCGTGCCATATGTGTTAATAACGATACGTAACATCTAATATCAGTCTCCTGAACTTGAATTAGAACTGGTTAAAGAATTTTAAACCTACAGGAATAAAACAGGTTTCGGTTGTTTTTTTTATATTCCAAAACGGGACGGTACGCTGACTTGGGCTATTTATTTTGTACCTTCTGTTAGCGTGTGCCAACTGGCTTCGCGCGTGGTTATGTTAAATCGAAACAACTAAGGGTTAAACCCAACAAGCTTTATTAAAGTGTACAGAGGATACCGTCAAAGATTAATTTTTTATCGATAAATGAAAAAACACTATTTTGTTTATTATCACTTTATTTATTAACAAAACCTTGTGACTATAGTTTCGACAAATAGCTTGTCATTATCAAACATGTGATTCAAATTGAATGAATTCAAACAGATGTACAGTGATGTTTATGTATATTTTGGAAATTTCATTAATTATTAAATGTACTGAATAATACTGAGTGGTACAAATCTACCTGGTCGTTTAACAGGTTATTTTCGGAAAATTTTGATGCTTTGTATACTTCTAAGGATTCTAAAATATTAAGTTTAAAGCCTTTATTTACATTATGAATAATTTTAAGATTTTCTATAGTAGGAAACTGATGGCCTGTTTCTAAAAAATGGATTGCAAAATTGGAATTATCTCTTCTTAATCTAAATGACCGAAAGTGTTCGTTATAAAGAGTTATAAAGGACCTTCCAATTTGGCCTAACTAAAATGAATCACATTCTGTACATTCTAGCTTACAGACTCCAGTTTTTCAAAGTTGTCAGGTTTATCTTTTGAATTAAAAAGTATGTGTTTTAAGATTGTGTTTGTCTTAAAACTAAATGCTAGGTTGTTGCAGGTAAAACATTAGCGATTTTTATTAAAATCTTACCAAAGTACGTCAATGCATTCTTTGTTTTTTATGTTTGGTATATAGACTGGCATGCTATTTTAAATTGTTTTTTACGTATTAAATTTTGAATTGTTCTTGGATCAAAACCATTATTTTTTGCAATTGTTAGAATGATGTTTAGCTCATGTTTTAATTTTTCGTTTGAAAAGGGGACTGAAAAAGCTCTGTGTATCATAGAATTATATGCTGCAAGTTTGTGTGAAAGAGGGTGATTTGAATTATTTATGAATTGTTACGTCTGTGAATG
This sequence comes from Agrilus biguttatus, assembly GCA_963921985.1. Lineage (NCBI taxonomy): Eukaryota > Metazoa > Arthropoda > Insecta > Coleoptera > Buprestidae > Agrilus > Agrilus biguttatus. The sequence goes on along the minus strand of OY998119.1, from coordinate 13,405,975 downwards.
TTGGTTTTCTGAAAATATCAAAATGATAATGCATAATTTTATTTTCTATATTTTGCATAAATATATTGACTAGTAAGGTACTTAGTGGGGAGCCCATAGCTAAACCTGATCTTTGTACAAAAACTAATTATTGTACTGGCAGTAATTTTGGCTAAGACATAATTCAAATGCTTTAATAAGCTCAGTTTTATAATTAATGTCTATACTGCTTTGATTAAATATGTCTTTTATTAGAGGTAGGCATTCTGTGATTGAGATATTCGGAAACATATTTGTCACATCGAATGAAACAAGCAGACTATTTTGGGGGATTTTGAAGTTATTCAATTTTCCTGATAGTGCAACTGCGTTTTTTATACTATGTCTTGGATAAAAGTGTGTTACTTCTATGAATATTTTATTTATCTTGTTTGCCAAATTATGTACAGGGCTATTTATAAAGGAAACCACTGGTCTTATGGGGGTATTCTCTTTGTGATTTTTAATTAGAGCGTAATGTTTTGGTGGCGACGGATTCATACAAATTAATTTATATTTCTCAAAATCGTTAAATAGCTTTCTACTATTTGAAATAAATTGTCTGGATTTTGATTGAAAAAAAATTGTGTTGGGTCTGTTTATTAATGCGCAGAAAAGCCGAAGAATATTTGTATATTTATTTGTCAAATAATAATTGTTGAATAGCAAAGTATCATTTTCTTTGGATAATTTAAAGACATTAAAAATTAATGAGGAACATTCAATTCTTTGTCAAAATTTTATCTAAATCACTAAATACGGACCGCGACTTCGATTTTATTATATCTAATATCTAATTAGATAATCGATAAATTATGGACGAAACCAAAGCTATTCCGTCAAAGAAAGTTGACTTAATGTCGTATTAAAGACAGGATGTCGCCACCTATTGTTATTTACTGCCTTTAATACGAAATTAAAAATTACTGAAATCATTAATTTTTTTTTTATTTGAGTTAACACATAATTCTTTTCAATATTTTTATTAGGTAAGATAGAAGTATTATTTGTAATATTCATAAAATTCAGTGTTAATAAGATTGAATTACACTGTTGATTCCTATGTATTTTCCTAGACGAAAATATAACATATTCAAAAAAGAAGGAATTAATTATGCCGGTAGGGGTATTACACCCCGGAGTAGTTGTTTCTGTTGATTCCATATTTATATTTATATTTATAATAAAAGGTGCTTTTAAATGTTTCAATGTATATTCAAAAAACTCTACATATGTTTCGGTGGATAATACCTTTATCAAGAGTATATAAGCTAATACTAAATTTTAAAATATGTTCAGGTCTTATATATCTACGGAGGGTTGTTAATATGGAAAATAGCCAAATACAGGTCTAATACAGGAGTGTCTTTAAAATCTATCTGGTTGTTGGTTATATTTAATTTTTGAAGTAAAGCTCTTTTGATTTCCTATACTTTTTACATGTTCTTTTGCTCCTTTATTATTCTAATTTAGCGACAAATGTATTTTTACTTTCAATAGAGTTTGTGGTCATCTTTTAAAAAACAAATGACATTGTAACATCTAAAAGCGTTTGTCTTTTAAGTGTTTAAATTTAAATGTATTTTTATATAATAGTCTAATAAAGAGAAGGGAAAGACGGTTTAGATGGATACAGAAACTCATCTGTGAGTAAATCGACGGTAAACACATCAGCAAGCGCAATAACCACTGATGCTGAAACTGAGCGTTTCAGTTATTATCAGTTAATAACCACGCTGACCCTTCCGAAGACCACTATACGTTTACATCATACTGCGTATATACGTATATACACATAGAAGACGATATCCCTTTGACCCGTCGACATTATGAGCTTAATAAACGGCCCGTAAAAGATGATAGGCTTCTGTCTCTCGAGGCGTTTACAACCAGGCAACGCGATTTTACATTAGCTACAGAATCTTGGTCAGAAGTTATCCATTGTCAAAAACCTACTGGCGTTAACGATGAAGATAAATTGATTTCTTTAGAATTTACCAACATCTCCGCACTTCATTTGTTTAACAATTTTCGCATTGACTTATTACAATTTATTATAATTTTACGCAGCAAAAATTAACTTAGAAATCAAAAGTGTACAAAGAGTAATTATTAATAAATAAAAATTGAAAAATAAATATAAGCTTCCAAATATATTATTTATCTGCATGCGATTCGGATTGTTGTAAGAAAGTTATTAATAAGAACACAATGACGACCAAATTAACTAATAAAGCAGATTACAAGATTTCTATATAAATTAAATCGTATCTACGAGGCATGTTTTTTAAGTAAGTACCGTTTTGAAATTAATATAAAACGTGCAAAGATGTCTTAATAGTTTTATTTTTACATGAAAGCCTGTACCTTAATCTATTTTTCTACATAATTTCCTTCAATATTGAGGCACTTGTCATAACGTTTGACCAGTGACCAGTGACCAGTTTTTGAATACCTTTCTCATAGAACTCTGCCGCCTGACTTGTTAACTGTTAACCACAGCATCACAACTGTTTTGACTTCGTCATCGTCTTGAAGACACTGCGCTGACCGCTCAGATGTTTCTTCAAGTGCAGGAACAAATGGTAGTCACTGGGCGCCAGATCAGAGCCGTACGGAGGATGATCTAGAGTTTCTCAGCGAAAATATGTAATGAGATCTTTGGTCCGATTGGCCACATGCGGATGGGCATTGTCATGCACATTTGTGGTCCCACCCACTTCCTTACCATTCCATCATTCATAATGTTTTGTCCATAAACTGCACAGATCTCACGATGAATATCAATCGGTTTTAGTCCTTTAGCACTAAGGAATCGTATAACAGCCCGGACTTTACAGTCGGTGGGACTCATGATAATCTGACTGTAATGACGTCAGTGCGTAAGTGAGAGATTTAGGTACTCAGTGCGTATGCGTACTTACTTAAAAAACATGCCTCGTACTTCAAAATGAAAATCAAAATCGATATAGGATCAGTCATGAGTGTCTTCCTGTTTGTCATTCACAACCGATCATCTCAATTACAATTTGACGCAGTAGCAAAAATATGGCATAATAATACATAATATTTATTGGTATATTTTCTAGGAATTCCCCTTCAAAAATGATATTCACAAGAAAATAATTAGAATTATGTGTTATAAGAAGACCTAATAAAATATTGTAGCCTGTGTGTGGTGTTGTTATAAAAGGCTTCTCATAAGGAATTTCAGTTACATCAAGTTGTGCATAAAGACATTTTAAAATTAAAAAGGCACGGTTAATGATGAGATTCTATTAAAGTTTCCAGAAGAATGATAAAGACTCTGTATTACATACCTACTACTTTAACATGGTCTTGAAATAAAAATGTTGGAATAAAGTCAACAGATTTGTTTAAATTATGTGATTGTACCAAATTAATAATTTGTTTAAAAAGTGTTTTTATATTAATTTATCATATCTAAAATGTAGTTGGGATATAACGACGACCGACGCATGCCTGAAAAAAAAAGAAGTAGGAAGAATTCATTTTGACCATTGGGGTGACCAGTCAAGCAGACCACACCCTGTTAGCCACCCTAATTTCGCACCCCACGCGCTACTTCGTTGACCAACTCGATTCTAGGCACGTGCATATTCATCAATATTTTTAAGAGGAAATCGTAAAATGGAACGTAATAAAACGAAACAGACCGTATGTTTCAGAGAAACAATTAAATTATGGATATATTTAATAATATAATTATATTAATAAATTTTTTCTATATCATAAATATAAATATGGAATCAACAGAAACAACTGCTCCAAGGCTAATACCCCTACCGGCATTGAATTACACTGTTGATTCGGAAAGATTCTTAGACGAAGAAAACAATAAAAAATGAAGAAGATTTTAAAATCCTTTTGGAACGCGTTCATGTGGGATATGTGATCCTTTGTAATTAGACGAAAAAGGATACCTAATTTTTTCTAATTTTTCTTATTAACCATCATGCTTTACTATGATTTTATCAATCAAACAAATAATTTAATAAATTTGTTGTCATTTCCTAAGTAACGAAGAATAAATAAATTAATAATAGTCTAATAATCGCATAAATATTTCTGAAAAAGAACCTACCCTCTTGATTGATTTTGAAGGCCTTTTAGTATCTCGTGCACAGACTTAAAGGATAGGGGAAAGATTGAATTTTTTCGTAGTTTCGCTGGAAAAAGCAACTGGAGAGAAATAAGAAATTCTATGTGAAAGTATTACATAAACTACTATATATATATATATATAAATAATATGAAATACATTAATTGAAATAGTAGACTCGCTTGACACTTGGTGAAACATTATTAAATAAAAACTTAAATATTTCAAAAAGCAAACAAATGCCATTTTTGTTTCTTTTGACGTTAAAAACTTATTTCCTTCGATCCCAACGACAGAACTTCTACAAATATGTGAAAACATAATTGAAACAAGTGATTTACTCTCAGAACAATAAACAGAACTTATAAAAATTCATAAAGCCTGCATAAAACGAAGCTACTTCAAATTCGACAACCGTTATTATGCACAAATTGATGGTTTACCTATGGGTTCTTCTTTGTTCCCCTTACTAAGTAAGAAATTTATGGCAAATCTTGAACTAAAAACAAATTAATGCTTTCGCGGCCAGTTGATGAACTGGAAGAAGGATAACACCTGTATGGGTATAGCCCAATACTGTATATATCTTAATCATTCTTTAGATACAAAAAATGTAAAATTATTACATCAATGTAGTAAAGGTAAACGTCTTAATACGCTTGAAATATTTGAATAAACAGAGCCAACTCATTAGGTCTTCCCATCGCTAACAACCAATTAGATTTCAACGTATCTCCCTTATTAAATGTAAACATTCAGGTAGACACATAACCCTACTATTTAAGAAACAAATTTATGTTATATTATTTAGTAATTTAATACTCTTTCAAAATGGTGTTGTAACCGAAACGATGATGATTATGAAATAAATTGTCTGCATATAATGATTATACTTATTGTATAATATAGATATTAATGTAAATGACTATTTACATCTTATTCAAGGGGGAGGAACGTTTGAATTTTATTTTATTTTGATTTTGCAAAACGAATTTATGCTTATTTTTATAGTAGTCGAATGTTCACTAATTTATTCTTTACAAGAAGTAAAACGGAACCTTTGTATTTTCCATTAAATTTCAATTTTATATTTGTTATAAAATAACGTAGTTTGGTGGCACAGATTCCGCTCCATTAAAAAAAAACGTCGTCTCTGCTTTCTATTAAAAACGCGGTCCCTTTATTCGGATGCTCTGTCGCAGACAATTTCGGCTTATCAATAGTGACATATTTTCTGCTCGGAAATCTGAATAACTGGAGAGGAAGTTGAGCTAAAGGGCAAGATATGTAGCGTAAAAAATTAAGGGGTAGCATGTGCTGAGTCAGTCCGTTAAGGAAGAACGGCCCTGCGAGGATATCGATGACTTGTCTGCTGCTTTTCTTTAGTATTAGCTCCGACTGAAAAAGAAATCCTTCCCATATTCGTTATACATATATCATATAACAAGTTTCACTACTAAACCAATAGAAACTCTTTATTTCTTTCAGTAATGATAAATATGAGACTTCATTAATTGTATAATTTGGTTTTGTATTAAAATATAAGCTTTGGATGTAGAAAAAACTGGCAGGACTTTCAAAGAAAGAATTAAAGAACACATAACCAGATATTTAAACATACTTTTACCAAAAAAATCTTCATTCAGAAAACAAAAGCACAAAATTGAATTTGTTAAAAAACATATAAATTAACAAACTAAATGAAAAAGTTATTGTCTTAAACGACCAACTGGAAGTTTGTAATTTCGTTCATCTAAATATTTACATGTTATCTGAATGCAAATTTCCACCCTCTTGCCTTTCGTTTGTAAGTTGTTTGTTTATACCTTACACCTGAAGAAGACTCTGCAAGTTGAAAAAAAAATTTGATTTAAAAATAATTTTGTAACTAAGAACGACCTGTTTTATTTATCAATATGGAGTTACAAGAATTAAAAACCTCCGCTATTCAATTTTTAAATTAAAGTATCATCAATTATTAACAATTTTAAAACTTTTCGTAAGAAATACTGAACATAACTTTTTAGTTACATTTAAATTTCATTATAATTCCTTTTTACGTATTCCACAAACCATTAACTTACAGATCAGATCCTCCCCTATGTTATTTAATTTTATACAAAATAAAGATAATGTTTCATAATGTTGCACTTTCTGAACGAAAGGATTTCATTAAATTTTATTGAATTACAGTATCCGCATCTGTTCATTATGCAGACTGAATATATATAGATTTATTTTTTTCGAACTGATTTAATATCATCTATACGGGAAAGATCAGTTTAACTATTACCAGCATAACGGTTTATATTTTAAAGCGATTCGAGGACAAAGCAGTAATGATTAATAGAGTAGGTTACAATGGGATCTTGGGGCCTTGATTTTAAAGTTTTATCAATGTAATGCGGTCACGCACCAGATCCCGAACTAGCAGGATTACTCTCTGCCAAACTCAAAAAAGCCAAAGGGGATAATTTATTTCTATTTAGTTTCTGAGTTGTCATTGACGCACAAAGCTTTCGATGGATTAAATTTATATAGGAAACGGTTCATCGACACCGTCATCTATTGTGTCCAACTATTCCGATACCGAAGGATACATCAATACCTGTTCTAGCCCCACGAAATAAAAAATCATTCGTCCTAGCTTCGTTCTCTTTTTTTTTTATGTTGCCCATTACAAATATAATAGGCATTGTACAAATCGGCTAAGTCACAAGTGTTTGGAGTAGAGGGCTGTGTTTAACTTGTTGGGTTGATTCTCACGGACAGATTGCGTTTTTTTTTATAAGTTTTTCTTGTATGTTGTCTACCCTTCAGCTAAAACTGCAAACGGATACCGTAGCAGATGCGCACCCTTTCAATATTATACAAATATTAAAACAAATAAAAACAATTGTTACAAAAGTTACGACGATTTTCGTTACCCATTACAAGGATTATTTAGAAAACAGGAACTGGAATCAGAAAAAGGCTACTACTTGCCTTACCATTCAACAAAAGACAAATAAATAATAATAAAAATAAGAAAATTAAGTACATAAAACTACTTGTAAATGTTTCAGAATAATTTATTACAACTCTACAATTGTTTTGGTATAATTATACTTTTCTCAAGAGTACACAAATTCCTACTAACTTTCAAGAATTACATATCATCTATTTATAGCTAATATATTTGAACATATAATATACATAATATCATTTGGAAAGTCTTATTGGCTATTTACTCAGAAATGCATATTATTTTGTGCAAGTCTGGCATCAATTATCGGTGTATTAAGAAAATTTTATTGTTCATTTACGATATGATGCTTGTTTTTAATAGATTTTTTAATTTCGAAATATTCTAGTAAATTCAATCGTTTACCTTTGTTTTCATTGTATAATAGATTAATTTCATCTGAATTAATGAAATAATTTTGGTTTATACAGTGTGACTATGCCGGTAATATGTTTGTTGTCTGCTATCGATTTTTTATGCTCGTTTACGCGGATTTTTAGGTTTCTGCCAGTTTGACCAATATAAGTATTACATGATATTTTATATACTCCAGATTTGTTTAATAATTCTGTTTTTTCTTTGTTGTTCACTTGTTTAAAGCTATGGTGTTAATATTTAATCTGTTTAAGTTATTACAAATTTTGTAAGTTAATTTTCCACAATAATTTATGTAATTATAATTAGTGTTACTTTTTGAATTAACTGGAGCATAAATATTATTTAGGATGATTTTATTTTCTTTATTTTTAATTAATTTATCTATTATCAATTAATAATATATAACAAAAACTAAACACTGGGTATTATCTATTCCACAGTTTCATTAAAATAAACTGACAATATTGTCATAAAATCTGAGTGGTCATTTGTGATTGATGATTTTCCCGTTAGGAAAAAACCAGTAATTTTATGTATTTTTATGTTAAGTTATTATATTTCTGTTTCTTCAGCTAATGTCAGTTTATTTTAATAAAATTTTGTAACATATAATACTAAGTGTTTAGTGTTTTTTATTATTTAAATATGATTCACCAAGAGTCAAGATAGAATTTTTTCGGGCTTATTTACCATTGACAAAAATAATAATTGGTTGGACAATCGCTTAATAAATTTTTAGCATGTTGACAAAAAATAAACAAAAATTGTAATAATTTTGAAATATTATTATTAACAAAGGTTTACACAGTGGTATGTATTAATTCGTATAATAATATATTGATATTACATTAATGTTATATACAAAAATAGATTGAAACGTCTTATAACATTACAAACAATATTTATTGGTAAAACCAAATGTATACATTTCGACGAAATAGTCATTTTCAGTAGTAATAGTAAACTAAGATTAAGAAAAGATTATACCTAAATATATTCTAAAAAACTACCTGTAACATATTGAAGACTATTGAACAGGGAGTTGTTGGTGAACGGCAGGTCAAAATTCATCAAAGAATCACTGAATTTATGAATGTAAATTTAATGAGTGTAAATTTTACATGTGTTATATCTTTGTCTAAGAATCCATTGGAATCAACAGTGTAATTCAATGCCGGTAGGGGTATTAGCCCTCAGAGTAGTTGTTTCTGTTGATTCCATATTTATAATTGAATTGTGAGGGTGATGATGTGAAAAGTTTATTTTAGTAATTTCTGTGCCTACTTGGTAGGACGTGTTCCAAATGTGGGATTACTGATATTAATATTTAGACGAATAAGGATTTTAATCGCTTCTTTTTTTGGACAGCTTTCGTATGTTCGTCTAAGAATCTTCCCGAATCAACAGTGTAATTCAATGCCGGTAGAAGTATTAGCCCTCGGAGTAGTTGTTTCTGTTGATTCCATATATATATATTTATGATATAGAAAAAATTTATATTATTATTATATTATTAAATATATCCATAATTTAATTGTTTCTCTGAAACATACGGTATTTATATGTATAATGTATTTGGTATTTTAGACAAAACCACTTCAAATAAATTCAATTTCTGAATCCCCCTGTATATGAATATAATATGTACGTGTAACCTCTAAAATTGCGTCATCGCTGTCCCTGCGTTGCAGCTACCACAATAAGCTCGATTACAGTTCCGTGTGTCACATTTAATCTGCCTGTTCAAACAGAACTGTTTAATTAAGGGATGAATATGGCTGGTGAGCAGTCCTGCAACTCAAACACGAGCGCTGTCCAATGCTATATACCAAATTCCTCTCCATATCCATCCACCACTGCACACATACGCTAAAATTTCGAGAAGTCCTTGTTGCCCGTGGCGTCGACTCTCCCATGCGTTTTGGATGCCGATGGTACGAATATATACGTATAATAAACGTGGTAGTTACCTTAAGTATACCGTCTGCTTACTGTACGTGCAGTCGTACTTTTGGGTTCCCAAGTACTCTACTACTTACATACCTAGTATATGTATACGTGCACGAATGCAAATACGTTCAGTTTGTTCTATTCTCTGTCCATATTTACCCACCACTATACATTTAGTACGATTCAACCATAACCAAATTAAGGAATTGCGAATGAACATAAAATACCTTTCGATATTGCCTTTTTATTTTAATTGTAGTATATGGGGTGATGATATAAGGTCACAACTAATTAGGATTATTTACCGTCTGATTCCGAGGATCATTTTTAGTAAATCGAATAGTTTAAAAAATTAATCAACTAAGTATATAGGATATTAATATCGTTTCTCCTAAGCTCTATGTACAGTATTTAAAATTTATTATTCTCCCATTATCAATTAACTTTTTTAAAAAATATTTTTATATGAATGTAATTATTGCTACTGTTCGATAATATTTTTTTCTTATTCAACCGAGCGGCGTGGTCTAGTGATCTATATCATTGCTTAGCATTCGGGAGGTTACCGGTTCGAACCCAGGTCCGGCTGCTCTGGTCCAAGTTTTCTGTGGTTTCCTTGGATCATTTAGGCAAATCCTGGGGCAGTAATATTCCACAGATAGTCTTTCACTTCTCTTCTGTCTTCATCTCGTCCGTCTCATCTTTCTCTCCCTAATTGCACCACCCACTCATTCCCACGATTCCTACAAGGAAGCTGAAGAGGGCCTTAAGCCCTACCCTTCGGCTTTGCACTACAGTGTAGGTCAGAGGGACTGCCCGTCCACCAGCACGATTAGCTGGTGGGAATGAAACACAAAAAAGTCTTTTTTTTTGTTATAGTTCATGAGAGTAAAGTTTATCTCTTTGGGAGACAATGTTTTTTATAAATTTGCTAAAAATTTCAATTAATCAATTTTATTTTATGGATTTAAAAAACTGATGGTGATTTTATGTATTGGAAGCGAATTAAGGTCATCAAATGAAGTTATAATATTTTCTGGATTCACGGCCGTGGTCGGAAGTATCAGTGAGTTCGTCCATTAAACGTTTCATTTCCAATTGTGGGGAACATGTTCAATGCTTGGTTTCCTTTGGAGTTTTAAAGAAGTAATATATATTATATACATTTTTGTTTACTTTTATCAATTACGATCCGGAAAGATCCCGGAAAATACAAAAATAAAATACATTAATTTAATAATTTGAGACTGAAAATGTGTAACTGAAACATTCTGACCAATGGGTTTACAATATTAATACGTTTCTACTTGTACATATATATATATATACACATGTAATTGTCCGTGTTGGAAAGTTTTGCAGAAGCCTCAAAATACAATTACAGCTTGTCACAGTATTATAACTGTTTGTTTATGTTCTGTACATCAACCAAATAAATTTCCCCGACCACTAGTTCGTCTTGTAACTTTGAGGGGTCAGCTGGGGTCATTTCGGTCCCTTGTGTGATATTAAGGTTTCAGTCCTCTACATAAATTATAACGTTCTAATCGAGTTCGACAACTTACAGTATCGCAGCAAACAGGAAGCTTTCGACTTACTCAGAAACCGAACAGTTCGTTCGTTTTCTAATACAATCTCTTAGAAACAAGAAAAATGCTGTAAAATTATTGAGAAATTACGTCTGTTATCAGCATTGTCTGTACGAACAAATTCAAAAAATAATGCACACTAAACACACTAGTTGAACCCGTTCAAATTTAGACGGATGGGTAGGTACTGTTAATGATGGTAATTTTAATAGTGGCGAGAAAGTTTAGACACATGTATTGACGTTTAAATACGACAAACTTCGTTGATTTTCAATCTAATTCTAGAAGGTCTTATTATTAAAGGAGATAGATGCACAGTTTTCCGTTAATTCATTCTATAATTATTAATTTAGAACACTATTATTATTAGTGGTGATGATACAGTACTAGTTAGTTTACAAACCAAGTTCTGTATTTGAATATAAAATAAAACAAACCGGACTCGCGCACCGAGGATTCCGTACCATTTTAGAGACCTAGTGTCGAAAACATTAATCTAAATACCTACTATATTAAAATGAATAGGAGATACAATTTAATTTTGGACCACAACCTTCGGAGATAGATTGCGACAAAAATTAACAGTTTTTATAATTTTTCTTAACTGTAAATATCAGAAACGTCATTCTACATATTCATTTTACGCTGCTATTTTCAAAATTGAGTGAAATTTCCTATCGTTAGATTTTTGGTCCTGTAAATTTTACAGGTGAGATAGTATTGTGTTTTGTAACTTTTTTGCAATTAATTGAATTATTTATTTATTTAATGTAAATGTTGTTCTTTCTTTTCTTATATATATACAGTTTTATTTTATTTTGATAGTATATCGAAGTAAAACTATAAAGTTTAAAGGGGATATGTTCATTGTGACACAACGATTGTTTCACCATACAGTGGCACCATCCAGTGATGATCACTTTGTTATACTACGATTTTATGAATAAGTTTCACGATGAACGAATAAACACTACTTTGTTTATTATCACTTTTTTATTTTTTTATGGATGTTTCAATTAGTGTCAGCTTTATATTTATCAAACTCAGTACAATCCTCTGCAAAGTTCCTTGTTGTAGTAGTTTTGGAAGGGGAGATATTTTGTGGTACACTTTTAACAGTATTTCTGGAAATATGATACTTAAATTTAGAACAAAAAGGGATATTTTTGAGTACCCCGTTACTGGAGTTTTTAAACAAGGACCTACATAATATCTGTACGATAAAACACTTGCATATTTTAAACCCTTACTTTATAAAATAATATTTAGTTGTTAATAATTTGGTCAAAATTTTTTGAACTACCTGTACAATAATGTGGTTTTACGCATCATTTATCAGAAGAAGTCAAATGAAAAGCATATTGAGTAACTAATTACGAGCTATGGTTAAATACTGATTTTATAAAGTAACTCTTCTACTTAATTAGATTGGACAGCCTTTGTTCTCTAGCTAACGGTGAATTTGTAACTGCTGGTCTTTCACAGAATATTCCAATTGTCAGAAGAGCAACTATGGTTTAATTCCTGTCCAAACAGAAGGGATCAAGTTTTGATTACATGCCTTAATGAGGGACAGCTCTCATTACTAACGGGGATCGTTAAAGTTGCCAAAACGCAAGGCTGGGGATAATTTTGCTAATTTACATTATGGGATGAAAGATTTCGACCTCGCAAAAATCACCAGTTTAGAAAATTAGATTTGAATGATACATCAGATACTTTAAATTTATTACGAAACCCGCCACTACTTTTAATTGTATCGTTTGGTAGTTGTAAACATCATTAACTCTAAGAACTCTTTGTGTATTTTCGTATTTTTAATAATCGGGTTTTCAGTTCGGTTAATATTGGATTAGATTATTACCTTATCTTCTTATTCTATGAAAGTTATTTATTTGTATTATGACTTTGAAATTTAATCTGAAGTTATTTTGTTTATTATTTGAGAAGAAAAAGCGTTGTTTATTTATTAACCAGCTGATTCCCGCGACTTCGACTGTACTGCTAGGATGTACGCTTGTATAAATACTTTCCGATAAAACTGAAATAGAAACACCTTCCTCTCCTCCGCATGCGCACCGCGTCGCTTGCCCCTCTTCTTAGTGAAAAGAGAGCAAGTATAGTCGAGGCCATCAACAACATCGTTGTCTATGTGTGTAAAAACTAATAGTTATAACGGTAAATTAAATAGGAATATCGATAAAGACCAAATGACTATGGTATAAAACAAAGAGAAAGTTATCAAAATCTGTATGGTAGTTTTGGCGTGATGCGCCTATATCAAAGAGCCTTTCAAAACTTATAGCAATGTTGTTCTGAATTTTATACACCTAAGGAGTATTTCTTGTTTTCCCATATTCACGCACCCTTTTAAAAATATAATTCTACTCTTTTAAAAATTTAAAGGCTGTATACACTTTAATTCAGTTTTAAAACGTAGGAACCGGAGAAATAGTACGGATCGTATAGGGAACAGGAGGGTATCATGTTTCTTACGATGACCACGTTCTTTACTTTAGTATGTGTCAAAAATTTAAAAGAATCCCAGAGGGAACATCCCCGTTTCGAAAGTGTCCGAGGGATGTGTCCCATGACGCCCTTGACTTTACGAACTTTCCTCTTGGACTGTTCTAACAACCGACGCTTTTCTTAACATTCAACAAAATAAAAACAGTACGAATAAAAATAAAATATGCACTTGGTTAGTGTTCTATCTAAACTCATCAATACGTTTAATACGATACGACTGCTAAATTCTGCATGGCATGGTTATCATCCCAAAACTTTGTTTATAAATTGATATTAGACACTTCAAAATCACTATTCACGGTAGCGTCACAATCATACGATTATATATAACAATAATTTGAAGATATCTTAATGTTTTGTTATAAAAGAAATTATATATAGTACATCATCGTACCTATAAAGATTATAATAATACTTTCATTAAAATTGTTTATTTAATCAGTTGTATTGGTTGGGATTCTGAAACGAGTCTCCAAAATCTAAAAGATTTAAAGACCGAGAATTGGCTGTTAAATAATATTTTTCCGATTCCTTTCTGTCATTCTGGATACTTCTCACGAAGTTTTACAAAAGCGTCGACACTTCTCACACAAGTCATCGTCGGTAAGAATATTCAACACGACGAGTTTTCATAGGTTTGGGGAAAAAAAAACATTTTAGCTACTTCATTTAATGATGAAATGCAAATAAATACGTTATTGTTAGAATGTAGGCCAAGATTGGGAAATAAAAATTCTAAATATGGAGATTGTCTCAGGATGGGAATTAAGGAGTAGAGCAGCGTATTCAATTAGTTTCATAGTGGTGGGCGGGTAGTCCGTCCGACTAACACTGTAGTGCAAAGCCGGAGGGTAGGGCGTAAGGCCCTCTTCAGCCTCCTTGCAGGAATCGTGGGAATGGGTGAGTGGTGTGGTTAGGGAGAGAAAGATGAGACCGACAAAATAGAGACGGAAAAAAAGTGAAATGTTATCTATGGAATATTACTGCCCCAACATTTGTCTAAATGATCCAAGGAAACTACAGAGAACTTGGACTAGGGCAGCAGAAACAGAATTATCCTTTAGGTTCATTTTCATATTCGAAAATATCGACTTCGGCAAATTATGTTTTACCCAATGGATATAACAGTAACTATAGTTCATATTTCAATAGTATTGGAAAAGTTAGTTAGTAATTATATAGTAATTTCATTTATTATGTATGGAGTTTCAAGTAAACTTTATTTGTATGGGCATGTCTAAAGTTGGGATGATCATTAACTTGGTTGAAGATTATTCTCTGCTTGTTGTTGCTGTAGTGAATGTAAATGTTTATTTAGTTTCACAAAAGGAATTTTCGAAAAAAATTTGATTTGTCGTTTAAGAAATACAGTTGTTGTAATATAGCCCTTGTTATCGTAACGTACGTCGCAGCTGTGTCCGCTATGAATTCTCAAAGCACCACCGATGTCACTCGCACTGCCATGTTATAAATAAGGATTAGGTCAGTAATTCCGACCCTAAGGCCCATAGATTCCTTTTAAAGTTATTTATTCTAAAATATTGGCACGAGCTAAAAGCTCCCTGACCGATCACTGCCAACGATGGATGCTACCGACATTGGGGACGCTGCCGTCCTGACGACGACGTCGTCATTGAACCGTTCGATAACCCGCGAGGAACCGATACGGTCCACTTATTTTAATTTTCGTAAAATTCGCCTACGATAGAGTGAAATTTATTACCTTCTGCACCCATTCGACTTTAAAATAGTATCCCATCGTTTCCGATCATGTTTCATTCGTAATTTATGTCCATCCATATACACATGTTATAGGCACATGTGTTTACCTCTTCGGCACCTTTATGGACTTCGGTCACTTTTGGAATTAAATTTTTATTACGTGGTTTTATAGCATACGTTTAATATTCTACAGTGGATTAAATGCCAAGTTGGTGAAAAATTGAAACAGAAAAATAATATATTTTTTAGGAATTCTATAGTTTTGGTTTCTACTTTGTGACCAATCATAATTATTATTATAAATAAAACACAATTACTTTGCACTGTCACTAAATATATTTTCAACTGGACATGTATCAACTTACAAAGTCATTTTCAACAGTGGTAACTAATACTAAGTATAGCATATTTATATCTATTTTTAGTTCCCCGAAGGGGGGTGGTTGTTTAAATTTTGTGGTATACATATGAAGAGTGGTGTGTATTTTAGGTTAATTTGGTCATTTAATAAATTTATGTTTTTTATTTAACTAAAAATGTCAAGAGATTCTAGAATATCTAGTTTTTTACCTTTGTTCTCGTAATGCATTGGTGTGATTGTATTGTCCAATGTATGATTATTGTTATAGATGTGTTCTGCAAAAGTTGATATATTATCTTTTAGACTTATAGGTTTATTTTTTATCCTAGGGAAAACCTATTTAATTGCTTTTTTGTATTGTAACTTATGCAATAGTTTACTACTGTATCCGTTATATTTTGCAATTTCTTTTATGGTATGTATTTCCTTTTTGAAATTTGTTTCAGATAAGGGTATGGTAAGAGCTCTATGCAACATAGTATTGAACGATGCTAATTTGTAGCTTATTAGGTGATTTGATGAATTATAAATTACTATGTCTGTGTACGTTTGTTTTCTGTATATATCAAAATCTATTTTGTTAATTACTTTTGTTAATTTTAGATCTAAAAATATATTGCTCTTATCTTTTTCAACTTCAACGGTGAATTGAAAATTATTATGTAGTGTGTTCAAGTAAGTTAGGAAACTATTTATTTGTCTATCTGATCCTCTGAATCCTATAATAAAATCGTCTACGTACCGATACCAAAAGGTAATTAGTTTTTCATTCTTAGAAGCTAATTACAGCAATTAAAAAGGTTTTCCCTAGGATAAAAAATAAAAACATAAAATATAAGACAATTACATACTTCGGGGAAATCTTACAAAAAATAGAAAATGTTATAAAAAAAAGAACTAGATAACGTAGAAATAGCCTTTAGATCTCACACAAAATTAAAATAGAGAAAAATGACAAATCCTGTGTATATAAACTTGAATGTAATTCATGTAATGGTGTGTATGTAGGTCATACTGGTAGAAAATTCAAAACGAGACTTAAACATCACGAAAGAGCTATATGACTAAAAATAATACATCAACTTTTGCAGAACACATCTATAATAATAATCATACATTTGACAATACAATCACACCAATGCATTACGAAAACAAAGGTAAAAAACTAGATATTCTAGAATCCCTTGAAATTTTTAGATATAATAAAATGCAAAACATAGATTTTTAAACGACCAAATTGAGCTAAAATACACACCACTCTTCAGATGTATACCACAAAATGTAAACAACCACCCTCCTCGGGAAACTAAAAATAGATATAAATAATATGCTGTACTTAGTATTAGTTACCACTGTTGAAAATGACTTTGTAAGTTGAAACATGTCCAGTTGAAAATAAATTTAGTGACAGTACAATGTAATTGTGTTTCATTCATTACAAACAGAAAAACAATTTCACCGTTTAGACTAAGCGAGCTAATTCTCATTGACCCGCTCCGCACTCTACCAAAATGATAGATAAACGTAGAATTTAAAAGATATTCATACTGTATTGTCATAATACTAGTTGAATCCGTCCAAATTTGCACAGAAGGATACCGTTATTGATGGTGTATTGCATTTACATATCAATCATAGCGTTTCTCCGTATTGTAATTTAATAATTCCGCTGACAGACATTTAGCCACAGCCATTACTACGTCCTATTTATGACTGTGCGACATTTAAATATGCTCAAAACGTCAAAATGGTGTTTATTAATTAAAAATTTCTATTAGACGACAATATTATAAATTTCAAAAAAAGGTTCTTTAGTTGGTTCCATCCTCTACTTACATGTTTTAGTAACCAGGTGATTCCATAATTTAGTATCACGAGAAGAGATAGCTCCACAAAATTACCTTACAAACCTATACCTATACGCTACCATAAATACTTAGAACATTATTATAGAGTGATGATGATTAACGACATCATAATATTATATTACGTACATTTGTAATTTAAATGCTACATTATTTTATTGTTTATAATATCTGAAACTTGTCGAAAATGCGCGATTTGTTTAGTAAAACTAAAAATATTATTCGGGAACTTGTTTAATAACATTGCTGACGTGTAATAATTCCTCCGTTCTCGCTACCGTAAAGTAAAAAACGTCAAAAATTCTTGCTTTTTTCGTTATCCTGTCTCCTTGCGTCTTTGCTAACACTCTGTCCCGGCATATCCGCACATAAAAGGAGTACATATATCAAAATTTTCTTTCAGAAATGTACGCGATGATATGTCAACCTAAAACGTGCAATTTTTCAATGTCCGAACAGGCATTTCCTTCAATATTTCACTGGTCTACACCATAAAGACTCTCCCTATACATATGTTTATTTGCATACGTATTTCCCAGAGAAAAATATACCCACTCGGCCGCGTCGGTTGCGGCAATGCCATCGACGCCGGTTTTACGCAACCCCCGACTTACATATTTTTCCTCTTTATATTGATGGTATGAATGTGTGTAGATACAATGAAAAGAATCTCTAACATCTAATGTATGTTTGTAAGAGACACTATTCTAACCAAAAGTGGTTGATATTACTGAAATGTATAACGGATCATATATCATTCGAAGTTATGAAACAACCAGTTTTATATAAGAAATTGAATCTTGGTTAGGCACTTGGTGAAACATATTTAATAAGATTAAGAAATAAAACACTTGGTACACTTTTGTTTCACTGTTTTTATTTAGAACACTCTAACAATTGTTTCGGCTGCTAAGTCATTATCAAAGATAGTAATTTTACAAAAGTAACAACGATCTTATATACCTATGTAGGGGTTATACGAACAAATTTAAGAGTGGGGAGGTCCAAAATTCAGCTTGGTCGTTTAGTACGTTATCTTGATGTTTGCAAGCTTTTCTAATTTCTAAAATTTCATACATATCTAGCCGTTTGCCTTTATTTAAATTATGTAACAATTTACAATTTTTTGTATCAATAAAATGATCGTTTGTAATGCAGTGTTCGGCTAATCCAGTGCATTTTTTATTTTGGATGATAGATTTTTTATGGTCTTCTAAACAGGTTTTTAGGGAACGACCTATTTGTCCAATATAGAAAGCGGAGCAATGTAGACAGTTCAACTAGTAAACACCACTCTTTTCAAGAGTGTTTTGTTTATCTAGTTTATTGTTAACTATGAAATAACCTAGATTAATTTTGTTTACAGATATCGGGATGATGTTAGTTTTCTTTATGTTATTAGAAGTTTTACTAAACCATAGCATAGCTCGCGTGTAAAAGAACTTCTAGTATATTGCGGAAGCAAAGCTATAATTGCTTAGGAACTCTAATAAAATTAAACTTAATCAAGGGCAATGCCAATCCATATGTCAGGGCAGGGGGTATGGTGGGAAAAGTAATAGATGCAGGATATGAATTGTAAGTAAATGAAGACGGTTTGTAAAGTTTTTATCGTTTACTACAAGGAGAAAGAATTTTTAATTAAAACATAGTGTTTTTGGTTTTCTAATAAAATTTTCTACTACTAATAATATTGCGATGAAGACTCATCATTGTAAGACCATTGAGGCGAATTTACAGTAGGTACACATTGTGAACGGTAAAGCGGCCAAAAATTATTAAAGCTTCACGTTCTAGATACAGAGACCAAAAAAGATCTGAACAACCTCATAAACGTAAGCCTTAACTAAAATTACATCACGTTTGACAAAAAAAATCTTACAGCAAATGGACGGCTTACCTATGAGAATTAAGTTTGTTCAACACAGGCAATTAAAACTTTTCTTAAATTTCATTAATAAACAAAACAAACAAATTTAATTTACTTTAGAAACTGGGGGAAAAACATTAAACGTCTTAGATTTAAATATTACTATTAACAAAAACCATAGGTTAGACTTTGATATTTACAGAAAAGATACTTACACAGATTGCATCATACCTTTTGATTCTAATCAGAACAGAATTGTCAACATATCGGAACAAAATTACAAAAAGGAATAAATTTGACAAAATTAATAGCAGAAAATAATGGTTGCAACAAAACTATCATTGATATTAAAGAAAAAACAAAAATTAAAATTCAATAACATCATTTACCCAGTTAGTTACACTTCTATTAATAACGTTTGGAGGAAATTACTCTATTTAGGTAAGATAAGCGAACTAGTAGGTAAAACCCTATATCATTACAATATTAAACCAGCTTATGTCAATAACAATACTTTAGGTAAAAAGCTCGTAAACAACAAAAATTTAAGCGTAAATAATAACGTTTTACAAAAAAGTGGTGTTTATGAAATATGTTTATGATTATGATTGTAATGCTATATATATAGGCAATCAAAAAGAGTTATTGAAGACCGTTTTTTAGAATATTTCAATTATATAAAAACTAACAAATCTAAATCAGGCCTAACTAGCGATGTATTAAATAATAACCACTCATTATGTAAAGATAAATTAAAATTACTAAAAAATGTGAAAGGAGGTCCTATACTCGATAGATTTAAAATTGTAGAAATAAACAAAGCTATTAAAGCCAACAAAACTCTCACGAACGACCAATTAGATTTCGGGAATAATCCATTAGTTAGCGATTCCTTAATTTAACTCCCACCCTCTGTCTTTGTATTGTATGTATATAAATATAATTTAATTTTGTATTAACTTTAGAAATGCGCATCGAGTTTTTTAATAAAATATTGTGACCATTTTCCAAGAATTTTTATTTATTTATTTATTATTTCAACATGGTTCACTAAGAGCTAACGGCAGACACCCTTTATATTTTAAAGCTTTATCCGTTTTCGGAAAGAAAGTTTCGTGTCTTTTAGGACATCAACAACGGCCAGCTGGGTTACATTGGGTTTGCTCTGACACAGTTGTTGAAAAAGTTCTATTTCATTTTTGATGTTTGGCAATCCTAAAAAGCTAGATTTTTGAAGGGTTGAAATCAGTTAGGAGTCTAAGTAATACAATATGTGTCGATTCTATTATTCGCCGGGGTTAAATGATTTTCCGATGTTCCTAATGAATATCTGATTATTTTTCCTGCGAATATTTAAATATAGGATATATCTACGTATTTGATGTTGTAGGTGTTGTAAACAAGATGGCAGACATATTTTAAAGAGAATATAAGGATCTGTTGTTCAAGAAGTAAAGAAAGTAGTAACTTAATTACATACGATGGAAAAATAGTACGCGTTGATGATGTTTACTTATTAGGCATACCTTGAAGCTTTTCTTATTTTTATTTGTTAAAATTTAGTTTATTATTTTAATAGTTAATAAGCAATTTCTATGTTATTGTAAAATTGTGTTAATTTTCATAAACGTCTCCTTTAGTTGGGACAATATCACAGATACGGGACACACAAATAACAAAAGTTAAAGGTGTATAAGATTATCATTGTCTATTAGCTTCTAAATTGTGACGGTTACCTTTTCTACCTAACATCTGCATATGAATTTTATCTGGCGGTTTTTCTTATACTATTTTGCCAATTTATTCTTTACACTGGATATAGTTAATGTTATTTTTATGTTCGTTGCATTACATTAGTGTATGCTACCCTTCTTCAGATGGGTTCTTGTCAAGACCACTTTTTGTGTGCGCGTTTCCCAGGTCCCATATGTCATCCCATTAGCAAAAAAGACATTTCCGGTACATAAACTCGGCACCAATTTTAAAATCAATCAATAGCCTCCGATCCAAATAAGTGTAGCGGAAACTTACGACTCTACAGTTCCGTTAATTTTAAACGGAACTTCACACGGTATCGCTAACCCCTTTCAACCCTTTTCGTTTTTCGACGATATAAAATTGCATACGGTTCTACCTGGGCAGGTAGAGGCTGCTGTAACTGAAAAAAAAGAGTACCACTACGGGACTCAAATGTATACACTATAATATATAATGTATTATAGCCTGAAGGATAGGAAAAAGGGTTGTGCAGTAATTCACATGAAAACTGTCTGTCTATCTGTCTCCCAGTACATTCTAGCCTGGTAGGTATTATATTTCCAGATACAACATCACTTTTTGCGGCATTGTTTGCATCGACAATGTATGTTTCTGGGTCAGATAAGGGTTGAAAATTAAATATCATGTGCCACTAAACGTTGATATGTTGTTATTAATTGTGAATAGATTTCATTTTACAAGAAAAAAAAATTTCAGTCTCGAAAAACTCGAATTGTTTGACAATTGCAATGAAGTGGGTAGATGGAAACATTTTCTTTATGTATCCAAAAAAAGAAGGAATTAAAATCCTTATTCGTCTAAATATTAAGATCAAAGATCTCAAATTTTGAACGCGTCCTACCAAGGATTTTAATTCCTTCTTTTTTTTTGGATATGTCTAAGAATCCATCGGAATGAACAGTGTAATTCAATGCCGGTAGGGGTATTAGCCCTCGGAGTAGTTGTTTCTGTTAATTTCATATTTATATTTATATTTTCTTTATGTATTAAGTTTTAATTAGTCTAATAAAGAGGGTTGTTCTTAAAAACCATCTTGAAATTAATATGCAATGCGAATATGAGAATCTGTTCCAAAGTAATTTTCTCAGGTGAACGTACTGTAGTCGTGGTAAACTTTCGGGCTATTATCGCGTAGTGCCGAAACGTTATACAGCGTAAAGAACATCGTGTAAAGGGAGGGGGAGTAGTGTCCGCTTAGGGCGACTGTGTGGCAGCGACCCCGTTTGTCCTGGCTCTTCTCTGTGGCCATAACATGCAGTAAAAAGAAACTTTTGCTTACTTTGCAATCTTATTATTGATCAGTGTCCAGCGGTCAAATGCGCGCGCACGGTCCGAGAAAGACAGTCGCCACCGGTCGTACGAGTGTGGGAGGGGGGAGGGGACGCAACTGCCCCCAAAGTAGAAGTAGTAGACTACTATACAGTACGCCATGGGAATCAATCCGCCACCGCCAGCGTCGCTGCTGCCACCGTCGTCTTCGTCGTAGTTGCCTCTTCCACCCCCGTCCTCATCCTCGACCGCCTCCCGTCCCTTGTCCCCTTCTGGCACATTAATGAGTCTCCTTGTCTTTTCCTTTGTACCTTTGCTTGGCGGCTGCTTGTTAGCCAGGACAAAAGGACGACGGACGGTAAAACGACGAATTCATAGTGGAATGAATTCGCACGGTTCCGTCCGTCAACGTTTCGTCTTATGTCTCTGTACACCTGCATCTGTCTACTTTTTACTCGTAATGGTCATAAAAGGAAATCTTTATGGCTTTTGTGAATATGATGGTCGTACGGAAGTCTGGGTCAGATTGGAGAACAATTGACGTTCCAAATTAAATGTTGACTTTACTGTCTATTCTCCCTTTTATTGGTACCTTTCCTTATTATTCAACAATAACAGCGAACATCATCCCAAAATTTGTAATTAAATTTATACATTTCTCTGTAGGATTTAAATTACATTATATTTAACTCATTATATATTAATTAATATATACAAAACTGCGTTCCTTACAGCAGTTAGCGGAGTATACAGAGTTTTTCAAGTTGATGTTCTATTAGAAGTATATGAATTAGTAGAACGAATTCAATTCTGAAACTTGGGCTCCTTTGGTTATTGTTTATGCCGCTTCTATTAAAAATATTTTCAAGTTCGATTTACATCGGGTTATACCGGAAGTAGATGTTAACTTTCTTATTTTAAATGGAATGGCATACTTTTTTTGCATTTTCCGATATAAAAGCTGAATTCATGCATATTTTATAGAAGACACTACCCCGAAAAATATTAATGGATATTGAGTTATTTAATTTTTGACATTTGCACGTTAACATTTAAAAATTCATAATTCAATTAATTTTTAAGATTTTGCATTATAACTCGTAACAATTATTTATAACTATTCACATTATCGAAAAACATGTGTTTTTTAACGAAAATGTACAGGGTGTTCAAATTTTGTGGTCAAATTTGGTCAATTTCAAAGGGGCATAAGTCAATTTTTTTAAATGAAATGATCCATTTTTGTCTGCATATTCGAATTCCTCACTGAATTTGGCGTCTATTCATTGGGGCTAACGTATACCTTTGTTTATACTTTTTGAGAAAATTTACAATATGTAGAGATTTTGCTTTTTTGCACTGCATACGTATAATGTTAATGAATGCAGTGTGTTGGGATTTCGAAACAATTGAACAATCAATTGTTGTTAAGTGTCAGAAAGCGTATGCCGTTTTCCAGACCCACAATTTTGAATTGTTGCAATAAAGCATCCAATTTGAACTTGAAAAACCCTGTATATGGTCATCCGTAATCATTATGTGTCGCTCCGATTACCTTTTGATCATCATTACAAAAACATCAATTGCTACTTAAATCAATAACAATTCCTGTTTGCTAAAGGGTTTTCAATGGGAGATTTTATTTAAAGTGTTCGTTATCTTCAAACAATAATAATGTATTTTGATATTCCTTTCTCTATCGTGAAACATTTCTAAATAAATTAACTGATATGTAAAATCACCTACAGATTTTAGCCTGGTATCTATCACATTTATCAATTTGTGTTGTAGACCAAAAACAGAAGCTCTTTCTTGTAAATGTCATTTTTTTTCGATCTCGCTGCCATAAGTGGCCACCATTGTGTTGAGTATAATGACATGCGTAGAATTTTTTCTTCTTCGTATAATAAGAGGAAGACTGCGGGCTACACAAAAAACCTCATCTATCATAGTCTCTTGCTACAGAGCGAAAGCGTCGTAGTAGGCAGCGTCGTGGCGGCATCGTCAGCACGTCGCGTTGGCGTCGACGTCGCCGTTGTCGTCCTCGTGTTGGTTTTTCCGTCGTCCTAATTTTCGCATTCGATTTTCACATTTCGAATGATCGGCGGTCGAGACTACTACGGTACAATTTCCAAATCGAGGCAATTTATCAAGTAACCGAGGTTGTATTTTGAAAAGAAGAAAAGGAAGAGTAGGTTTCTTTGTATTGACTTTCGAAAAGTAGACGATAAATTATCCCGCGAAGTGGCCATTAGTCAATTTGTATGGTTTGCAACGAATGGAGTTTGTCGCTCCGAACTCAATCCCTGACCTCCCTCCCGAATCCCATCCCTCTTTCCCTACAGACATCCCCAAAACCCTTACTTTTGTCCGACTGGAGTTTTTCTCCATTGTACATCAGTCGAAAAAAGGAAACCGTAAATCAACGACAATGGATAGTTCGTTTTCCGATCAAAGTTTTTATTTTAACGATTTTTTATTAAAGTTAATCTCACTGTAGGATTACAAAAAGTTATTGAGTAATTTTCAGGGAAAGGTTTCCGAAAAATAGTTATAATTAGTTCTATTTCAGCAGGAATCAGAACATTACGTATAAGTAGATTCTGATTCCTTATCAAAAGTTTAATTTCATTATCATTTATAATCGATACAGTTGTTCTGTAAACTTTAGAAACATATAAATAGTTGTTATATTTATAACAATAATAATAAAATACTCTTGTTTCGACTGTTATGCCATTATCAAAGAAATTACAATATAAGCTTAAACTAAAAGATGTACATTATTTATATATGGTTCACAGAGATCAAATTGAGAACGGGTGAAATATTAAAATCTATTTGGTCATTCGTGATAAACTTGTTGCTGTGATGGGCCTTAGTAAGTTCATGAATTTCTAGTAAATTGAGTCTTTTGCCTTTTGGTACATTGTGTAATAATTTGACATTATCAAGATCTAATAAATTTTCGGCAATTCCCGTACACATATTTAAATTTTGTATAGATTTTTTGAGATCATTTAATCTATTTTTTAACGAACGACCAGTTTGTCCAATATAAATGGCTTCGCAATTTTCACTCTTGATTTCATATACGCCTGATTTTGAAAACAAATCTATTTTCTCTTTATCATTAACAAGTATTGATTTTTAAGTTAAATTTGTTAACACATGCAGTTGGATATTATGTTTCTTTAGTGGATTGTTAATTTTGTAGCTTAACTTAGGTACATAATTAATTTTATTATTATTGTTATTAATTTAAAATCATGTTTCACCAAATGCCCTGCTAATCATCGTTTTCACATACTATTATATTCATAAACATTTAAGGAAACCTAAGACTAAGTTTATTATTAGATTTATTGAATATCATTAACTTCACAAGACACTCTATGGAAACGGAGCCTATTGTTAGAGCACGTTCCGGGTATTTTTGAAAGTCCGTCTGTTATAAAATTAAATAGCACCAGATATAATTTTACCCTCTAGGTCAATAACATTAGACATAGACAAGACATCAACATTCTTAGAAGCAAGGGGGAGTTTCAAAATTCAGATTCAAACATCCAGAATCACAATCATTAAACATTCATTCATAATCATTATCAATATAATTCAATCAATAATCATTAAACATTCATTATTCATCATAAAAAACATTTTAAACATTGTAGCATCGCATTTATTGTAAATACCAGTGTAGTTTTAGTTGTTATTAAATAATTAAAAGTTGAAAGGCAGTTTGACTGGCATCAATTTGAACTACTCTAGTGTGAGAAATAACACTAGAAGTGTGATCAATTAAGTTTGCACATTTTACAACAGTAAATGACAAATTATATAAACACTATAGTTTCAAGAAGTATTTTTACTTCAATCACTACAAATTTATTTCGCTTAAGAACATTCTTCACTTGAAGAAGCTAATTTTTTGTAATTAATATACTTTTTACAACTATAGTGTTAATATTATTTATCAGTATTTATATGTTTCAATATGTAATGGCTTCCACAATTGACAATATAGTGAATTTTTGTTAGTAGGAAATTGTATAGTCTTGAACGTAGCGCATTAATAAAAATGGCCGTCATCTCACCCCCGATGACTAATTAATGTCCAGGGGTTGGCGATCCCCTTCATCTACTATGGGCTATAGAATAATAAAGAACAGTTGCCATGTAACGAATGTATCAGCGCTTAAATACATGAAAAAAAATGGCCGATTCGATTGATTTTATTTTATAGGTAGGAATCAATATTCATAATTGAAAAGAATATGAAGGATGAAGGAAATGACGAAAAGTTTCATCACAAAAATTGTTTTCTACCATCATGCTTATTAAGAAGTAAGGTTAACAATAAGTAAAATTTTCGGTGTACTTCAATCATCAATTATGAACACCCTGTCCCAATCATTATACATATATTTCAATACATTTTACATAAGAAAGTAGTGGTTCTTTATCAGTAAAAGGGATATCCTAAAATTGATATGTTTAGGGCGTAAGTCTGAAAAACTGGCCATGGAAATTATCGGCCAGTATGGCCATTCATTAATTACAAGTTACGTAAAAATCAGATGGTTGTTCTAGGCCAACTTTTTCTTCATTTTCGTATTGAATTATTTTTCTTTCCAAATAAAAAGTAAACGGTTGATTATACATTTTTAATACATCATTAAATGGAAACGTTTTCCGGTTTCCAGATTGAAAACTGCCCATATCCCAGGTAAGATAAAGAGGTTGTCCGTTGAAGCCACTCGAACTAGTGTTTATAATCTCAAAAAGAACGACTCTGTACCGTGGACTATATAATTAGCAAATAAATGATAACTAGATATAGATATCCAATTATTTTAATCGTTGAAGTTTTGCATCCCTGTCTGTTAAGATTACTGTATTATTTTGCAGTATCTGTTTATAAATGTTCAACTATCTGATTTTTAAAAATTTTGAATTCCGGTCATTAAATTCACAAGTAACTCCAAAAATCCTGAACACTCAAAACTTTTCCAACACAAAAATTTCTGTATAAAGAATTAATAAGTAACGTAAGGCTTCTGATTGTATACCTTGTGTAGATGGTTTTACTGAACCGTATTCTTCACTAAGCGTGGTGTAATAACGTGAGGGGTTCATAAGAAAATTGATTATGTTAGTTCCACATTTTACTATCAGAATTTCCCTTATATTTTATATAACATCCGAATAAAGAGAGGATATGTACTCAACAGAGACACACATGAATCAAAATAAAATAAAATTAGTTACTTACTTCATTATGGAAATTCTTGATGATAAAGTTTTGTCACAAACATTACTTGCACTAGCATTAGTAGTTTTACTAACTTACTAATGTGGTCGTGTCTAAAACGTAACTGAAATTTATTTTGATTTGTGCATAGTCTCAAAGGCTAAAAAGCTACCTGCTAAAACCCTTCTTCCTTCCGGTATGGATGATTCTAGGTATGCGGTACGAAAAGGGTTACCCAATTTTAATATAATAATGACTAACCCTTATAACACATCATCTACCTGGCGACGGCATATGGTGCCTACATTAAAAAAAAACTTTTGTCCCGAACCGTCACCTCTATACTATTGATCGAACATCTAACAAATATCAATTTGTCTTCTTTCAATTTTGTGCTGTCTTTATTTAATTGAATAATACCACCATGTGGAGATTCACACACCGGGTCTATCATATATGTGTTGACAACCTATTTTTAAATGACATTTTTAGATTTACAATATTAAAATTGGGTTTTGAGAATGAAACATACATAAAAGTATTTAAACGTAAATTAATATTTAAATAAATTCGTAATAAATAGAATTCATTTATGCAACACGTATAATAACAATAAACAAACACGAAAAGGTTACAAAACTTTTATTGATAAACCACAGTAATATTATTTCAATACTACTATGTGATAAAATAATATTATTATGTAGGAATTAATAAAACACAAAGAAAGTTTCACTAAATTTAATCGAAAGCTTTGACAAATATGTTTCGACCGAAACGGTAATTAACTAGTGGAATACAAAGATTACTGAAGTTTAAAACTATAACTGAACTATATTAAATATTGATGACCTCTTTTGGA
The DNA here is from genome assembly GCA_963921985.1 of Agrilus biguttatus. NCBI lineage: Eukaryota > Metazoa > Arthropoda > Insecta > Coleoptera > Buprestidae > Agrilus > Agrilus biguttatus. The sequence goes on along the minus strand of OY998119.1, from coordinate 13,377,399 downwards.
TACACACTCTGCAATTTGGAAAGCCCCTTAATAAAGTATATAGTAAGTACATTCGTAGCACAGGTACGTTGACGACATTCTTTGTGTTTGAAAAGGTACGGACCGTCGATTAGATTTATTCTGGCCAGTCTTAAATTCTATAAACAACAAAATCTCTTCTCCTATAGAAAACGAAATAACCATTAGTGTTAATTTTCTTGACATTTCTTTAACTAAAAATGGAAAAGCTCGAATTTCAACATCTTTAGAAAGCTCACTACCACTGATACAACCATTCTTTTTGACTCATTACACCCCAAACAAACTAAATTCACTGTATTTCATTGCCTTGTACGTAGGTTACTTAACATACCATTATCTTCCTCATATTTTCAAAATAAAATTAAAACTATTAAATTACTCCCCGAATATATTCGGCAATATCCTAAATAAAAAGGTAAAAAAGCAAGTACCTAAATTACTTTATAATAGTAACAATATCCTTTGTCAGCAGAAAACTATATTTGGTAGCATAAGATTCATTGCTAATTTCAAGCACCTAGTACAAAATGGCAGGGCTATTTCAAAACGCGTTGTGAGGACAATGCCTCCATAAAAAATAATTAAATTAATCGACCACTGCATTACGTTTACTTTAGATCTTAATATCAAAATTCTTCACTTTTATATCTCGAAGAACAGGAAGTAACTCTTTTGGAAAATTTGGAAATTAAAAAAAACCCTGCACAATAATTTAAAATTAGTTAACAATCGCTTAGAAACGTCAATATGTAACTCTCCCCTCCTTCTCGTTACCCTGTAGTAGCATATAAGTTTAATTCTAGTTTTAAACTTCAGATCTCTAGATTGTTGCTTAGCATTCGACAGGTCACCGGTTCGAACCCGGGTTTGGCTGCTCTGGTCCAAGTTTTCTGTGGTTTCCTTGGATCAACTCAGGCAAATGCTGGGGCAGTAATATTCCCCAGACAATCTTTCACTTCTCTTCTGTCTTCATTTCGTCCGTCTCATCTTTCTCTTCCTAACCACATCACCCATCCATTCCCACGATTACTGCAAGGAAGCTGAAGAGGCCTTACGCCCTACCTTCCGGCTTTGCACTATAGTATAACCTTCTCGTGTTTGTTTATGGTTATTATGGAGTTACAAGAAATATCAGTTTCATCGATTTAATACCCATAGTGATTTTTATATGTAGCCACCACCAAAGATAAAGGCAGTTTTGAAAAATACATTCTATTTCCAAAGTAATTTTATAAAAAATATATACCATTCATTTCAATTCTCTTCATACTTATATAAAAGTGTAAAATTATTGAGAATTTTATTTAAACTTTTTTTTTTTATTTAAACATTTTTATCGAAAGTAAAATAAACGTTTGGAAATTATTTACATCATCGACAGAATCATTACAAACCAATCTAAAAAGAAATAGATACACCAGTGATACTATTATTTCTCACATTAAGTTTAATTTAAAATATGTTAAGTAAACTCAAGTAGTTAGTTAAGTCAATGTAGAAATTGATACTTTCAAATTTTGTTTAAATTTGTACTAATGATACGTTATTAATATTAATTGATATTAAAAATGAATTTGTTATTTTAATCAAAATTATGAGCGTTTCAAGGCAATTAAATGAAATAAATTAATTTCTTCTGAATTTAAATTCCACACCCGTTCTTCGGGGGAGGAATACCATTGAAATTTTGAGGTCTAACAGTTTGAGAAACACTGAATTACACCGTTTTAAGTGTAGTACGACGAAAGTAAACCATTACCTAACTTTATTAAACTATTCCATTTGATGCATTGATTTTTGTTTCGATGCTTTCCGTCGAAACGAAAACCAATTGCCGTATCAACCAGCAAAAGATTGCCCAAATATACTTTTGTAGGTATTTCTTCTTTTTAGAGAGCTTTCTTAATGAATTTTTATATTTTTTAGAAAATTTCCTTAGAATATTTTCGGAAAATACGTACCACTTTTTGACGTAGCTTTTTTATTTTTTATTAACGTCTTTTACGGAGAGTTACATGCGGGGGTCTCGCCTCGACCCGATGCATAAAGCACTTAAACCTTTTTATTGAATAGAAGCGTACCTACATACGTATGTATGTAGGTAGTAGTAGAGGATGAAATTAAATACGTACCTAGGTAACCCAAATCGGAATATTCAAATGTCACATCAGGCAGTCGCCCTGGAGATTTACGGTAGCGTTTTATGTAAAGAACGGGTCCCTGTTTGTATTGCGTCGCTGGGCTTCCACTAAATTGGGACACTTAATCCTTTCCTGGGATAAGGGCTTACGCAAGCTGTCGCAGGTAAACCAACCCTTCGCATAATTTTAGGGACATTAGAATATATTTTACATACGTTTTTTTTCCCGATGGTACCAGGTACAGCTGCTGTTTTTTCTTTTTTAAAGCGCAAAATTCGCTATTTGTAAACCATATCAGGTACATGATATTAATCAATGTACAATGTACATATTTTAGATGTTTCAATAATCTGGATGTTTAAAAGGGCGTTTAAAATAATTTGTTTTTGCTTAAATACGTATTTGATCGTTTTTTAATATTCCATATTATATATGGTCCCATTTTAAGTCTATGATGTAAACCTCATGTTTTCTTGAAGAAGTCATTCAGGGGCCAAAATTATTCAAATACATTAAGTCAGTTGGTGATTAATGATATGATCATTTCAAATGGACGTCGTGACTTCCATATCGTATAACCTCATAATTTCAAGATAACATCGTTATCCAATTCCTTGTCAGTAAATCATTGTGTCAATCATCTCAACAATTATTTCCAGTATTCCTTGTTTCCCTAATTCGCCATAGTGTCAGAGTTAATAATTAGAAGATATTTAATGTTATAGAAAAGTTAACACATCTTTTAAGAAACAATTAATAAGAAATTGTAATTTTCTTTTTCAATTTTGTAGTTAAATCTTATTTAATTCTTAAGGGCTAATAGGTATTACTACTATCTACGATATGTACGACAGGTGTATCATTGAATAAGATTCCCAAACTTATCTGTCGCCTGTCTGTTATCTTAAAACATTTAAAAGGTCTGGGATATATGTATTCTGATGCAGTTATTACTGTTACTTACAATTAAAATATTGCCTCATTCAATTGTTGTTAATCGTGCTTCAATATCATCATTACCAAATAATATAAGAAATTCTAATTTTTGTAGAAACATATAAGAATAAAGGTGTGGAAAAGAAGTGGATACGCAGTGTTCCTTTTTTGGTAATGACAAAATGTGTAATTCTCGTAGAATAAGAAGTTTTTTTTACTAGTATTGTAGCTACTAGCAGAAAGCTGTACATAGTTTGATGCAAAACCATTGAAAATTCCTTCTGCATACAACTGACAATGAGTTTAATGGGAATGCCAATTCGTAAGACACGTAACATTTTTGTGCATCAGGCATCCTTTTTCGTGCATCTTTCTTATATATAAGGAAGACAAAGTACATTATATTTTCGACGCAGATATACTGGCATAAGACGCGTCTAAAGTCAAAACGGACCCTTCGTGATGCGAATACAGCACATGCACACATACGTATGTGTAGATATATGTAAAGGAATCGGGTAAGGGTGTTGTAGGGAGCAGCATTAGCGGACCTCGTGTTTCCGACTCAATTTTGAATTTATGGCAACATAAGTCGCCGTATCAAAAGGAAGAGGTATATAACGCTTTCGATGCAGTGGGCGATTGGTCACCAAATGGGGGTTCATTTGAATTTTTATTGACGTCGGAGGATCCAACGTGCTCGCTTCTTCTATCTTACTTATGCAGGGCAATGGTAGGAACTGAGGGGATGAGTGTATGTTATTTTGCGAGATATGCCCGAAATAACCAGCCTACTGCTTTTATTTATACCGGTTTCCAATTCGGGTTAGACGGGTTGGAAAAATGTTGAGGGACGAACTTTCCACGATTCCTCATAATCAGAAAGAAAAGTTACAGAAGTAATTCGCCATGGACTCTTGGTGAAACATTATTTAAACAAAATATGAGTAAATTAAACACTTGGAGGAGTTTCAATTTATTTTATTGATTACTCTATGTACATTTAGCCTTGCTAGGGCATTATCAGGAGTATTTACAGTACTGAAGAGACTTACAATAATTTTGGTTTAAATATACCTACACATTATGATCTATTAACTTAGGGTCTAAGAGGGGGTTGTTGGATAATATTTTGTTAGACAAAACAGCTTTATTAATTTCTAAAATTTCAAATCGATCTAAAATTTTTCCGCCTTGTAAATGATGTAATAATTTAATGTTGTTTTTATTGCAAGTATGTTTATTGTTTATTAAATGAGAGGAAAGTCCAGAGGCATGTTTATTGTATTTAGCGTTTCTAATGTGTTCGTCAAAACGAATTGATATAGCTCTTTTGGACTTTCCTATGTAATCAGAACAGGTAATTTCACCACTTTTATCAGGGTTGTTGCCCTTGTTATTTAATTTGTTATTTACCAGAAATTTGCTTAAGGTGAAATTATTGAAAAAGGCAGGGTTAACATTAAATTCTTTTAATTTGTGACCTAGATTAATACTTATATTACCATAAAATGGGATTTTTCGCCAGATTTGTTGTTTGCAACTTTCAATGTTGTTGTTGTTTGCATAAATGGAGTTATAGAAGTTCTTTTTTATTTTTTTTGATAGAATTTTATCTATAATATTACAGTTATACCCGTTATTATTAGCTATAGCCTTTATGATATTTAATTCTTTGGTGTAATAAGAAAGAAAAGCTTTTAAAACCAAAATAAATACGAAAACAATATATTGAAAAACAATTAAAGTTTTGAACAACCGTGACGCAATCTACAAAAAGTGATTTTGTCTTGCCAGAGAAAAATTTTCAATTGAACCAAAAAGTTCAGTCAATGTTACATTTAGCGATTTTGCTAAATTTTAAAGCTAGATGTCCTACTACACCGTGTCCGCTCGGTTTAAGTTCAAAAAAGTCGCACTGAAGATTTGTGTAGTAGCATATAAAGCGACAAGGAAAAATTCTAAACCACAAGTTTGAAAAAAAAAATGTAAATTTGATTTTCTCTGAATCATGTTCTCCTTAGAAATTTAAAATCTCATAACCGTAGACTATTGAATGAAAAAAAAAAAATAAAAATACAAGGAAAATGTTCATTTATAATGATAATGCAAATTACTGATATTCAATATATAGGATGTTAGATAGGTCTGCATGGAAAAAGCGTTGGAGACATAAAACAAAGGATAGTTTAAGGTCAAGTAACTTTTAATAAAAAGGAATCAATTCTGTGTTCGCGATTGGTTGATTTAGGAAGTATGTTATATGTTTGGAACACGGCTCTGTAAATGTAAACGGTAGAAGCGATGGAAAAGAAAATGGTAGGAGCGTTTGTGATGTGGTGTTATGGGCGGTTAATGAGAATACCGTGGGTAAAAAGGTTTAGAAATGAGGAAGTATTAACCCAAATAGGAGCATATAGGGCAATTTTCACATTTGGTACGATAACACAGATTCCATCACAAACATTTACCTACTCGTGGAGTGTAAAGGACCAAAATGCTATTTATTATATTAAGGATAAATCTGTTTATATCTAAATACATACCTATTAATTGATATTTAATAATAAGCTATTATTCAAAAACGTAACGTAAAAGTTTATGTATCGTAAAATCAAAAGATATTTATTCTTGTATGTGTTGCCACTTGCCGTATTTAGTTGTAAATAATAATGACTGTCCATAACTTGACTCCTTTCGTGTTTCATAATACTTACTTTATCACCACTTAATTGGATATTTAGAATATCGTATTCCAAAGCTTACTGGCATATAAGTTTTAAAATGAACAATAAGATTCATTATAAAGTATAAAAATCAAATTTTTTATTTGAAGTAAATTAGGAGAATATACCGAGTTCTCCTACCTGTAATTTTTATATTTTTGTTTTATTAAGGTAGTGAGTATTATTTATACCTATGTACAATATATCTTACCTACTCGTTCGTTGTGTTTCCCTTATAAATCATACGTAAGCTTCTGAGTAAAAGCGTTCCGACGGCGGCAGTAACAAATTTTGAACTACAATTACAGTAGCTTTTTCGTCATAAAGAAGCTCGGCTGTTGTTGGAGCGTCCCCGTTGTCCTGCCTTATCCTGGCTATTCCCGGGTAGGTATGGTAATGCCGTCGAAGCTGGCCAGGTCTGATAACGGAGGGTCGAGAAGATCCTACTCAGTCGTCCGTCTCACTCCCGTACAACCCCCGTTCTCTTTATCGTTCCTAAAAATCCAAGGATCACTGGCTACCTTGCGGTCGCTCGGAAAATATACGACTCGCTTATCGAGATCAACCGCTCGGAAAATGAGAAAATGCGGTAATAATTTTGGATACGAAAGACGAGCCCTTCCTTACGGGATCACGTCCTGTTTATGGTCGCAAGGATACAAAGCCTTTTTTCACTCACCTTTGTTTCGCATACACGTTTCTTACGAAGAACACATACATATATTATGTACAAAACAATTGATGTAGCCAAAATGTGCCAACTTATATTATACGATATTGATCATAAATAAAACCTTATCAAACATTTAGTACTTGATGAAATTTCATAAGCAATATGAAAAAAATACCAACTCTGGTTACAAATTTTTATCCTTTTTCTAGCGATGATTAGAACACTAGTAACTTTTAGATTTCTGTACTAACAAATATTCATCACTATAATCATAAGTGACGAGAACCATAAACATAGCGGTATTTTGAAATGATCACTTGAGAAGAAGGGATAGCTTGACTTCAATTAAGAATGTTACCCTCCACCGAGCTACTCCTAACTCTAATTGGGTAAAGGAAAACTATTGAACTCAATCTTTAAATTTTCTTAGACATTTCGTGAGGGTGTTCAAACAGTAGATGCTTTAAACGGCTTTCTCCTTCAATGTATTAAGAGACATTAAATAATTATTAGTTATTTTATTTTCGGTAGTTTGCAGAATTGTATTTTTTTTAAAAAACTTTTTTGTGTTTCATTCCCACCAGCTACTCCTGCTGGAGGGCGGGCAGTCGCTCCGACCTACACTGTAGTGCAAAGCCGGAGGATAGGACGTAAGGCCCTCTTCAGCCTCCTTGCAGGAATGGGTGGGTGGTGTGGTTAGGGAGAGAAAGATGAGACGAACGAAATGAAGACAGAAGAGAAGTGAAATATTATTTGTGGAATATTGCTACTCCAGCATTTGCCTAAATGATCCAAGGAAACCACAGAAAACTTGGACCGGAGCAATCGGACCCGGGTTCGAACCGGTGATCTCCCGAATGCTAAGCAATAATCTAGAGCACTACTAATACACATCAATACTTAACTTTCGTTCTTTTTCTTGTCTATTTCAATTACATACACATATTAGGAATAATTAAACGTCTACAGCTAACTCAGCAATCGTACAGAACTTATAACGTTGTGGCAAATTTTACGGGAAAATTCCAGAACATTTTTTCTTAATATACAGTTACAGGTAGGTAAAAACGAACTGAGTAAAAGTATGTAAAACATCACAGTTTTGAAACTGTATTTTTCGCAAAATGACGTGCATTGCAGAATTTAAAAACTATTAGAAACAGTTACGCCTTTTCTGCATGTGTGATAATAGGTGTTGATGGAGGGTTGTTATACAAAACACAAGGTACACCTCTATAGAGTCCTTGAGATTATCTGCCCCTGTAACCGCTTTCTACTGCAAAGGGAATGCTTTCAAGATTATATCGCTCTGTCACTTACCGCAATAGAAATGAACCTTATCTAAAATGTAGGCTTGTTGACTTAAATAGAATCGCCCTTTTACCGAATTTCCATATTATGTGGGCTGATGAATATCAATCGAAGAAGTGGATGTACTTTTACAAATGCATCCTACCCGATATGTTAATATATTTGTCAACGGAGTGACCATTCAATATAAAATTAAATTTTGATTATATTACATTACAACTCAGTTGTTTCTCAGAATAAAATTGTTACTAATACTATGATGTTATTCTCCATTGTTTTAATAAATTGTAAAATCTACAAATTTGGTAACGTTTCGTCGCTTTATTGTAGTTTCTTCAGGCATCTACAAAAGTTAATAGAAGACATAACAATTATATAAAAAAGAGATATATACTTTAAGAAAACTTTTGTCAATTAATAAAACAAAACAGTTAATTAAAATTAAAAGTATAACTGTAAATTTTTATTAACTAATTGCTTTTTGTATATGCTTTTAAAATATTTATTTATTGATAAAAATGTGGATGTTGATTAATGAGGAAGACAGTGTAATAAGTGTGATTTTTTACGAGTGGAGTATTAGGGTGTGTTTCTCTACGCACTTGTTAACGTCTGAATTAGGGATGACATGTCTTTTGTTGGGGATAGATAGAGTGTTGTAACAAGCCGTTTCATAATACACTTTTTACCCCAAAATACGAAACCTTAACTGATGTATTCGTTTTCTATTGTCACTTTAGCTTTTTGTGTAAATACGTGTGATTTGCGGGGTGGATTGTTTGCTCAACAACCTATTTACGCAGGAGGTAAAAATTTGGGGGAAAAAAGGTGACAAGCAATTCGTATATTTAACACCGACTTAATACTAGCTAGGCACATAAATTTCTAACCCCAATAAGGTGTAGTAACAATATAGCGTTGAAAATAATAATTAATAAAATGGAATTAATTAAAACAAACTAACCGGAAAAAGCTTTAGATAACTACTACTACCAATAAAACTCGAGCATATCGCATGTCGATGTTAATCACATCTCAAAATGTTTTTTTATTTCAATAAACAAGACACACAAAACTTTTCACAGAATTTATTTATTTAATACAACTATAGTTTCGCTACACTGTAGCTTTGTCAAGTGATTAATGGTTGTGGTACAAGTATATACAAAATTTTTGCTTATATAAACCTAATCGGGGTGGGGGTAACTGGCAGATCTTTCAAAATCAGGATCAATGAACATATAAAAGTTTTCAAAATAAAAAACAGAACTCAAATTATGCCGACCATTTGCATTTAGAAAAACATAATTTTAACAAAGATTATAAAATACTTCATGTTTCTAGTAAAGGAGCTAAGTTAAACATTTTAGAATCCCTCGAAATTAATAAAATCAAAAATTGTACTCCTAGTCTATTACTAAAAGACCAAATTGTTCACCGTTATTAAATATATTCAAAAAATTACCCCCACCCAGATTAGGTTTATATAAGCAAAAATTTCGTATATTCTTGTACCACAATCATTCATCACTTGATAAAGCTGCAGTGTAGCGAAAGTATAGTTGTGTTAAATAAATAAATTCTGTGAAAATTTTTGTGTCTTGTCAGCCAACTCAATCAAATATCCCAAAATGAAGTTGAGGTAGTGCTCGGATATTTTTAGTGTGATTATGTCCGTTATATGTGTAATTGTAAACTGCATACTTTTCAATTTATGACCAAAAGTTAGCGTGAAAAAAGATCATTCTTTATCATCTACTTCTCAAAACTTACAGACAGCAATATCTTAATAAATTACAGTCATAGAGAGTTACTTAAAAGAAATAATCATGATAAAACGAAAATATTGATTTGTAAGAAAGGTGGAAGCAGGGTTAGAGCTAATATAAAAACTGGAGAAGAAAAACTAGAAAAAGTCTCCGATTTTCGATATCTACGAGGTAAGATATGAAAAATAATTCTGTGTTCGTAATCAGTTAATTTAGAAACTTGATTTTTTTTTAAAATTAAAAGTGTATGTTTGGAGCACGGTTTTGTATGGATACGAAACGTGGACGGTAGACGCAGAGGAAAAGAAAAAGTAAGAATCGTTTGAGATGTGGTGTTATAGGCAGTTGTTGAAAATACTGTGGATAGAAAAGATTAGATACGAGGAAATATTATAAAGAGTAGGAAAATAAAGGACGCTATGGAAGCCAATAAAAAAAGAAGAAATGGATTGGTAGGACTTTTTTAAGACATGCAGGGCTAATTAGAGACATATTGGAGGCAAAAATAGGAGTAAATAAAGGTAGAGGAAAGTCTACATTAGACTGCTGTTCACAGATAGTTCAGGATTTAAAAGCTCTAGTGCGAAGATTGGCTTAAGATATAACGAAGTAAACTAGAATAATGCTTGACAATTTTAGTTCCAAGAAAACAAGCTATTAATTTTTGTTTCTAATTATCTCCGAAATAAAAGCGTACTGTAGCGAACGTGTACGTGTGCGGTGAATCGATTAATGTTGACGCATTCCGAGGGCGGCGCGTTTGATGTTGACCGATCGATGCCGTACAATAGACGCTCGAGAATATTCTGTTGTCGTAATAAGTTGTTTTCTTTGTAAAGCGGTCGACATATCTTCGCGTGTTTTCTAGTAATTTCGTTCGGTAAATATATACCCTTATCTTTGGGTCAGCGAGACTGTTGATTTCAGGACGGCGAGATACAAAGTGATATAAATAAAGTGCATTATTGTTTGTCAGATAAATAAGTAGTTTAAGTGTGTTAGTAGTGTTTAAGTCATTAAATAAATAGTTGTAAATAAATAATTATTAAATAAATAAATGAACTTGAAAATCCATTATAGTATTGTCCATTTCATTGCAGCATATTGAAGAAATTGAAACATTTTGAAATCATTAGTATAGCAAAATGTTATTAGGTTATTATATATTACTATAGTTATTCCGTTTCAAAAGCGTTATTTTTCATAGAAGGAAGCAGTTATTAGTATACGTATGTCGATGCGTTCTACTGTAACTTGCAGAGCAACGAGTGATTTTCTATTTATCGTTTTATTTCGTTACGAAAAGGCTTACGTAAGTACACTTACATATATATATGTATATACATCAAATCCGTCGATGTCGTTATTGCGATGTCCAATTAAATTTTCATAAAACGACAACGTCTCGAAGCGCAGTGGAAACCATAACGTAAATTCTTTCTATTGAAAGGAGAAGAATCTAAAGCTGCAGGCAAAAACGACTTTTACCTGCTTTACCAGGCTTAAGACTCAGCTTGGATGTTCACTTGCTTCCTATATACCATCTTTCGTAACCAAAGATTGACTATCTCTAATCCTTCGCTTTATAATTTTAGTTGTATACATCCCAAACTACATATACGCATCCTTTAAAATTAAATTCAGGTATTTACTCATATAGCAGGCAGGTAAAGTGATTGCTAATAATATCAAACAGGAATCCCCTTATGCTACTGAATAGATTAGGCTTTTACTTCTTGTAATTTAATATTAGATAGTTTAAAGACAAGTTTATAGTTACAAAACTTTTATTGTTATTTTACCACACAATGGCTTCTTTGGGTAGAACAAATTTCTTCTTATGCTATTGGGAACGTTGATGAATAATTGGAAATATATTGGTATTTCAAAAACAATTTCTACACTAAAACTCTGTAATAGTAGCACTCCTATTTTTTTATTTTTTGTTTACTAAAAACAAGTAATAAAGACAACATCTGCCGAAAAATGCCATATTACGGAACTATAAGCGAGAAGGTAGGTAGTACATGCTGAATATATTAATGATTTCACTTTAGATAAATTTCTGATCAACAATAAGATATACATTGGAAAATCCAGAAGAAATGTTTTGACCAGGTTTAATGGACATGTCAACTATGTAAAATATAACAAACACGCTTCGGGTTTAGCCATAACCATAACCATACTATAAGCAAAACTAGTTTGAAGGTATTACATAATTTAAAAGGTGGACCCATTTTAGACAGGTTTGAAATTTTGGAAATTAAAAAGGCAATAAAATTAAATAAAAGAACCACAAACAACAAAGTAGACATTGGAAATAACTCTCTATTTGACCCCTCTATGTAACTATCCACTATAAATATCAATCAACAGTTTGTTATTTAGTATAATTATTTACTCCTGAGGATGCCCTTTATGAGGCGAAATACGAATAGAATGCAATAAATAATGGTGAAAGTATTTCAAGTTGTCTTTTATTTCTAATTTTAAGGTTGTCTTAAAAGGCCTAATACGCGAAACCTCTTAGTACTGGAGTTTCACTCATTTAAACTTCCTATCTCACGACCAGGTAATTTTTGCCTGGAAAGTTTATAAGAAATAGGAACAAATCCTTCTGAACTTTAACGAACTTTATTGTAATAACAACATAGAGGCAATTGTTGCCATCTAATGGATTTTAGCTACTACAGAAGATATTAAACTGAGCTATTTAAACTTGTCCAGTTGAATCAACAACGCATCCTATGTACGTGAATTCACGTAAAGCTTAAATAAAATCCGTCATCATGTTTTTGGTCAGAAATTTATCGAAACCATCAGACACGAATCGCGATTTCGCTCTTGTTAGAGGCTCATCAGCGTGCCATAGGCAGTCTCGATAAATTACTGACCAAGCCGCAATGTTCCGTAAAGAACAATATCATCTGTAGCAGCTAAAATCTACTAGATGGCGGCAATTGCCTCTATGTTGTTATTATATTAACTGTTCTTTAATTTTTTAAATTTCTGACCAAAAACTTAATAATTGTTTTTGTTGAACTTTATCGTGTCTGCTAGAAAATGTCAATTTCTGTTTTAAATGTACATAGTTAAGAATATTTAGAAACTTACTGATTTTTTCGAGGATGTTTCAATGGCTGATTTTGATTTTAAATTAATCGATAGAAGCATCTCCTTTCGTCTATTTGAATGACAACAGTTATGTAGGTAACATACATAGTAGACATTTTGCAAATCATCTTTGGTTCTCGGTTGCGTTTATTCCAGGCCTATTCATTAGAATGATCTGAAAATTCTCCGTGTGATTTTTTTTGTATACAGACCACCCCTTTCAGGGGTAAAATTTGTATAAAAAATAATCGCATCTGCAAGGGCTTGCGGATGAATGGAGTGTCGGGAATTATTTAGTACACTCTATGGGGTCCCAGAGCTGGTTCGAGTCGACGAACGGGTACGGAAAGGGTTAAGAGGAGGGATGGTACGTGTGTCACCTTTTTCCCGATATAGGTACACGCACAGATGGTGAAGGTACTAATAAGTCTACTTCAGAAATGCTTTAATGCCACATGAGTCAAGTTTAACAATCGGTTAGTGCAAGAACATTAATTTTAATTCCATACGGGGTATATCTTGTTTTATCTCTATAGTTATTATTAAATTTCTGGAAAACTATACTTGAAAAGTAAGTTTATTAATTTATTTTAATTCTTATATCGGTACACAATTGTTTAATTCAAACTATCAATAGTGACCATTTGATAAAACATATTTTAATAAATGTAATAAATAAAACACAAGTTTTTGGATGTTTCAACAATAATTTGATGCACTCCACAATATTGTTTCGACCCACACTCACTTAGTGATTGTTTACTCTTGATAATGGCCACATATGGGTCGAAACAATATTGTCGAGTACATTAAATTATTGTTGAAACATCCAAAAACTTGTGTTTTATTTATTACATTTACACAATTGTTTGTTGATTTGTAGTAGGAGAATTTATTTGTACCGTTTATTAAATCAATTTAATGTTTTTTCAATTGTATATTTTGTTATCGTAAACGTGAAATATCACTGTTTCTCAACGTTTTTTTTACATCCTAATCAGTCTGGGTTTTTGCTATTCACGATTTTTGTTAGATAATTTTAATTATTATTGCTAATTAAAACTTCTCAGAAGTCATACAAAAATATTTGATCGAGTGCTACTAAAACGTGTATCAATATTTTCAGACAAATACAGGCAAATAATCAGTTTTTCGGCAATTGATAAACGAAAAATTATCACGCGAATGTTTAACATGAATTGAAAATTCCTAAAAAAATAATTCAATTTCAGTACTACTTGTAGATATTAACACTTTTACGATTAAATATTGAAATTCGCGGAGTGGAAAGTTTAGTGCCAATCTAAAATATCTAGGCTACTTAGAAAACATCGCAACGGCTAAATGAATATTTAAGCGGAATAAAATTCATCATGCAGTAAGCAGTTACATCGTGAATTGTGTGTTATGATCACAAACGAATCGGTTATGTGTTATTTAATGATTTCTACGAATAAATTGAAAGTGAGATATATTATCATTTGTAGTTCCAACTTAGGTAGCACCTGAGTATAGTGCATACCTAATATAGTGTGCTCATCAAAGAAAGGTTACCAACGTGGTGGTGACAAATTTAGAATAGTTTTTCTAATTGCAGTTATATATTACCCGTTAGAGAATAGCTAATCGTAACCACTAACCTTGTTTAGTTGTAAATTAACGAAAACAGCGTTGCTTTCTTGGTTGCGCGATCATTATTTAAATATATAGTTTCCATTTCATCGCTTATACGAGCTGTATAACATATGTAATTCAGATAAATTGAAGATATTTGCCGTTGTCACTTGGTGAAACATTTAAAATTAAAATAAAAAATAAAACACAAAACTTCACTTAATTTATTTTTGACCGAATACGCATTTCGCCTTCTTAGGGCATCATAGGGCAACTGTATAAACCCCTGATGATGCCCTAAGAAGGCGAAATGCATATTGAGTCAAAAATAAATTAAGTGAAATCTCCAAGTGTTGTGTTTTAAATTTAATTTTTATATTAAGTACAATGATTAGGACTTTAAATGTGTTTGCTCTGAATTCTATATTTTTTTAAGTACATTGAGAAAAAAAACCTTAAGTTAATAGAAAATTAATAAATAAATAACCGAATAATAAAATAGATACAAACAGTATAAAGTTTTAAATTAAAATTAGTTGAACGAAAACATTAAACGTACTCTCAACATGTTACTTACTAAATATATTTAATTCATGTGTTTTATTTGTGTTACCAAAATATTGACCAGTTCTTAAAATACGGCATTCAGAATGTAAGAAAGAAAGCTAAAAAATAGTTTCCTATTTTGTGGATGCCGTATTTTAATATCCGGCCAAGCATTTTTATAGGACTTATAGACTGATATCTCATAACGTTGAAGAAATACACATTTTTAATTTTCACTAATTTATTATTACACTTAACATATGTTTCGCCACACTGTAGCTTCATCAGAAGTAGACAAATACCGAAAACGATAACTCAAAATATATGGTTCTTCAACCAATGTTCCAAATCCAAAGGGTTTCCGAAGTACATGAATTACAAAACAAGTAACAAAAGCCTCCCGGCGAAATTGGGAGGACAACAGGAACTAAAAAAGTAGTTATTAGAAAGAAAAAATCAGTATAACCTACGTGATATCTATAACATGTATCTAAAGTTAATCCATTCCGAACTAACAAATCGATTACACCCTATTGAATTCGGCATATTAGACCAATCAACGAGAGAGAAGATAAAAGTATTTGTCTACTTCTGATGAAGCTACAGTGTAGCGAAACATATGTTAAGTGTAATAATAAATTAGTGAAAATTAAAAATGTGTATTTCTTCAACGTTGACTATTAATTTTATTAATGATATCTTATATTATATACAATACCTGTATCAACTGCTTTATATTTCTTTTTAAAACTTATATTATACATTATGTTTTTCAACTTTTATTCTGTTTTATTTGTTGTTCATTTCAAGGAATATGTAATATGTTCATCATACAATTTATTTAATGTAGAAACATCAAATTGGTTTGTTAGGTAGTTCCATATATTGTAATCGCATATTCCAGCCACGACATGATCATTCGATGATGGGACCAGCAGACGACCGTTATTCCAGACCGACCATTGATTTTGCTCGTTATTTGCAACATGTGTTGCATAAAATACGAGTTTGAAATACCTGTTAACGAAAATTGACTTAGCAACGTTTGGCCGTAAATGAAAGTTATTATTTATATTGTTTAGGGAGGATGCGGTTGGAAATTTGTAAAACATGTTAATAATGAAAGAAATCAATCAAACAAACACTGTTGTAAGGTTTTACAATTTTTTTTTAATAAGACTTCTCTTTTATAATGGCCTGATAAGCCGAAACAGTGTAAGAGAAGTCTTATTAAAAAAATTTGTATAACCTTACAACAGTGTTTGTTTGATTTCTATTATTGAAAGTTATATTTTTGACGTTAATTTTTATTTGGGAAAGTGCTTTT
Organism: Agrilus biguttatus; assembly: GCA_963921985.1. NCBI lineage: Eukaryota > Metazoa > Arthropoda > Insecta > Coleoptera > Buprestidae > Agrilus > Agrilus biguttatus. Next base: position 13,361,218 of record OY998119.1, on the reverse strand, counting down.
TTTAACGGACTTTCATCTTATTTATTTGCCTGAAATTTTTTCGTACTATCATTTATAAAAGCAATAATTTATAGGATTCTCTAGGACAACGAAATGGAAACTCCGGTGTAATTCTGTCTGTCTGTATTACATAGTTAATTATTTTAACAATGTTTAATCAATGCTATTTATTAACATATGCATAGAATTCCCTAACATATTGAAATTTCAAATCTAAAAAAGCCAAATTCTCAATATTTGGATTGTATGTAGAGTTAAAGTATTTCAAAATCTTGATACACTGGGGCAATTATAATTCAACGACAAAACATATATCGTGGAAACGGCGACTCTATTGATTGTTTTATCCTGTTATTTCACCTTATAATCCTCTCGAAAAGGTCAAGAACTGAATTGTTTGAGTTGTGGGGTTATGATATCTTATTATCCTGACGTGTTGGGGAAATTTTGAGGTCATACTTCGACTAAACATAAATGAGTGCCCTATTGTTTTCTTCCTGTGCTATTGGCAAAAAAAATTAAATTTCAACTTTGGTTATATCTACCTGTATGATAACAATATAGAGGCAATTGCTGCTATCTAATGGATTTTAGCCGCTACAGAAAATATCAAACTAGACAAGGCCTCACAGAGATATTTAAACTTGTCCAGCTAAATCAACAATGCAGCCTACATACGTAAATTCACATAAAGCTTAACAATAACAATTATTGTGCTTTTGGTCAGAAATTCCATAAGATGGCAGCAATTGCCTCTATGTTATTATTGTATTAACTGTTCTTTACGGAACATTTCTATTTGGTCAGTAATTTATCGAGATTGCCCATGACACGCTGATGAGCTTCTAATAAGAGCGAAATCGTGATCCGTGTCTGGCAGTTTCGATAAATTTCTGACCAAAAGCATAATAATTGTTATTGTCTACCTGTATGATTTTTATTTTTAGAAAATTATTATGTATTATTATGACAAAATTATTAAGAATGAAATGAAATATCTGAAAAAAAATAGTCACACATTTTGTACATATCTGTTTCTACAATTCCCATATAACTGGTCGGGGTGGAGACGCCGCTTCGGGCAACCACCCTTATTATTTTCGTCTTCCTCTGTTCCTTTCTGTCGTTGTTGGTCGTATGGGTTCCTATGGAACAAAAACCAAAAGCCATTCCCGAGGGTGCGGGTGGTTGCCTTCAAGTCCGGGCTTATTTAAATCAGTGGCAGAGGAAGGACAGAGCCTTGGAGACGTTCGTTCGACCGATAGCTTCTGACGCCCGTACAGTGCATACACTCTACGGACGCGTCTAGGGGTTGGAGCAGCGCCGGTTTATCTTTTGATAACTTTCTGTTACTGTACCAATGCCACTGCTGCCATTACGCTCTAGATTTATGACCTCGCAATTTATTTTTTGTCACGTATTTACCGACCAAATAATCAAATGAACCAACGAATGTTGTTTTTGTTATTTCTTTATTATTAGGTTGGTATACAGTAATGCAGCTTTTCTCCTTTTTTGGCATCGGTTGCTTGTTTTTATATAAACCTTATTTTAACAACCTTTAGGTTTTCACCTATTTCTTTCAATCTTTTTGGCACTTTTTTAATTTTTAAAAATCTTCAAGTTTACCTTTTTGTTTTTTTTTTTCGATTGAACTATGTTAAATTATTTTAAAAACTCTCCGATATCCGAATATATTTAAAAACAGTAAACTATAAGAATTATACATAAAATGAGCAAAAATAAATTCAAGGAAAATACGAAAAATGTGGCTTTGCAACAAATATATAGATAGCTGTTATCTACCTGAAGGAAAATCAGTAATAAATCCCAAAACAGGGAACATTCGGAGATTTTTTCAAATATTTATTGAAATTGTAGTAATAATTACTTATGACTGATAAAGCGAATTTTTCTCAAAACAATAACAGTTACATTTCAGTAAACATTTATGAACGCGTTCTAATTTTGTCTTTCTGGACTAAAAAAATAGAAGCTTAAATGAGAGTGCTACTTAATAATTAATAAAGGGTTTAGATTAATTGCCTGAGGCAAGGAAATGATAAAGATCACATTGATAAATTAAGGAAAAAAGATATCACGAGAAAAATAACTGATAAAATCGCAACAAAAAAGTTCTAATAATTTTATCTCCTGTTTTATTCAAGACAATATAAGCCGTTTTTAAACTAAAGTGTCTTTTATAATTACATTTCTTATTTATGAAAACAACTAGCAGATGTTTCAAAACTTTAAAACAAATCTTATTTGTATTGGATAAGTTACATAAATTGATGCGGCACGTGCAGATGTTTTGATATTTATATCAGGAAAAAATATTTCTTTTTCATATAATGCAAAATTTCTTGAAATTGAAAGATATAGTTTCTACTTTGTAGTTGATGAATTTTTAATATGGTACACCTTTTGGAATAAAATCATAGATGAAAAGAAAGTAAATTTGAAGATGAAAAAAATAATACTGTTTGAATAATTTTAAAAGTACTGCGAAAGTGAGAGGGAAATAGGAAATTGAGAACAATCTCACTGTGAAAATTACTTGGAAAAAGTTATCGTAAATGTACTGCCATTTACTTAATCTCCCCAACGTTTCGAAGCATACCCGCTTCATTTTCATAATCCCGGTCTGTCGCTTTGGTTTTTGTTCCGTCGAATGACCCTCGTTAGTCAGCGTCCAGGGCTTCCTTTCGACCCTCTTAAACCGGGGTTAGGACTATCGGGGCTAGTGGGCGAGGGTGTGTTTTGCATCACGCTGGCCACTCCCCGGTCCACTTCAATCACCCGCTTTTACGACAATCTTGCCGACGCGACGGTCGCATACCTAACGTCCGTAGAATAAGCCTCCCCCTAAGTTAACTTCACCCCCATTTATAACTGTGGATCAGTGCAGTCAAAAATGGAAATCCCCGGTTGCGGAATTGGAACCATATTGGCTACGCTGGGATTATTCGATGCGGTAAATTATAGATACTACAGTTGTGTGTTTCCGAAAAATTGCGTCAATTTTCTGGATATCTTTATGTATGAGGACACGTCGCAGTGTCTACGATCGTTCTGTTCATTCAACGATGTAGCCATTTGTTAAAGAGATGCCGGAAACTTCGATACATATGTTATTGTTGCTTATTCAGAAAAGGGAAAGTATCATGAATGAAACAACAAATCCTACATACATTATTTTTTACTATGGAATAAGTAAATTAATAAACCCATACGTTAGTGGAGGTTGTTATACAAATTCACATCGACACCCACACACTAATATTTCTATATAGGTATGAGTAAAGCATTTCTTTCCTTTTAATTTTATAATTTAATAAGGTTATAATTTTAGTATCTACGGCGGATCTAAACCGTATGCGTAGAAATTATTGTGACTTCTATGGTTTAATATATGATCGTGCATGGCGAAAGAATGTCGCATACTGTTGGCCGTTCAAAATCGATGAAATGACAGAAAGTGCGATCACATGAAACATACTGCTCTCAATGATAATGTTAGCTCTATGACTATATTATATATTGGTTTTGTATATTATTTGGCAGTAAATGATGGAGCGAGGCCAACGTACATCAACAGTATAGTCCAGATTGTTATTGATTTCGTAATTTTCTAAGATGGTACATCCTTTTATAATATTTATTTTCGACACTTATAATGAATTTCTGTCTTGTACGCGATTAGGATCTTAATTAATTTAATTATCATTGGTTGTGACTATAATTGCGCTGTCCGGTTTTCAACTTTCGGCTCTGGTTTTTGGCACCCTACTTATCTAATTATTAATTGCACATCAAGGATAGCATTGTTTCGATCGATTTTGTATCATTTAAGATATGTTTAGAAAGTAATGTGTTATTTGATTTGAAAATAATCCTTTTATTTTATTTATCACCCTAAGTATTTCTAATTCAAAAACTTACCCTTCTAAAATAACAAAGGAGAGAATGAAAACGCAAATATTTTTGTTGTATAATAACAGGCGGGCTTAAAAGTTCGTAGGTTGACCCATAGATGGCGCTACTAGTATCAAATTCACATGATTTTTAGTCAGCCCTAACCTTCAAAAGACGCGTGTATAAATTTGACAACTATTGCACTATTAGTATCTGAGTTATAGCATTTTTTGTGAAAGAACTTTTGTTACTTTGAAAAAATGGATGAAAAGGAATTTCGTGTGTTAATAAAGCATTGCTTTTTGGCTTTTTGGCGAAAAAAATACTGTTGAAACCAAGGCTTGGCTTGATAAACATTATTCGGACTTTGCACCAAGAAAATCAACCGTAGAAAAGTGGTTTGCTAAATTTAAGAGACTGTTACCGACGAAAACATCAAAAAGGTCCACAAAATAATTTTTGATAACCGTAAAGTGAAGTTGATTGAGATAGCTGAGACCCGATCCTAAAGATCTCAAAGGAACCTGTTGGTTATATCGTGAATGAATATTTGGATATGCGAAAGCTCTGTACAAAGTGGGTGCCAGGGTGCGAGCTCACAACCGACCACAAAAAACAACGGATCGAATCGATGATTCTAAGCAGTGTTTGGAGCTGGGAGTTGTTCAATCGTAATAAAGCCGAGTTTTTGCGTTTGCGCCGATATGTGACGATGTATTAAACATGGCTCCATAATTTCACACCGGAGTCCAATCGACAGTCAGTCGAGTCGAGTGTATTGCACGTGATGAACTGACTCTAAAGCGTGGAAAGACTCAAAAGTCGGCTGGCAAGGTTATGGCATCAATGCTCTGGGATGCTCATGGTATTATATTCATTCACTATCATAAATAGGGGAAAACCATAAACAACGACTATTACGTAGCGTTATTTGAGCGTTTAAAAGATGAAATCGCGGAAAAGCGGCCTCATTTGAAGAAAAATAAGGTGCTGCTTCATCAAGACAATGCACCGTGTCACAAATAAATGAAATCGATGGCAAAATTCCATTAATTGGGCTTTGAATTGCTTCCGCATCCACCGTACCCCCCAGATCTGGCCCCCAGCGACTTTTTTCTGTTCTCAGACCTCAAGAGGATGCTCGCTGGACAGAAATTTCACGTCTATGAAAAGATAATCGCCAAAAATGAAGTCGATTTTAAGGCTAAAGACAAATCGTATTATAAAAATGGTATCGAAAAATTGTATGCCGATGTAATCGTTGTATCGCCCTCGAAGGTAACTGTATTGAATAATAAAATCAAATTCTATCAAAAAAAATAAAATATAAAAATATTTTTTCTATGCCAGCCTACGAGCTTTTCAACCCGCCTGTTATTTGTATTAAGGGACTCTAAATTAACTTGGTTAGATCAGTTCTGCATTTGAATGCTCAAATTGTGCCAGAAACTTTTATTAATAGAGCAGTACGGCGATTTTGCATGGTTAGTAAACGATATGTCCAGTTAACGGCTTGAAGACCATAAATTTACCAAAATACGCTTTACGTTTCGCAAAGACATACATCAGGCGTCGCCCTGCTTCACCGCAACGCCTTCGGGTTATTTCCTTAGGGTCGAAGTTAATATAGGACCCGCTGCTACGGCTGATGTTGCTGCTGACCCATTCCGAACACAACGATCCTTGTTTTCTCCTTCTATTTACTGACTCCAAGCTTCCACGACATTGAACGTTATTGGCAAAAAATAAGTGACTTGCTATTAAAATTTCACTGAGACAACCAGTTTTTAGTACAAAATCAGAGACATCTTTCTAATAAATAAAATAAGGGTCTTTTATTTTGTCTGCTGTAAAAGAAGGAATTACTTTGTTAGTTAATTAGTTGAGTATTGAAAAAGATACACAATAAACACTGTTCGCATATATTCATCTTTTTATTTTTTGTCTTTGTAATATATTAGCCTTATTAGTCATGCATTTTTTACTTCTCGGATTTTTGTAATTTTTGTATTATCATGTGCATTTGCTGTCTGTTCCTTTCTTTTGCAATTTAAGGTTTTTGTATGTGTACATTTTTTCCTTTCTTGGTATTGCCGCTTAGCCCTATTGTATTATATTTTCTTTGTTTCCAAATGTTCTTTTAGAGTTAAGTTAGTCGATAGATTTATTGGGGGTAATTTTTTGACCCATCGATCATTTCCAGGACGTAGATGATGCACCGACACATACCTTGCAATGTTGCATTTTTGTATGTTTACGTTTCCCTTCCTTTTTTTTTGTTGTTTCAAGTGTCGGTGCATCGGAACTACCCCCTCTCCTTGGGGGGGGCGGTTCTAAATTTCATGTTAAAATGAGTATTTTTGCTTTCAATTGCATAATCAATTCATCATTCAATCATATTAGATTCAAACCATTCAAACAACAAACATTTTTAGCAGAGATCATTTTAGTACATTAACATATAGCACCAATCACATCAAGATCTCTCTAAACATATAGTATTCAATAACATATAGTTTCATATAATAAATCATAATCTATAGTCATTTAGTATTTTCGTAAAAATAAGTAGCAATCACGGCGTACAATAAAATTAGTGTGTATATAGTTGTAAATAGTTTAAAACACAAAGTGCGTTTATTGCATCGATTCCCCCATAGGAATCAAAAGAAGTGGCACATCTGTGCACCGGTGAAATAATCTTATTTCATTAACTAATAAACAAACACATCAAGTACTTATAAAAGGACAGACCTTATAAAGAGTAACAATATAAGACAGACAAGTTCACTTAAGTATTTGAAAATTTAAATATCAAACGTTAATACATGCATTACGAAAACCTATCTGTTTTGTTATACTATAGGAAGCTGTATCTATTTAGAATTATGCCAGAACAGTATTAGGGAAGGTAATATTCGTTTATGCAAGTACCCGACTATAAGGTAACAAATACAATCCAAGAACGTATTACAGTACGGGGGTAGTAAAGAAAAGCAATAATAACGGGTTTTGCGAAAGCGTCGGTAATTTAAAAAACATGACACATACGATATAAAAATAACGTCTCTGAAGATGTTGTTACTTTTTATGTTTCGAATGCCGAATACCTGATCCATAATTCATAGGATATCAACGGTTGTCAGAGCCTGCAAGGTCAGTGTGGATCATGATAGCGGAGGGTGGTTGCTGTTCTACAGAAATCAGAGAACATAAGATGCTTATTTACATTCTAGGGAAGTGCGGCTTGGCAGTTATCCCTCGGTTTTCTTCTGCTATTGACAAGTATAAAGTTTTATTTTTATTGTCCGAAAGCAAACACGGCTTTGCCTATGACGCAGATTTCGCAGCCAACAAGTAAGCCCTCTTCATTTTACTACTACTTCCTTTTACATATTGAGCCGATTTCTGTATTTATTTAGTAATAAAAATGATACTAGGTACATGTTAGACTCATTTCACTTCCATGATCTTTTGACACCTAATACACAGAAATAGAACTTCAAAAAAAAAATCACAATTGGAACAAAATAATATTTGAATTATGCATACTTTATTGTTGAGGCATCTATTCATTGAAACTTCATTTTAATAAACTAACACAAATGAAAAAAATAGATTTAAGTTTCAAAACGAATTTTTTATTTTCACTACGATCGGTTCACCACACTGTGGCTTCTTCAGATGAAGAGATTACCTAATCTAACCTAACCTAACCTAATATAATCTCTTCACCTGAAGAAGTCACAGTTCTGTTAGTTTATTTTAATTATGCGTTAGAAAAGTAATGAAATCAATTTATTCAATACGGTAGACATTACGAAAAAACATTAAATACAAATAAATTGTTTTCTTTAAAGAAAACCTAAACACTTATCACTAAGTGTATACCATTTCAACCTTAATGCATGGCATTTCAAATATGTCAATCAGAGAAACATACCAATGCAGGCATCATTTTTCACTTATATTATTGTCACAAACTAATTATATTACTACCTATCTAACATTTTCTGTCAACGTTTAAATCAATTTCTTACTTTAATTGACGCCAGAGGACGTTTAGGCACAACTTGTGCCATGGATATATCTATGATCGAATATTATTAACATTTAAATGAACAGCACCCTTACATAAGTAGGTAGGTACTAACCAAAGACTTTAGAAACAGACAAAGTGAATATGCATCCATGCCTGTCTCGTTTCCATAACTCTATAATGACAAGTGTAAATATTATTATCTTATAAGAATAAATAGATGTTTGTTCTTGGTTAGCGTTCTGCCGAAACTGCCAGATGTCTATTGGGATTTCGTACTCCTTGATTCTCATCAGCACGCCGCAGACAGTTGCGGTAGAACACCAACCAACCTACCTGCTATCTGTAAACAGCAATTGATAAATAAATACGTACAGCGTAGTGAACACCATCTGTAGATATTTTATACAGGGTCTTTCAAACTGAGTGGTACATTAGACGTTTTAGGGAAACTAAGCATGTTAAAGATTTGAAAATTTGGGAGTTGGGAGTATCAAGGATGATCTATTTAACTAATATAATTTCAACAGTCGGGCACTTCCGGTTGTACTGGAAGTTGATGTCAACTTTCTTATTTTAAATGGAATGGTATATTTTTTACGATGAATTCGTATGAAACATAAAATTTTAAGGTGACTTTGATGACCAACTTGTATGCCCATTATGCGATGAATAGTTTCTGAGATAATTTAATTTATTGGAAAAAAGATTGCACCGCAACCCAAACTTTAAAAAATCATAACTTCAATAAAAAATGAAATGACTTAGAATGTTGAAATTTTTAGTAATTATAGCAAAGTCATAAGGCTAACATCAAGTCAAAGCTAAGCTTTATAATTTGTACAGGGCGTTCATAAAAAAATCCAAAGTTTCAAAATTTCATACACGAATAACTTTATTTTTTCAAATGGCACTTAGCATATTTTATTTTATCATTCGATTCCATTTTTATCCTCTTTCAATACATTAGATACAAGAGATATTTTAGTTCCTTTAGCGTCTTGTTCTATAATATGTACGTCACTGATGTCAAATAAACGTGGACGGTTTCATTATTACTAGTCGCATTTAGACAAATATTTTATAAAAGTGACATCTCTTCATCATTTATGTAAATTACATTTTTATTGTTCTTTTGTTTCTGTTTAAAGTTAAAATATTAGTCCTGATTACTTTTACGATAAACTGGTTGTATTTTATGACCTACTTTGGCATAAACACAAAACTAACGAGAGTAAATATCAATTTAGAAGTATCAAGGAATTCGTCATATTTTTCGCGGTTTGATGCAGCGCGTATTATTGGCGAACGCGAGTGGGAAAGCTTATTGTCCAGAACAGCTGGTCTTCATTGGGGTGGCGGACGTTTTACCGCCGTTTCCACCCCACGAATATAGTGCATGAAGCGTTGCCGGCGTCGGGACGCGGCGGCCATTTGCTAATGTAACTCGTCAATCTCGGGAATCGACGTGATATAAGGACCGAAATGTAAACAAATCGCTAGCAGTGAACCACGTCCGAAATGTGTATGTTTGCAACCATTGTTGCAGGAGTGGACAATCATTTTTAATTGAAATGGTATTGTAAATTGTAATCGAAAGTTTAGGAACTTCTTCTTGCGGAAATTTACTCTGACAAGCGAGATCGAATAACTTTGAAATTTTTTAATCGAAAATAAAAACACTATAAGTTATAACTTCCACAATTTATTAACAATTTGACATATGTTTCACCATCACTGTGGCTTGTTCAGAAGTACATTTTATACTTAAAACTACTTAGTTTTAATTTCTTATAAATAGTATTCCTATGGTGGTACATCATAATTGGGGAAAGGGAAGAGGTTTAACAATGGTGATTGGTTGAGATCTAGTTGACCATTCAGTAACCTATTAGTGTTTTTATATTTATTAATTTCTTTGAATTCTAATAAAGTAAGTTTTGAGCTTTTATTTTCAAAATGTAAAGTTTTTAAATTTGAATTGAATATATGGTTATTTTCTAAGACATGTTTGGCATAGTTTGAATCTATTTTTGTACGATCTGAAATGTTCGTTCAAACGAATTTTAATAATATTTCTGCCCGTCTGACCTATATAGATTTTTGGACAAGAACCACAACTAAGTTGGTATATGCCAGATTTTGATAATTTATCGGTTTTGTCTTTATTATTCTTTATATGTATGCTGAGGTTATTGCTAACAATAACTTCCCTTTCCCCAATTATGATGTATCTACCACCTTAGGAATACTATTTATAATGAAATAGAAGTAAGTAGTTTTAAGTACAAAATGTACTTCTGAAGAAGCCACAGTGTTGGTGAAACATATGTCAAGTTGTTAATAAATTGTGAAAGTTACAACTAGTAGTGTTTTTATTCGATTAAAGATGTTAGACTTCCATCAAGTATCCGCTAATCCAATACAAACAATCGTATGTAATAATGGAACTGTTTAAAGATAAAGTCGAAAATACCACTTATTATTGTTATAACCTTAAATTCCAACACATTTACAATTTTTCTTTATACAAGTTGATGTTTTAGTTTGTTTCGTTTCATCTATTTCTTTTTGTGTCTGTAGTTAGCAACACTCATCCAGCATGCTCCTGCTGTATCCATTATACCATTCGCCTCTGTCTTTCCACACGCGTTTTGCCTGTTAGGCCCAATCATTGTGTTGTTTGATGAGTCCACCTCTTGACTGCACATTTCTGTATCTTCTGTCCATTATCATTTCTACCCTATGTTAGACCATACCCAAGCGTTTTTGTTATCTTACTTTCCTTATAGATGTCTATTTTCCTTTTCGTATGTATTTTTATAAATTTGGCAAAAAGTCGCGTGGTACCACCAATCGCCATTAGCATCATTAAATTCTAAGCTTCGAAAATTACTTCGGAAGTAACAAAGTTAAAATACATATAACAGAAAAATTTATTCCTCTGTTACAATACATTATACGTTGTTTACTTTCCTAGATAGCGAATAAATAAGTCATTAACTCTTAATTATTTATAAGATCTGGTAAAAAAAAGCGACAGAAATAAATTACAATAGCGGCAAAACACTTACCTGGTAATAAGTTTCACATGATTAATTCCAGTAATTTCACTGGATACCATTGTAATCATTGATGTTTACGATTAATGGTTTACGTGTAAATTTGCTCAAATGTGTAAAGTCTGTTCCCACACGAACGCTATTAGTTTATTCGATTTGTTGCAAATATGAATGGAGTTTTATGTATAAAATTCCTCAGTTTGGACGAGGTTTTTTTCAAAGGAGGAAGGTGTGTGATTGAAGGAACAACTGGAGGACACTGTACGTGCATAGATTGATTATGGCAAGATCGAGAAATAATGACTAAACTATGTACATAGTTATTATATATTTTCCAAAAATCGCATAATATATTATAAACGTAAATTATTAACAAATGTTTGTTGTCAAATAACAGCAAATGTGTTAACTAATTTAATCGAATACGAAACTATTTCATTCCGATCTTGCTACTATGGCTTCATGCGCATTAATGCTTATATCTTCTAGTGATAGAGTATCCCTGAAATATTGATAAAACCGTAATAAATATACTAAATTTCATAAAATGCTTTCTGTCATGTGGTATTAGACAAAAACAGAACTATTTAAATAGAACAATCTTCTGATCGCTTTGGATATTTTATAGGGCAAGAATTTTATATATTACTAACTTCTAAATCTTCATAATCAGTAAAAAATAAATAGTAAAATAAAACAAATAATTTCACACACAATCACATCTTACCCTTCGTTTCTTTTTGAGCTGATATTGGATAGAACTACTGTAAGATTCCCAGTGATAGACGTAAATGAAGAAAGTGACACTGTAGCAGAATCATTTCCAATATTAAATATAAAAGCATAAGTAGCGTTACCCTCCAATTCCCTCGTGAATGCAAAAACGTTAGTGTCTAAAACCTCTATGTTCAAATTTCCATAAATAATAGTGTTTTCTTTCCTTAATTTCATTACAGCTTGATAGACATGAAAATGACTTTTTACTCCATCTACACTTTGTAGTGCAAGATTGTTTGTTAGATATTTAGAACTGACGGGTAACCAAGTTTTATTCGCTGTGCTAAATCCTGCGTTAGTTGTAGAGTCCCAGTGGAATGGAGTCCTTACAAAATCTCTGCTTACGTTTTGGAAATCTGCTTCGAGTCCATTGCAAGCGTTTGGATCGTCTCCTTGTTCCCATGTTACTTCACCATTTTCCATTCCAATTTCTTCCCCGTAATATGTAACAGCTGCACCTGGCAGAAGGGCTATCAGCATATTGTACCCATCCACATTATCAACTCCAAGACGAGTAGCTAATCTAGGTCTATCATGATTTCCTAACTAAAACGTAAAAATACGATTTTCACGTAATGTGATAAACGAAGAAGAAGCAACAAGCATGAATAACTAGCTTTGTAGTACTGTTTTCAATCATGTCGTATACCACTTAAGCTTCATCTTAGAAGGGAAATCAATTTCTGAGCTTATCAAGATAACAAACGAATTGATTAAGATTCCGAAAAGAAACTATTCTTACCACCCAATTAGCTACAAATCTGCTCGGCATATATTGAAACCAATTCTTTATAACTACTACGAGATCATTGGCTGTACTGGTAGATGTAATTTGGCGTACAATAAAGAAATTAAAAGGAATATGAGCTCCATCAGCAGTGTCGTTACCATAGTATCGCATAGTGAAGCTTATGTTCGAATATGCCTCCGTCATGACCACCCTATCACAACAATTTTTTTCAATTAGATAATATCATTGAGGAAGGAAGGGTATTAGTAGCCATATAAATAAGAATTGATTATATTAAAAAAAGAATGAATTAAAATCATTATTAGTCTAAATATTAAGATTAAATATCTCACATTTGGAACGCGTCCTACCAAGTAGGCACAACGAACCGAAAGCCACATCCCACTACCGGTATCGACCTATCGGGTCTCATCAGGTGGGCACTGGCAGAAAGGCCTTTACAGGCTATATTATAAATATAAATATAAATATGGAATCAACAGAAACAACTACTACAGTGCCCACCTGATGAGAGGATTTTAATTCCTTCTTTTTTGAATATGTTATATCTTCGTCTAAGAATCCATCGGAATCAACAGTGTAATTCAATGCCGGTAGGGGTATTAGTCCTCGGAGTAGTTATTTTTGTTGATTCCATATTTATATTTATATTCATATTTATAAGAATTGATTATTTTTTATGAAAATTATATAACATATACAATTACGTTTACTTAGAAGAGAAATTATTGATATCAGCAAAAGTATGAAGAATATTCTTCCCCAAATATATGCTATGACGAACTATCGATTTGTAACATATTTAAAAATAAATGTTGTCGTTAATACATAACGTGAGTTATAAAATTTATTTGATGTGACCCTGTTATGATTATAGATATGTACTAAATGTATTTAATGTATATCTGTGATTATTCTTTACATCTTGTTGATAATAATTAGATAATTTATTAAATTTGGAAGAAGGAACTTTTATAGTATGATTGTTGATACATCTCCTTTATATTTGTAACATTTGGTTGTTACCTGGTATCACCCCCATTCTGTGCTGTGTAGTTGTCAATATATTCCCTCCACTGATAAACCATATCGAAATTTTCTGGTTGATCTCTAGTATGAATATGACGGAGATAGTCACTCTGGTAGGGTTCGTAGTTTTCGTAATTATCAGCGAGTGGTTCATCATCAAAATTAGATTGTTCGAATAAAAAGGGAACTGCGTCAACTCTAAACCCATCTACGCCCTTATCTAACCAAAATCCCAGTACGTCCTTTTGTAAAAACGAAATATTTTTAAACATTTAAATAATCTAGAATAAACTAAAAAGGAACAGCTTTGACTTACTTTCATTTCTTGTACAACTTTAGGATTTCTGAAGTTTAAATCAGGTTGAGCAGTGGTAAATGGATGGTAATAAAATTGGTCTCTCTCTTCCACATATTCCCAGGCAGAATAGTCGAATTTACTCAACTTTATGAAAATAGAAATTTAATTACGAACCACATGAGCTTTGTTAAAATCATTTTCTAATCGAATAGTTTATACTTACCATTAAATTCGAAACTCGAAGAAACAATTATTATCACAAATAGTTTAAAAAAATATTCGACCATATCAAAAACCGCTGCTGGTGTTAGGGATATTTTGAAAGAAAATGATTACAACCCATTCTATTTTAAATTATATTATATGTTTTTTATTTTATAACATAGCTATTGACGCAAATACGTTCATAAAAGTTCTCAATTCATCGAAAGCAACTTAAAATAATTTGTAATAGCAAAGCTTTAAATAAACATACGAGTAGCATTCGGGCCCTGAGGGTTCCGTACCGTCATATTAAAGTAAAGCTTACTTCTTAGTTACTTTATTAATTATTTATCTATTAAATTTGAACCATATTCGCGATTACGGAAGAAACTGTAAATAACGTTACATTGGATATTAAAGCCAAAGAAATTAATATTGTCAATTAATAGTGCCATGGAAATAGATTTATATATTTTTTAATTTTTGCTTTATTTATTCGAAGGGACCTTCCCGTTCATTGTCATCATTGTAGGTCATCGAGAATGTCTCTACCTACGGTTCCTATCCCGAATAATAAATTAGTATAAAAAATAATAATCACTGACATGCTTTTACAATAATGAAATGGACGTATATTGTTGTTATATTAAATATTAACACAAACAATTTTTGGAAAGTACCATTAAAAATAATTCTGAGCATAGACAAATATATTTTTAATATATTTCTTATAGTACGTATAGTGAAATGTGTTCAAATATTTCTTTATAGTATAGATATAAAGTAAAAATTCGAACATTCATACAACTCTAATTATTATTAATCTCACACTTCTTGTTTATTAAAATGCAAATATCATGCTTACCCAGTTGTTGGGAGGTACTGATGAATTATAGCCGTTTTTCCAAACGTAGTAATCCTCGTAACCCTGAGTTTTATTTCTGGATAATTGAAACCACACGTGTTGATCGCTGGTATGGTTCGGAACAAAATCCAAAATAATTTTTAAGCCAAGGTCATGGGCTGTCTTAAGAAGTTCTTCAAAATCACTCATAGTTCCGAATTTTTCATCAATATCTCTGAAATCACTAATATCATAACCACCATCGATTCCAGGAGATTTGAAAATTGGTGATAGCCACGCTGCTGTTATTCCAGCGTTTACCAGATGTTGTAACTTGCTAGTAATACCCTTCAAATCACCCATCCCATCGCCATCACTATCTTTGATAGATCGAGGGTAAATCTGGTAAAATGTTGCATATTTCCACCAATCGTCTGCTGCTGAAGAACTAACATTATAAATAACTTCGGCTTTAATTAAACAATGAAGTAAAATAGTGAAAAGGGTCACAATTTTTAACACACTCATAGTTACGTGTAGCTGACTACAAGAATAATAGATTTCTATTATTGAGTAATCTGTGAGTATTTAGGCTATATATATAAATTCATATCTCTCTACAATACTTCAATAAAAAAATAATGAAAATGGTAACTAATGATAAACAAATTAATTTGAGGCCTCCATTTGATATGATAACAACAACTTCAAGCTGTCTTAAACTCATCCTCGTGGATAGTAAAGTACAAATACTAAAATTTACTCAATAATTCTAGAAAACGTAGCAGCATCTACAGTGACAGAAACAGCATGAACAGCACTTCAAGAGTGATCGTTCAGGCAATGAATTGTGGTATCCTATCAATTGCCTTGATACCTGATTGGGCACCAGTGTGCCCGCCGGCTATTACACCTGTATTGTCATATGTCATTGGCCTGGCCCTGTACAGTTTTGGATATTAAATCATCTGTCCAAATCTTCTCTACTCTCAACTGCATCAGTTCTTGAGCAGCTTTCTCTTGGCTTCGATGAAAATGATCCGTCAATCCTCACGTAATGTAACATTCGATTGTTTGATTGTTGTGGGAAATGTTGTGACAACAATAAGACAAAGAGGATTTGGCTACCTTTACCTACTGGACAATTTCTTTTTCAAGAAAGTTTATGGATTTGTTCTGAATCAGCAGCGATATCTAGGAGATCGCATTCTTCTTCTCAGACTTCACTTTTGCATAAAGTTATTGTAACACTGAATCATATTTTGCTAACAAACCATGTTTAGGAAATTTTGTTAGTTAGGGACAGCGACACCAACATCGCCGTATTCCCGAAGCTGCTTCTTGTTCTATCACTGTTTCAATTTCATCAGCAGGACTACCATGGAACTTACGCTCCCAAAACTCGCAGATTCACCTCTGGTGATCCCAAAATATTTCATTGTTCTTAGCATCTTCTCGTCTCTTCTTCTTCTTTCGATACCCTTTATTTTTGAGATCTGCGCCTTTGGAAACCTACCCTGTAGCCAACTCCTAGCTACGACAATGCTCGTACGAGATAAAATTTTATGAAAAACTGTGAAATAATTAAAAAAAATAATTTGATAAAATATTGTGCTCGTGGAAGATAAAATTTTATAAAAAATAGTGAAGTAATAATACTTTTTGTTAATTTTTTTTATAATTATTTTATTTTAATCTAGATAAGTAATTTTATTTGTCAAAGATAATATTTTATAAAAGATGAAATTATTTTGTTTGCTTTTTTTTATCTTCCGTTTTGTTTTGCTGTAATTATTTTTTATAAATTATGGAGCTTATTGAAGATAAAATTTTCTCAATATAAGACAGACAGGGTCATTCAAACGGAGTGGTACATTAAACGTTTTAGGGAACTAAGCATGTTACACATTTGAAAATTTGGAAGTAGGGGTTATCAAGGATGTTCTATTTAACTAAAATAATTTCAACTGTCGGGCACTTCAGGTTATACCGTTGATGTTGAAGTTGGTGTCAACTTTCTTATTTTAAATGGAATGGTATAGTTTTTACGATGAATTCGTATGAAACATAAAATTTTAAGGTGACTTTGATAACTAATTTGTATGCCTATATGCTAAACTAAGGTTCAAACACGAATAACTTCATTTTTTCAAATGGCACCTAGCATATTTTATTTTGCCATTCGATTCCTTTTTTTATCCTCTTTCGATCCATGTGCATATTTCCTACTGTTTTATTTGAAAATTTTTGAATTTTTTTTAAATAAAGAATGAAAAACAACCAATGTTTTGTAATATATATTTTATATTATATATTAATTTTGGTTTCTACTAAATATTTTATACAAACATAATAAACCATTAATTAAAAATCCAAAAATAATATAATGAAAGTATAATGTTAGAATATACTTAAATTTGATGTAGAAGAACTTTCAACGGTTACCTTCTTTGTTACAATAATTTATGTGTGTGTTATATGAATTTGAATTTTATTAACACTTAACTTTTATATAACGATAAAAATTTTCTAAACATGTACTTTATTTACTGTTATCTTTTCGGAATTAGAACTTAGGATAAGGGTATTAGGATGATGATAAGATAAGCTTTAAGGATGGACCGAGATATAAATTTAATGGCTCTAATGATAATTATGTAAATAAAAACAATTTATTGTCTACTAATAAATTCAATACAATATGAATAAACATTTCAAGCGATAAATGTAGAATTATTCATTCATTGTAACCTTATATCGTATTTTCTATATTTCAAGTGGGTTCAACGTTCTTTTTTAACACCACATATTACTATTAGGGTTGGCTCCTCCGTAACATGCTGATAGATGGAGTTTGGCGTAAACGCACTATCTTTCAATAATGTTACAGTAATAACTCTGACATGATTATTAAAATTGAGTATATTCACTGTATACTGTAGCTATTATTGATGTATACAATTATTGAATTTTCTTAAAAAAAAATGCAGTTTTTTCTTTAAGTCTTGTGTTGATAATGACCACATTAGAAGTGAGCCGACAGATGTACGCATCAAAAATTTTTAACTGTAATTAGGGATTGTCTCCTTTTAATCTATTTAGTCCTTTATCACAGTTTCCAATTTATACTACACTATCTTCTGAAACACGTAGGTAGAAAGAGAGAAACAAAAAATAAACTATATTGTCATATATTTTCTAAAAAATAGCACTAACTACAATAACAGTAATATGGTAACAGAGCATGTTTTTTAATAGTAGTTAAAAGATTAATTAATCTAATTATGAAACATTATCAACAAACAACTATAAATGCTCCGATTATGCTGATCCTGATTTTGCTACAATGGCTTCGTGAGCATCCAAACTTATAGATTCCACTGAAAGAATGTCCCTGAAATAACGGTAAAATCATAATAATTGTAGTATACTCGATAAAACGCTTTCAATAATGTAAAATTTAAAACAATAATTTCATATATAATTATTTACTATATGCATCAGTTGTTGAAAATTCATAAGCAATAATTAAAAAATTCATATTACCCTTCATTTTTCGTTGAGCTGATACTGGATAGAACTACTGTTACGCAGTCGGTAAGACATGTAAATGAAGATAGAGACACAGTAGCAGATTCATCTCCGATATTAAACATGAAAACGTAAGTAGCGTTACCCTCTAATTCCCTTGTAAATGCGAAAACGTATGTGTCTAAAACCTCTATGTTCAAATTTCCATAAACAAAGGTGTTTTCTGTCCTCAATTTCATAATTGATTGGTAAACATGAAAATGACTTTTTACTCCATCTGCACTTTGTAGTGCAAGATTGTTTGTTAAATATTTAGCACTGACGGGCAACCAAGTTTTATTCGCTGTGCTAAATCCTGCGTTAGTTGTAGAGTCCCAATGGAATGGAGTCCTTACAAAATCTCTGCTTTTATTCTGAAATTCCGATTCGAGTCCGCTGCAAGCGTTTGGATCTTGTCCTTCTTCCCATGTTACTTCACCATTTTCCATACCAATTTCTTCTCCATAATAAGTGACAGATATACCTGGTAAAAGGCCTACCAGCATATTGTACCCATCCACATTCTCAACTCCAAGACGAGAGGCTACTCTATATCTGTCGTGATTTCCCATCTACAATACATACACGACATCTATCAATTTTCAAATTACATCTATCAGATTGAAAAATATTTCGATGAATATTTTTACCTGCCAATTAGCTACATATCTGGTTGGCATGTATTGAAACCATGTCCTTACTACTAAAGCAATATCATCGGCAGTACTGGTTGATGTAACTCCTAATATCAGAAAGAAATTGAAGGTAAAATGAGCTCCATCAGCTGTGTCATTGCCGTAATACAGCATAGTAATGTTTATATCTGCATATCCTTCTGTCATGAGCACCCTGTCGGAAAGAGTTTTTCAATTAAATATTCATTGTAAAAAGTAAGACGTTAGTAGTCAAAGTAATCCGAGTTGGATATATAATACAATCTAACACTATGATTAGGTATTTTTGATAGATATTACGAGGAATTTTCTAATATTTTCCCTAAATATAACCTTTATCGTACTATATGACATATTGGTATAAGAAGTTGCGCTCATTTTTAAAAAAGGGACGATTAATAGATTAATAGTAGGCTCTAACACTTGAAAAGGTAAAGGTAATAAAGCATATGCAGTAACTAGATTTAATACACAACTGTGGTTTTTCTTTACGTTGTTGATGGTATTAGTTAGTAATATAAGAAAACTTACGAAATATATACGTTTTTATAAGAATAGCTAGAGGAGAATTCGTGATTGTACACTTTTGCCATTTTTGGTAGAAGCAACTTATTTAAAATGATTACCGATACACCTCTTTTATAAACAAAAAAGAAAAGGGTTTACCCCATCTAACAACAACACTTTAAAAACGCGGACACGTACACTTTGTGAGCATTTTCAACGTATGACTTATAATATTCTTATATTTATTTTCCTAATTTCATTCCATAACCGCTTTTATAGTTCTAACATGTGGCTGTTAGAAAATTGATTATGTACTACTGGATGTTTGTTAAAATAAAGATATAGAATACAAGAGTGCGTACCTATTATTAAATTTAATAATTCGAATCACTGAAATGAAATCCTATATATTTTTTATAATATATAATTCAAAATTTCGAATATTTGTTTCTACAACCGATGGTTTAGCATGGTTAAAATTCTGTTCACCTTATAGGGATTTTCGTTATGCGATGGTCGTATTATTGAGTATCTACATTTATGATGTAATACAATTTCAAGTATAGGTACACTCTAACAATTTTTGACCAAACACTGCTTCTTTATGGAAATGTAAATAAAGACTTACCCAGTTGTTGGGGGGTACTGATGAATTATAGCCTTTCCTCCAAACGTAATAGTCCTCATACCCTTCAGTTCTATTTCTAGACAACTGAAACCACTCGTGCTGATCGCTGGTATGATTGGGAACAAAATCCAAAATAATTTTTAAACCAAGTTCATGGGCTGTTGTAAGGAGCTGCTCAAAATCACTCATAGTGCCGAACATTTCATCAATTGCTCTGTAATCGCTAATATCATAACCAGCGTCCACTCCAGGAGATTTAAAAATTGGCGAAAGCCATGTAGCCGTTATTCCAGCATTTACCAGATGTTGTAATTTACTAGTAATACCATTCAAATCACCCGTCCCATCACCATCGCTATCTTGGAAAGATCGAGGAAAGATCTGATAGAATGATGCATATGTCCACCAGTCGTCCTTGGCTGCAGAACTACCATCAAAGACTACTTCAGCTTCAATTAAATTATGAAGTAAAGTAGTGAAAAGAATCACAACCTTTAACACACTCATTGTTACGTGTCGTAGTCTGTAAAAATACCAGACAACAATTAAAAATTGAACAATTTACAGGTATTTATATTATTTGAAAATTAAAAGTAAATACATTGCATCATATCCAACTACCTACTTCAATAAAAAAAAAATTGATAACAATTATTGGATTAAGAACCGCCGTCGAAATGATAACTACGACAACTTCAAGGGGTCCTAGACTGATACTCTTTAATGGGATGGTAGGTTAAAGGATTCAATAATTCGACTTTAATATATAATTTAATACAAACAATAGAAGAGGGACAATAGAAACGATCATCAATAGTTTTGAATTCAATAACAGAAGGTCTAAATTTAGAGGTAGGATACCAGGGTAGAATGAGCTATTACATGCTAGGGATTGGTTGCATGTTCCTAAGATTGTTTTTTTAATTTCAATTCCATATTACAAATTCTACGACCATTAAGAGAAGTTATGTTCTGGAGACTGAAAAATGACCAATAACAGTAGCGTAACTACAATTACTGAGAAGCGAGGCGCACTCTGGGAGTATCGTCCCATCTCTGTGCTAAAACGTACTTAGGTAATAAAAAATAAACTCATGGTTAGGTCATAAATGTGAATCTTTTATTTTATTTCATAAAGGTAAAACAAATATAACAAAGCAGTTTACCATACAGCCTTTTCAGTTCTTTATGAAGCAGACATTAAAATACAAGTTATTAACGTACAATTAAACGTATGATATACCTACCTATTTTATTTTTCGTTAATTTTAGTACACGGCTTTATACTAATTATTTTATTTTGTTCTTTTTTTACTTAATAAGCCTCAATCAATGAATTTAGTTCGACGTGTTTAATGTAGACACCGATATCAAGCAGCTTATCGTATTCTGTCTGGTCAAACTCTTTCATTTGGTGCCTATGTCAAGGAAGTTGTGGAGAAATGGGTGATCCACCATCTTGAGACGGCAGCCATTTTAATATATGACAATAATGCGTACACTATATTGTTTTACCACCAAAACTAAAGACATGAAAAATTTCTGTTCAATCGATTAAAGGGTAAAAGGTTTAAAATCCAGTTGTAAGATTCAATCCATACATACTCAACAAAAGGTGAAGTTGAATAAAAGCTCAGAAAAAAGTGAAAGAATGTTACTTTTTTTTTTAATTTGTTTTAATAATCGTTGCGATATATTGTAAATGTTATTCATTTTGAAAGGCAGTTGCACTTGTTGAGACTAATGATTCGTGGAAAAACAAAATATTTTTATCAGTTTATTTAATTTGTTATCTGATTTTGCTTTGACTACAACTTTAATATTTACGGAAAACAGCCAAATCATGATTTATTATGATTTTCATTTTCATAGAAGACTGGGCTCGTGGGAGATAAGATTTAAAAAAAGTGAAATAATAAGAGTTTTATAAGCATAAAGGAAATAAAAAATTGCTTTGTAATGTTTCAAAAAAGAGATTTATGGACTACAATTGTTTCGGCAAATTATGCCTTATTCATGAGTACTTAGATAATAATAAAGTTTAATAGTGCGCAAAGTCTTAAATACTATGCAACAATAACATACCTATAAATAACATACTATATATTATTGACGGTAAACCCTAAATATGTGTCTATTAATATATTATTCTTAAAATCTGAGTGTACATTGGTAATGTCTCCTTTTCGCTTAATTGATCTCTTAATGTCGAACTCTTCTAACAAATTTCCCTTTCTTTTCTTGATATAACAATTTAATACTTGATGAGTTAATGTTTTGTTTGTTTTCTATGCAATGAGTACTAAAAGCTGTGGCTTTTTTCCCTCATTAGTATCTTGTACATTTTACAATTTACCTAAATTACATTTATTTAATGAAAGAGTATTTCGTCCTAAATGTTTGAGTTTTTTACAAATTTTGTTGCTATAATTTGGAACATAGTTAATGAAGCTAAAATTAGATTTATCTTTACACAGTTTACGGGATACAGTTTTTTATTTATTAATTCCTTATTCATTTTTACAACAATTCTATCCACTAAATTTGCATTATAATCGTTATTCGAAGCAAAGTGTTTTATTATTTGAAGTTATTTTTTGTAATTTTGGTCGTTTAATGGGTAATTTAGTAGTCCATAAATGTAACTTACTTAACTTAAATACTGACATTTTAATTTGTTGGGATTGGTTAGATTTAGAATTAATTATACAGTCAGTGTTAGTTGGTTTTCTAGAAATGTTGAACTCTAATTTGTTGTTATTAATTTTAATATTTAAATCCAAAATGTTTAAACCGTTATCACTCCCTAGCCCTATTGTTAATTGTTATTCAGTTATTAATTCTATTAACATGTGGTAAAAATTGATCTAACTCTCTTTGTGTTTCATATTTAAAAAAGAGGAATTAAAATCTTTATTCGTCTAAACTTTAAGATCAAAGATCTCACATTTTGAACGCGTCCTACCTAGTAGGCACAACGAACCGAAAGCCATAACCCACGGCCGGTTTCGACCTATCGGGTCTCATCAGGTGGGCGCTGGCAGAAAGGCCTTTACAGACTATATTATAAATATGAATATAAATATAAATATGGAATCAACAAAAACAACTACTCCGAGGGCTAATACTCCTACCGGCATTGAATTACACTGTTGATTCCGATGGATTATTAGACGAAGATATAACATATTCAAAAAAGAAGGAATTAAAATCCTCTCATCAGGTGGGCACTGTAGTAGTTGTTTCTGTTTATTCCATATTTATATTTATATTTATAATATAGCCTGTAAAGGCCTTTCTGCCAGTGCCCACCTGATGAGACCCGATAGGTCGAAACCGGTCGTGGGAGGTGGCTTTCGGTTCGTTGTGCCTACTTGGTAGGACGCGTTCAAATTGTGAGATCTTTGATCTTAAAATTTAGAGGAATAAGAATTTTAATTCCTTCTTTTTTGAATATGTTATATCTTCGTCGAAGAATACATCGGAATCAACAGTGTAATTCAATGTCGGTAGGAGTATTAGCCCTCGGAGTAGTTGTTTCTGTTGATTCCATATTTATATTTTTCTCTTTGTGTTTGTTTTGTTGTGTGAGAAAATATTTTTTATTGAAAGATGTCTTTCTTGAATTCCCACAGTTACACGTTAAAATTAATTGCGAGTAATCTAATTAACTTGTTGACAAAAGAAACGATGTAGATTGGTTTTAAATATTTAATAACAACACTTACACTATTTATATTTATAACAAGGTAACTAACTTAACACATATCGAAAAAAGTAATCTCTTTTACTTGTTTGACTATTGAATAATTGTATGTATGAAATTTGTTTGATATAAAGAATCTCTTTTGAATTGCTTTAAGAATGCTCTTAAGAATCTGGCAATCAATCTATGGTTTTCAGCTTAAACAAACTATAATGAAGTGGGGGTTGACAGAAGCTATTGCTAGCCAGAAGGCAGTACGGCAAAACGACCATAGCAACAACCCCACAAGTCATTGCACTCCTTCAGATAAACACCCTGGTTAATTTGGTAATTTTACTAATACCTTAAACGTGACGATACAATGATGGTTTGACGATGAACATAACAATATGATAAGAAAATGAAATGATTTTGAAAATATTGAATGCCAGTTTAGGCTTAAAGGATATAAATATAATAAATAGTTGTTTGTTAATTTGGAGAATGAATATAACAATAAGATAATAAAAGTGAATGTAATTTTGAAGATATTTACGTTTAAAAAAAAAATGATTATAATGCAAAATAAAATAAACACGAGTTCGTACCAAATTTAAAATTTCCGAGAAAGTATTGCTTGAAATGCTACAGTGTTCCTAACCATATAAAAAAGATATCGTCTACGTATCTCACCCATGAGAGAATTTTGTCTTTGTATATGTTTGTTCCGTTAAATAATTTTTCTTCAAAACTAGACATGAAGATGTCTGCTAACAGAGGTGAAATGGGGGAGCCCATTGGCAATCCATTCAAATGTTTAAAAAAATTATTATTAAAACTAAAATGATGTTGATTTAAGCAAATATTTAAAACATTGAGTATTTGTTCTTTCAAAGGGCCGAGTTAATAGTAAAGACAAAAAGGAAAAAATAAATTCAATTGGAGTGTATAAGTTAAATTGCAATAGTTGCAATGTAATATACATAGGACAAACCGGAAGAGCGTTCAATGAAAGAATTCAAGAACATGTGAAAAATTATAGTAAAAATTCATCATTCATGAGCCATGTTAATAACAAAAAACATAAATTTAATTTAGAAGAAAATTTCAATATTTTACATCAAGAGAAGAAAGGTAAAAAACTAGACATTTTAGAAAGTTTAGAAATCAAAAAACACATGAAAAATATCAACTTAATATTATTAAATGAAATCGAAAATGTATATATCTCAATAATTATAGATAAAAAAGTAGATGCATCCCCACCAAGGTTGTAATAGTATTTAAGCAGTAGTGTAAGAAAATTTGTATCAATACTTCCTCTGAAGATGCCCTTGTAGGGTGAAACGATCGTAAAGGGTTTAATAAATGTATTAAGTGGAAATTAAGTGTGTTTCATATGATTCCTAATTTCCATAAAGTAAATGCAGAAACAATTAGTTGTTTATGGATTTTTGGAGGTCCATAAAGAATCGGGGTAGAGGGTTCATTAATTTAAATTTAAAACTATCTATGACATCAAAAATCAAATTGTTGTTCTTATGAACCTCTTGAATATCACTTTTAAATTTAGTCGTCGGATCTGATTTGAGTTTAATAAAGTCCTTACTATTTAATAAGTAGTTAATTTTTAAATTGTAGTCGGTTCTCGGTAATATTACTATTGAATTGCCATTATCGGCTTTACTAAGAATTAGTTCATTATCTTTAAGCTTTTCCTTTATATTATTGATCAATATTTGTTCGTTTTTGTTTTTGCTATTGTTACTGTAGATATTTGTAGTCCTAACATTTTAAAAAAAAATTGCTAAATTTAATTTATGTACTACGTCTACATTTTCAATACAGTTTAACGCTGATTCTGCATTTATTACTAAATGATTTAATGATTTCTTATTCTGAATAATAGGAGAGTACTTCATTATTATCTAGGTACCCTTGATAAAGGCATAATATGCCGAAACAATTGTACAATCAATAAAGGTCTTTTTGAAACATTACAAAAAAAAAAATTATTTCCTTTTTATTATTAAAAATGTTTCATACTTACCCTATCGCGCAATCTTTACATGCTAATAATACATTTTTTTTTAATTTGTTTTAATAATCGTTGCGACATTATGAAAATCTTACTTATTTTGAAAGGCAGTTGCACTTGTTGAGAATAATGATTCGCGGAAAAAGAAAAATAGTTTTATCAGTTTATTTAATTTGTAATCTGGTTTTGCTTTGATTAAGACTTTAATCTGATGAAAAACAGCCAAATCATTACGATTTTATTTTGGCAGAAGATTGAGCTCGTGGGAGATAAGATTTAAAAAAAGTCAAATGATAATAATAATTTTTAATTTAATTTAATAATAGTGAAATTTTACTTCCTGGAAATAATATTTCAAAAAAGATAAAATAATTTTGTTTTCTTCACTTTGCTGTTATTGTAAATTGTGGTGCTTGTTGAAGATAAAACTCTGTAAAACAAAATGCAAATATATATATATATATATATATATGTAGCTGGAAGGTAAATGAGTAAATTATATGTTCAATTTGAGTTTTATTCATTATTTTGCTTAATCATTTGCGATTCCATATTGATCAAATTTATTACCATATTATGGTTTGAAATACACGTTATGGTCATTGTTATTTTATTAAATTATTATCCTTTGATCAACAAGTGTGACTGCAATCAGGACTCGTACCTTAAGTGTTCCGTACCATCGTACGAGGAGTGTCAAAAAAATTCGAAAATTCAATAACCTTCGACATACAGCATTTGTTGTACGCAGGATGAAAAGAACGAGGCATGTTTTTTAAGTAAGTACCGTTTTGAAATTAATAAAAAAACATATAAAGATATCTCAAAAAATTGATTTTTACATAAAAGCCTGTACCTTAATCTACTTTTCTACATAATTTCCTTCAATATTGAGGCACTTGTCATAACGTCTGACCAGTGACCAGTTTTTGAATAAATACCCTTCTCATAGAACTCTGCCGCCTGACTTGTTAACTGTTAACCACTGCATCACAACTGTTTTGACTTCGTTATCGTCTTGAAGACGCTGACCGCCTAGATGTTTCTTCAAGTGCAGGAACAAATGGTAGTCACTGGGCGCCAGATCAGGGTTGTACGGAGGATGATCTAAAGTTTCCCAGTGAACAGTGAAAAGATGTGATGAGATCTTTGGTCCGATTAGCCACATGCGGACGGGCATTGTCATGCACATTTATGCGGCCATCTTTAAATGCTCTCACCCACCCAGTTCCTTACCATTCCATCGCTCATAATGTTTTGTCCGTAAATTGCACCGATCTCACGATGAATATCAATCGGTTTTAGTCCTTTAGCACTAAGGAATCGTATAACAGCCCGGACTTCGGATTTCACACTCACGATTATGGGAGGCACCTTAAACACTCAGTAAACAAGGGCGAATCAGACTGTAATGGCGCAGTGCGTAGGTGAGAGATGTAGATTCTGCAGCATGTGGCGGCAGAATTACAAAACGGTACTTACCTAAAAAACATGCTTCGTACAATGTTTGAAAGTTTGTTTAATTCGAATACGACAGAGAGACAGTTGATACTGATAGAAGATTCAAATCAACAGTCACTCTTCCTAAAATCAAAAGTAAAACGCTCGAGATCAAAAGATTCAGAAAGCGAAACGCTGACGGATGGTAACAACATTACTGCCAGGAATGTCTGTTAAAGGTAATGGAGAAGAAATTGGAATGGAAGATGGAGAAGTGACATGGGAACAAAATGATGATTCT
Organism: Agrilus biguttatus; assembly: GCA_963921985.1. Classification (NCBI taxonomy): domain Eukaryota; kingdom Metazoa; phylum Arthropoda; class Insecta; order Coleoptera; family Buprestidae; genus Agrilus; species Agrilus biguttatus. The sequence goes on along the minus strand of OY998119.1, from coordinate 13,333,453 downwards.
AGTGCCTGAAGCGGTAATAAATCAGCATCCGATTCTGTAAGTAAAGATTTTGATACAAATGCAGGATTTAATACCGAAAATATGATATGATTACCAGTTAAGTTATGAATATCTATAGAACAAACTGCTCAGTCAGAATGCTTACGGTCTGAAGAGTCATTTCTACTAGTCTTTAATAAAACCATTGGAATGGCTACGTGCCTACCACGTTCGGTTTATTAGAAAAGGATCTTGGTAAACATTCCCACATGTTTAATATCATTGAGTATGTATAATGGATACTGTAGCTATCATTGATGTATACGATGATTGAATTTTCTTATAACATGTGCAGCTTTTTCTCAAGTCGCCTGTTGATAACTACCACATTAGAAGTGAGCCAACAGGTGTAGGCATCAACATTTTTTGGCTTTAATTAAGGATTGTCTCTTTTTAATCTATTTATTCCTTTATCACAGTTTCCAATTTCTACTATACTATCTTCCGAATCACGTAGGTAGAAAGAGAGAAACAAAAAATTAACTATATTGTCATATACTTTTGAAAAATTAACACTAAATACAATAAATATAATAAACAAAAAGAAAACAGTGATATTTTCGAAATACAAATTTATTATAAGATGGTCTCTTACAATTATTTCGACTGCGATGTCATTCTCAAAGAGTTCGTACAGAAACTAATTTAAAATTAAATTGTGCTGACTATTCATAGGTAATTATCTTTGTTAATCTAGGAAACCGGGGTGGATGTTATGTCTGTGATGGATTTAAATATAGGGCTGTTCAGACCTTCTGTCAATTCGTTAGTAATATTTAAATTTTGGTTAATGGCTTTTTGTATTTCAAGTTTTTCAAGATAATTTAATTTGTATCCTTTATTATCTAGATAGATAACTGATAAACGTTCATCATTAATATTATGTTTTAAAGAAATGCAATGTTGAGAGAGGCCTGTAGACATTTTATTTTCAGTAATAGATATTGCAGAGAATAATGGCTAAAATTCAGTTTTTATATATAAATTACTTAATAAAAAACAGAAAAAAGAAATCCTAAATTATTTGTACTTATCTAATACTAATAATAAAAATAAAAAATGGCTATCCATCCCTTTTTACAAACATATCAGCTCACAAATATGCAACAGATTAAAAAACCATTAAATTAATACTGTAAGTACTAACAGAAAAAATCTAAAAAGTTTATTAATGAATAATAAAATTGATAAAATAGATAAATACAAAAAATCCGGTGTGTATAAAATAGTATGTGGTGACTGTGATGCGATATATATAGGGCAAATGGGACGTAACTTCAATATACGCTTTAAAGAACACAAACAATCTATTACTGAAAATAAAATGTCTACAGGCCTCTCTCAACATTGCATTTCTTTAAAACATAATATTAATGATGAACGTTTATCAATTATCTATCTAGATAATAAAGGATACAAATTAAATTATCTTGAAAAACTTGAAATACAAAAAGCCATTAACCAAAATTTAAATATTACTAACGAATTGACAGAAGGTCTGAACAGCCCTATATTTAAATCCATCACAGACATAACATCCACCCCGGTTTCCTAGATTAACAAAGATAATTACCTATGAATAGTCAGCACAATTTAATTTTAAATTAGTTTCTGTACGAACTCTTTGAGAATGACATCGCAGTCGAAACAATTGTAAGAGACCATCTTATAATAAATTTGTATTTCGAAAATATCAGTGTTTTCTTTTTGTTTATTAAAATGTTTTACAAATATCCAACCGCAGAATCCATCAAACTCAATAAATGTAATACGGTATAAAAGCATGTTTTTTAAAAGTAGTTAAAAGATTAATTAATCTAATTATGAAACATTATCAACAAACAACTATAAATGTTCGGATTATGCTGATCCTGATTTTGCTACGATGGCTTCGTGAGCATCCAAACTTATAGATTCCAGTGAAAGAATGTCCCTGAAATAACGGTAAAATTATAATAATTATAGTATACTCCATAAAACGCTTTCAATAATGTAAAATTAAAACAATAATTTCATATATAATTATTTACTATAGGCATCATTTGTTAAAAATTCATAAGCAATAATTAAAAAAATCATATTACTCATCATACCCTTCATTCTTCGTTGAGTTGATACTGGATAGAACTACTGTTACGCTCTCGGTAATAGATGTAAATGAAGATAGTGACACAGTAGCAGATTCATCTCCGATATTAAACATGAAAACGTAAGTAGCGTTACCCTCCAATTCCCTTGTAAATGCGAAAACGTATGTGTCTAAAACCTCTATGTTCAAATTTCCATAAACAAAGGTGTTTTCTGTCCTCAATTTCATTATTGATTGGTAAACATGAAAATGACTTTTTACTCCATCTACACTTTGTAGTGCAAGATTGTTTGTTAGATATTTAGAACTGACGGGCAACCAAGTTTTATTCGCTGTGCTAAATCCTGCGTTAGTTGTAGAGTCCCAGTGGAAAGGAGTCCTTGCAAAATCTCTGCTTCTATTCCGGAATTCCGATTCGGGTCCGCTGCAAGCGTATGGATCTTGTCCTTCTTCCCATGTTACTTCACCATTTTCCATTCCAATTTCTTCTCCGTTATAAGTGACAGATATACCTGGTAAAAGGCCTACCAGCATATTGTATCCGTCCACATTCTCAACTCCAAGACGAGAGGCTACTCTGAATCTGTCGTGATTTCCCATCTACAATACATAGACCACTTCCATCAATATTCAAATCACATCTATCAGATTGAAAAATATTTCGATGAATATTCTTACCTGCCAATTAGCTACATATCTGGTTGGCATGTATTGAAACCATGTCCTTATTACTGAAGCAATATCATCGGCAGTACTAGTTGATCTAACTCCTAATATCAGAAAGAAATTGAAGGTAAAATGAGCTCCATTAGCTGTGTCATTGCCGTAATAGAGCATAGTAATATTTATATCTGCATATCCTTCTGTCATGAGCACCCTGTCAGAAAGAGTTTTTCAATTAAACATTCATTGTAAAAAGTAAGACGTTAGTAGTCAAATTAATACGAGTTGATTCGTTTTCACGGAAATGTATGAAAATCTGCCACTATTATTGGATACTTACGATAGATATTACGATGAATATTTTCCCTAAACATAGCCTATATCGTTCTACGTGACATTTTGATGTAAGAAGTTGCGCTCATATTAAAAAAAAAGAAACGATTAATAGATTAATAGTAGTCTCTAACATTTGAATAGGTATAGGTAATAATGCATATGCAGTAAATGGATTTAATAGACAACTGTGACTTTTCTTTACATGTTATTGATGGAATTAGTTAGTAATATAAGAAAACTTATGAAATATATACGTTTCATAAGTACAGCTAGAGGAGAATTCCTGATTGTACACTTTACGCTCTAATCAACCAAAAAGGGACATAATTTGCCATATTTGGTAGAAGCACCTTATTTAATATGATTACCGATACACCTTTTTTATAAACCAAAAGAAAAGGACGTGTTTCGCTTACTTACACATTGTCATTTTCAACACACGACTTTACTCTTTTATTCATATTCGTAATATTGTTCCATAACCTCTTTTATAGTTCTAACATGTGGCTGTTACCTGGTATCACCTCCGTTCTTTATTTTGTAATTGTCAACAAAATCCCTCCACTGGTAAATCAAACCGAGATTTTCCGGTTGATCCTTAGTATAAATATTCTTAAGAGATTCTCTCTCGTAGGGTTCGTATTTTTCGTAATCATCAGCGAGGGGTTCATCTCTAAACAGGGGATCTTCGTAGAAATATGGAACTGCATCAATTCTGAACCCATCTACACCCTTTTCTAACCAAAAGGTCATTATGTCCTTTTGAAAAGACGAAATATTTTTAAATACTTAATCTTAAAAGGTTTAAGAACAACAGTAATAACTTACTTCCAATTCTTGTAAAACTTTAGGGTTTGTGAGGTTTAGATCAGGTTGACCAGTGGTAAATGGATGATAATAAAATTGGTCTCTCTCTTCCACATATTCCCAAGCCGAATATTTGAATAGACTCAACTTTATGAAAATAGAAATTCAAATATGAATTACTGGATGTTTGTTAAAATAATGATCTAGTACAAGAGTGCGTACCTATTATTAAATTTAATAATTCGAATCACTGCAATGAAATCCTATATATTTTTTATAATATATAATTCAAAATTTCGAATATTTGTTTCTACAACCGATGGTTTAGCATGGTTAAAACTCTGTTCACGTTATAGGTGTTTTCGTTATGCGATGCTCGTATTATTGAGGATCTACGTTTATGTGTAATACAATGTCAAGGATTCGTACACTCTAATAATTTTTGATTAAACACTGCTTCTTTATGAAAATGTAAATAAGGACTTACCCAGTTGTTGGGAGGTACTGATGAATTATAGCCTTTCCTCCAAACATAATAGTCCTCATATCCCGCAGTTCTATTTTTAGACAACTGAAACCACTCGTGCTGATCGCTGGTATGATTGGGAACAAAATCCAAAATAATTTTTAAGCCAAGTTCATGAGCTGTTGTTAGGAGCTGCTCAAAATCACTCATGGTGCCGAAAATTTCATCGATTGCTCTGAAATCACTAATATCATAACCAGCGTCGACTCCAGGAGATTTAAAAAATGGCGAAAGCCATGTAGCCGTTATTCCAGCATTAACCAGATGTTGTAATTTACTAGTAATGCCATTCAAATCACCCGTCCCATCACCATCGCTATCTTGGAAAGATCGAGGAAAGATCTGATAGAATGATGCGTATGTCCACCAGTCGTCCTTGGCTGCAGAACTACCATTATAGACTACTTCAGCATCAATTAAATTATGATGTAAAGCACTGAAAAGAATCACAACCTTTAACACACTCATTGTTACTTGTCGTCGTCTGTAAAAATGACAGACAATAATTAAAGATTGAACAATTTACAGCTATTTATATTATTTGAAATTTAAAAATAAATATATCACATCATATCCAACTACCTACTTCAATACAAAAAAATTGATAACAATTATTGGATTAAGAACCGCCGTCGAAATAAAAACTTCGACTTTAATGTATAATTTAATATAAACAATAGAAGGCAGGCAATAGAAGCGATTATCAATAGTTTTGAATTCAATAACAGGAGGTCTAAATTTAGAGGTAGGATACCAGTGTAGAATGAGCGATCACATGCTAGGGCTTTGGTTACATATTCCGAAGATTTTCTTTTTTAATTCCGTATTACAAATTCTACGACCATTAAAAGAAGATATGTTGTGGAGACTGAAAAATGACCAATAATAGTGGCGTAACTACAGTTACTGAGAAGCGGGGCGCACTCTGGCAGTATCGTCCCATCTCTGTGCTAAAACGTACTTAGGTAATAAAAAATAAACTCATGGTTAGGTCATAAATGTGAATCTTTTATTTTATTTCATAAAGGTAAAACAAATATAACAAAGCAGTTTACCATACAGCCTTTTCAGTTCTTTATGAAGCAAACATTAAAATACAAGTTATTAACGTACAATTAAACGTATGATATACCTACCTATTTTATTTTTCGTTAATTTTAGTACACGGCTTTATACTAATTATTTTATTTTATTCTTTTTTTACTTAATAAGCCTCAATCAATGAATTTAGTTCGACGTGTTTATCGTATTCTTTCTGGTCAAACCCTTTCATTTGGTGTCCATGTCAAGGACGGCAGCCATTTTAATATATGACAATAATGCGAACACTATATTGTATTACCACCAAAACCAAAGACATATGAAAATTTTCTGTTCAATGGATTAAGGGGAAATAGTTTAAAATCCAGTTGTAAGATTTAATCCATACATACTCAACAAAAGGTGAAGTTGAATAAAAGCTCAGAAAAAAGTGAAAGAATATTAGTTTTTTTTTTTAAGTTGTGTTAATAATCGTTGCGATATTATATAAATCTTACTCATTTTGAAAGGCAGTTGCACCTGTTGAGAGTTTGATAGAAGATTCAGCTCGTGGGAGATAAGATTTAAAAAAAGTGAAATGATAATGATAATTTTTAATTTGATAATATATAATAATTTTGTTTTCTTTGCTTTGCTGTGATCTCTTTTGTAAATTGTGGTGCTTGTTGAAGATAAAATTTTGATATTTATATATATATATATGTATGTATGTATGTATCTGAGGGGGAAAATAAGGAAATAAAATGTTTAATTTAAATTTTATTTATTATTTTACTAAATCCTTGCGATTCCATATTGATCAAATTTATTACCCTATTATGGTCTGAAATCACATTGTGGTCGTTTTTATTTTATTAAATTATTATCCTTTGATCAACAAGTGAGACTAAACATTTGTTGTACGCTGAATGAAAAGTACCTCAAAATTTATTTTGTCATGTAATAATTCCACACACAATTAGAAATTTATAATTTTTGGATTTTTTCTATTATTTATGCCAAAAGACTTTCCTTCTTGGTAAATTTCAAGATTGTGGTTCAGTGAACGGGAAGTAAAAATGTGTTCTTGATCAGTATTTTGTCAGACATACATAGCGACAAGACATTAGCCAACCTACCTTCTCGCCTTTAAACAGCAATTGATAAATAAGTACAGACAGGGTAGTGAATGCCATCTGTAGATACGAGGGTGGTTTGATAAGTCTGTGACTTTTAAAGGAAACATTAGTTTTTCGGCAAACAATCATTTGATTTTTCTTCGTAATCCTTCTTTTAGCTCGATACATTTAGTCCATTGTTTAGTTAACTTATTTATTCCTTCTCAATGCTCTAAGCGTTTGTTTCCACGATGACCACTTCATTCATCCCAAGTCTTTTACCGCCCAGCCATTTCTTTAAATTCGGAAATAGGAAAGACTAGGATTAATACCATTGAGTATATACAGTGTATACTGTAGCTATTATTGATGTATACAGTTATTGAGATTTACAAAAAGAATTGCAGTTTTATCTTTAAGTCTCGTGTTGATAATGACCACCTTAGAAGTGAGCCAACAGATGTACGCATCAAAAAATTTTAATTGTAATTAGGGATGGTCTCTTTTTAACCTATTTATTCCTTTATCGCAGTTTCCAATTTATACTACACTATCTTCCGAAACACGTAGGTAGAAAGAAACAAACAAAAAATTAACTATATTGTCATATATTTTCTAAAAACTAGCACTAAATACAATAAATGTAATATGGTAACAGAACATGTTTTTTAATAATAGTTAAAGCAACTATAAATGCTCCGATTATGCTGATCCTGATTTTGCTACGACCGCTTCGTGAGCATCCAAACTTATAGATTCCAGTGACAGAATGTCCCTGAAATAACGGTAAAATTATAATAATTATAGTATACTCCATAAAACGCTTTCAATAATGTAAAATTTAAAAAAATAACTTCATATATAATTATTTACTATAGGCATAATTTGCTGAAAATTCATAAGCAATAATTAAAAAAATCATATTACTCATCATACCCTTCATTCTTCGTTGAGTTGATACTGGATAGAACTACTGTTACGCTCTCGGTAATAGATGTAAATGAAGATAGTGACACAGTAGCAGATTCATCTCCGATATTAAACATGAAAACGTAAGTAGCGTTACCCTCCAATTCCCTTGTAAATGCGAAAACGTATGTGTCTAAAACCTCTATATTCAAATTTCCATAAACGAAGGTGTTTTCTGTTCTCAATTTCATTATTGATTGGTAAACATGAAAATGACTTTTTACTCCATCTGCACTTTGTAGTGCAAGATTGTTTGTTAAATATTTAGAACTGACAGGCAACCAAGTTTTATTCGCTGTGCTAAATCCTGCGTTAACTGTAGAGTCCCAGTGAAATGGAGTCCTCTCAAAATCTCTGCTTTTATTCTGGAAATTCGACTCGAGTCCATTGCAAGCGCTTGGATCTTGTCCTTCTTCCCATGTAACTTCACCATTTTCCATTCCAATTTCTTCTCCATAATAAGTGACAGATATACCTGGTAAAAGGCCTACCAGCATATTATATCCGTCCACATTCTCAACTCCAAGACGAGTAGCTAATCTAGGTCTGTCATGATTTCCCATCTACAATACATAGACCACTTCTATCAAGGTTCAAATAACATCTATCAGATTGAAAAATATTTCGATGAATATTCTTACCTGCCAGTTAGCTACATATCTGGTTGGCATGTATTGAAACCATGTTCTTATTACTGAAGCAATATCATCGGCAGTACTAGTTGATGTAACTCCTAATACGAGAAAGAAATTGAAAGTAAAATGGGCTCCATTAGCTGTTTCATTGCCGTAATACAGCATAGTAATGTTTATTTTTGCGTATCCTTCTGTCATGAGCACCCTGTCGGAAAGAGTTTTTCAATTAAACATTCATTGTAAAAAGTAAGACGTTAGTAGTCAAATTAATACGAGTTGATTCAGTTTCACGGAAATGTAATAAAATCTGCCACTATTATTGGATACTTATATTTTCCCGAAACATAGCCTTTATCGTACTACATGACATTTTGGAGTAAGAAGTTGCGCTCATATTAAAAAAAAAAGGAAACGATTAATAGATTAATAGTAGTCTCTAACATTTGAATAGGTATAGGTAATAATGCATATTCAGTAAATAGATTTAATAGACAACTGTGATTTTTCTTTACATGTTGTTGATGGAATTAGTAATATAAGAAAACTTATGAGATATATACGTTTCATAGGTACAGATGGAGGAGAATTCTTGATTGTACACTTTACGCTCTAATCAATCAAAAAGGGACATAAATTGCCATATTTGGTATAGGCAACTTATTTAATATAATTACCGATACACCTCTTTTATAAACAAAAAAGAAAAGGGTTTACCCCATCTAACAACAACACTTTAAAAACGCGGACACGTACACTTTGTGAGCATTTTCAACGCATGACATAATATTCTTATATTCATTTTCCTAATTTTATTCCATAACCTCTTTAATAGTTCTAACATGTTGCTGTTACCTGGTATCACCTCCGTTCTTTATTTTGTAATTGTCAACAAAATCCCTCCACTGATAAATCAAACCGAAATTTTCCGGTAGATCCTTGGTATAAATATGCTTAAGAGATTCTCTCTCGTAGGGTTCGTATTTTTCGTAATCATCAGCGAGGGGTTCATCTCTAAACAAGGGATCTTCGTAGAAATATGGAACTGCATCAATTCTGAACCCATCTACACCCTTTTCTAACCAAAAGGTCATTATGTCCTTTTGAAAAGACGAAATATTTTTAAATACTTAATCTTAAAAGGTTTAAGAACAAAGAGTAATAACTTACTTCCAATTCTTGTAAAACTTTAGGGTTTGTGAGGTTTAGATCAGGTTGACCAGTGGTAAATGGATGATAATAAAATTGGTCTCTCTCTTCCACATATTCCCAAGCCGAATATTTGAATAGACTCAACTTTATGAAAATAGAAATTCAATTATGTACTACTGGATGTTTGTTAAAATAATGATCTAATACAAGAGTGCGTACCTATTTTTGAATTTAATAATTCGAATCACTGAAATGAAATCCTATATATTTTTTATAATATACAATTCAAAATTTCCAATATTTGTTTCTACAACCGATGGTTTAGCATGGTTAAACTACTGTTCACGTTATAGGGGTTTTCGTTATGCAATGGTCGTATTATTGAGTATCTCCATTTATGATGTAATACAATTTAAAGGATTCGTACACTCTAACAATTTTTGATTAAACACTGCTTCTTTATGAAAATGTAAATAAGGACTTACCCAGTTGTTGGGGGGTACTGATGAATTATAGCCTTTCCTCCAAACATAATAGTCCTCATATCCCGCAGTTCTATTTTTAGACAACTGAAACCACTCGTGCTGATCGCTGGTATGATTGGGAACAAAATCCAAAATAATTTTTAAGCCAAGTTCATGAGCTGTTGTAAGCAGCTGCTCAAAATCACTCATAGTGCCGAAAATTTCATCGATTGCTCTGTAATCGCTAACATCATAACCAGCGTCGACTCCAGGAGATTTGAAAATTGGGGAAAGCCATGTAGCCGTTATTCCAGCATTTACCAGATGTTGTAATTTACTAGTAATACCATTCAAATCACCCGTCCCATCACCATCGCTATCTTGGAAAGATCGAGGAAAGATCTGATAGAATGATGCATATGTCCACCAGTCGTCCTTGGCTGCAGAACTACCATCAAAGACTACTTCAGCTTCAATTAAATTATGAAGTAAAGTAGTGAAAAGAATCACAACCTTTAACACACTCATGGTTACGTGTCGTCGTCTGTAGAAATGACAGACAACAATTAAAGATTGAACAATTTACAGGTATTTATATTATTGAAATTCAAAAATATATATATTACATCATATCCAACTACCTACTTCAATAAAACAAAAAAATTGATAACAATTATTGGATTAAGAACCGTCGTCGAAATAAAAACTACAACTTCAAGGCGTCCTATACTGATATTCCTTAATAAGATGGTAGGTTAAAGAATTCAATAATTCGACTATAATGTATAATATAATATAAACAATAGAAGGAAGGCAATAGAAGCGATTATCAATAGCTTTGGATTCAATAACAGAAGGTCTAAATTTAGAGGTAGTATACCAGGGTAGAATAAGCGATCACATGCTAGGGCTTTGGTTACATATTCCTAAGATTTTTTTAAATTTTAATTCCGTATTACAAATTCTACGACCATTAAGAGAAGTTATGTTCTGGAGACTGAAAAATGACCAATAACAGTAGCGTAACTACAATTACTAAGAAGCGAGGCGCACTCTGGGAGTATCGTCCCATCTCTGTGCTAAAACGTACTTAGGTAATAAAAAATAAACTCATGGTTAGGTCATAAATGTGAATCTTTTATTTTATTTCATAAAGGTAAAACAAATATAACAAAGCAGTTTACCATACAGCATTTTCAGTTCTTTATGAAGCAGACATTAAAATACAAGTTATTAACGTACAATTAAACGTATGATATACCTACCTATTTTATTTTTCTTTAATTTTAGTACACGGCTTTATACTAATTATTTTATTTTGTTCTTTTTTTACTTAATAAGCCTCAATCAATGAATTTAGTTCGACGTGTTTAATGTAGACACCGATATCAAGTAGCTTATCGTATTCTTTGTGGTCAAACTCTTTCATTTGGTGCCCATGTCAAGGAGGTTGTAGAGAAATGGGTGATCCGCCATCTTGGGACGGCAGCCATTTTAATATATGACAATAATGCGTACACTATATTGTATTACCACCAAAACCAAAGACATATGAAAATTTTCTGTGCAATGGATTAAGGGGAAATAGTTTAAAATCCAGTTGTAAGATTTAATCCATACATACTCAACAAAAGGTGAAATTGAATAAAAGCTCATAAAAAAGTGAAAGAATATTAGTTTTTTTTAAGTTGTGTTAATAATCGTTGCTTTATTATATAAATCTTACTCATTTTCAAAAGGCAGTTGCACTTGTTGAGAGTTTGATAAAAGATTCAGCTCGTGGGAGATAAGATTTAAAAAAAGTGAAATGATAATGATCATTTTTAATTTGATAATATATAACAATTTTGTTTTCTTTGCTTTGCTGTGATCTCCTTGGAAATTGTGGTGCTTGTTGAAGATAAAATTTTGACATATATATTACCCTATTATGGTCTGAAATCACATTGTGATCGTTGTTATTTTATTAAATTATTATCCTTTGATCAACAAGTGCGACTAAACATTTGTTGTACGCTGAATGATAAGTACCTCAAAATTTATTAGTATTTTGTCAGACATACATAGCGACAAGACATTAGCCAACCTACCTGATGCCTTTAAACAGCAATTGATAAATAAATGCAGACAGGGTAGTGAATGCCATCTGTAGATACGAGAGTGGTTTGATATGTCTATGACTTTTAAAGGAAAGCAATCATTTGATTTTTCTTTATAATCCTTCTTTTAGCTCGATACATTTAGTCCATGGTTTCTTTAACTTATTTATTCCTTCTGAAAGCTCTAAGCGTTTATTTCCACTATGACCACTTCATTCGACCCAAGTCTTTTACCGCCCAGTTATTTCTTTAGATTCGGAGGGGGCTAAATCCGCAGAGTAAGGTAGATGGCGTAGCAGTTCGTAGCTCAATTGATGATATTTTGCCATTTTGACTACATATGTATGCATGCGTGCATTGTCTTGATGGAATAACACTTTTTTCCTGGCTAAAGGCGGTCTTTTCTGCTTCAAAGCAGTGCCAAATCTGTTCAGCAGCTGCAGCTCTGAATAATATTTACAGTTGATCATTTTTCTTTATTCAAGGTCTTTCTTTGGATTGCGGCAGTACATTTCCGAATACTCTTTTGAACTTATCACACGTTAGTGTTTATGGTCGACTGTGAGCCATCGTGGTACCAATCGACAGCTTTTTCATGTCCAAATATTCATACAAATAATGATGAACTAGCTCAGTTGAGATACTCACAGCCTCAGCCGACTAACACAGTATCAACCTTCGATCATCTAATACCATTCCATGGATTTTGTCAACGATTTCTGGCGTAACGACTTCTTTTGGGTGACCTGAACGATCGGCGTCATTTGTACTAGTGCGGCCACAACAAAACTCAGTAAACCACTTTTTAATCATTTAACCTAACCTAACCTAACCTAACCTAACCTAACCTAACCTAACCTAACCTAACCTAACCTAGCCCAACCTAACCTAACCTAACCTAACCTAACCTAACCTAACCTAACCTAACCTAACCTAGCCTAACCTAACCTAACCTAACCTAACCATTGATCCCGACGGTGCAGAGTCCTCATAGTATTTATTAAGCCTCTGCTTGTTTTATTTAACGGATTTTTTGCGTAAAAAGTAATGCTTAATCAGCACACGAAATACACTTTTTTCCATTATTATGGAAATTAACAAGGTTAGATGTATTTAATGGCTGTCGAACATAAATTAAACGTAGCAGCTTGCTCAAAATTTTACAGATGTTTACCGATAAATAGCACTTACAATTACTGCGCGGAAAATTAAAAAAGTCACACATTTATTAAACCACCCTCGTATTTGCTACGGCGTGCTGATGAGTAACAATGATTTTGAGTTTCAACAGAGCGCTAGCCTAAACCATATCCTTATATTTGTTACTTATTGCGGGAATGTTTACCAAGATCCTTTTCTACTAAACCAAACGTGGTAGCCACGTAGCCATTCCGATGATTTTATTAAAGACTAGTAGAAATGACTCTTCAGACCGTAAGCATTCTGACTGAGCAGTTTGTTCTATAGATATTTATAACTTAACTGGTAATCATATCATATTTTCGGTATTAAATCCTGCATTTGTATCAAAATCTCTACTTACAGAATCGGATGCTGATTTATTACCGCTATAGGCACTAGAATCATCACTTTGTTCCCACGTCGCTTCTCCATCTTCCATTCCAATTTCTTCTCCATTATCTTTAACAGACACTCCTGGCAGACGTGACTGTTGATTTGAATCTTCTACGAGTATCAACTGTCTGTCTTATTTGATTCAAACCATCCTTCAAACATTGTACGAGGTATGTTTAAGGTGCCTCCGATAATCGTAAGTCCCGCCGACTATGAAGTCCGGGCTGTTATACGATTCCTCAGTCTTAAAGGACTGAAACCGATTGATATTCATCGTGAGATATGTACAGAAAGTGGACGAAAAGATGCGAGAAAACAGACGCTTTACGAGTTCCTTCTTGTGTGATGACTTTCCTCAAGTTTCTCGCAGTGTTTTGTATGGCATTGTGACCGAGCACTTGAATTACCGAAAATTGTGCGCACGTTGGGTACCGAAAATGTTGACGGATTTGCACGAAACCAAACGTTTTGGCAATGCATTGACTTTCCTTGAGCGGTACCACAACTAAGGTGATGATTTCTTAAGACAAATTGTTAAGGGTGATGAAACATGAGTATCCCATATCACACTAAAATCAAAGCAGCAGTCCATGGAATGGCGGCATTCAGATTCATACAGACAAGTGAAGTTTAAGCAAACAATTTATGTCCACAAAATCATGTTCACAGTTTTTTGGGACAGAAAATGAGTATTTCTTACCGAGTTTCTGCCAGTCAATGCGGCAGCTTATTGTCAGACAATCAACAATCTGCGCTGTGAAATCCAGAACAAAAGGCAAGTTGCAAGTGGCAAGTTGAGCATGATCTCACCACATCTTTTCATTAAGAAACTGTAGATCATCTTCCGTATAGCCCTAATCTGGCGCCAAGTGACTACCATTTGTTTGACGAACTCAAAACAGTTGTGATGCAGTGGTTAACAAGTCAGGTGACAGAGCTCTATGAGAAGGGTATTCAAAAACTGGTCACTGGTCAAACATTATGACAGGTGCCTCAATACTGAAGGAAATTATGTAGAAAAGTAGATTAAGATAGAGGATTCAATGTAAAAATAAAATTATTAAGATATCTTTGCACGTTTTTTATTAATTTCAAAACGATTCTTTCTTAAAAAAACATGCCTCGTTAGTGGCCGAGGATGCCCCCTTTTGTATCGAAACGCAATTTATGTTACTATACAAATTTATTCTCTTTTTTACAAAGAAGTCTCATTATGGCAATTGAAGTTACATATTACACATAACTTTTGGATTTGAAACAGATTTTTTAATTAAAATGGTGTTGTATAACGTCATAACAAACAAGTATGTAAGCGCAGGACAGGTCGACGTTTGCAGCGTTTAGAGTAGACTAGTCAATGACGGACGCAAGCAAATTATTTTATTTTTGTCATTATGGTTTGATAACTAGGGTTAGTCACTCCTCAAACACTACGTATATGGTAAAAAGAAACAAAAACTGAACTGTATTCTCATATATTGTCCAGAAATAACACAAAATAAAACAGATTTAACATTTCAAAATTGTATGTAAATTTTTAGATATCAGTTAAAATGTTAATAAAGTTAATTAAGAAAATACAACTAATAGTAACTGTATTAACAGATAACTCAATGATGTAATCATGCTTTTCCCACTATTGCTTCGTGTGCATCGATGCTTATGCTTTCTGGTAAGAGAATATCCCTGAAATAATGATAAAGTCCTAATTAATATACTAAATTTCATAAAATGCATCATATCATGTAGAACTAAAAGCGTGAATCAAATATTCTTTACAGATGTTTATATAAAACAACCTTTCGATCGATTTTCGTATTTTGTAAAATTAGAATTTTACCTTTAATTAATAACTCTTGGCATTATTCGTTGAAACTTGCATAATACGTATACTAATATATTTAATTTTACACATCTTACCCTTCATTTTTCGCTGAGTTTATACTGGTTAGAACTACTGTAACGTTCCCAGTAATCGACGTAAATGGACTTAGTGACACTGTAGCAGAATCATCTCCGTTATTAAATATGAAAACATAAGTAGCGTTACCCTCCAATTCCCTCGTGAATGCAAAAACGTTAGTGTCTAAAACCTCTATGTTCAAATTTCCATAAATAATTGTATCTTCTTTCCTCAATTTCATTATCCCTTGGTAGACATGAAAATGACTTTTTACGCCATCTACACTTTGTAGTGCAAGATTGTTTGTTAAATATTTAGAACTGACAGGTAACCAAGTTTTATTCGCTGTGCTAAATCCTGCGTTAGTTGTAGAGTCCCAGTGGAAAGGAGTCCTCTCGAAATCTCTGCTTGAAGTTGGGAAATTTTCTTCGAGTCCACTGCAAGCTTTTGGATCATCTCCTTCTTCCCATGATACTGCTCCATCTTCCATTCCAATTTCTTCTCCATAATAAGTGACAGATATACCTGGTAGAAGTCCTATCAGCAAATTAAATCCATCCACATTGTCAACCCCAAGACGGGTGGCTACTCTATGTCTATCGTGATTTCCCAACTACAACGTAAAAAAGGGACATAATATACACATAATATGAAATATGATGACTAAAGAAGAGTTAATAAGCATTAAAAACTATCTTTTTATTGATTCTCAATCACGTCATATATCCAGTAAGTTTCAACTTAGACGGAAAATCAACATGTAAACTTAGCAAGACAACAACCGAATCGATTAAGGTTTAAAAAAAAAACAACTATTGCATTTAAATATATTTCGATGATTATTCTTACCACCCAATTAGCTACATATTTGCTTGGCAAATATTGAAACCATGTCTTTATTACTGTAACGATATCATCGGCAGTACTGGTAGATGTAACACCAGTTACAATAAAGAAATTAAAAGCAAAATGAGCTCCATCCACTGTGTCATTGCCATAATATTTCATAATTATGTCTATAGTTGAATATGCCTCGCTCATGAGCACCCTGTTGAAACATAGTTTTTCAATTAATGATGAATCGTAAAAGGATTATATCAACATCAGTAGTCATATAAATAATAATTCATTCATAAATAGAAGAAGATGATGATAATATACTATCATAACTTACAAGAGAAATTACAAAGTGAAATATTTGGAGAATTTCAGTTGTACAGTGGGTAAACATTAATTCAAAATTTAATCCACATTAATGCATGGTTAATAATAATATACATTCACTTCGACGATTCTGTGATTTTGTAAGTACGTTCGTCATTAACTTGTAAGGATTGTTCGGTCGGATAATTATAAAACATATTCATCAAAAATATATGTCAAATAAAAAGCTGCTTTTTTATGTTTTTATTAAAACTCGACGATCGTTTCGGCTAGCGAAGCCTTTTTCAAGAGTACAAAACAAATAATGAATCTGACGGGTTAAACTAGGTCTTACAAGTAAACTTATCAAATAAAATAAAATAAATACGGGTATACGATATACAATAGAGGCAATCTATTGTACGTTTATTGATGGGAAATAACCATAATTTAGATATTGATGGTATTAGATTATTATATGCTGAAAAGAAAGGAAGAAGACTCAACTTATTAGAAGAATTTGAAATTAAGAAAGCTTTTAAACGAAACGATAACATCACAAACTTACAGTCAAGTTTTCGAAATAACTTATTAACAGATACATATTTGGATTTCCCATCAATAAACGCACTATAGGTTGCATAATTACTAGTCTCTATTGTATATCGTATACTTGTATTTATTTTATTTGATAAGTTTACTTATAAGACCTAGTTTAACCCGTCAGATTCAGTATTTGTTTTGTACTCTTGAAAAAGGCTTCGCTAGCCGAAACGATCGTCGAGTTTTAATAAAAACTTATGAAACATACAAAAGCAGCTTTTTCTTTGTCTTATATACGTTCGTAATTTTCAAAAAAGAATCAACTAAAATCCTTATTCGTCTTAATGTTAAGATCAAGGAACTCACATCATATCTAAAAATTAATATTTTACAAAAATGTGAACTATATAAAATAAAATAAGTGGTCTCTAACTTCTGAATGTAAATAATAATACACTTACAGTTAACCGATTTAATGGGCATTTATAATTTTTTTCTCATGTTAGTACAGTCGACAGCAGTGAATATTGATCCAACAAAATTCACGAAATGTTTATAAAGCCGGAAGAGATTTGTTTTTTGATACTTTAAGCTCTATCAACTAAACAAGGCCCAATTTGCTATATTTTGATGAAGTAACGTTTATAATATGATTTTCCAAAGACAGCCGTTGTAGTTCTAACTTGTGGTTGTTACCTGGTATCACCTCCTTTCTCTGCATTGTATTTGTTAACATGTTCTCTCCATTGATAAAGCATATCGAAATTTTCTGGTTGATCTCTTGTATAAATATGTTTGAGATAATCATTGTCATAGGGTTCGTAGTTTTCGTAATTATCAGCAAGCGGTTCATCTTTAAATTCAGAATGTTCGAACAAAAAAGGAACTGCGTCAACCCTGAACCCATCTACACCCTTATCTAACCAAAAGGTCAATATGTCCTTTAAAAAAAAAAGAAATAATTATAAACAACGAATCCATAATAAATTAGAAACTTACTTTCATTTCTTGTACAACTGCAGGGGTTCTGAAGTTTAAATCAGGTTGAGCTGTGGTAAACTGATGGAAATAAAATTGGTCCCTCTCTTCCAGATATTCCCAGGCAGAATAGTCGAATTTACTCAACTTTATAAAAATAGAAAATTATTTATGAAATACTTGATTTGTTTTTCTATTTCATTAGTTTATAATACGAAAGAATTACTGACAAATACGAGTATTGATGGTTCTGTACCGTCATAATACCGTATATCATATTTTTTAGTTGCTTTATAGTTAACGATTAAATTTCAACCAAATCTGTGATTACTAAAGAAAGAATGAATAACATTACATCGTATACCAAAAAGAAAAGAGATTAGAAATTCCAAATAATTTTTTTCTTTATTTATAGGTACTGTAAGACATTCCTTTGCGTCAAATTGATAGGTGTGGATCAACTGGAATTGCCCTACTTACAGGTTCGTTTATTTAATAATGATTAATATAGAAATTAATAACTGTAAATGTGTTTTTGCAATAATTAAATGGACCTATTATAATATTTCTTGTTATATTAAAAACCGAGAAAAATATTTTCCATCGAATACAATTAAAACAATTTTAAGTAAGAAAACAAATAGTTTTAACATATTTTTTATAAAGCATATAGTGAAATTTAAATAACAAATTGGGAATATTATGCTTACCCAGTTGTTGGGGGGCACTGATGAATTATAACCGTCTTTCCAAACGTAGTAGTCCTCATACCCCGCAGTTTTATTTTTGGACAATGCAAACCACTCGTGTTGATCGCTAGTATGATTCGGAACAAAATCCAAAATAATTTTTATTCCAAGTTCATGGGCTGTCTTAAGAAGCTCTTCAAAATCACTCATAGTACCGAATTTTTCATCAATATCTCTGAAGTCGCTAATATCATAACCAGAGTCTACTCCAGGAGATTTAAAAATGGGTGAGAGCCATGTACCCGTTATTCCAGCATTTACCAGATGTTGTAATTTACTAGTAATACCCTTCAAATCACCCATCCCATCGCCATCACTATCTTGCATAGATCGAGGAAAAATCTGATAGAATGATGCATATTTCCACCAATCATCGTCGGCTGGAGAACTAACATTACGTATAACTTCAGCTTTAATAAAACTATGAAGTAAAGTAGTGCAAAGAATCACAATCTTTAACAAACTCATTGGTAATTACTTGTCGTCGACTGTATGAATAATAGAAAAGAGTCAATTATTGTGTAATTTGCAGGTATTTATGTAATGTATATAAATTGTAGATCGTATCTATTGATAGTACTTCAATAAAAAAAATACAAGAATTTTCAAGTTATGATAAACTAATAAGTTTAAAAATTTCCACAGAAATTATTACGACAACATACTTCAGACTTATTTAGAATCATCCTAGTTAGTATCATAGCAAGTTGAACAATGCAATAATTTGATTTTAAAATTTTTTATGGGAACACATCGGTAATAGAAGTGACTATTAGAGACAGTACTATGGTAATAATTTTGGACTGATTGATTGAAGGTCCAAATTTAGAGCTAGGAGACCAGGGTAGAGTGAGGCATCACGTGAAAATTCCTCTTACGTTCAGCTATCTTCTATAACAATTTTTTTCTCCCATTTTGTGTAAGAATAGGACTGAATTGTAACCATTGTCCGATCAGTATTAAGTTTTGATATGCCATATTGGCCATGCTTACTAAGCTAATTAAATAGAGTACCTAAATAAGCATCCAAATGCTTTGAAAGTTTCGAATGGGAGAATTTGTCAGATAGGTCCTGGATGTGATTTCTTTTAATACCTTATCATTAAAAAACGCAAAAAGTTCTCTGCTGAATTTCTGCTCTTACATTAAATGTGCATTCGTCTATCTGTCATAGAAATTCTGCTTAGGCTTTCTTCTTCCAAGAGGTTCAATTAAAGTTCATCATAGAGATTTTTGGCTAAACTAAATCCGTTAGAAATGACATTATATTGGTTGAGTTTCAAGAAAGTTTCTTAGGCACGAACTTTAATTGCACATTGGTAAAAATCAAGCAGTTTTATCTGTAACTAACTTTGAGCGTTGTGGGATTCGCGGAGAACTTGACCCCAAAAACCTAAGGGAATGACTGCATCGGTTTTAACACTAGAGATAAATCTGATGTTGTAGGTGCCCTGGAACTAGGACGCACTCGCTGAGCAGTTCCGAAACAAAATTCAACATAAAATATAATTATTTTATTTGTTTTAGTATTTTCTTTTGTATCTTTTAGTTAGTGCGCGTTAATATATGTATTTTGTCCGCCATATTAGATGTCGACTGACGCCATATCGCTTTTCCTGTTCTGCTCACTAAACTCTTTCACTTAATATATATATAATGAAGGAGTTTTAGAGGAATAGATGGTCTGCCATCTTGGGTCGGCTGCCATATTGAATTTAATATGACGTCAGACACCTTATTCTATTGTTTATACTCGTCAAACCGTTTCGTTTAATAAGCATATCGAAGGAAATCAAAGGAAAATGTACCAATACTATATTTTACTGTCACCACAAGCAAAGGCGTGTGAAAAGTATTTGCTAAATCGCATCGGGAGAACTGGTTTAAAATTCTCTTACATGATTGATTAGACATATCTACTAATTAATGGGTCCAGTTAAATAAAATCTTGTAAAAAGGTGAAAAATAAACGTTTTTGTTTTACCTTTATTTATTGCTGTTATTTTATGTAATCATTCTTGATTTGATAAATAGTTATACAGTTTATGAAAAATGTTTAGGAGTGTTATTTTTTATACGGTTTCCCTTTAATTAAAATGTACTCGTGAGAGATAAAATTTTGTGAAAAAAAGTGAAATAATAATTTTTAATTTGATAAAGATTGTGCTCGTGGGAGATAAAGGTTTATAAAAAAAAATGTGACAACAATTATTGTGAATTGAGATAATATTTTATGAAAAAAGGTGAACAAACAATACTTATTGATAATTGTTTTTAATAATTGTTTTCGTTGTGCTAGACATTTAAATTTTGTTTTACTGTGATTTTTTTTAATTATGCCGCTTGCTGAATGTATAGGCTTTATAAAATATAAATAAATATAAAAACGTTTATTACCTATAAAGGTACTTACTAATTATATCAATGGGTATATTATTTAGAAGGATCATAAAATAACCTTATATTCAAAATAATAAATTCAAAATTAAACACTTCATTTTTTATTTTACAAATTTGATTAAAATAAAATAGTAATAATAAAATAATATGTAAAGAAAAATTCTAAATAACTGCAAGCGGGATTGCCAAATGTTAAATGTATGCAAGGGTAGGTAGTGTATAGGCGCTGCAGAGCTGCATAACTGCTTAAAAAATTAGACATTTATGTTTATTGCGACCTAATTGCTAAAATTTATTAATATAACAATTTAGTGTATTTACATCACATCCGACGCTGATGAGCTTGCTGAATATCGCCCTTTGCTGGCCGTCCTATTTGGAGTAATAAACCAAGTAAATTCTCTTTTGTCGAGCTGGTTGCGGAATCCTTAACTGGGCCAGCAGGGTGGTTCTGTTCACCTCTGGAGCCGTGCTCGTTACCCTCAACATCAACATTTATTAGCATAAAACAGCAAATTTAGGGGGGTAATTTAGCTGCAAGCGTTGCGGACATTTCAGATAAGCTAATATGTTTTAAATAATTGTTTGTTTCAACCTTTACTTGATGAAAATTAACAATAATCTTGAATATTAAAATAAAATAAAACATAAATTTCCACTTATAATTTTATTTAATTCTTGACAACTTTCTATATCATTTAAAATAAACAACAATCTATCAAAATTTATAAAAACATTCATGCGATATTAATTATTGAATTAATTTATACCCACTACAGATTACCTCATACAATGAGGGAAAAATTTTGTTACTGTTGTAACGCCCTCGCCGGGACTCGAACCCTTGATCTTGGCTTTACGCGCGGGGGTGTGACAACAGTAACAAAAATTTTCCCTCATTGTATGAGGTAATCTGTAGTAGGTATAAATTAATTCAATAATTAATATGGCATTAATGTATTTAAATTTTACCTCTCCTAATAATCCTTCAAATATTTCAAAATATATAATCAATAATAAAGACAAAACGGAAAAAATCAATTTGTGTGGGGTTCATAAATTAAATTGAGATATTTGTATGGCAATATACATTAGACAGACAGGGAGAATATTTAAAGAAAGAACACAGGAACACATAATAAACTATAATGAAAAATAGACATTCATGAACCATATCAAAGACAATAAATATAATTTCAAAATTTTACATAGTCAGGAAAAAGGGAAAAGAATAGACATGCTAAAATCTTTAGAAATTAAAAAACATAAAAAACAACACAGTAATTTTAAATGAAATAGAAAATATTTACAACTCACTAATTTTAGATAAGGTAATAGAAAATTCTCCACCCTTAGAATAGATATAAATAAGAAAGAATTAATAATGTTAGATAAGGTAATAGAAATCTCCCCACCCTTAGAATAGATATAAATAAGAAAGTATGTAACAATCAATGTCGGAACTTCTTCTGAAGATAAGTGGGAATTTGTGTTTTATTTTATTTTACTATTCAAGATAATATGTTTCGTTTCTGCGCTTGTGGTAACACGCAGTTCGTTTCCATTGATAATGCATATGATAATTTTTTACATACGTTTTAGTGGTCCTTCGTGCAGTAGGTACCCGCCTATTATATCATATTAATGATTTTATTCACCTCAAGTGGAGATTACGAACTTTTGATGCAGATATATAATAGCTAAAGGAGAGTGGATATCTTTATTTCAACACCTGTGGTCTGTGTAAACTGTTGAGATTAGAAGCTGGAAGGGTTGTTATGTTCTTTGTATTGATGTTTCGTGTTGTCGCGTCGTGTGCAAATATCTAACGGTGTGATTGTTCAAGGTGATAAATGCATAATCAGGGATGTGGACGAATGTGCGAACGGGGTAGTGAGTATGGTAGGAATAGAGATAAGTTTATTCTTGAGAAATCTTTATTATACCGTAGTTTGTGGTTGTTGTGACGTTTTGATTATGTTCCTGTTCGGTTCGATACAATAGTGACAATCTGACAATAGATTGAGTTTATAGTTCGTTTTACGTGAAGAAAGTTTTCAAAACCCATATAATCAAAAAACTGCAAAAAAAAAAATAAAAGTCGCTTGTTGTCCAATACTATTGTGAAAGTACCAATTTAATACAGAAAATTTTCGAGTAACAATTGAATTTGTGGGTGCAATAAAAGATTCAATATAAATAACTTGTAAAGATTATGCGATGGGGTAGCTATGAAACATTTTTAATAATATAAAAGAAATAAAAATTGCTTTGTAATCTTTCAAAAAGAGATTTATTTACTACAATCGTTTCGGCATATTATGCCTTTATCGAGAGTACTTAGATAATACTAGAGTTTAATAGTGCGCACAGTCTTAAATATTATGCAACAATAACATACCTATAAATAACATACTATATATTATTGACGGAAAACCCTAAATATGTGTCTAATGATATATTATTTTTAAAATCTGAGTGTACATTGGTAATGTTTTCTTTTCGCTTAATTGATCCCTTAATTTCAAATTCTTCTAACAGGTTAAGTCTTTTGCCTTTCTGTTTGTTTTCTGTGCAATGCGTATTAAAGCCTGTGGCTTTTTCCCCTCATTAAAATCTTTTACATGTTCATTAAGCCTTAATGATAATTTTATGCCTGTTTGGCCTAAATAAAATGCGTTACAATGTAAATAATTGATTTTATATAGACCGCTTCTGTTGACCAAAGGTTGTGTTTCTTTATCTTTACCTAAGTTACATTCATGGAGGTGACATACTTTGCTTCCACTACGACTGATTTAGATAAGAAGGACATTTATATTTTAAAAATTGCAGATCAGGTCTTATATTATGATAAATCAGCAGAACTGATTTCCCTTCATAACCTTACTATTAATCATATTTCCACAATTTGTTAAAATTACTCCTTTTATGTTTTAAAAAGAGGATAAATCCGTTCATAATTTTACTATTCATTATAAGGTTGGTGGTAAGATATGCTTTAAGGAAGCTCGGAATATAAAATATAAAAACAATTACTTATGTACTAACAAACTTGAAACAATATAAATAAATACCTCAAACTATAAATGAAGATACTAAATACAAATATAACTATGGAATCAACAGAAACAACTACTCCGAGGGCTAATACCCCTACCTGCATTGAATTACTCTGTTGATTCCGATGGATTCTTAGACAAAGATATAACATATTGAAAAAAAGAAGGCATTAAAGTCCTTTTTCGTCTAAATTTTAAGAATCACAGATCTCACATTTTGAACACGTCCTACACAGTAGGCACAGCATACGGAAATTTTTTTTTTTCAATATGTTATATCTTCGCCTAAGAATCCATCGGAATCAATAGTGTAATTCAATGCCGGTAGGGGTATGAGCCCTCGGAGTAGTTACTTCTGTTGATTCCATATTTATATTTATATTTATTATATAGCTTGTAAAAGCCTTTCTGCCAGCGCCCACCTTACGAGACCCGATCGAAACCGGTCGTTGGTATGGCTTTCCGTACACTGTTCCTACTGTGTAGAACGCGTTCAAAATATGGGATCTGTGATCCTTAAAATTTAGACGAAGGACTTTAATGCCTTCTTTTTTTAAATAAATACATATATTGCAAATGTGGAAATTAACGATTGTATATAATTTACAACAGGGAAGAAATAATATCCCAAACAACATTTTCATTATATAATAAATATTGGAGACACGAAACTAGAAGTCTTTGTTATTCGATATCTAGGAACTAAGATAAATCAAGATGGAAATAGTGGTATAGACATAAAACAAAGTATAGAGCAAGGTGGAGTAGCTTTTAATAAAAATAAATCATAAATTATGTGAATTAACACAAAAATAAACATTAGAAACGTATCAACACTGGAAAAAATTGAGGACTTAGCATACGGACAGTTTTCAAGGAGATTGTAAATCTCCTATATACACTAGACCACAACTGTGTTCCAAATTAATTTGACACAGTAATTTCTGTAGATTGTAAGTAAATAAAAACTGGATAACTGAATTTACTATTGAATTTAATGAAACACTAAAAACTTGAATTACAACAACTAAATACAAAAAGGGGAAATATCGATAAAACAAGATGTATAATTAGGTGATGAAATGAATTATTTCATCGGTGCACAGATGTGCCACTTCTTTTGATTCCTATGGGGGAATCGGTGCAATAAACGGACTTCGTGTTTTAATTGTTTATTACACCCAACTATTTACAACTATATACACTAATTTTACATGAACGTCGTGACTGCTACTTATTTACGAAGATTAAATTATTATGATGGATTGATTGAACTATATGTTATTGCTACTTTACGTTTATAGAGATCTTGCTGTAATTGTTGCTATATGTTATATGTACTAAAGATGATCTCTCCTAAACGTCTAATTTTTGAATGAATGAATTGAATGAACTGTTCTTGAATGAATGAATTGATTGGAACTGTTCTTGAAAGAATGAATTGATCTGTGCTAACTGTCTTAAGTTAACTATCTGTGTTATCTATACTATATATGAATTTAAGAACCGCCCCTAGAGGAGGGGTGGTTTCGATGCACCGACACTTGAAACAACAAAACAAACAAAAAGGATGGAGAACCGTAAATACAAAAAATGCAACATTGTAATCTATGTGTCGGTGCATCATCTACGTCCTCGAAATGGACCGATGGGTCAACAAATTACCCCCAATAAATGTATAAACCAACTTAAACTCTAGATGCACATTTGAACACAAAGAAAAAATAATACAATGGGAGACGGCAATACTAAAAAGGGAAAAAATACGATACATACTATTATAAAACCATAAATGGCAGAAGAAAGAAACGGACAGCAAATGCACATGATAACACAACAAAAATTTGAGACGTAAAAAATGCGTGACCGACAAGGCCAATAAATTACAAACAAAAATGGAAAGATAAATCCGAACACAAGATATTGTGCGTTCGACAAAGGTCGCTACCCGAATCTCTCGTAATACAATGGCAACAACAGTTTAAAAGTATTTGATCCTCATTACCAGCAAATACATACACAAGCGAATTCAAATAGTAGGTATCTAGAAAGTAGAAATTTCTCATTGTCAAACTACCGACCGGATGGGACCGGACAAAGTGAGGAAGCGTGAAAGCGTGTTCATATTAAATCTTGCTTCGAAGGACCACCTCAGATATTGAGGAAAACGATATTGTGTTTGTTTTACTATATTTATTTGCATTAATTAAAAATCTTCACTTTAACTATCACTAATTATTATATAAAAGCAAAAACTTATATTTAAGTATAAAACTTAACTAAATAAAAATCTACGATTATGTTTTGCTATCGAGTGGTTCGGTCGGTGGTTCTATTTCATCTCTTATTTTTAACGTTCGTTTCTATGTCCTCAAGAGCCCTTACCGTTCTCACGCACTTATCTCCTGAAGACATAAAACAGACCATCTCGACAGCATTAGAATTCGCATGACAACTAACATGAACGCTTGACAAATTTATGACTTCCTTAAACGATAATTTGGAGACTAAACACAAAGAACCATAAACTCCGACCCGATCGGTCAATTTTATGACTTTATACCTACGTGCAAAATGCGGTATTATAGTTATCAGAAAGCTGGTTACAAGAATCGAATGAATGTTGTCTTATTACCTATTAGGTATGATACCAATACCGACTAGTTTTTGCCGGTTTATTTGAAATAATGTAAATATGTTAAAAAATATATAAATGAAGTTATTGCAACAACCCAAACACGTATATATATATATATAAAAGACAAAATTGACGAGTCGTTTTGACCGAAGGGTCATCTTGAAGAGTATTCTGAGTTGTGTTCTGTTGAAAAGTTTCTAGTGTTAATTTTTTCGTTAATTAAAATAATTTATATCAATATGTTTCATATACCAATCACCACCAAATGCCTTGAAAAATAAATCATTTTTGTGCTCGCAATCTGTTAACTTAAGGATTCGCAAAAGATTATTAAAACTGTATGTTCGGACCATGGATAGAAAGGTATTATAAGGAGAAGGAAAACAAAGGACGTTACCGAAGTCAATAAGGTAAAGGAGAAATAGGTTGATAGAACACTTTTTGAGGCATGAATGGCTAGTTAGGGATATATTAGAGGCAGAAATTGGAGTAGAAAAAAAAATACCCTTCCGTTAAAAGCCAAACTAAAATAAGTTTCAGAAAGACTAGAGTCAAGTTAAAAGCCAAACTAGAACGAAATTTGGAGTATCAAAAAGACTAGAGTCATATTTATGGTATAGTACAGATATTTTAAAGAGGGACATTATTACATTCGTGCACTACTTCCCAAGACACGTAAATGGAAAAGGAAACAGAAAATAAAGTATATCTGATATATTTTCTGAAAGTCACACAAGATATAACAAATTTAACATGGTAACAATGTAGGTATATTTTAAGATAACAGTTAAAATGTTAGTAAAGTCAATTTAGAATATCTAAATAACAACAACATTGTTAACAAAAACTAAAATACTCCATCATAGACCATGCTGAATTATTTTATTCTGATTTTGCCAATATTGCTTCGTGTGCATCAATACTTATGCTTCCTGGTAAGAGAATATCCCTGAAATAATGATAAAGCCGTAATAAATTTACTAAATTTCATAAAAGGCATTATATCTTGTAAAACTAAAAAAAAATGAATCAAATATTTTTTACAGCTGTTTATATAAAACAACCTTTCGATCACTCTGTGTCTTTAGTGAAACAATTTATTTAATTTTTCACATCTTACCCTTCTTGTTTCGTTGAGTTGAGATTGGATAACACTACTGTAAGGTTCCCAGTGATAGACGTAAATGAAGATAGTGACACTGTAGCAGATTCATCTCCAACATTAAATATAAAAGCGTAAGTAGCGTTACCAGCCAATTCCCTTGTAAATGCTAAAACGTAGGTGTCTAAAACCTCTATGTTCAAATTTCCATAAATCAAAGTGTTTTCTTTTCTCAATTCCACTAGAGATTGGTAAATATGAAAATGACTTTTTACTCCATCTACACTTTGTAGTGCAAGATTGTTTGTTAGATATTTAGAACTGACGGGCAACCATGTTTTATTTGCTGTGCTAAATCCTGCGTTAAATGTAGAGTCCCATTGCATCGGAGTCCTTTGGAAATCTCTGCTTGAACTCTGCCAATTTGATTCGAGCCCATTGCAAGCGCTTGGATCTTGTCCATCTTCCCATGATACTTCTCCATTTTCCATTCCAATTTCTTCTCCATAATAAGTGACAACTATACCTGGTAGAAGTGCTTTCAGCATATTGTACCCGTCTGAATTCTCAACCCCATAATGGGTGGCTATTCTTGGTTTATCGTGATTTCCCAACTAAAACGCAAAACATATATATGCAATAATACGATATGTTATAAATAACCGTTTTTTTATTCTCATTCACGAAATATCAGCTAATAAATTCATTAAGACAACAAAGATTCAAAAAAACAACTACGGCGCTTAAAAATATCTTTGTAATATATCTTACCACCCAATTGGCGACGTATCTGCTTGGCATATTTTCAAACCAAACCTTTATTAATGTAACTATTTCATCGGCAGTACTGCTGTTTGTCAGATTGGATATAAGGAAGAAATTAAAAGCGAAATGAGCTCCATCATATGTGTCATTGCCATAAAATGGTATAACGACGTTTATATTTGCATATGCTTCGGTCATGATCACCCTATCGAAACAGACTTTGTCAATTACACATTCATAGTAACAAGAACGTTATCAATATTAGTAGCCATATAAAAATTGTCAATTCATTTTCATGATAATAAAACAAAAATTCCAAATTATTAGTATGGCTACAAAGCAAACTAGTTTCACAATCTGTTCCCATATTTAAAAATTAACTTTCTTTATTAAAAAAAAAAAACGTGAATTATGGATAAGTACAGTAAACGCCATCTGTGGAAGATTAATTCCAATTGTGAAACACAAAAATGTTTAAGAAGCACCTTTTTTAAGTAAGGATATCAACTTCTGAAACTGAATCTACGGCGTAACTTCCTACGTGATAGGTAACCATAACTAAGTAATAGAACAAAAAGATGCTCTTAGTCGGTAATCTGTCATAACTGTCATACATGGATGGCGACTTCAAACTCTTTGTTTCTCATTATTAGTTAATAAGTTGAAAGTAGAATAAGATCTTATTATTATAGCAGTTCTCTACAGATGGCGTTCGCTACGCTGTCTGTACTTATAAATTGAACGCTGTTTAATGGTAGCAAGTATGTTGGTATGTCGTATATCAAATCAATAAGTGCGAAATCGTGATCCACATCTGACAGTTTAGACACAATACCGACCAATAACATCTTGTTCTACGAATTGTGAAAGATTTGTTAAATGTCAATGGTTAAAGGATTTAAAGGCGTCTGCGATTTTTCATCACATGTTGTTGATAGCAGAAAACTTTATGCCTTAATGAATCAAAAATGAATATAATTTGCTAGATTTCTACTACTGCCACATTGCTGTTACCTTGTATCACCACCATTCTTTGTGTTGTAATTGTCAATAAGTTCTCTCCACTGATAAACGAGTTCGTAATTTTCTGGTTGATTCTTAGTATAAATATGGTCGAGACGTTTGTAGTCATAGACTTCATAGTCTTCATAATTATCAACGAGTGGTTCATCTCTAAACTCGGCATCTTCGTAGAAAAAGAGGACTGCATCAACTCTGAACCCATCTACGCCTTTGTCTAACCAAAAGGTTAATATGTCCTTTAAAAAAATAAAGATTTTTAAAAAATTGATCTTGAAGTGTTTAAAGAGAAACAGTAATAACTTACTTCCAATTCTTTTAAAACTGCAGAGTTTCTAAGGTTTAAATCAGGTTGAGCAGTGGTAAATTGATGAAAATAAAATTGGCCTCTCTCATCCACGTATTCCCAGGCAGAGTATTTGAATTCACTTAACTTTATGAAAATAGAAATTTAACTATGAAATACCTAAATTTCGCTAAAATGATTATTTAAACGAACAGTGTCTACCTACTATTAATTTCGAAATTCAAAATAACAGTTATTAATGCAAACAGCCTCAAAAGACTCTTTGTGTAAAAACTTTCAGATTTTGAAAGTTGCGAACAAATAGTTACAGCTATATAATATTTTAAATTTTATTCTATGTTTTTTACACATCAATTGCCGGAAGCAATTTCAAACAATACTTAACTCAGCGGAAGCAATTTCCTCTACTAAAACAGTTAATAATACCAAAGGAATGTTAGAGAAGTACTAGTTATATTCGCAGCCTGAGGGTTCATAAATGGTTACTTTATAATTAACAATTAAGACAAAGATTTAATAAGACACTTTGGTTTTTTATGCGTTAACAGTTCATCTATAAATATGTATAAAAAATATTTAGGCTGTATATGCAGAACACCTATTAATAAAGATTCAATTGAAAAATGAGAATAGTATAGTTACCCAGTTGTTGGGGGGTACTGATGAATTATAGCCGCTTCTCCACATGTAATAGTCTTCATATCCGGCAGTTTTATTTGAGGATAACAAAAACCAGTCGTGTTCTTTGCTGGTATGATTTGGAACAAAATCCAAAATAACTTTTATGCCAAGTTCATGAGCTGTCTTAAGAAGCTCTTCAAAATCACTCATAGTTCCGAGATTTTCATCAATTTCTCTGAAATCGCTAATATCATAACCACCGTCGACTCCAGGAGATTTGAAAATTGGTGAAAGCCATGTTGCCGTTACTCCAGCATTTACCAGATGTTGTAATTTACTAGTAATACCCTTCAAATCACCCATCCCATCACCATCGCTATCTTGGAATGTTCGAGGATAAATCTGGTAGTATGATGCATATTTCCACCAATCATCGTTGGCCGTAGAGCTAGCATTGAAGACAACTTCAGCTTCAATGAAACTATGAAGTAAAGTAGTGAAAAGGATCACAACTTTCAACATACTCATAATTACGTTTCGTCGACTGAATTATTGACAATAATCAATAATTGAGCTGTTGGCAGGTATTTATATTAGGCGAAATGTAGAAATAAAAATATTAAATCATATCTGTCTAAAGTACTTCAACACAAAAAAAATGGAATTTTGTTCATGTTTTGATAAAAATGATTGCTTTAAGGACCTCCGTAGAAATAATAACGACAACATTTTCAAGTTATCTAGACTCATACTCATTAGTAGAACGGGAGGATGAAGAATACAATAATTTTATTTTCAAAAATGCAAACACAAAGGTAATAGAAGTGATTATCGGAGACAGTAATATGTTAATAATTTAAAAGTAGAATGCCAGACATGGTATCACATGAAAGGATTCTGTTTTCCCAAAAAGAATTATTTTTAATTTTAAACTTCATACTTTTTCGAAAATCAAACAATCTTAATCTTGAGTTTTATAAATGTTCAAGGAAAAATCAAATGATATACATATTATTAGCCAAATACTCGACTTAGAAATCCGGGATGAAAGCTAAATTTTAAGAATGTTCCCATTCGAAAGGTCAGTTTTGACCAATTAATAATCAATCAAAAGGACTGTCGGACGTTTATTGGTGCCTAAACAAAAATAACAAATGGTATTTAAAATAGAACCCTTCGAAATGTATAAAGAGCGAATTCATAAATACCATAACAACATTAAAGTTCAACGTCGCTATATTAATAGTATCGCGAGGTATGACAGTTTGGGGAAGACTCTGACGACTGGCAACACTTATTAGGACGTTTAAGAACATTTGATATCAATCTTCGGAACACAACCATTATAAAGAAAAACTGCACAAATTCATGTCATTCGCATTTAATAATTGCAACATGATTCTGTGATACATTAACGAATTCTCGAAGTCACTTTCATTCTGTCTGGAACTCGATGTCATATAGTATGTTGTCCAGATCGCAAATTCAAGGCATCGAAAAGCTTCGAAAGTTTCAATAGCAGAATTTACATTTTGGAGCTTCTGAAATCTGGAAGTTTTACTTCATTTTCAACATTTGAGCAGTTCCGACCAAACGTTTTACAGCGCAGTTTCAACAAAAAGTACGTACCATCGATGATCAATGGGTTAATGAGAAGAAAATCCAAAGACCTTTTGAATAACTCCAGAAACGTAACATAATCCACAGCGATAGAAGTAATATGAATTCTAACTAGCTCTAAAGAAAGATTTGTGCACACAATGACTTTTGAAAATTTCTAATTATAGTTTTTAAACAATGGGTAAACAGCGTTCAATGGAATAAAATAATAAATAAAACACCCGTTTAAAAACAAACTTTTATGTAGACCATGTCTTGAAGTGAGTAAAGTAAGTATATTTTAATCGAAAAACAGAAGGTAATAAAATCATTTTTTGTCTAATTATAAAAGGATCACAGATCCCACATTTGGAACGCGTCCTACACACAAGGTACAGCGAACCGAAAGCCATATCCCACGACCGATTTCAACCTATCGGGTCTCATCAAGTGGGCGCTGGCAGAAAGGCTTTTACAAGCTGTATAATAAATATAAATGTGGAATCAACAGAAACAACTGCTCCGAGGGATAATGGGATATGGCTTTCGGTGCGCTGTGCCTACTGTGTAGGACGCGTTCAATTGGGGGATCTGTGATCCTTTATAATTAGACGAAAAAGGATTTTATTACCTGCTTTTTTTGAATTGTTATCTTCGTCTAAGAATCCATCGGAATCAACAGTGTAATTCAATGCCGGTAGGGGTATTAGCCCTCGGAGTAGTTGTTTCTGTTGATTCCACATTTATATTTATTATACAGCTTGTAAAAGTATACTTTATGTGGGATTATTTGTTTTTTCACGCGAATTGTAAAGAAGGTACAATTTTCGGAATATTCTTATTTACCAACCATTCGTTGTCCAATGAAATTAATTTGAATCCAATGCTTTCATAAATATTTAGCACTTCATACTTTTTGAAAATCAATATGCCTATTTTATTTGTTTTAATGCAAGGCTTATATAATAGCTTTCTTTCTAAAGCGTTTTTTATTTATTTTGTATTTTATTTTCTTCTTTTTAGTTGGTACACCTTATCATACTCTATATACTCACCGAACACTTCTAATTTCATACCCACATAAAGGGAGTTTTAAAGAAAGTAGGTACAATACAATATTCTATACTAGTTGAACCCGTCCATGTTTGGACACTCAATATTTTATCAACTCAATCGGTTGAAGGGAATTGATTTTAAATTCAGTTTCAGATTTCACCCATAAATGCGTAGTAACCAATAGGTGACGTTGAAATGATAAAAGCTTCTAAAAATAGATTTCTTTTGATATCGTTGTGATTTGATATCATATCAGATGTTAATTATTTTCATTAAAAGATGTACTTGTTAAATATAATAATTTATGAAGAGGTTAAAACAATTGTATCTATTTATTTAAATTGCCATCCGGTTTTGCTTTGATTAAGACTAATTTGGTAGAAAAATGTGCTCGTGGGAGATAAAATTTTATAAAAAAAGTGATATACAATCTTTCTTGTTAATTTGATAAGATATTATGCCCGTGGAAGATAAATCTTTATAAAAACGTGAAATAAATTTTGGTATGTTGTTTTACTTTATTTATTATGCAACGGAAAATGTAAGTTAGTAAATTAATCATTTAATTAAATTTTCATTCATTACTTATTTTTATCCATTTCTTGAAATTATATTCAAAGTTGTTTATTTATTCAACACGATAAAGTATAAATGTCCATATTCAAAATTTCTGCATGATTGAATGGCTGCACTCGAATTCGTCCCCACAAAGTAGGTACTGCTGGGAACGGTTGGTAATTATGAAAAGTAAATACACGAATTCGTACCCGCAACAGTTTTATTGGAAATTACCAGAAAAACACAAAATAAAGCAGAGTAACATACATGGTTACCATGTATCATCGAATTATATTTCTTTTTGTAATACTTTTGTAAGTTAGAATAAAAGACAGTGGTAAATATCACATATGCATTTTATTTTGTCAAAATGTAAAAATGAAGTAACAATAATATTAAATAAATGTCAGAAATCACAGCATATAGCCACATTTAAGCCTTACCAAACCTTACAGTTTTAAGTAGGTAAGTTTCTTAACGATACTGATTTAACATATCGTAAACCCCTTCCTGAAACCGGTTCATGTTGCCGATAGGGCATATCAATAATCGACTATTATAATTATCCAATAAAACGTTGTTATTTATTTTACCCCTTCTTAAGTAGGGCAACAACAACAAATATATAAATAACTTTATTTTTGTCAAACCTCTAACAACATTTTTAAGTAAATGCAGTTTATTTTATAAAAGTATCCTTCTAAAAATCTTTCAGAACAGAAAATGTTAGGGTGGGTCGAATAAAATTAAATTCAGATATAGCAACGCTGCCATCGTTTTTTGGGTAATAGGGCGTAAACCGTAGGAGCCAATTCGTGTATAATTAAGAAAGGATTGCTTTTCGAACGGGGACGAATCCGAGTGCACCGAGACTTTTGCTTTCAAAAAGACTGTAGACAGCATTAAATTGTTCTTTTTAAATACAATACATAGAATACAAAAATAAGAGCCTTTTCTGATTCATTAGATAATATTATATATTTCTACCTCTTCATTTGTTTTACAACCAAAGCAAACAATAAACACGTGATAATAAAGCTGTTTTCTGTCCTCAACGTATTTTCAAGAAGATAATTTAAAATTATTTGCTTATTATTTAAACCAAGTAGTTAATGTGTTTCAAAAATTGCGATGCTGTAGAATCTTGATAAGTTATTGTTCCTTTTATCTTAAGTTATTCTGAATGCTCTTCTATATAAAAAACGGAACTTCAATAACTAAGTTGAAAGTAAAAATTAGATGTTTTGTTTATTGTATTCCCATTTAGGTATTAGTGAGTTTTAAAATTTCCTTAATTTAAGCCAGTTTTGTGTGAAGAACTGAACGATAAAACTTTTTAACTTTTCCCTTGAACTTTAATTTACAAATAAATTACTCGGGTTCTACAGTGTATTCATTTTAGGTAGCATTAGAGCTTGATTAAGAAAAATATTTTTATCAAATTTAGCATATCGCTTATAGGTAGCTTTACCATCCACCCAAATATAAAATTCCTCACACACTGAAGTTTTATTCAAAGACAGTTGAAACCACTCGTATTCATCGCACATACGATTTGGCACAAGATCCATTACAATTTTTAATTTCAATTTAGTGGCGATAGCTATTAACTCTTGAAGTCTTTCAATGTTACAAACTGTTCGTCGATAGTTCTGTAATCACTTCTATCATATCCAGCGTCCACTCCTAGCGATTAATCAATTTCGAAGATTCATATCGCCGTTATACCGGCATTAACGAGATGATCAAACTTACTTATAATGCCTTGCAGGTCACCGATACAATCAATGTTGTTATATTCGAACAATTTTTGGGTAAATATAGTCGGTTGTTGCCACCATTCGTTTTGGATTCAGACCGAGCTTCGTAAATCACTTTGAAAATAACAAAGTTTGATAAAATAAATAAAACAGAAATAATATTTATTACCATAATTCGTGTACATTTCCAAATAAGGCATTAACTCTTAATGTATCCCAGGTTGATAGGAAGGGCATTTATATTTTGAGTATTGTATTTCTGATTTAATTATGATAACTTAGCTTAATTATATTTACACAATATCTTGAAGTTGAAGTAGTCCTTTTGTATTTTAAAAGTGGATAAGTAAGTTTGTAATATTTTCGTCAATATAAGGATAGTGATAAGATAGGTTTAATGAAGTTTCGACGTCTAAGTTGATAATGAAGATAATGGTATAAATATGAAAATAATTTATTATGTACTAAAAAAGTTATAAAAATTAATGAAGTTTGGTGAAGACTTAGGTCAAATATTAATAAAACACCAATTTGGTTAATTTCCATATAATTGTATAATCACTTAACACGCGTTTCGTGCGCACTGCGGCTTCTTCATGTAAAACTTCTGAAGAACCGCAGTGCGCGCGAAACACGTATTAAGTGGTTATATAATTATATAGAAATTAACCAAATTGTTGTTTTATTAATATTCATAATGAATTTCCATCAAGTAAATGTAGATTTGATTATATATACTTAGGTCAAACCTAGAATAGACTACAGTTGTTCCGCGGGGGGGACCATAATGCGTGCAGTACCTTACGGGACATGTAAATTAAAAACAAAGAAACAATAAACTAAACTGTATTCTCATATATTTCCCAAAAACTACATAAGATGTAGAAAATTTTAGATAGTAATAGTATAGGTACATTTTTAGATATTAGTTAAAATGTTAATAAAGTCAATTAAGAAAATACAACTAATAATAACATAATTAACGCAAACTATAAATGTTCCATTATACTATAATAATTATTTAATCATGATTTTGCTACAATTGCTTCGTGCGCATCCATGCTTATGTTTTCTGCTGAGAGAATATCCCTGAAATAATAATAAAATTATAATAAATTTAGTAAACTT
Source organism: Agrilus biguttatus (assembly GCA_963921985.1). NCBI lineage: Eukaryota > Metazoa > Arthropoda > Insecta > Coleoptera > Buprestidae > Agrilus > Agrilus biguttatus. The sequence continues at coordinate 13,296,632 of OY998119.1, read as the reverse complement.
CACAAAATACATTATATCATGTGGTGTAATATATAAATGCACCCAATATTATTTGCAACTATTTAAATAAATCAACCTTTTGGTAGCTTGCGAATTTTGTAAAACAATTTTTTTTCATATATATTGCTTGTTAAAACTCATAAGACAAAATAAAACATTTAATTTCACATGCCCTAGTGGAAAAAAAATTTAATGCCCGCAACACCCAAAGGGTGCTTTTCTTTTGACTTTAATGGCGAAACCAACGGACCACCCGTGCCTTAAGAGTCTGAATAAGTCCAAGCCCTGATAATAATGGTAATAATTTCACACATAATCACATCTTACCCTTCGTTTTTCGATGAGTTGATACTGGATATAACTACTGTAACACTTTCAGTGATAGACGTAAATGGAGATAGAGACACAGTAGCTGATTCATTTCCTTTATTAAATATAAAAACGTAGGTAGCGTTACCATCCAATTCCCTCGTAAATGCGAAAACGTAGGTGTCTAAAACCTCTATGTTCAAATTTCCATAAATAAGTGTATCTTCTTGCCTCAATTTCATTAGGGATTGGTAGATATGAAAATGGCTTTTTACGCCATCTACACTTTGTAGTGCAAGATTATTTGTTAGATATTTAGAACTAACGGGCAACCAAGTTTTATTCGCTGTGCTAAATCCTGAATTAGCTGTAGAGTCCCACTGAAATGGAGTCCTCTCGAAATCTCTGCTTGTCGTCTGCCAATATTTTTCGAGTCCATTGCAAGCTTTTGGATCTTGTCCTTCTTCCCATGATACTTCACCATTTTCCATTCCAATTTCTTCTCCGTAATAAGTGACAGCTATACCTGGTAGAAGGGCGGTCAGCATATTATATCCGTCCACATTCTCAACCCCATGACGGGTGGCTACTCTATCTCTGTCGTGATTTCCTAACTAAAACAGAAAAATGAAGAAATATTTACTATTTATTACATGTCATAGATAAAGAAAAAGCAACAAGTATAAATAACTGGTTTTTTAACTCGAAATAATGTCAAATATCCCATAAGTTTCACGTTACTATTAGACGGAAAAGCAGTTTGTGTGTTCAAAACAATAAAGGTTCAAAAAACCAAATATTTCACTTAATGCAACCTCGATGATAATTCTTACCACCCAATTAGCTACAAATCTGCTTGGCATATTTTTAAACCAATCCTTTATAACTGTAACAATATCACTAGCAGTGCTGGTGGATGTAACATTGGTTATAAGAAAGAAATTAAAGGCAAAATGAGCTACATCAGTTGTGTCATTACCATAATAATCCATGATGATGCTTATATCTGAATATGCCTCGGTCACGATCACCCTATCGAAACAGTAAACATCAATGTAAATTGAAGTATTATCAGTAACCATATAAACAAAATTGATTCATTTTCATAAAAATAAAAGAAAGTCTACCACTATCTTCACTTACAAGAGAAATAAGGAAGGATTGGTATTATTGCGAATTTTAGAATATTATTCTCCAAATATAAGCTCTAACATACTATCATAGTACGTGGTATATTGGTAAAAGCAAGCTGCGCTCATATTTAAAAATAATGAAATGTAAAAAACTTTTTTCTAACTACTGAATCTAAATAATAATAATACGAACAAAAATAAGTTCTTGGTTAAGTAGTTTATCGAAGCTACTAGACATGGATCGCGATTTCGATCTTATTAGATCTCAGCAGCGTGCTGATGAGATCTAATAAAATCGAAATCGCGATCTAACATTGTCTAACATTATGAAATACGGCAATAGAAGCAAAAGAAGGTAGATGGCGACGTACTACCAGATCAACATTTTAATAATAATACATTTGTGGTAGCAGATCTGATTGACATCTATGATGTGTCTTCAGTTATTGTTGATAGCAGTACTTATAAAACCAAGGCTCTCTAACGAACCAAAAAGGACATAATTTACTAGATTTGGAAGAAGAAACTTTTACGATACGATTAATTATACCTTCCTTTTATTGTTTTATATATAGTGGTGTTTACCTAGTATCACCACCGTGATCTCTTGTATAATTGTCAACAAGTTGTCTCCACTGATAAACCATATCGATATTTTCTGGTTGATCCTTTATATAAATATGCCTGAGACAGTCGCTATCATAAGATTCGTAATTTTCGTAATCATCAATGAAGGGTTCATCGTTGAATTCAGAATCTTCGAATAAATAGGGAATTGCGTCAACTCTGAACCCATCTACGCCCTTATCTAACCAAAAAGTCAGTACATCCTTAAAATAAATCATTTTTAAGTAATGAATCTTAAATAAACTGTAGGGTAACAGTAATTACTTACATTCATTTCTTGTACAACTTTAGGATTACTGAAGTTTAAATCAGGTTGAGCAGTGCCAAATGCATGGTAATAATATTGATCCCTTTCGGCCACATATTCCCAAGCAGAATAATAGAATAGACTCAGCTTTATGGAAATACGAATTTTTCAATTATGAATTACTTGAATCTTATAAAAATTATTATATAACCGAACTTAATATTCAAAATAATAATTATTAACGCAGACAGCCTCAAAAAATATCCAACCCTATTATAAATTGACTGTTCTGATAAAGACATTTGGATGTTTCAAAAATAAATACTCTAAATTCACAACCATTGATTCAAATAATTTCAAAACAATACTCAATTTATCGAAAACAATTATTTCTTTAATGGCAATATTTTATAATATAAATAGAATTCACACCGTCAGAGTTCCGTACCATAATTTTATCGTAAATAATGAAAAAATACAAAAGAATTGCTTTTAAATGTTTCAAGGTTTTATTGTATAAACTCTACATATGTTTTGGGTGATTAGCCCTTTCAAGAGTAATGTGTAACACATAACGCTTGAAAGGGCTAATCACCCGAAACATGTAGAGTTTATACAATAAAACTTTGAAACATTTAAAAGCAGTTCTTTTGTATTTTTCCATTATTTCTAAAATGTTTTACAAATATATCACCGATGAATCAATCTCTTTTATTTTATCGTAAAGCCTAGTTAGTAGTCACCATGATGAAAGAAATTAACTATAATAAAGTAACTGCCTACTCAATCCAATATTTAAAGAAATTAAAGTTGTCAGGCCCTAATTCTACACAAAATTAGACATTTTTACATTACTTGCTCCATGAGACTTTCTTCTGCGTTAAATGTTAACATTGTGGGTCAACGGGATTTTCCCTACTTACAAGTTAATATCATAATCATAAACTAATGTAGAACATCATCACCGTCAACTATGTTTCTAATATTTTTGTTACATTAAATTTTGCTAAAAACAATTTCTGAACAATACAATTAAAAATAATTGTTAATATCGAAGGAATATTTTAAATATATTGCTTGTAGTAAATATAGGAAAATGTGTTCCAATATTCCTTTATAGGGTGGACATAGTAATATAAAAATTGTAACAGTCGTACAACTTTAACTATTATTAATCAAACGCTGTTTATTTATGGAAATGCAAACAGTAAGTCGACAATATTATGCTTACCCAGTTGTTGGGGGGTAGTGTTGAATTATAGCCGTCTTTCCAAACGTAGTAATCCTCGTACCCCGCAGTTTTATTTTTGGACAATGCAAACCACTCGTGTTGATCGCTGGAATGATTGGGAACAAAATCCACAATAACTTTTAAGCCAAGTTCATGGGCTGTCTTAATAAGCTGCTCAAAATCACTCATAGTTCCAAATTTCTCATCAATTTCTCTATAATCGCTAACATCATAACCAGCGTCAACTCCAGGAGATGTGAAAATTGGTGAAAGCCATGCAGCTGTTATTCCAGCATTAACCAGATGTTGTAATTTACTAGTAATACCATTCAAATCACCCATCCCATCACCATCACCATCTTTGACAGATCGAGGATAAATCTGGTAGAATGTTGCATATTTCCACCAATCGTCCTTTGCTGTTGAGCTAACATTATAAATAACCTCAGCTTCAATGAACCAATGAAGTAATGTAGTAAAAAGAATCAAATTTGTTACCACACTCATAGTTACGTGTGGTCGATTGCAAAAATAAATTGAGTAATTTAGAGGTAGCATATATATATATTAGGTGAAATTAAAAAAAAAATAACTTACATCATATCTCTCTACAGTGCCTCAATAGAAATAATAATAATAATAAAGGTTGAAGTAATGATAAACTGATTTAAGGACTTTCTTTGAAATGATAACGACAACTTCAAGTCGTATTACACTCATAGTCTTTAATGGAGTGGTAGGTTGGAAAATTGAATAATTTGATTTACAAAAATTAATTTAAACACAAGGGTAATTGCAGCGATCAATGATAGTAAATGGTAATTGTAGAGGTAGGAAACTAGGGTAGTGTGAGGTATCACACGAATGAATTGTGCATCCTATTTACTAAAAATAAATTTTAATTTTAAGTCTCATACATTTTTAAAAACCTAAATATATTAACTAATTCAAATAGATTGAATATTTCGTAAATGTTAATGTATTTTTTGTTTTTATTGTATTCATTATCCGCTCTTAAAGTTTTCTAAAATTTCTCCTGCTCCTAATGAACAATCTGCCTAGTGATAACATTACCAATTAAGTGTTTTCACTGACATATGTTTCCTTTCGTAATTGAATTGATTTAGACATTGTACATTTGTATGAAGATCGACAGTAGGTACTTAATGAATTTTCATAAAAAGAGTATTAAGCTAAACTTCTGTTCACGAATTTGTTCATTTGGAAACTATAACATACAACGCAATTCTACAATAAAAGTGTATACAATCTCACCGACCTTGACACGACACCAACCTGTCAAAAAAACACAAATTCTATTGTATTCATGGTACAAGTGCTCACTTTTTACGTATAAATTAAATTATCGTTTTATATGAACACAATAATTTGTATATTCTATATTTATCTCGGAAAATTATTTTACTGACACGAATTTAAATTAATATTTCTTTCACGATTCTCTTCGTACTGTTTATACAAATTGAAATATTAAAGGAGATATTGTATTTACTAGCAAGTTCATTTAATTGCTTGGTTGTGTTATTATGAATAATATATGTTTTATTGAATATTTCCAACTTTTCAAATTATATCTAATTGTAAGATAAGTGAACGTCCCAGAAATATGGCAATTTAAATTATATTAGTTTTTATGCACATGCAGAAATAGAATCTTAATAGTTTAGATATTGAGCTATAATTTTCTGAGAATCATACAAATGCATCAATAGTTATTATCTATACAACTATACATCTATACGTATAAATAAAATTGGAGTGTCTGTTTGTAATATTAAAATAAAGACTTTTTACTAAATGCATATGGATGTATGCACGGTACATATATCAAAATACATTTTTTTTTTAGTTTTTGTCTGTGTGTTCCGGCTAATCTCTAAAACGGCTGAACCGATTCTGACGAAACTTTCACTGGCAGATAACTAATGTAATAAGGAGTAACTCAGGCTACTTTTATTTTAGAAATTCATAACTATTTATTAATAACGATTATTAAATTTAGAAAATTTGATTCAATTCTTTCAAATTTTTTTCCAGTCATTCTCAGTTTATTTGGATAAGGTTCATTAAAAGGTCTGCAAGTTCTTCATGTAATTTTTCCACATTCACCATGAAAATGAAATACATTTAAAATATCTTGATTGCTGTAGTAGTAGTAGTAATCTAAATTACTCATTGTGGATGCTTTATTGCAACAATTCAAAATTGTGGATCTGGAAGACAGCATGCGCTTTCTGACACTTAACGACAAATGATTGTTCAGTTGTTTCGAAATCACAGCACACTGCTTTCATTAACATTATACGTATGCAGTACAAAAAAAGCAATATTTTCACAAATTGTAAATTTTCTCAAAAAGTATAAACAAAGGTATACGATAGTCCCATATCAATAGACGACAAATTTAATGAGGAATTCGAATTTGCAGTCAAAAATGGGTCATTCTATTAAAAAAAAATTGATTTATGTCTCTTTGAAGTTGACTAACTTTGACCACAAAATTTGAACACCCTGTACATTTTAGTTAAACACCACATTTTTTTTTCGATAATGGGAACAGTTATAAATAATTGTTACGAGTTATAAAGCAAAATATCAAACATTAATTGTATATATAGCCCGGTTTTTTAAATGTTAACGTGCAAATGTCAAAAAATTTGAAAAAAATTAAATAACTCAAAATCCATCAATATTTTCGGGGTGGTGCCTCCTATATAATATGTATGAATTTAGATTTTCTATCGGAAAATGTAAAAAAAGTATGTCATTCCATTTAAAATAAGAAAGTTAAAAGGAGCCCAAGTTTTAGAATTGAATTCGTTCTACTATTCATATACTTCTAATAGCCCAACAACTTAATAAACCCTGTATACGATATTGTATTGCCACCAGAAGCAAAAGTGTGTGCATTAAAGACATGATTATAACTAGACTGCGCCTTGCGTTTATAAAGTGATACCATTTGGGTAGGCAACACATTTTGATTTACTTAGATACATAATTCATAAAAATATGTTTTAGGTTCTGACATATAATAAATATCTATACTTAATTTTTGTTCAATCTTATCGCTTAAAACGTTTTTATTGTCTATCCGTCACCCTGCTTATTATACCTAACCACCTACCCATGTCAATTGACACCCCCGCATATCTTTTTCTAACTTACATCTTCTCATACTTCTTTTCTTCTCATGATTTTCATACTATTTTGCTAACTTTCCCAACAGAGTACACATAAATAACAACTTTACATACCTTAGATTTTGTTACTAACAAAAGCTTACGAAACATATTTTATAAAATTCAATATTTACCAACTATTATTTAAACCATAAAATCAGACTTTGTAAAATACATGCAAATAGTAGTTGTAGTACAGTTACTATACATCATTTTAATCACAGTCATCACATCCTTTTTATTAACTTCATACACCAATCATTCACACAACGAGAAATCTACTTGCGTTACTAATTAACTTTACTTTCACTTATGGCACATACATTATTGTAAACAACAGTATTATTCTTTCTTTTAAAAAAGTTTAATTACGTTTTCAATATATTTGGTTTGTATGTTAAATGCTATTGTAAATGATTTTCCATCTTTAAAGTCCGCAAATTTTGCATTTAGCGCATGGGAAACTTAAATATGTGTCCCCGAATGTGCATTGTTGGTTGTATACCCAAAGTACATCATTTTCTAGTACAGAGAATATTGCTTATGCTCGGTCCATATTATAATCACGTCTCTGGTGTGCATAATTTTAGCTCAGGTGATTGGGAGAACTGGTTTAAAATTTGGTTACAAGATTTAACCCACACATACTAACAAGTAGGTACTATTAAATAAAGGCTTGTAAAAAAGTGAAAAAATTATATATTTTTTTAATTTCCCGGTTATCGGGAAGTCATCGTAATAGTTTCGAAAATCAAAATCGTACTTTACAACATATTTTGCATGTCGAAGGATACTAACAACAATATGAACTGGGCGAAACTTCATAACATTCGGTCAAGCTGTTTTCGGTTTTAAAAGGAATAGTTTACACAAAAAAGGAAAATGTAGGGATTTTTTAAGCATATTTATCCGACTTGAACAATAATTGAATATAAGTAATCTAAATTGAACATCAAACAATGAAATAGGATATTACACATATATTTCTCGAAAATAATTTAAAAATACTGTACTTATTTTTAAACACAAGAGTGTGGACCTCAAGAGTCACACCATGTTTCATAATACTTATAATTTGATGTAGATAATATATATTTTGATAAATAATTGTATTTGCTGGAGATAAAGGTTTATAAAAAAAGTAAAACAATTTTATCGGTTTAGTTAATTTGACATTCGGTTTTAATTTAATTAAGACTTTCGATTTATAAGAATATGGGCCCGTGGGAGATAACATTTTATCAATACAATCAAGTACAAGGTAAAGCTTTTTTCTTCGTTTTTTTTTAAATTGTTTTAACATAGATATTTTCTTTTTGATATGTTGTGTTACATTTTGGAGATAATATGTTCTTAAAAGTAAATGACTTTGTTTTCTTTCACATATCTCCACTTTCGTTTTCTGTTGTTTTTTTATAATTTGGAAGTGGACTTTATCAAAAATAATCCACTACAATAAAAAACTACTCTTGACGAAGATCGCGCGGTCAACATATGTCCAGTTTTTCAAAGTATTCTTGTTGAAATATTCTTGTGAATTTTTATTTTTGTGTTTTCTAAATAACTAAATTAATTATTTTATTTAACTCTTTAGATTAGATATTAATCACATTTATCACCCTATTATAGCTTGAAATGCACATCATGTGTTTCTTTTTAAGTACAGAAAAGTGCGTGAAGGGGTCGTGTCCTGTATTATTATACTCGTGCTAATAGGCGGGCAGTCCCTCCGACCTATACTGTAGTACAAAGCCGGAGGGTAGGGCGTAAGGCCCTTTTCAGCCTCCTTGCAGGAATCGTGGGAATGGGTGGGAGGAGTGATTAGGGAGAGAAAGATGAGAATGATGAAATGAATACAGAAGAGAAGTTATAGATAATCTGTTGAATGATCCAAGGAAACCACAGAAAATACGGATCAGAAAAGCCGGACTCGGGTTCGAAGCGGTGACCTCCCGAATGCTAAGCAATGATCTAGAGCACTACACCACGCCGCTATATATATAAAAAAAATAATGGAATAAAAATTATTTTGTAATTATAAATATAACTATAAATATAAATATGGAATCAACAGAAACAACTACTCCGAGTACTAATACCCCTACCGGCATTGAATTACACTGTTGATTCCGATGGATTCTTAGACGAAGATATAACATATTCAAAAAAGAAGGAATTAAAATTCTTATTTGTCTAAATATTAAGATCAAAGATCTCACATTTGGAACGCGTCCTGCCAAGTAGGTACAACGACACGAAAACAATACCCCACAACCGGTTTAGATGAATAAGGATTTCAATTCCTTCTTTTTTGAGTATGTTTTGTAATTGTTTAAAATTTTCGACGTATCAAAAAATCTATAAAAGAAAGTTAAGATAAAAGGTGAATAAAAAAAGTTTCGATCAGTATTACAATGGTAACAAAATAAGCTGTCAGAAATCGTCGAGAACTATACACACGGCAGTGTGTCAGCAAAGTTTAAAAAAAATTGCCAACTTACAAACTACATTCTGTACCATCCCCCTGATAACTCAAGAACTATTACATGTTCACACTTACTATTTACCAAGTGTGATAAGACCCTTCGAATACATTATATTTCAAATTTAATCATTACACAGACAGTACATGTTAGTTCTCAAGTTATTATGGTATAAAAATTGATAATTTTAAAACTGACTCACTCGTCAAAAATCCAGACCACTTCTAGGTGTCAGACGTATACAAAGGATGAAATCTAAAAACTTCAAGCTATCAATGTTTGATGAAGTTATTTGTGCGGTTAGATAACATTAATAGAGATAATTTTGGACACACGTACCCTATATTTTTAATTGATCGATAATAAAGCGCAACCTTTATGAGCCGTGCAGAAAGAATAATGTTAATGATATTTGAAGAACAGGATCAATTTTTAGTCACTACAAAGATTCAATAAAAACACATCAATCAAAAGCCCAAACTAGTCAAATTTGGAGATTGAGGAAAGTCGTGGGTCAGTCCGCTATTTTAAGGGACATATAAATAGAAAAAAAGAAACACAAACTAAAGTGTTTTGTTATATATTTTCCAAAAATAATTCAAGAGATAATAAATTTATAATAATAACAGAGAAGTTCAATTTTGAGATAACAGTTGTGATATTAATAAAGTCAATTCCAAAAATACAAATAACAAATAGCATTATTAATAGAAAAGTAAGAATGCTCCGACATACTGAATTATTTTATCCTGATTTTGCTACTACTGCTTCGTGCGCATCCATGCTTATGCTTTCTGGTGAGAGAGTATCACTGAAATAATGATAAAATCATAATAAATATAGAAAAATTCTTAAAATATATTCTATCGTGTACTATTAAGGAGCAACCTTTCGACCGCATTAAAATATTTTGTAAACCAAGAATTTTACATATAATTAATAACTACCGTCATACTTGTTAAAACTTATGATATAAAATTAAATTTTTTAATTTACACAAAATCATATCTTACCCTTCGTTTTTCGATGAGTTCATACTGGATATAACTACTGTAACACTCTCAGTGATAGACGTAAAGGAAGATAGAGATACTGTAGCAGATTCATTTCCTTTATTAAATATGAAAACATAAGTAGCGTTACCCTCCAATTCCCTCGTGAATGCAAAAACGTTAGTGTCTAAAACCTCTATGTTCAAATTTCCATAAATAAGTGTATCTTCTTGTCTCAATTTTATTAAAGTTTGATAGATATGAAAATGACTTTTTACGCCATCTTCACTTTGTAGTGCAAGATTATTTGTTAAATATTTAGAACTGACAGGTAACCAAGTTTTATTCGCTGTGCTAAATCCTGCGTTAGTTGTAGAGTCCCAGTGGAAAGGAGTCCTCTCGAAATCTCTGCTTACAGTTTGGAAATCTTCTTCGAGTCCATTGCAAGCGTTTGGATCGTCTCCTTCTTCCCATGTAACTTCGCCATTTTCCATTCCAATTTCTTCTCCGTAATATGTGACAGCTGCTCCTGGCAGAAGGGTTGTAAGCATATTGTATCCGTCCACATTATCAACTCCAAGACGGGTGGCTATTCTATCTCTGTCATGATTTCCCAACTAAAATGCAAAAAAAGCGATATGCACATAATGTCATATATGATAAATGAAGAAGTAGCAAATAAATAACTTATTTTTTGTTTCTCAATCATGCCAAACGTCCAGCAAAATTTATCTCAGACGGAAAATAAATAAATGAGATAATTTAGCTAAGAGGCAAATCGCTTAAGGTTAAAAATCCATACATATATATAGAATATAATTCTTACCACCCAATTTGCTACAAATCTGCTGGGCATATGTTCAAACCATAACTTAATTGCTGAAACGACATTATTAGCGGTACTGTTAGATAGGATTTCTGTTATCAAAAAGAAATTAAACGGCAGATGGGCTCCATTATATGTATCATTGCCATAGTATAGCATAGTAGTGTCTATATCTGTATATCCCTCAGACATTATCACCCTATCGAAATAATTTTTTTCAGTTATACATTCATTGTAAAAACAAGGACATTACTAGTAATAAGAATTCTTTCATTTCATTAAAATAAAATGTACCACTACTGAACATAGTACTCCCAACCACTCGGTTTGTGGTAAATTAGCAATCGTTTAAATATTGAGAATAATATTAACTACGATCATTAAAAATTAATTATAATCACTAAATTATCAAAAGCTATTTATATATGACATAAGGTAGTGTGAAACGGGTGACTATTTTAACTATTTAAACCTAATGATTGCGATTTCAGCGCCATTTTCTATCACGTTTCCGTATATAAAATAAGGTTTGACAATATTACCCACTTTTATAATTATAATAAAACTTTTATTATATTTCATATACAAGAAAAACTACAAAGAATTGGTATTCCCCAAAAACTAGGAACTTTACAACATTCTTCACCGAATGTAAGCTATAACATGCTATCTCACTACATGTCATATTAGCACAATCAGTTGCACTCATTTTTAAAAACAAACATTTTTTGTTGTTGTGAAAAAAAACACGAATTATGAATATTAATAGAAGTTGTCCCTAACTTCTTAAAGTGAAAATCTATAAAATTGATTTAATGGGCTTCTGTAATTGCTTTTCACACGTTGTTGACAGCATTAATGATATTATTAATCTAAGAAAACTTAGAAAACGCTTATAGAGCCTGAAGATTTTTTTTTATAATTGACATTTTCATTAACCAAAAAAGGACACAATTTACTAGATTTTGAAGAATTAACTTTTTCTTCAAAAAATTAAATCAAACTCTTGGAAATTTTGTTCAGGGGTTTTAATTTCAACTCTTGAGCTGAGTTGCCCTAAGAAGGTGAAATACGTAGAGTTCATGATAGACTATAGTGAAACAAATTTTTCAAATGTTTTTATTTAATTTTTAATTAAGTTAGTTATTTCATGATGTTTTATCAAGAGATCACGGCTCAATGGTTAAACCATAATTAACTTTCATAACATAAATAAATAAAATTTAGTAGTCAGCAGTAAATATCACTTTATGGTGATATAATCACTGTAATATGATTATTGTTGCATCTCTCATCTTACCTCTACCACGTGATTCTTACCTGGTATCACCTCCATTCTCTGCTTGATAATTGTCAGCATGTTCTCTCCATGAATAAAGAATTTCAAAATTTTCTGGTTGATCCTTTACATAAATATGCTTAAGAGTGTGGATGTCATAAGGTTCGTAGTTTTCATAATCATCAGCAAGTGGTTCATCTCTAAATTCAGAATCTTCATAAAATACTGGAACAGCGTCAACTCTGAACCCATCTACACCCTTATCTAACCAAAAGGTCAATATGTCCTATTGATGAAACGAAATATTGTTAAATAATTAATCTTAAATATACTCAATAACAATTATCACTTACTTTCAATTCTTGTTGAACTTGAGGATTCCTTAAGTTAAAATCAGGTTGACCAGTGGTAAACATATGGTAATAATATTGGTCCCTCTCAGCCACATATTCCCAGGCAGAATAGTCGAATCTACTTAACTTTATAAAAATAGAAATTCAATTACAGACTCTTTCAATTCCGTTAAAATAATTATCTAATAATCGAATGGTGTTTAGCTAATCTTCATCTTAAATTCCAAATTCTAAATAATATTCAACTAGTATTCAATCCTATCATAAATCGCTCCTAGTGTTAAAGGTATTCTTAAAATTTCAAAATGAAAATAGTTAGGTATATATACAGTTTTAAATTATATTACCATACGGGAAAACAATTCAAAAAAATACTCAATTCACCGATAAAAACTTTTTCTACTTTAATAATTTATAATAAAAAGGACTTAGGGACAAGTAGGAGTAGAATTCACCCCCTAAGGGCTCCGTACCATCATATTATCGTAAAACTTAGTTAGTAGAGTATCTGCTTTATATTAACCATTCTTAAAACAAATTTAATGAAAATTCCAATAATTTTATACTGTAAATCAATAATGAAACCAATGAAATTGAGTTTGTCACGTAATAATTCAACATAATGCAGATGTTTTTGAATTATTACTATACTTGTACTATAGGAATTACTGAACCTACGGATTCCTATATCGGGCATTAAATTTATATAAAAAATAATAAATAACCTATATGTTATAGTAGGGTGGATCAAATATAAAATATATTGGTTAATAGCTATCACAATGAGTGAGGAAGAGGTGCATAGCAGCGTTGCACAACGAATTAATATTAAGTTCCATAAACGTGAAAACGTGAAACCACCTTAAATTTAGCGCAGATTGCAAGCACAATTCGGAAATGAAACGCTTTCATGTCCACGCTTTCGTTATTCGTGTCGAAAAAGTAGATCATCCTCGTCGTCCGCGCACCAACATTTCGCCGGCTAACATTGCACACATTAGAAACCTTATTGAAGGGGACCGCCACGCTACGCCACTGTGCTTTAAATATCTGTTAAACTCGACATCAGCTATGGGAGTGTTCACACAATCTTAACGAAAATTTTGGAATTCCGAAAAATGTTCAACTCGATGGGGTCGAAAGTTGCTGGGTAAAAATCAAAAAGTTCGCATCTCTCAGGCGCTTCTCACTCGACGAAACGTGGGTACACCATTACACTCCAACATCAAAACGAGCAAGCACGGAGTGGAGGCGCAAACGTGAATCAAACCCAGTGACGCCGAAAGCACGTCTGTCTGCAGGCAAAGTTTTAGCCACAGTTTTTTGGGACTGAAGAATGGTGTTGGTCGATTTTTGCACGAGTGAATAACCATTAATGCAGGCTACTACTGTCTATACTACTGACTTCTCAGTCAGGTAAAATTTGCTTGTCGGCGAAAAAGGAGGACGCACCACATTGGTGATGTGTTACACTTGCACGATAACGCTAAGCCTCAAAGCGCAGCTTTGACGCAGGCCCAAATCGATGATATGCACTGGTCTCAGCTGGAACACCCTCCATATAGCCCAGACCTATACCCTTGTGATTTCCACATGTTTAGGCCCCTCAAAGAATCACTAGGAGGCCAGCGATTTCAGACCGATAAACAGGTGGAGGGAGGCGTTTCTGCCCAACTAGATAGACACTAGCCCTGCTTCTTTTTATGAAAACGGGATGAAACAACTACCAATGCGTTGGGAACAATTTATAGACAAACAAGGGGGATATGTCGAAGAATAGAGAAATTTGTGTTTTTTATGAAATTTTGATGAATAAAATTTCGAAAGAATACCATTAAAGTAATTCAAACAATTAGTACGGGAAAAAATATTTTTAACGTAGTGCATATAGAGACTGTTCCAACATTTTTTTAATATACCAATAATTTACAATTTGGAATATTCCGCACAACTAACTATTATTATTCAAAAAGAGGTTATTTATAAAAATTCGATTAATAAATATAAATACTATGCTTACCCAGTTGTTTGGGGGTGCTGAAGAATTATGGCCGTCTCTCCAAACGTAATAGTCCTCGTATCCTGCAGTTTTATTTTTGGATAATTCAAACCACTCGTGTTTATCGCTAGAATGATTCGGAACAAAATCCAAAATAATTTTTAAACCAAGTTCATGGGCGGCAGTAATAAGCTCCTCAAAATCGCTCATATTTCCTAATTTTTCATCAATATCTCTGAAATCACTAACATCATAACCAGCGTCGACCCCAGGAGATGGGAATATTGGAGAAAGCCATGCAGCCGTTACTCCAGCATTTACCAGATGTTGTAATTTACTAGTAATTCCTTTCAAATCACCCATCCCATCGCCATCATTATCTTTGAAAGATCGAGGATAAATCTGATAGAATGTTGCATATTTCCACCAATCGTCCTTGGCTGTAGAACTAGCATTCCAGACAACTTCAGCTTCAGTTAAATCATGAAGTAAAGTAGCGAAAAGAATCACAATCTTTAACACGCTCATATTTACGTGTCGTCGATAGTAAGAATGATACAATAATCAATGATTTTGTAATTTGCGGGTATTTATGTTGTGAGAAATGCAGAAAAAAATTATGAGATCGTATCTCTCTACAGTATTGAAATACAAAATATATTATGAAACTGTTTAAGTAATGATAAATTGATTCCTTTAAGGACGATTATAGAAATGATAACGACGACAGCTTCAAACCTTCTTATATTCACACTCGTTAATAACATGCTAGATTGAAGAGTACTAATTCGATTTTAATTAATTTAATGCAATCAGAAAAGCAGCAGAATTTGTGAAAGACAGTAGTATTGACTTAATAATGGAAAATCTTTACTTAATGGTAGGATACCAGGGTAAAGTGATGAAATGAAAGGGTTCTGCATTCTGAATCCTGAAAACGTTTCCGCCGCCTTCTCTACCAACTGCTTCATTGTATGTAAGAACAATGCGAAATAGTATCTGGCCAACTATAATAAATTGTAACAATCGACCCGATCAGTACTAATTATAAGTGATGTTGCTATGCGATGTTCATTATGATTACCAAGGTAATGAGATGCATTACCTACTTATCTATTAATTTATTGTCACAGTATTTTTGGATAGTTCTACAAACGAAGAAAGGAGATAGAGCCAATTACGACAAAAAAAAATTACGTATAGGTGCTAGTATGTCAGTTTAGTTGAAATTGGTAACGTTTTCTCAAGTATCTGAATGCGGCTAGTCAAAGAATTAAAAATTGTAAATTCTGCGATCATTTAAAAAAGATATGTCTAGAAACTGAAAAAAATGACAGGAACAGTGGCTAAGCAGCGTTAGAGGTACCAAAAATGGACTCTGGAAATGGTAAAATTAGACGCACATTTAAATACGAGGCATGTTTTTTAAATAAGTACCGTTTTGAAATGAATAAAAATAGTGCATATATATCTTAATGATTTTATTTTTACATGAAAGCCTGTACTTTAATTTATTTTTCTACATAATTTCCTTCAATATGGAGGAGGCACTTGTCATAATATTTGACCAATCTTTGAATACCCTTCATAGAACTATGCAGCCTAACTGGTTAACTGTTAACCACTGCATCACAACTGTTTTAAATTCGCCATCGTCTTCTGAAGACCCTGACAACCCAGATGTTTCTTCAAGTGCAGGAAGATGATCTAGAGTTTCCCACTGAAAAGATGTGATGAGATCTTTCACTTCTCTTCTGTCTTCATTTCGTCTGTCTCATCTTTCTCTCCCTAACCACACCAATCACCCTTTCCCACGATTCCTGAAAGGAGGCTGAATCACAAAAAAGTTTGTTTTTTTCACCCAAAAACAGAATTCGATTCCTGTTCTATTTATAAACATTTCGGTTAGAAAGTCTTGATGTTAATCATCCTGTACAAGTTTTTGTATCGTAACTTTCCAATGTAATAAATAAGTAATTATTGTCAAGGTGTTGTTACTCATCGTAATACCATTAGTTGAATAATTATTTCTATTAACGGTTATACCGAGTGATCGAATTGTCATTTAGAAGTGAAGATGTAAATGTATAGTTAATAGTGTCAAAGTGACTGTGTTAGTGCCCTGGGGTAATTACTTCACACGTCGACCTTTCACCCAACTAACAAACGAGTCCGGAGTCAAAACTGCCCTGGAATCAGAAATAATAAAGAACTTATCACCAATCACTTTTTGTCGTCCTCACTAGCCAGGTATACGACAATATATTCGAATATTGTCCTAATTTAGGGTTAACAATATTTTCATGTGGGTATCATTAATACGAATCAAATTATATACATAATACGTAATAAGAAATTACTAATCATAATTACAACTTCTTATTTACTTATTTTGTAGGTACCTATATACAAAAGACGAAATCTAAAAACTTCAATTTATCAATGTTTGATGAAGTTATTTGTGCGGTTATATAACATTAATAAAGATAATTTTGGACACACGTACCCTATATTTTTAATTGATCGATAATAAAGCGCAACCTTTATGAGCCGTGCAGAAAGAATAATGTTAATGATATTTGAAGAACAGGATCAATCTTTAGTCACTACAACGATTCAATAAAAACACATCAATCAAAAGCCGAAACTAATCAACTTCGAAGATTGAAGAAAGTCGTGGGTCAAATCTAGAATGGAATGTCTGTATATCCATCTTTTACTATTACATATACGTCTGCTATTTTAAGGGACATGTAAATAGAAAAAAAAAACATAAACTAAATTGTTTTGTTATATATTTTCCATGAATCATTCAAGAGATAACAAATTTATAATAATAACAGAGGAGTTCAAGTTTGAAATAACGGTTGTAACATTAATAAAGTCAATTCAAAAAATACAAATAACAAATAGCATTATTAATAGAAAAGTAAGAATGCTCCGACATACTGAATTATTTTATCCTGATTTTGCTACTACTGCTTCGTGCGCATCCATGCTTATGCTTTCTGGTGAGAGAGTATCACTGAAATAATGATAAAATCATAATAAATATAGAAAAATTCTTAAAATATATTCTATCGTGTACTATTAAGGAACAACCTTTCGACCGCATTAAAACATTTTGTAAACCAAGAATTTTACATATAATTAATAACTACCGTCATACTTGTTAAAACTTATGATATAAAATTAAATTTTTTAATTTACACAAAATCATATCTTACCCTTCGTTTTTCGATGAGTTCATACTGGATATAACTACTGTAACACTCTCAGTGATAGACGTAAAGGAAGATAGAGATACTGTAGCAGATTCATTTCCTTTATTAAAAATAAAAACGTAGGTAGCTTTACCATCCAATTCCCTCGTGAATGCAAAAACGTTAGTGTCTAAAACCTCTATGTTCAAATTTCCATAAATAAGTGTATCTTCTTGTCTCAATTTTATTAAAGTTTGATAGATATGAAAATGACTTTTTACGCCATCTACACTTTGTAGTGCAAGATTGTTTGTTAAATATTTAGAACTGACGGGCAACCAAGTTTTATTCGCTGTGCTAAATCCTGCGTTAGTTGTAGAGTCCCAGTGGAAAGGAGTCCTCTCGAAATCTCTGCTTACAGTTTGGAAATCTTCTTCGAGTCCATTGCAAGCGTTTGGATCGTCTCCTTCTTCCCATGTAACTTCGCCATTTTCCATTCCAATTTCTTCCCCGTAATATGTGACAACTGCTCCTGGCAGAAGGGTTGTAAGCATATTGTATCCGTCCACATTATCAACTCCAAGACGGGTGGCTATTCTATCTCTGTCATGATTTCCCAACTAAAATGCAAAAAAAGCGATATACACATAATGTCATATATGATAAATGAAGAAGTAGCAAATAAATAACTTATTTTTTGTTTCTCAATCATACCAAACGTCCAGCAAAATTTATCTCAGACGGAAAATAAATAAATGAGATAATTTAGCTAAGAGGCAAATCGCTTAAGGTTAAAAATCCATACATATATATAGAATATAATTCTTACCACCCAATTTGCTACAAATCTGCTGGGCATATGTTCAAACCATAACTTAATTGTTGAAACGACATCATTAGCGGTACTGTTAGATAGGAGTTCTGTTATCAGAAAGAAATTAAACGGAAAATGGGCTCCATTATATGTATCATTGCCATAATATAGCATAGTGGTGTCTATATCTGTGTATCCCTCAAACATTATCACCCTATCGAAATTAATTACTTCAGTAATACATTCATTGTAAAAACACGGGTATTACTAGTAATAAGAATTCATAAAAATAAAATGTACCACTACTGAACATAGTACTCCCATACCCCCCTCGTTTAGTATGAGGTGACTAGTACAATTTTACTATAACATATCCAAATTAAATATCCAAAATTGTAAGCATACAACAACTAATTGGTGAGAGGGTAAACTAACAATTGTATAAATACTGAGAATAATATTAACTACGATCATTAAAAATCAATTATAATCAATAAATTATTAAAGGCTATTTATATATGATATAAGGTAGTGAAACGGGTGACTATTTCAACTCACCTTAGTGATTGCGATGTCAGCGCCATTTTCTATCACGTTTCCGTATAAAAAATAAGGTTTGACAATATTACCTACTTTTACAATTATAATAATACATGTATTATATTTCATATACAAGAAAAACTAAAAGGAATTGGTATTCGCCAAAAACTAGGAACTTTATAACATTCTTCACCGAATTTAAGCTATAATATGCTATCTCACTACATGTCATAATAGTACAATCAGTGCACTCATTTTTAAAAACAAACATTTTTTTTTGTTGTAAAAAAACACGAATTATGAATATTAATAGCAGTTGTTCCAAATTTTTTTATTTAATTTTTAATTAAGTTAGTTATTTAATAAAATTTTATCAAGAGATCGCGGCTCAATGGTTAAACCATAATTAACTTTCATAACATGAATAAAAAAAAATTAGTAGGAATACAGTCAGCAGTACATATCAGTTGATGGTGATACAATCACTGTAATATGATTATTGTTGCATCTCTCATCTTATTTCTACCACGTGATTCTTACCTGGTATCACCTCCATTCTCTGCTTGATAATTGTCAACATGTTCTCTCCATGAGTAAAGAATTTCAAAATTTTCTGGTTGATCCTTTATATAAATATGCTTAAGAGTATTGATGTCATAAGGTTCGTAGTTTTCGTAATCATCAGCAAGTGGTTCATCTTTAAATTCAGAATCTTCGTAAAGTACATGAACAGCGTCAACTCTGAACCCATCTACACCCTTATCTAACCAAAAGGTCAATATGTCCTATTGATGAAACGAAATATTGTTAAATAATTAATCTTAAATATACTCAATAACAATCATCACTTACTTTCAATTCTTGTTGAACTTGAGGATTCCTTAAGTTAAAATCAGGTTGACCAGTGGAAAATACATGGTAATAATATTGGTCCCTTTCGGCCACATATTCCCAGGCAGAATAGTCGAATCTACTTAACTTTATAAAAATAGAAATTCAATTACAAACTGTTTGAGTTTCGTTAAAATAATTATCTAATAATCCAACGGTGTTTAGCTAAAGTTCATCTTAAATTCCAATTTCTAAATAAAATTCAACTAGTATTCAATCCTATCATAATTCGCTCCTTGTGTTAAAGGTATTCTTAAAATTTCAAAAAGAAAATAGTTAGGTATATATACAGCTTTAAATTACATTACCATACGCAAAAAAAATCAACAAGATACTCAATTCACCGATAAGAACTTTTTCTACTTTAATAATTTATAATAAAAAGGACTTAGGGACAAGTAGGAGTAGAATTCACCCCCTAAGGGTTCTGTACCATCATATTATCGGAATTTGAAGTGGGATATGTCAAAAAATAGACAAATTTGTGTTTTTTTGAAATATTGGATGAATAAAATTTCGAAAGAATACCATTAAAGTAATTCAAACAATTAGTACGGGAAAAAATATTTTTAACGTAGTGCATATAGAGACTGTTCCAACATTTTTTTAATATACCAATAATATACAATTTGGAATATTCCACACCCCTAATTATTATTATTCTAAAAGTGGTTATTTATAAAAATTCAATTAAAAAATGAAAATACTATGCTTACCCAGTTGTTGGGGGGTGCTGAAGAATTATGGCCGTCTCTCCAAACGTAATAGTCCTCGTATCCTGCAGTTTTATTTTTGGATAATTCAAAC
This sequence comes from Agrilus biguttatus, assembly GCA_963921985.1. Lineage (NCBI taxonomy): Eukaryota > Metazoa > Arthropoda > Insecta > Coleoptera > Buprestidae > Agrilus > Agrilus biguttatus. The sequence goes on along the minus strand of OY998119.1, from coordinate 13,275,695 downwards.
CACTCGTGTTTATCGCTAGAATGATTCGGAACAAAATCCAAAATAATTTTTAAACCAAGTTCGTGGGCACTCGTAATGAGCTCCTCAAAATCACTCATACTTCCAAATTTTTCATCAATATCTCTGAAATCACTAATATCATAACCAGCGTCGACTCCAGGAGATGTGAATATTGGAGAAAGCCATGCAGCCGTTACTCCAGCATTTACCAGATGTTGTAATTTACTAGTAATACCTTTCAAATCACCCATCCCATCGCCATCATTATCTTTGAAAGATCGAGGATAAATCTGATAGAATGTTGCATATTTCCACCAATCGTCCTTAGCTGTAGAACTAGCATTCCAGACAACTTCAGCTTCAGTTAAATCATGGAGTAAAGTGGCGAATAGAATCACAATTTTTAACACGCTCATACTTATGTGTCGTCGATAGTAAGAATAATACAATAATAAACGATTTTGCAATTTGCGGGTATTTATGTTGTGAGAAATGCAGAAAAAAATTATTAGACCGTATCTCTCTACAGTATTGAAATACAAAACATATTATGAAACTATTTAAGTAATGATAAATTGATTCCTTTAAGGACGTTCATAGAAATGATAACGACGACAGCTTCAAACCTTCTTATATTCACACTCGTTAATGACATGGTAGATTGAAGAATACTATAATTTGATTTTAAATAATTTAATGCAATCACAAAGGCAGCAGAAGTTGTGGAAGACAGTAGTATGGACTTAATAATGGAAAATCTTTATTTAATGGTAGGATACCAGGGTAAAGTGATGAAATGAAAGGGTTCTGCATTCTGAATCCTGAAAACGTTTCCGCCGCCTTCTCTACCAACTGCTTCATTGTATATGAGAACAATGCGAAATAGTATCTGGCTAACTAAATTGTAACTATCGACCCGATCAGTACTAATTATAAGTGATGTTGCTATGCGATGTTCATTATGATTATCAAAGTAATGAGATGCATTACCTACTTATCTATTAATTTCTTGTCACAGTATTTTTGGATAGTTCTACACACGATGAAAGGAGATAGAGCCAATTACGGCAAAAACAAATTATGTATAGGTGCTAGTATGTCAGTTTAGTTCAAATTGATAATGTTTTCTCAACTATCTGAATGCGGCTAGTCAAAGAATTAAAAATGGTAAATACTGAGATCATTTTAAAAAGATATGTCCAGAGACTGAGAAAAATGACAATAACAGTGGCTAGGTAGCGTTAGAGGTACCCAGAATGGACTCTGGAAATGGTAAAATTAGAGGCACATTTAAATACGAGTCATGTTTTTTAAATAAGTACCGTTTTGAAATTAATAAAAATCGTGCAAAAATATCTTAATGATTTTATTTTTACATGAAAGCCTGTACCTTAATCTATTTTTCTACATAACTTCCTTCAATATGGAGGAGGCACTTGTCATAACATTTGACCAGTTTTTAAATACCCTTCTCATAGAACTCTGCCGCCTGACTTGTTAAGTGTTAACCACTGCATCACAACTGTTTTGACTTCACCATCGTCTTGAAGACGCTGACCACCCAGGTGTTTCTTCAAGTGCAGGAGCAAATGGTAGTCACTGGGCGCCAGATTAGGGCTGTACGGAGGATTATCTAGAGTTTCCCAGTGAAGAGATGTGATGAGATCTTTTCGTCCACTTTCTGCACCAAATCATCATTAACGACCGAAGGATGCCTATTTCGTTGTTCATCATGCACGTTTGTGCGGCTATCTCTAAATGCTCTCACCCACTCTTGGCATTCCATCACTCATAATGTTTTGTCCGTAAACTGCACAGATCTCATGATGAATATCAATCGGTTTTAGTCCTTCAGCACTAAGGAATCGTATAATAGCCCGGACATCAGAGTCGGCGGGACTCACGATTAACGGGGGCATATTAAACACTCAGTAAACAACGTAAACAAGGGCGAATCAGACTGTAATGGCGTCAGTGCTTAGGTGAGAGATGTAGGTACTCAGGCGCATGCGCGGAACTCTGACCGGACCGCTACGACGATAGAATTTCAAAACGGTACTTGAAAAACATGCCTCGTATGTATTACATTTAAATAGTTTATTTTATTTCATGAAACTAAATCAAACATAACAAAACATATTTACAATGAAGAACATCCGATTTTGTGAAAAGTGAATTCAATAATACGTGAAATATGTTAAAATTCATCAGATAATCATTATTTTTACAGTATTACGAGAGCTTATTCTCATTTCATCTGAGATTGTTTTTCGACCAACACAAATAGAATAAATTTTTATGAAACGAATTATTGAGAATTTGAGACATTCATGACATTCATAAACACGCAGAAATTGTGATGAGTTACCAAAATGATGACTTTTTTAAATTTTTAAAATATAGCGAATGTCTCACTGGCTAACAATTAATAGAAATGTATTACTATTTTAAAGAAGATAAATAAAAGACAAAGAAAGTTTTAGTAAAATGTAGTTGCATATACAGTGCACCATTCGATGTTTAAATTGTATTACTATTTTACTAATAATTATTTTAATTGAATATAAGGTGATGGTCTCTGACATAGAGTAGACAACATGTAATTTGAAACATATTTGTTCATTAAGTTTCATCATTATATTTTTGCAAAATGTGAAATAAACGTTTATCTGAGTTTAGTCCTGTTTTTAAGGGTTCCAGGAGACTCACTATATTAATAAAATAAAACACACGATATATTTCACAAATGTATTAGACTATTCTGACATATGTTTCGGAATGGTGTAAAATCCAAACATATGTCAGAGATAGTCTAATACAATTGTGAAATATACCGTGTGTTTTATTTTATTAATTATTAATTATGTTTCACGGCATGGCCTGCAAGCATTGTTGTTTTTATAAGGGTTGTTTAATTATTATTTTTATAATTTTATTTTCTTTTTTTAATTAGTACGTCTTAATTTATACATTTAGCCCGCTATATTCGATGTAGAGTGACTGCATCTAGCTTGTGGTATTGTGTTGGTTGAAAATTTGAAAATTTTGAAAATTCAGTTGCCAGATTTTATCTACATATATACTTACTAACAGGTGAAGCTTGTAAAAGAGTGAAATAATTATACAATCTTTAATTACCTTATTGATTTGGTTGAGATTCCACTAATTTTGATAAACAATTTTACTCATTGAAGACAATAGTCTATGAAGAAAGTAAAACGATTTTATCAACTTACATAATTTGCTTTTTGGTTTTGTTTTGATATAAAATTGTGCTCGTGGCAGATAAATTTTTATAAAAAAGAAATTAAATAATTTTTAATTTGATAATTGTGAGAGATACATTTTTTTTGGAAAAAAGTGAAGTAACTCTTGTTCTTTTTTTAATTTTCATTTTGTGTCGACGTAGTCAATTTAATTTCTATAAGTAGTTTCACCTGTTGGAGATAAAATTTTATAAAAAGTGAAATAACTTTGTTTGTTATTTTGATCTCCCACTTCGTTTTACGGTGATTATTGTGGTGCTTGTTGTGCATGTGTGCAACCAATATATGATTTACATGATAAAATAAGTGTCTCATATCTTTATTATACATATGAGAAGATAAATCATTGAATTCAATTAAATTTTGATTCTTTATTTAGTTTAATCTTTTGTGCCCTGCGGATTCCGTACCACTATATGAGGGGTGTTAAAAACTTAGCAATAAGGTTACTCGACATCAGTAATTGAATAACTTTCGTAACTTTTTATTGTAATAGATATTTATGAAAGAGACTTTCAAATTAAATTTGTCAAGTGATAATCCCACGTAGAATTAAAAATTATGATTTTATCCTTTACTTATGCTAAGAAACATTTCATCATGTACCCTATATGTTTTAATGAGTCAATCGGAATGGTATATCGTTGCATCCCAACAATAAATCAGTACATGGCACTAATTACTACCCCCTTCACAAGGGTTGACCTAAATTTGGTATAAAGAGGGATGCTAATTTCAACCAAAAAATAATATTCCACAGATAATCTTTCACTTCTCTTCTGTCTTCATTTCGTCTCACTCCTTAAAAATCCAGACCACTTCTAGGTGTCAGACGTATACAAAAGACGAAATCTAAAAACTTCAAGTTATCAATGTTTGATGAAGTTATTTGTGCGGTTAGATAACATTAATAGAGATAATTTTGGACACACGTACCCTATATTTTTAATTGATCGATAATAAAGCGGAAATTTTATGAGCCGTGCAGAAAGAATAATGTTAATGATATTTGAAGAACAGGATCAATTTTTAGTCACTACAAAGATTCAATAAAAACACATCAATCAAAAGCCGAAACTAATCAACTTCGAAGATTGAAGAAAGTCGTGGGTCAAATCTAGAATGGAATGTCTGTATATCCATCTTTTACTATTACATATACGTCTGCTATTTTAAGGGACATGTAAATAGAAAAAAAAAAAAAACATAAACTAAATTGTTTTGTTATATATTTTCCATGAATCATTCAAGAGATAACAAATTTATAATAATAACAGAGGAGTTCAAGTTTGAAATAACTGTTGTAACATTAATAAAGTCAATTCAAAAAATACAAATAACAAATAGCATTATTAATAGAAAAGTAAGAATGCTCCGACATACTGAATTATTTTATCCTGATTTTGCTACTACTGCTTCGTGCGCATCCATGCTTATGCTTTCTGGTGAGAGAGTATCACTGAAATAATGATAAAATCATAATAAATATAGAAAAATTCTTAAAATATATTCTATAGTGTACTATTAAGGAGCAACCTTTCGACCGCATTAAAATATCTTGTAAACCAAGAATTTTACATATAATTAACAACTACCGTCATACTTATTAAAACTTATGATATAAAATTAAATTTTTAAATTTACACAAAATCATATCTTACCCTTCGTTTTTCGATGAGTTCATACTGGATATAACTACTGTAACACTCTCAGTGATAGACGTAAAGGAAGATAGAGATACTGTAGCAGATTCATTTCCTTTATTAAATATGAAAACATAAGTAGCGTTACCCTCCAATTCCCTCGTGAATGCAAAAACGTTAGTGTCTAAAACCTCTATGTTCAAATTTCCATAAATAAGTGTAACTTCTTGTCTCAATTTTATTAAAGTTTGATAGATATGAAAATGACTTTTTACGCCATCTACACTTTGTAGTGCAAGATTGTTTGTTAAATATTTAGAACTGACGGGCAACCAAGTTTTATTCGCTGTGCTAAATCCTGCGTTAGTTGTAGAGTCCCAGTGGAAAGGAGTCCTCTCGAAATCTCTGCTTATAGTTTGGAAATCTTCTTCGAGTCCATTGCAAGCGTTTGGATCGTCTCCTTCTTCCCATGTAACTTCGCCATTTTCCATTCCAATTTCTTCCCCATAATATGTGACAGCTGCTCCTGGCAGAAGGGTTGTAAGCATATTGTATCCGTCCACATTATCAACTCCAAGACGGGTGGCTATTCTATATCTGTCATGATTTCCCAACTAAAATGCAAAAAAGCGATATGCACATAATGTCATATATGATAAATGAAGAAGTAGCAAATAAATAACTTATTTTTTGTTTCTCAATCATGTCAAACGTCCAGCAAAATTCATCTGAGACGGAAAATAAATAAATGAGATATTTTAGCCAAGAGGCAAATCGCTGAAGGTTAAGGTTAAAAAGCCATACATATATATATAGTATATAATTCATACCACCCAATTAGCTACAAATCTGCTGGGCATATTTTCAAACCATAACTTAATTGCTGAAGCTATATTATTAGCAGTACTGTTAGATAGGATTTCTGTTATCAAAAAGAAATTAAACGGCAGATGGGCTCCATTATATGTATCATTGCCATAGTATAGCATAGTAGTGTCTATATCTGTATATCCCTCAGACATTATCACCCTATCGAAATAATTTTTTTCAGTTATACATTCATTGTAAAAACAAGGACATTACTAGTAATAAGAATTCTTTCATTTCATTAAAATAAAATGTACCACTACTGAACATAGTACTCCCAACCACTCGGTTTGTGGTAAATTAGCAATCGTTTAAATATTGAGAATAATATTAACTACGATCATTAAAAATTAATTATAATCACTAAATTATCAAAAGCTATTTATATATGACATAAGGTAGTGTGAAACGGGTGACTATTTTAACTCGCCCTAATGATTGCGATTTCAGCGCCATTTTCTATCAAGTTTCCGTATATAAAATAAGGTTTGACAATATTACCTACTTTTATAATTATAATAATACTTTTATTATATTTCATATACAAGAAAAACTACAAAGAATTGGTATTCCCCAAAAACTAGGAACTTTACAACATTCTTCACCGAATGTAAGCTATAACATGCTATCTCACTACATGTCATATTAGCACAATCAGTTGCACTCATTTTTAAAAACAAACATTTTTTGTTGTTGTGAAAAAAACACGAATTATGAATATTAATAGAAGTTGTCTCTAGCTTCTTAAAGTGAAAATCTATAAAATTGACTTAATGGGCTTCTGTAATTGCTTTTCACACGTTGTTGACAGCATTAATGATATTATTAATCTAAGAAAACTTAGAAAACGCTTATAGAGCCAGAAGATTTTTTTTATAATTGACATTTTCATTAACCAAAAAAGGACACAATTTACTAGATTTTGAAGAATTAACTTTTTCTTCAAAAAATTAAATCAAACTCTTGGAAATTTTGTTCAGGGGTTTTAATTTCAACTCTTGAGCTGAGTTGCCCTAAGAAGGCGAAATACGTAGAGTTCATGATAGACTATAGTGAAACAAATTTTTCAAATGTTTTTATTTAATTTTTAATTAAGTTAGTTATTTCATGATGTTTTATCAAGAGATCACGGCTCAATGGTTAAACCATAATTAACTTTCATAACATAAATAAATAAAATTTAGTAGTCAGCAGTAAATATCACTTTATGGTGATATAATCACTGTAATATGATTATTGTTGCATCTCTCATCTTACTTCTACCACGTGATTCTTACCTGGTATCACCTCCATTCTCTGCTTGATAATTGTCAACATGTTCTCTCCATGAATAAAGAATTTCAAAATTTTCTGGTTGATCCTTTACATAAATATGCTTAAGACTGTGGATGTCATAAGGTTCGTAGTTTTCATAATCATCAGCAAGTGGTTCATCTCTAAATTCAGAATCTTCATAAAATACTGGAACAGCGTCAACTCTGAACCCATCTACACCCTTATCTAACCAAAAGGTCAATATGTCCTATTGATGAAACGAAATATTGTTAAATAATTAATCTTAAATATACTCAATAACAATTATCACTTACTTTCAATTCTTGTTGAACTTGAGGATTCCTTAAGTTAAAATCAGGTTGACCAGTGGTAAACATATGGTAATAATATTGGTCCCTCTCAGCCACATATTCCCAGGCAGAATAGTCGAATATACTTAACTTTATAAAAATAGAAATTCAATTACAGACTCTTTCAATTCCGTTAAAATAATTATCTAATAATAGAATGGTGTTTAGCTAATCTTCATCTTAAATTCCAAATTCTAAATAATATTCAACTAGTATTCAATCCTATCATAAATCGCTCCTAGTGTTAAAGGTATTCTTAAAATTTCAAAATGAAAATAGTTAGGTATATATACAGTTTTAAATTATATTACCATACGGGAAAACAATTCAAAAAAATACTCAATTCACCGATAAAAACTTTTTCTACTTTAATAATTTATAATAAAAAGGACTTAGGGACAAGTAGGAGTAGAATTCACCCCCTAAGGTCTCCGTACCATCATATTATCGTAAAACTTAGTTAGTAGAGTATCTGCTTTATATTAACCATTCTTAAAACAAATAATAAATAACCTATATGTTATAGTAGGGTGGATCAAATATAAAATATATTGGTTAATAGCTATCACAATGAGTGAGGAAGAGGTGCATAGCAGCGTTGCACAACGAATTAATATTAAGTTCCATAAACGTGAAAACGTGAAACCACCTTAAATTTAGCGCAGATTGCAAGCACAATTCGGAAATGAAACGCTTTCATGTCCACGCTTTCGTTACTCGTGTCGAAAAAGTAGATCATCCTCGTCGTCCGCGCACCAACATTTCGCCGGCTAACATTGCACACATTAGAAACCTTATTGAAGGGGACCGCCACGCTACGCCACTGTGCTTTAAATATCTGTTAAACTCGACATCAGCTATGTGAGTGTTCACACAATCATAACGAAAATTTTGGAATTCCGAAAAATGTTCAACTCGATGGGGTCGAAAGTTGCTGGGTGAAAATCAAAAAGTTCGCATCTCTCAGGCGCTTCTCACTCGACGAAACGTGGGTACACCATTACACTCCAACATCAAAACGAGCAAGCACGGAGTGGAGGCGCAAAGGTGAATCAAACCCAGTGACGCCGAAAGCACGTCTGTCTGCAGGCAAAGTTTTAGCCACAGTTTTTTGGGACTGAAGAATGGTGTTGGTCGATTTTTGCACGAGTGAATAACCATTAATGCAGGCTACTACTGTCTATACTACTGACTTCTCAGTCAGGTAAAATTTGCTTGTCGGCGAAAAAGGAGGACGCACCACATTGGTGATGTGTTACACTTGCACGATAACGCTAAGCCTCAAAGCGCAGCTTTGACGCAGGCCCAAATCGATGATATGCACTGGTCTCAGCTGGAACACCCTCCATATAGCCCAGACCTATACCCTTGTGATTTCCACATGTTTAGGCCCCTCAAAGAATCACTAGGAGGCCAGCGATTTCAGACCGATAAACAGGTGGAGGGAGGCGTTTCTGCCCAACTAGATAGACACTAGCCCTGCTTCTTTTTATGAAAACGGGATGAAACAACTACCAATGCGTTGGGAACAATTTATAGACAAACAAGGGGGATATGTCGAAGAATAGAGAAATTTGTGTTTTTTATGAAATTTTGATGAATAAAATTTCGAAAGAATACCATTAAAGTAATTCAAACAATTAGTACGGGAAAAAATATTTTTAACGTAGTGCATATAGAGACTGTTCCAACATTTTTTTAATATACCAATAATTTACAATTTGGAATATTCCGCACAACTAACTATTATTATTCAAAAAGAGGTTATTTATAAAAATTCGATTAATAAATATAAATACTATGCTTACCCAGTTGTTTGGGGGTGCTGAAGAATTATGGCCGTCTCTCCAAACGTAATAGTCCTCGTATCCTGCAGTTTTATTTTTGGATAATTCAAACCACTCGTGTTTATCGCTAGAATGATTCGGAACAAAATCCAAAATAATTTTTAAACCAAGTTCATGGGCGGCAGTAATAAGCTCCTCAAAATCGCTCATATTTCCTAATTTTTCATCAATATCTCTGAAATCACTAACATCATAACCAGCGTCGACCCCAGGAGATGGGAATATTGGAGAAAGCCATGCAGCCGTTACTCCAGCATTTACCAGATGTTGTAATTTACTAGTAATTCCTTTCAAATCACCCATCCCATCGCCATCATTATCTTTGAAAGATCGAGGATAAATCTGATAGAATGTTGCATATTTCCACCAATCGTCCTTGGCTGTAGAACTAGCATTCCAGACAACTTCAGCTTCAGTTAAATCATGAAGTAAAGTAGCGAAAAGAATCACAATCTTTAACACGCTCATATTTACGTGTCGTCGATAGTAAGAATGATACAATAATCAATGATTTTGTAATTTGCGGGTATTTATGTTGTGAGAAATGCAGAAAAAAATTATGAGATCGTATCTCTCTACAGTATTGAAATACAAAATATATTATGAAACTGTTTAAGTAATGATAAATTGATTCCTTTAAGGACGATTATAGAAATGATAACGACGACAGCTTCAAACCTTCTTATATTCACACTCGTTAATAACATGCTAGATTGAAGAGTACTAATTCGATTTTAATTAATTTAATGCAATCAGAAAAGCAGCAGAATTTGTGAAAGACAGTAGTATTGACTTAATAATGGAAAATCTTTACTTAATGGTAGGATACCAGGGTAAAGTGATGAAATGAAAGGGTTCTGCATTCTGAATCCTGAAAACGTTTCCGCCGCCTTCTCTACCAACTGCTTCATTGTATGTAAGAACAATGCGAAATAGTATCTGGCCAACTATAATAAATTGTAACAATCGACCCGATCAGTACTAATTATAAGTGATGTTGCTATGCGATGTTCATTATGATTACCAAGGTAATGAGATGCATTACCTACTTATCTATTAATTTATTGTCACAGTATTTTTGGATAGTTCTACAAACGAAGAAAGGAGATAGAGCCAATTACGACAAACAAAAATTACGTATAGGTGCTAGTATGTCAGTTTAGTTCAAATTGGTAACGTTTTCTCAAGTATCTGAATGCGGCTAGTCAAAGAATTAAAAATTGTAAATTCTGCGATCATTTAAAAAAGATATGTCCAGAGACTGAAAAAAATGACAGGAACAGTGGCTAAGCAGCGTTAGAGGTACCAAAAATGGACTCTGGAAATGGTAAAATTAGACGCACATTTAAATACGAGGCATGTTTTTTAAATAAGTACCGTTTTGAAATGAATAAAAATAGTGCATATATATCTTAATGATTTTATTTTTACATGAAAGCCTGTACTTTAATTTATTTTTCTACATAATTTCCTTCAATATGGAGGAGGCACTTGTCATAATATTTGACCAATCTTTGAATACCCTTCATAGAACTATGCAGCCTAACTGGTTAACTGTTAACCACTGCATCACAACTGTTTTAAATTCGCCATCGTCTTCTGAAGACCCTGACAACCCAGATGTTTCTTCAAGTGCAGGAAGATGATCTAGAGTTTCCCACTGAAAAGATGTGATGAGATCTTTCACTTCTCTTCTGTCTTCATTTCGTCTGTCTCATCTTTCTCTCCCTAACCACACCAATCACCCTTTCCCACGATTCCTGAAAGGAGGCTGAATCACAAAAAAGTTTGTTTTTTTCACCCAAAAACAGAATTCGATTCCTGTTCTATTTATAAACATTTCGGTTAGAAAGTCTTGATGTTAATCATCCTGTACAAGTTTTTGTATCGTAACTTTCCAATGTAATAAATAAGTAATTATTGTCAAGGTGTTGTTACTCATCGTAATACCATTAGTTGAATAATTATTTCTATTAACGGTTATACCGAGTGATCGAATTGTCATTTAGAAGTGAAGATGTAAATGTATAGTTAATAGTGTCAAAGTGACTGTGTTAGTGCCCTGGGGTAATTACTTCACACGTCGACCTTTCACCCAACTAACAAACGAGTCCGGAGTCAAAACTGCCCTGGAATCAGAAATAATAAAGAACTTATCACCAATCACTTTTTGTCGTCCTCACTAGCCAGGTATACGACAATATATTCGAATATTGTCCTAATTTAGGGTTAACAATATTTTCATGTGGGTATCATTAATACGAATCAAATTATATACATAATACGTAATAAGAAATTACTAATCATAATTACAACTTCTTATTTACTTATTTTGTAGGTACCTATATACAAAAGACGAAATCTAAAAACTTCAATTTATCAATGTTTGATGAAGTTATTTGTGCGGTTATATAACATTAATAAAGATAATTTTGGACACACGTACCCTATATTTTTAATTGATCGATAATAAAGCGCAACCTTTATGAGCCGTGCAGAAAGAATAATGTTAATGATATTTGAAGAACAGGATCAATCTTTAGTCACTACAACGATTCAATAAAAACACATCAATCAAAAGCCGAAACTAATCAACTTCGAAGATTGAAGAAAGTCGTGGGTCAAATCTAGAATGGAATGTCTGTATATCCATCTTTTACTATTACATATACGTCTGCTATTTTAAGGGACATGTAAATAGAAAAAAAAAAAAAACATAAACTAAATTGTTTTGTTATATATTTTCCATGAATCATTCAAGAGATAACAAATTTATAATAATAACAGAGGAGTTCAAGTTTGAAATAACTGTTGTAACATTAATAAAGTCAATTCAAAAAATACAAATAACAAATAGCATTATTAATAGAAAAGTAAGAATGCTCCGACATACTGAATTATTTTATCCTGATTTTGCTACTACTGCTTCGTGCGCATCCATGCTTATGCTTTCTGGTGAGAGAGTATCACTGAAATAATGATAAAATCATAATAAATATAGAAAAATTCTTAAAATATATTCTATCGTGTACTATTAAGGAACAACCTTTCGACCGCATTAAAACATTTTGTAAACCAAGAATTTTACATATAATTAATAACTACCGTCATACTTGTTAAAACATATGATATAAAATTAAATTTTTTAATTTACACAAAATCATATCTTACCCTTCGTTTTTCGATGAGTTCATACTGGATATAACTACTGTAACACTCTCAGTGATAGACGTAAAGGAAGATAGAGATACTGTAGCAGATTCATTTCCTTTATTAAAAATAAAAACGTAGGTAGCTTTACCATCCAATTCCCTCGTGAATGCAAAAACGTTAGTGTCTAAAACCTCTATGTTCAAATTTCCATAAATAAGTGTATCTTCTTGTCTCAATTTTATTAAAGTTTGATAGATATGAAAATGACTTTTTACGCCATCTACACTTTGTAGTGCAAGATTGTTTGTTAAATATTTAGAACTGACGGGCAACCAAGTTTTATTCGCTGTGCTAAATCCTGCGTTAGTTGTAGAGTCCCAGTGGAAAGGAGTCCTCTCGAAATCTCTGCTTACAGTTTGAAAATCTTCTTCGAGTCCATTGCAAGCGTTTGGATCGTCTCCTTCTTCCCATGTAACTTCGCCATTTTCCATTCCAATTTCTTCCCCGTAATATGTGACAACTGCTCCTGGCAGAAGGGTTGTAAGCATATTGTATCCGTCCACATTATCAACTCCAAGACGGGTGGCTATTCTATCTCTGTCATGATTTCCCAACTAAAATGCAAAAAAAGCGATATGCACATAATGTCATATATGATAAATGAAAAAGTAGCAAATAAATAACTTATTTTTTGTTTCTCAATCATGCCAAACGTCCAGCAAAATTCATCTCAGACGGAAAATAAATAAATGAGATAATTTAGCAAAGAGGCAAATCGCTGAAGGTTAAGGTTAAAAAGCCATACATATATATATATAGTATATAATTCATACCACCCAATTAGCTACAAATCTGCTGGGCATATGTTCAAACCATAACTTAATTGTTGAAACGACATCATTAGCGGTACTGTTAGATAAGAGTTCTGTTATCAGAAAGAAATTAAACGGAAAATGGGCTCCATTATATGTATCATTGCCATAATATAGCATAGTGGTGTCTATATCTGTGTATCCCTCAAACATTATCACCCTATCGAAATTAATTACTTCAGTAATACATTCATTGTAAAAACACGGGTATTACTAGTAATAAGAATTCATAAAAATAAAATGTACCACTACTGAACATAGTACTCCCATACCCCCCTCGTTTAGTATGAGGTGACTAGTACAATTTTACTATAACATATCCAAATTAAATATCCAAAATTGTAAGCATACAACAACTAATCGGTGAGAGGGTAAACTAACAATTGTATAAATACTGAGAATAATATTAACTACGATCATTAAAAATCAATTATAATCAATAAATTATTAAAGGCTATTTATATATGATATAAGGTAGTGAAACGGGTGACTATTTCAACTCACCTTAATGATTGCGATGTCAGCGCCATTTTCTATCACGTTTCCGTATAAAAAATAAGGTTTGACAATATTACCTACTTTTACAATTATAATAATACATGTATTATATTTCATATACAAGAAAAACTACAAGGAATTGGTATTCGCCAAAAACTAGGAACTTTATAACATTCTTCACCGAATTTAAGCTATAATATGCTATCTCACTACATGTCATAATAGTACAATCAGTGCACTCATTTTTAAAAACAAACATTTTTTTTGTTGTAAAAAAACACGAATTATGAATATTAATAGCAGTTGTTCCAAATTTTTTTATTTAATTTTTAATTAAGTTAGTTATTTAATAAAATTTTATCAAGAGATCGCGGCTCAATGGTTAAACCATAATTAACTTTCATAACATGAATAAAAAAAAATTAGTAGGAATACTACAGTCAGCAGTAAATATCAGTTGATGGTGATACAATCACTGTAATATGATTATTGTTGCATCTCTCATCTTATTTCTACCACGTGATTCTTACCTGGTATCACCTCCATTCTCTGCTTGATAATTGTCAACATGTTCTCTCCATGAGTAAAGAATTTCAAAATTTTCTGGTTGATCCTTTATATAAATATGCTTAAGAGTATTGATGTCATAAGGTTCGTAGTTTTCGTAATCATCAGCAAGTGGTTCATCTTTAAATTCAGAATCTTCGTAAAGTACATGAACAGCGTCAACTCTGAACCCATCTACACCCTTATCTAACCAAAAGGTCAATATGTCCTATTGATGAAACGAAATATTGTTAAATAATTAATCTTAAATATACTCAATAACAATTATCACTTACTTTCAATTCTTGTTGAACTTGAGGATTCCTTAAGTTAAAATCAGGTTGACCAGTGGAAAATACATGGTAATAATATTGGTCCCTTTCGGCCACATATTCCCAGGCAGAATAGTCGAATCTACTTAACTTTATAAAAATAGAAATTCAATTACAAACTGTTTGAGTTTCGTTAAAATAATTATCTAATAATCGAATGGTGTTTAGCTAAAGTTCATCTTAAATTCCAAATTCTAAATAAAATTCAACTAGTATTCAATCCTATCATAATTCGCTACTTGTGTTAAAGGTATTCTTAAAATTTCAAAAAGAAAATAGTTAGGTATATATACAGCTTTAAATTACATTACCATACGCAAAAAAAATCAACAAGATACTCAATTCACCGATAAGAACTTTTTCTACTTTAATAATTTATAATAAAAAGGACTTAGGGACAAGTAGGAGTAGAATTCACCCCCTAAGGGTTCTGTACCATCATATTATCGGAATTTGAAGTGGGATATGTCAAAAAATAGACAAATTTGTGTTTTTTTGAAATATTGGATGAATAAAATTTCGAAAGAATACCATTAAAGTAATTCAAACAATTAGTACGGGAAAAAAATATTTTTAACGTAGTGCATATAGAGACTGTTCCAACTTTTTTTTAATATACCAATAATATACAATTTGGAATATTCCACACCCCTAATTATTATTATTCAAAAAGTGGTTATTTATAAAAATTCAATTAAAAAATGAAAATACTATGCTTACCCAGTTGTTGGGGGGTGCTGAAGAATTATGGCCGTCTCTCCAAACGTAATAGTCCTCGTATCCTGCAGTTTTATTTTTGGATAATTCAAACCACTCGTGTTTATCGCTAGAATGATTCGGAACAAAATCCAAAATAATTTTTAAACCAAGTTCGTGGGCACTCGTAATGAGCTCCTCAAAATCACTCATACTTCCAAATTTTTCATCAATATCTCTGAAATCACTAATATCATAACCAGCGTCGACTCCAGGAGATGTGAATATTGGAGAAAGCCATGCAGCCGTTACTCCAGCATTTACCAGATGTTGTAATTTACTAGTAATGCCTTTCAAATCACCCATCCCATCGCCATCATTATCTTTGAAAGATCGAGGATAAATCTGATAGAATGTTGCATATTTCCACCAATCGTCCTTGGCTGTAGAACTAGCATTCCAGACAACTTCAGCTTCAGTTAAATCATGGAGTAAAGTGGCGAATAGAATCACAATTTTTAACACGCTCATACTTATGTGTCGTCGATAGTAAGAATAATACAATAATAAACGATTTTGCAATTTGCGGGTATTTATGTTGTGAGAAATGCAGAAAAAAATTATTAGACCGTATCTCTCTACAGTATTGAAATACAAAACATATTATGAAACTATTTAAGTAATGATAAATTGATTCCTTTAAGGACGTTCATAGAAATGATAACGACGACAGCTTCAAACCTTCTTATATTCACACTCGTTAATGACATGGTAGATTGAAGAATACTATAATTTGATTTTAAATAATTTAATGCAATCACAAAAGCAGCAGAAGTTGTGAAAGACAGTAGTATGGACTTAATAATGAAAAATCTTTATTTATTTAGGGTAAAATGATGAAATGAATGGGTTCTGCTTTCTGAATCCTAAAAACATTTCCGCCGCCTTCTCTACCAACTGCTTCATTGTATGTAAGAACAATGCGAAATAGTATCTGGCCAACTATAATAAATTGTAACAATCGACCCGATCAGTACTAATTATAAGTGATGTTGCTATGCGATGTTCATCATGATTACCAAGGTAATGAGATGCATTACCTACTTATCTATTAATTTCTTGTCACAGTATTTTTGGATAGTTCTACACACGAAGAAAGGAGATAGAGCCAATTACGGCAAAAACAAATTATGTATAGGTGCTAGTATGTCAGTTTAGTTCAAATTGATAATGTTTTCTCAACTATCTGAATGCGGCTAGTCAAAGAATTAAAAATGGTAAATACTGAGATCATTTTAAAAAGATATGTCCAGAGACTGAGAAAAATGACAATAACAGTGGCTAGGTAGCGTTAGAGGTACCCAGAATGGACTCTGGAAATGGTATAATTAGACGCACATTTAAATACGAGGCATGTTCCTTAAATAAGTACCGTTTTGAAATTAATAAAAATTGTGCAAAAATTTCTTAATGCTTTTATTTTTACTTGAAACCCTGTACCTTAATCTACTTTTCCACATAATTTCCTTCAATACTGAGGCACTTGTCATAACATTTGACCAATGACCAGTTTTTGAATACCGTTCTCATAGAACTCTACCGCCTCACTTGTTATCTGTTAATCACTGCATCACAACTATTTTGACTTCGCCATCGTCTTGAAGACGCTGACCACCCAGGTGTTTCTTCAAGTTCAGGAGCAAATGGTAGTCACTGGGCGCCAGATTAGGGCTGTACGGAGGATTATCTAGAGTTTCCCAGTGAAGAGATGTGATGAGATCTTTTCGTCCACTTTCTGCACCAAATCTTCATTAACGACCGAAGGATGCCTATTTCGTTGTTCATCATGCACGTTTGTGCGGCTATCTCTAAATGATCTCACCCACTCTTGGCATTCCATCACTCATAATGTTTTGTCCGTAAACTGCACAGATCTCATGATGAATATCAATTGGTTTTAGTCCTTCAGCACTAAGGAATCGTATAATAGCCCGGACATCAGAGTCGGCGGGACTCACGATTAACGGGGGCATATTAAACACTCAGTAAACAACGTAAACAAGGGCGAATCAGACTGTAATGGCGTCAGTGCTTAGGTGAGAGATGTAGGTACTCAGGCGCATGCGCGGAACTCTGACCGGACCGCTACGACGATAGAATTTCAAAACGGTACTTGAAAAACATGCCTCGTATGTATTACATTTAAATAGTTTATTTTATTTCATGAAACTAAATCAAACATAACAAAACATATTTACAATGAAGAACATCCGATTTTGTGAAAAGTGAATTCAATAATACGTGAAATATGTTAAAATTCATCAGATAATCAGTAATTTCCTGTTATTTTTACAGTATTACGAGATATAACTTGAGCTTATTCTCACTTAATCTGAGACCAACACAAATAGAATAAATTTTTATGAAACGAATTATTGAGAATTTGAGACGTTCATGACATTCATAGACACGCAGAAATTGTGATGATTTACCAAAATGATGACTTTTTTAAATTTTTAAAATATAGCGAATGTCTCACTGGCTAACAATTAATAGAAATGTATTACTATTTTAAAAAAGATAAATAAAAGACAAAGAAAGTTTTAGTAAAATGTAGTTGCATATACAGTGCACCATTCGATGTTTAAATTGTATTACTATTTTACTAATAATTATTTTAATTGAATATAAGGTAATGGTCTCTGACATAGAGTAGACAACATGTAATTTGAAACATATTTGTTCATTAAGGTTCATCATTATATTATTGCAAAATGTGAAATAAACGTTTATCTGAGTTTAGTCCTGTTTTTAAGGGTTCCAGGAGACTCACTATATTAATAAAATAAAACACACGGTATATTTCACAAATGTATTAGACTATTCTGACATATGTTTCGGAATGGTGTAAAATCCAAACATATGTCAGAGATAGTCTAATACAATTGTCAAATATACCGTGTGTTTTATTTTATTAATTATTAATTATGTTTCACGGCATGGCCTGCAAGCATTGTTGTTTTTAAAAGGTTTGTTTAATTATTATTGTTATTATTTTATTTTCTTTTTTTAATTAGTACGTCTTAATTTATACATTTAGCCCGCTATATTCGATGTAGAGTGACTGCATCTAGCTTGTGGTATTGTGTTGGCTGAAAATTTGAAAATTTTGAAAATTCAGTTGCCAGATTTTATCTACATATATACTTACTAACAGGTGAAGCTTGTAAAATAGTGAAATAATTATACAATCTTTAATTACCTTATTGATTTGGTTGAGATTCCACTAATTTTGATAAACAATTTTACTCATTGAAGACAATAGTCTATGAAGAAAGTAAAACGATTTTATCAACTTACATAATTTGCTTTTTGGTTTTGTTTTGATATAAAATTGTGCTCGTGGCAGATAAATTTTTATAAAAAAGAAATTAAATAATTTTTAATTTGATAATTGTGAGAGATACATTTTTTTTGGAAAAAAGTGAAGTAACTCTTGTTCTTTTTTTAATTTTCATTTTGTGTCGACGTAGTCAATTTAATTTCTATAAGTAGTTTCACCTGTTGTAGATAAAATTTTATAAAAAGTGAAATAACTTTGTTTGTTATTTTGATCTCCCACTTCGTTTTACGGTGATTATTGTGGTGCTTGTTGTGCATGTGTGCAACCAATATATGATTTACATGATAAAATAAGTGTCTGATATCTTTATCATACATATGAGAAGATAAATCATTGAATTAAATATTCAATTATGTTTTGATTCTTTATTATATGAGGGGTACTAGAAACTTGACAATAAGGTTACTCGACATCAGTAATTGAATAATTTTCGTAACTTTTTATTGTAATAGATATTTATGAAAGAGACTTTCAAATTAAATTTGTCAAGTGATAATCCCACGTACAATTAAAAATTATGATTTTTTCCTTTACTTATGTTATGAAACATTTCATCATGTACCCTATATGTTTTAATGAGTCAATCGGAATGGTATATCGTTGCATCCCAACAATATTGATAATCTTGTATAATAAATCAGTACATGACACTAATTACTACCCCCTTCACAAGGGTTGACCTAAATTTGGTATAAAGAGCGATGCTAATTTCAACCAAAAAATAATATTCCACAGATAATCTTTCACTTATCTTCTGTCTTCATTTCGTCTCACTCCTTAAAAATCCAGACCACTTCTAGGTGTCAGACGTATTCAAAAGACGAAATCTAAAAACTTCAAGTTATCAATGTTTGATGAAGTTATTTGTGCGGTTAGATAACATTAATAGAGATAATTTTGGACACACGTACCCTATATTTTTAATTGATCGATAATAAAGCGCAACCTTTATGAGCCGTGCAGAAAGAATAATGTTAATGATATTTGAAGAACAGGATCAATCTTTAGTCACTACAAAGATTCAATAAAAACACATCAATCAAAAGCCGAAACTAGTCAACTTCGAAGATTGAAGAAAGTCGTGGGTCAAATCTGGAATGGAATGTCTGTATATCCATCTTTTACTATTACATATACGTCTGCTATTTTAAGGGACATGTAAATAGAAAAAAAAAACATAAACTAAATTGTTTTGTTATATATTTTCCATGAATCATTCAAGAGATAACAAATTTATAATAATAACAGAGGAGTTCAAGTTTGAAATAACGGTTGTAACATTAATAAAGTCAATTCAAAAAATACAAATAACAAATAGCATTATTAATAGAAAAGTAAGAATGCTCCGACATACTGAATTATTTTATCCTGATTTTGCTACTACTGCTTCGTGCGCATCCATGCTTATGCTTTCTGGTGAGAGAGTATCACTGAAATAATGATAAAATCATAATAAATATAGAAAAATTCTTAAAATATATTCTATCGTGTACTATTAAGGAACAACCTTTCGACCGCATTAAAATATTTTGTAAACCAAGAATTTTACATATAATTAACAACTACCGTCATACTTATTAAAACTTATGATATAAAATTAAATTTTTAAATTTACACACAATCATATCTTACCCTTCGTTTTTCGATGAGTTCATACTGGATATAACTACTGTAACACTCTCAGTGATAGACGTAAAGGAAGATAGAGATACTGTAGCAGATTCATTTCCTTTATTAAATATGAAAACATAAGTAGCGTTACCCTCCAATTCCCTCGTGAATGCAAAAACGTTAGTGTCTAAAACCTCTATGTTCAAATTTCCATAAATAAGTGTATCTTCTTGTCTCAATTTTATTAAAGTTTGATAGATATGAAAATGACTTTTTACGCCATCTACACTTTGTAGTGCAAGATTGTTTGTTAAATATTTAGAACTGACGGGCAACCAAGTTTTATTCGCTGTGCTAAATCCTGCGTTAGTTGTAGAGTCCCAGTGGAAAGGAGTCCTCTCGAAATCTCTGCTTACAGTTTGGAAATCTTCTTCGAGTCCATTGCAAGCGTTTGGATCGTCTCCTTCTTCCCATGTAACTTCGCCATTTTCCATTCCAATTTCTTCCCCGTAATATGTGACAACTGCTCCTGGCAGAAGGGTTGTAAGCATATTGTATCCGTCCACATTATCAACTCCAAGACGGGTGGCTATTCTATCTCTGTCATGATTTCCCAACTAAAATGCAAAAAAAGCGATATGCACATAATGTCATATATGATAAATGAAGAAGTAGCAAATAAATAACTTATTTTTTGTTTCTCAATCATACCAAACGTCCAGCAAAATTTATCTCAGACGGAAAATAAATAAATGAGATAATTTAGCTAAGAGGCAAATCGCTTAAGGTTAAAAATCCATACATATATATAGAATATAATTCTTACCACCCAATTTGCTACAAATCTGCTGGGCATATGTTCAAACCATAACTTAATTGCTGAAACGACATCATTAGCGGTACTGTTAGATAGGATTTCTGTTATCAGAAAGAAATTAAACGGAAAATGGGCTCCATTATTTGTAGCATTGCCATAATATAGCATAGTGGTATCTATATCTGTGTATCCCTCAGACATTATCACCCTATCGAAATAATTTTTTTCAGTTATACATTCATTGTAGAAACAAGGATATTACTAGTAATAAGAATTCTTTCTATTCATAAAAATAAAATGTACCATTACTGAACATAGTATTCCCATACCTCCCTCGTTTAGTATGAGGTGACTAGTACAACATTACTATAACATATATCCAAAATTGTAAGCATACAACAACTACTCGGTGAGAGGGTAAATTAGCAATCGTATAAATATTGAGAATAATATTAACTACGATCATTAAAAATCAATTATAATCAATAAATTATTAAAGGCTATTTATATATGATATAAGGTAGTGAAACGGGTCTCACCTTAATGATTGCGATTTGAGCGCCATTTTCTATAATGTTTCCGTATGAAAAATAAGGTTAGACAATATTACCTACTTTTATAATTATAATAATACTTTTATTATATTTCATATTTAAGAAAAACTACAAAGAATTGGTATTAGCCAAAAATTAGGAACTTTACAACATTCTTCACCCACCGAATGTAGGCTATAACATTCTATCTCACAACATGTCATATTAGTACAATCAGTTGCACTCATTTTTAAAATCAAACATTTTTTTTGTTGTGAAAAAACGGGAATATTAATAGAAGTTGTCCCTCACTTCTTAAAGTGAAAATCTATAAAATTGACTTAATGGGCTTCTGTAATTTCTTTTCACACGTTGTTGACAGCATTAATGATATTATTAATCTAAGAAAACTTCGAAAACGCTTATAGAGCCAGAAGATTTTTTTTTATAATTGACATTTTCGTTAACCAAAAAAGGACACAATTTACTAGATTTTGAAGAATTAACTTTTTCTTCAAAAAATTAAATCAAAACGCTTGGAAATTTTGTTCAGGAGTTTTAATTCCAACTCTTGAGCTGAGTTGCCCTAAGAGGGCGAAATACGTAGAGTTCATGATAGACTACAGTGTTAAAAAAATTCCAAATGTTTTTATTTAATTTTTTTAAATACTACAATCAGCAGTAAATATCAGTTGATGGTGATATAATCACTGTAATATGATTATTGTTGCATCTCTCATCTTATTTCTACCACGTGATTCTTACCTGGTATCACCTCCATTCTCTGCTTGATAATTGTCAGCATGTTCTCTCCATGAATAAAGAATTTCAAAATTTTCTGGTTGATCCCTTGTATAAATATGCTTAAGATAGTTGATGTCATAAGGTTCGTAGTTTTCGTAATCATCAGCAAGTGGTTCATCTTTAAATTCAGAATCTTCATAAAATACTGGAAGAGCGTCAACTCTGAACCCATCTACGCCCTTATCCAACCAGAAGGTCATCACGTCCTATTGATGAAACGAAATATTGTTAAATAATTAATCTTAAATATACTCAATAAAAATTATCACTTACTTTCAATTCTTGTTGAACTTGAGGATTCCTTAAGTTAAAATCAGGTTGACCAGTGGTAAACATATGGTAATAATATTGGTCCCTCTCGGCCACATATTCCCAGGCAGAATAGTCGAATTTACTTAACTTTATAAAAATAGAAATTCAATTACAGACTGTTTCAATTCCGTTAAAATAATTATCTAATAATCGAATGGTGTTTAGCTAATCTTCATCTTAAATTCCAAATTCTAAACAACATTCAACTAGTATTCAATCCTATCATAAATCGCTCCTAGTGTTAAAGGTATTCTTAAAATTTCAAAAAGAAAATAGGTATACATACAGTTTCAAATTATATTCTCATACTCAGAAAACTTCAAAAAATACTCAATTCACCGATAAAAGCTTTTTATACTTTTATAATTTATAATAAAAAGGACTTAGGGACAAGTAGGAGTGGAATTCACCCCCTAAGGGTTCCGTACCATCATATTATCGTAAACCTTGTTAGTAGAGTAGCTGCTTTATATTAACCATGCTTAAAACGAATTTAATTAAAATTCGAATAATTTTATACTATATATCAATAATGAAACCAATGAAATTGAGTTTGTCACGTAATAATTCAACATAAAGCAGATGTTTTTGAATTATTACTATACTTGTACTATGGGAATTACTGAACCTACGGATTCCTATATCGGGCATTAAATTTATATAAAAAACAATAAAAAACCTATTCTTATATGTTATACGAGGGTGGATCAAATATAAACGAAGCCGCATTCAGCCGTTAGGAATTTGAAGTGGGGATATTAGGTGGCACAGAAACGACGCATCATATTGCTGGGTTCGCTTGGTTAATAGCTATCACAATGAGTGAGAAAGAGGTGCATAGCAACGTTGCACAACGAATTACTATTAAGTTTCATACACGTGAAAATATGAAACCAGCTGAAATTTAGCGCAGATTGCAAGCACAATTCGGAAATGAAACGCTTTCGTAACCACGTGTAAAAGTTTGGTGCAAAGAATTTAACGATAGGCTTACGCCCATTACTCGTGTTGAAAATATAAATCATCCTCGTCGTCCGCGCACCAGCATTTCGCCGGTTAACATTGCACGCATTAAAAACCTTATTGAAGGGTACCGCCACGCTACGCCACTGTGCTTTAGATATCTGGCAAACTCAGCATCAGCCATGGGAGTGTTTACACAATCATAACGAAAATCTTGGAATTCCGAAAAATTTTCAACTCGTTGGATTCCAAAGTTGCTGGGTAAAAATCAAAAAGTTGCTCGAGTTCGCATCTCTCAGGAGCTTCTCACTCGATTTAGAGAGAAAGGTCAATTTTTTTTTGTACAAAATTGTAACCTGCTATGAAACGTGGGTACACCATCACACTCCAACATCAAAACGAGCAAGCATGGAGTGGCGGCGCAATGGTGAATCAAACCCAGTGAAGTCGAAAGCACGTCTGTCTGCAGGCAAAGTTTGGGACTGAAGAAGGGTGCTGTTGGTCGATTTTTTGTACGAGCGAAGAACCATTAGTGCAGCCTACTACTGTCTATACTACCGACTTCTCAGTCAGGTAAAATTTGCTTATCGACGAAAAAGGAGGACGCACCCCATTGGTGATGTGTTACTCTTGCACGATAACGCTAGGCCTCATACCGCAGCTTTGACGCAGGCCCAAATCGATGTTATACACTGGTCTCAGCTGGAACACCCTCCATATAGCCCAGACCTATACCCTCGTGATTTCCACATGTTTAGGCCCCTCAAAGAATCACTAGGAGGCCAGCGATTTCAGACCGATAAACAGGTGGAGGGAGGCGTTTCTGCCCAACTAGATAGACACCCGCCCTGCTTCTTTTTATGAAAACGGGATGAAACAACTACCAATGCGTTGGGAACAATTTATAGACAAACAAGGGGGATATGTCGAAGAATAGAGAAATTTGTGTTTTTTTATGAAATTTTGATGAATAAAATTTCGAAAGAATACCATTAAAGTAATTCAAACAATTAGTACGGGAAAAAATATTTTTAACGTAGTGCATATAGAGACTGTTCCGACTTTTATCTTTTAATATACCAATAATATACAATTTGGAATATTCCGCACCCCTAACTATTATTATTCAAAAATTGGTTATTTATAAAAATTGAATTAAAAAATGAAAATACTATGCTTACCCAGTTATTGGGGGGTGCTGAAGAATTATGGCCGTCTCTCCAAATGTAATAGTCCTCGTATCCTGCAGTTTTATTTTTGGATAATTCAAACCACTCGTGTTTATCGCTAGAATGATTCGGAACAAAATCCAAAATAATTTTTAAACCAAGTTCATGGGCGGTCGTAATAAGCTCCTCAAAATCACTCATACTTCCAAATTTTTCATCAATATCTCTGAAATCACTAATATCATAACCAGCGTCGACTCCAGGAGATGTGTATATTGGAGAAAGCCATGCAGCCGTTACTCCAGCATTTACCAGATGTTGTAATTTACTAGTAATTCCTTTCAAATCACCCATCCCATCGCCATCATTATCTTTGAAAGATCGAGGATAAATCTGATAGAATGTTGCATATTTCCACCAATCGTCCTTGGCTGTAGAACTAGCATTCCAGACAACTTCAGCTTCAGTTAAATCATGAAGTAAAGTAGCAAAAAGAATCACAATCTTTAACACGCTCATATTTACGTGTCGTCGATAGTAAGAATGAAACAATAATCAATGATTTTGTAATTTGCGGGTATTTATGTTGTGAGAAATGCAGAAAAAAATTATTAGATCGTATCTCTCTACAGTATTGGAATACAAAATATATTATGAAAGTGTTTAAGTAATGATAAATTGATTCCTTTAAGGACGTTCATAGAAATGATAACGACGACAGCTTCAAACCTTCTTATATTCACACTCGTTAATGACATGGTAGATTGAAGAATACTATAATTTGATTTTAAATAATTTAATGCAATCACAAAAGCAGCAGAAGTTGTGAAAGACAGTAGTATGGACTTAATAATGAAAAATCTTTATTTATTTAGGGTAAAATGATGAAATGAATGGGTTCTGCTTTCTGAATCCTAAAAACATTTCCGCCGCCTTCTCTACCAACTGCTTCATTGTATGTAAGAACAATGCGAAATAGTATCTGGCCAACTATAATAAATTGTAACAATCGACCCGATCAGTACTAATTATAAGTGATGTTGCTATGCGATGTTCATCATGATTACCAAGGTAATGAGATGCATTACCTACTTATCTATTAATTTCTTGTCACAGTATTTTTGGATAGTTCTACACACGAAGAAAGGAGATAGAGCCAATTACGGCAAAAACAAATTATGTATAGGTGCTAGTATGTCAGTTTAGTTCAAATTGATAATGTTTTCTCAACTATCTGAATGCGGCTAGTCAAAGAATTAAAAATGGTAAATACTGAGATCATTTTAAAAAGATATGTCAAGAGACTGAGAAAAATGACAATAACAGTGGCTAGGTAGCGTTAGAGGTACCCAGAATGGACTCTGGAAATGGTAAAATTAGAGGCACATTTAAATACGAGTCATGTTTTTTAAATAAGTACCGTTTTGAAATTAATAAAAATCGTGCAAAAATATCTTAATGATTTTATTTTTACATGAAAGCCTGCACCTTAATCTATTTTTCTACATAACTTCCTTCAATATGGAGGAGGCACTTGTCATAACATTTGACCAGTTTTTAAATACCCTTCTCATAGAACTCTGCCGCCTGACTTGTTAAGTGTTAACCACTGCATCACAACTGTTTTGACTTCACCATCGTCTTGAAGACGCTGACCACCCAGATGTTTCTTCAAGTGCAGGAACAAATGGTAGTCACTGGGCGCCAGATCAGGGCTGTACGGGGGATAATCTAAAGTTTCCCAGTGAAAAGATGTGATGAGATCTTTTCATCCACTTTCTCCACCAAATCATCATTAGCGACCGAAGGACGCCCACTTCGGTGTTCATTATGCATATTTGTGCGGCCATCTTTAAATGCTCTCACCCACTCTTGGCATTGCATCACTCATAACGTTTTGTCCGTAAACTGCACAGATCTCATGATGAATGTCAATCGATTTTATTCCTTCAGCACTAAGGAATCGTATAACAGCCCGGACGATTATCGGGGCCATCTTAAACACTCAGTAAACAACGTAAATAAGAGCGAATCAGACTGTAGTGGCGTCAATGCGTAGGTGAGAGATGTAGGTACTCAGTGCGCATACGCAGAACACTGACCGCACCGTTACGGCGACAGAATTTCAAAACGGTATTTACTTGAAAAACATGCCTCTTATGTATTACATTTAAATAGTTTATTTTATTTCATGAAGCTAAATCAAACATAATAAAACATATTTACAATAGAGAACATCCGATTTTGTGAAAAGTGAATTTGATAATACGTGAAATATGTTAAAATTCATCAGATAATCAGTAATTTCCTGTTATTTTTACAGTACTACGAGATATAACAACTTGAGCTTATTCTCACTCGATCTGAGATAGTTTTTCCTCAATTTTAACTTTGAGAAACTTCTGTTGAGACGCTCAAGGACATTTACACCATTATAACGGTTTGTGAAACATAAAGATCAAGGTTAAACTATTGAATAGGTTTTACCGGAAGCTCATCCTTGTCGATGTCATTAGATACGCTATCCTAGTCATGGCCACAGGTGTACTTGGCATCCAAAAGCTATCCAATGTTGGTTGCTTAATTATTCTGTCATGGAATGTACCTAAATTTTTCTTGAAACTGTTCGCTGGATACTTTATAACCGCGACTTTCGTCAGCGTTATCAAAGGTAATGTACTATATAAAATTATGTAAGCTGGTACTAATATCTACAGGAAACCATATATTTATATTTTTGAGAGAATCGAAACAAACCCGACTCTAACTCAGATATTTATATATTTTAATTATTAAAAGTTATAGAGATGAAAAACTAAGTATAGAATAATCTAGAGATTTTGTAAACCATTCATTACTTATTTATACTTCTGGTAACTCCTGCTCGAGACGGACGGCATCTGCCGCCCCTGAGTGACCCATGGCGTAGTGCCCCATTAGTTTCTATTTATTTACGTCGCCGTACAGGAATCTAAAGTTAACACAAAAGAATATTTCAAATCGACCAACACAAATAGAATAAATATTTATGAAACGAATCTTTGAGAATTTGAGAAGTTCATGACCTTCATAAACACGCAGAAATTGTAATGATTTACCAAAATGATGACTTTTTTAAATTTTTAAAATATAGCGAAATGTATTACTATTTTAAAAAATATAAATAAAAGACAAAGAATATTTTAGTAAAATGCAGTTTCACATACAGAGCACCATTCGATGTTTAAGTCCTGTTTTTAAAGATTCCAGGAAACATACTATATTAATAAAATAGAACACACGGTATATTTCACAAATGTATTAGACTATTCTGACATATATTTCGGAATGGTGTAAAATCTAAACATATGTCAAAGATAGTCTAATACATTTCTGAAATATACCGTGTGTTTTATTTTACTAATTATTAGTTATGTTTCACCAAGTGATCAGCGAAACATCAATTTCGACTTACTATATTTTTAATAGTTCTCTGCAAAATGTCTGCTTTAATGAACGGCATGGCCTGCAAGCATTGTTGTTTTTAAAAGGGTTGTTTAATTATTATTGTTATTATTTTATTTTCTTTTTTTAATTAGTACGTCTTAATTTATACATTTAGCCCGCTATATTCGATGTAGAGTGACTGCATCTAGCTTGTGGTATTGTGTTGGTCAAACTCTTTTGAAAATTCAGTTGCCAGATTTTGTCTACACATATACTTAATAACAAGTGAAGCTTGTAAAATAGTGAAATAATTATACAATTTTTAATTACCTTATTGATTTGGTTGAGATTCCACTAATTTTGATAAACAATTTTACTCATTGAAGACAATAGTCTATGAAGAAAGTAAAACGATTTTATCAACTTACATAATTTGCTTTTTGGTTTTATTTTGATATAAAATTGTGCTCGTGGCAGATAAATTTTTATAAAAAAGAAATTAAATAATTTTTAATTTGATAAGAGATTGTGCTTGTGGGAGATAAATTTTTTTTTGGAAAAAAGTGAAGTAACACTTGTTCTTTTTTTTAATTTTCATTTTGTGCGACGTAGTCATTTTAATTTCTATAAGTAGTTTCACCTGTTGGAGATAAAATTTTATAAAAAGTGAAATAACTTTGTTTGTTATTTTGATCTCCCACTTCGTTTTACGGTGATTATAAATTGTGATGCTTGTTGTGCATGTGTGCAACCAATATATGATTTACATGATAAAATAAGTGTCTGATATCTTTATCATACATATGAGAAGATAAATCATTGAATTAAATATTCAATTATGTTTTGATTCTTTATTATATGAGGGGTACTAGAAACTTGGCAATAAGGTTACTCGACATCAGTAATTGAATAATTTTCGTAACTTTTTATTGTAATAGATATTTATGAAAGAGACTTTCAAATTAAATTTGTCAAGTGATAATCCCACGTACAATTAAAAATTATGATTTTTTCCTTTACTTATGTTATGAAACATTTCATCATGTACCCTATATGTTTTAATGAGTCAATCGGAATGGTATATCGTTGCATCCCAACAATATTGATAATCTTGTATAATAAATCAGTACATGACACTAATTACTACCCCCTTCACAAGGGTTGACCTAAATTTGGTATAAAAAGGGATGCTAATTTCAACCAAAAAATAATATTCCACAGATAGCCTTTCACTTCTCTTCTGTCTTGACTTCGTCCGTCTCATCTTTCTCTCCCTAACCACACCACCCACCCATTCCCACGATTCCTGAATGAAGTCTGAAGAGGGCCTTACGCCCTGCCCTTCGGCTTTGCACTACAGTGTAGGTCGGAGGGACTGCCCGCTCACCACCACGAGTAGCTGGTGGGAATCAAACACAAAAAGGTATTTTTTTTCAAAAACAGAATTTGATTCCTGTTTTATTTAGAAATATTTCGGTTAGAATGTCTTGATGTTAATCATCCTGTACAAGTTTTTGTATCGTAACTTTCCAATTCAATAAATAAGTAATTATTGACAAGGTGTTGGTACTCATCGTAATACCATTAGTTGAATAATTATTTCTATTAACGGTAATACCGAGTGATCGAATTGTCATTTAGAAGTGAAGATGTAAATGTATATAGTTAATAGTGTCAAAGTGACTGTGTTAGTGCTCTGTGGTAATTACTTCACACGCCGACCTGATTAATCATCGCACCTTTCATACAATTAACAAAGGAGTCCGGAGTCTCATCAAAACTGCCCTGGAGTCAGAAATAATAAAGAACTTATCACCAATCACTTTTTGTCGTCATCACTAACCAGGTATACGACAATATATTCCAAATTTGTCCTAATTTAGGATTAAAAATATTTTCATGTGGGTATCATTAATCCTAATAAAATAATATACACCATACGTAATAAGAAATTACTAATCATAATTACAACTTTTTATCTATTTATTTTGTATGTTCCTATAAACAGATAGTTATTTTCTATATACGAAGAAATTATAATAAACTGTTAAGTAAAAGTCCAACAATAATATAATTTATGTAACAAATTGTTATGAATACACTTGAACCTCCTCCAGAATCACCTTCAACGGTTACCCTCTTTGCAACAATGGCTTCATGTGCTTGAATTTCAATATTGTTTACAGTCAGTATGTCCCTTAAAAAAAGTCATTA
Source organism: Agrilus biguttatus (assembly GCA_963921985.1). Classification (NCBI taxonomy): domain Eukaryota; kingdom Metazoa; phylum Arthropoda; class Insecta; order Coleoptera; family Buprestidae; genus Agrilus; species Agrilus biguttatus. The sequence goes on along the minus strand of OY998119.1, from coordinate 13,245,098 downwards.
AGTATTGTATAAAAAAATTGCAAAATACATCACTTACAGTTCCTCCTTTTCGGAATTGGAACTTAGAATAACGGTTTGAATATAACTTCCAAGAGACTCAAAAACAGACAAGTCAATTGTTGCCGACGAATTTCCCGAATTAAAAACAAAAACATAAGTGTCATTGCCATCAAGTTCTCTTGTATAAGCCATGACATTAATATCAATAACTTCGACATTAACGTTTCCGTAAATAAAAGTGTCTTTCTTACGTAAATTCATTAAAGACTGGTAAACGTGAAAATGACTCTTTGCACCATAAGCACTTTGATAAAGCAGATTATTCTGCAGATATTTGGAACTAACTGGTAACCATGTCGTATTTGCGGTACTAAATCCTGCATTTGTACCGTTGTTCCAGTGGAAAGGTGTTCTTTCGAAATCTCTACTTAATGAATCGAAATCTTCCTCATTACCGTTACATGCACTAGGGTCTTCACCTTCTTCCCATGTCACTTCTCCATCTTCCATTCCAATTTCTTCCCCATTATATGTCACAGCCACTCCTGGCAGTAATGTCGTTAGCATGTTGAATCCGTCAGCGTTTTCCTTTCCAAAACGGGTTGCTACTCTGTGTCTATCATGATTTCCTAACTGTGATCGAAACGGATTTGTAAATCGGAGGTAAATTTATAACATATTCGTTATAGTTACTACAATAGATTGTGTCGCACTCATTGTGAAACATGATTAATATTTGTTAATGAATAGAGAAACACTTTGAGTTTAGTTTTACAAACGTTTTTATTAAAACTTTACAAATTTCTTTCAATACAGAAACCAATACTTTTTAATAATGATGTAAATGCCGAAACAAATTTGTAAAGTTTTAATAAAAATATTTATGAAACTAAACTTAAAGTATTTCTCTATTCATTAACAAATTATATTCATTATATTATGTTTACAAGTTAATAATGAAACAAGAATTCGGGATAGACATCTGTCCATCAAAAATAGTCGCAGACAAATGACAACTGCTTATGTGCTGCTTTGTATATTGCAATATAGAATAATAAGATAGCAAATTGAAAACTAAAAGCAATTTTTTGATCTTGTACCGTCGCGACTGTCGACCACTCCGAAATTATAAAATTTCGAGTTAAAAGGTTTTCTTAAATAGAGTTTACTCTGGATGTATTTCTCTTCAATAGTTCCGACAAATAGTTCTTCAACATCCAATCATACTTAAGCGGTAAATAACGATAATCTGCAATATTTTTTTTATCAATGCAATTCGTGATTGATTAATATGATTTTTTTTATACTATATACTCTATATCTACACACTGATATATGCGAAGATAACGTCAAATTAATGATATTATTTACGTTCAAATTTGTTTTTCAAAGATAAACTCAAAATTATTATATAAGGTATTGATTATAGAAGATATGTTATCAAGTGAAATGAATTTTAAAAAAATATGTAGATGATCATAGTTAACCCACCACCCAGTTTGCCGTGTAGTTACCGGGCATGTAAAGAAACCATTTTGTTATGATGTCAACAATATTTTCTGCCGTGAAATTGGATTGTAGTTCGCTAATGAAGAAGAAATTAAATGAGAAATGTGCTCCATTAGTGGTTTCATTGCCATAATAGCGAAATGTGGTCGTGTAATTTTCATACGCTTCCGTCATAATTACTCTGAAATAGTAAAAATATCTTGGCTTTATTTCTAGTTATTTGATATAAACGTACACACACACACACACAAATATATATACATAATATAAAAATGTTTTATTGTTCAGATGTAAATTAATGTGGATAAAATAGTAAAAAAGTATGATCAAGTCCGTACTAAACTGTAACTCAAATATGCAAACGTCATTATTATTATGTCCATTCATTTACCAAACCAACAACATCATTTATTATTATTTATCCACTTTCTGTAGAAGAGATAATCGGATATTTAAAAATCCTTAATTTAGTTGTATTTTGTTTGTTTGTAAGCTTACAATTGGTACTAAATCCTATTACCGTATTGTATGTTAAACATTATGTATTTCACAATTAATTTTTAAGTAAACACTCCAATTATGAACAGGTTTAGATGAAAATACGAACCTACTGTCGCCGCCATTCTCTTCAGTATAACTATCCATTAGTTCTCTCCATTGGTAAACCATATCAAATGTCTCCGCTTGATTGACCGTATAAATGTGGTCTAAACTACCATAATTGTATTCATCATATGTAAGTCCTTCTTTCACTGGTTCGTCCTCAAGACCCTTGCTTTCAAAAAGACAGCCGACAGCGTCAATCCTAAATCCTGATACTCCTTTATCCAACCAATATACCAAAACATCCTTTATAAATACAATACACAAACAAGTAGCTTACTTGATTCATTAGATAATTGTTATTATATTTTTACCTTCATTTCTTGTACAACCACAGGATTGCTATAATTTAAATCAGGTTGTTGATCAGCAAACGCATGATAATAGTACTGTGTTCTGTTCTCATCGTATTTCCAAGCAGAATATTTGAAATTACTAAGCTGTAACATAAAAGACCTAAGCATTTCGTCAATTATTACGTAAAAATTTATGTTAGCATTTCAAATTTATTTTCTCTCAAAATTTACCGTAGAAACTTGTTTCTTGTTCTTCTAATATTATTATATCAATTCTATTTAAAATACGAAACCTCAATAAACTAAACCAAATAAAATTGCACTCAACAAAAGCTTTTTCTGTATTTTTAATCTAACTTTTCATTCAATAATATCTAATAAATATCCTTTAATTTTCCTTAATTTAAATTTGTTTATTGTCAAGAACTTCAACTTTTCTCTTGAACTTATCTTATCTGGGTTCTGTTCGTGTTTTACACTGTATTTAATTTAAATTGCATTTAAGGTGAAATTAAGAAAAACATTTTAATCAAATTTACCCAGTTGTTTGGAACTTCTGTGGCATTGCCATCCACCCAAATATAGAAGTCTTCATACCCTGAAGTTTTATTCAAAGACAGTTGAAACCACTCGTGTTCATCGCTCGTATGATTTGGCACAAAATCCATTATAATTTTTAATCCCAATGTAGTTGCGGTAGCCACTAACTCTTCAAAATCTTCCATTGTTCCAAACTGTTCATCGATGGTTCTATAATCACTTATATCATATCCGGCGTCCACTCCCGGCGATTTATAAATTGGAGAGATCCATGTCGCCGTTATCCCGGCATTAACGAGATGATCAAGCTTACTAATAATTCCTTGTAGATCACCAATTCCATCACCGTCACTGTCTTTGAACGATTTCGGGTAAATCTGGTAGAACGTTGCGTGTTGCCACCATTCGTTATTAGCTTCAGGCCGAGCTTCGTAAATTACTTCAGAAGTGACAAAGTTTGATAAAATACATAAAACCGAAAACTTTATTACGGTGTTATAATTCATTATACTTTGTTTGCTTTTCTAGATGCAGAACAAATAAGACATTAACTTTTAATGCATCCAAGGTATTTATATGACGCGGTAAAAAAGACTTCTTATAACTGATTAGATATGAAGTACAATTATGTAATGATATAGATCAATTTCTGATAGCTGTTACCTGCATTTGATTAACAGTATTGATTTAGTTTCACTGCCTTACTCTTAGTTATAAAAAAAACACTTGATAATTGTTTCACATATTTTGTTACTTTACTCTATACCTATTTCACTTTCTCAGGACATCTTCAGATGTTTTCGTAGAAAACTATGAATAATTATTAGGAAAGTCGCAGCTGGGAAGTTGTAAAACATTTTAATAACCAGAATAAAAATACTTGTTTAGAATTACAACAATTTAATAAGAAAAGTCTTACAATATCGTTTCGGCTTATTAGGCCATTATCAAAGAGTTAAATCGAACTAAACTAAAAATCAGAAACATAACAATTTATACAATATGAGTAAGTGGGGGAATTACAATTTTTGAAGTGTGCCCTTCACTATGAAACCAATAAAACTCCTCGAGATGCCCTGAGAAGGCGAAATATATATGAACTAAAATAATAAACTAAGTGAAACAATTAATAATGGATTGTCCGCTGTTATTGGACCTTCCAAATAGATAACCACTACCTGAAGTTAATTTGCCCCATTGCTTATTATCATCCGTTTATATAAGTCTGTTACATTATTTACATTTTTAATAACACCTTAGCTCTTGATAATGATCCGCAAGGGTTGAAACAATATTGTAGAGAAGAATAAATAAATTTTTCGAGAAACGTAATCCAATGTTTGTTTGTTATTCAAAATGCACATATTCAATTTTATATGTTATTGTGATGATATTGTTTACTTTGATAATAACCTATAGAAAAACCGATTGTGGCATTTAAAGGTACATGGTACGTTTGATATTTTGAATTTACATACTTTGAAAGAGGAATTTTTATTACAATGGAATTTTATAAAGCCATGACAAATGACAAACGTGTATGTAGATGCGGGACAACTAGACCAATGACTGCCTAATTTCGTTGGCATTTAGAATAGACTAATCAAAGACCGAAACAAATTATTTTACTTTTCTCATTTGACTACTAAGTTTAGTCTCGACTAAAACCATTTCACTCAAGGAAAGTCGTGTATGAAATCTAAAATAGTTTACAGTTATTCCACGAAGGGACTGTAAATCGATCTTTGTCTCTAATACAAATGCACACTATTTTCCGAGACATGTAAATGTAAAAAAAGAAACAAAAACTAAACTATATTGTCATATATTTTCCAAAAATCGTAATAAAATAATAAATTTAAAATAGTAACAGTGTAAGTATATTTTAAGGTAATAGTTTCAATGTTAATATAGTCAATTATGAAAATCTAAATAACGATAACATTATTAACAGAATACTATAAATGCTACTTAGTACTAAATTATTTGATCCTGATTTTGCTATTATTGCTTCGTGAGAATCCATAGTTATGCTTTCTATTGAGATAGTATCCCTGGAAGGAATAAAATTTAGTAAACGTCAAAGATTGCATTCATTCATAAAAAATTACAAAAAGTGTACCTAATATTATTTACAACTGCTTCTTTAAAGCACCCTGTTGATAGATTTGAGTATTTAATAAACCAAGAATTTTACATATAATCAATAGCCATTGGTACTACTTGTTGAAACATCATAATAAATAATCAGTAAAATACATTAAAAATAAATTTCACACACAATTACATCTTACCCTTCGCTTCTCGTAGAGTTGGTACTAGATAGAACTACTTTAACGTTCTCAGTGATAGACGTAAACGAAGATAAAGACACTGTTGTAGAATCATCTCCGATATTAAATATGAAAACATAAGTGTCGTTACCATCCAATTCTCTCGTATATGCCAAAACGTTGGTGTCTAAAACCTCTATGTTCAAATTTCCATAAAGGAGAGTGTTTTCTTTCCTCAATTGCATTAGAGATTGGTAAATATGAAAATGACTTTTTTCTCCATCTACACTTTGTAATGCAAGATTGTTTGTTAAATATTTGGAACTGACGGGTAACCAAGTTTTATTCGCTGTGCTAAATCCTGCGTTAGTTGTAGAGTCCCAGTGGAATGGAGTTCTCTCGAAATCTCTGCTTGTACTTTGGAAATCTTCTTCGACTCCATTGCAAGCGCTTGGATCTTCTCCTTCTTCCCATGTTACTTCTCCATCTTCCATTCCAATTTCTTCTCCGTTATAAGTGACAGCTACACCTGGTAGAAGGGTTGTTAGCATATTATATCCGTCCACGTTCTCAACCCCAAGACGGGTGGCTGCTCTATGATTATCGTGATTTCCCAACTATAACACAAAGAAACGATATTAACATAATGTGGTACGTGATAAATGAATAAGAAGTAAAAATTGGATTGAAGAAGCATTCAATATTGTAACTCCATATTAATAAAATAAAAACATCACTACGAAGATAGTTACAAGTAAATTTTTATTTCACCACTATGCAAATTTCACTATACAATAGCTTCCTCAGGTGGAAGAATAATTAGAAAACTGGCATAATTAAAATATCGTCTACGCAACGGTACCAATAAAAGCATTTCTTAAACAGAATATTGTTAGAAAATTTATTTTCTAGATTAATCATAAATAATTCTACGAGTAATGCGCTAAGAGGGTTCCCCATGGCGAGACCCTCTTGTTGTTCATAAAATTTATTATCAATTCAACATATGCAACGCACTTAGTAGAAAGTTCTCATAGTTGCAACGAAAATTTTTAAATTTTACATACCAAAATCGAAATCAATAAATTAAATAGATAGGCTTAATTTTAAACGATCAACTAGGTGTCAATCATTCCCCATTACTTAACTTGTAGTTTATTACTCAGAGAAATCCTCCCCACCTCATGTTTCTAATATACAAGTAATTTGTATTTTAGTTTAAGTTTATAATACCTCTTCCACTTGAGGAAGCCATTGTATAATAATAAATATTTACTTGTAATTATCTCCGTAGTGGTGTTTTTATTTTATAAAGAAGCAACAAGCATAAATAACTGTTTTTTTTGCTTCCAACCACGTAGGCTTTATGTTAGATGAAAAACAAATTTCTGTACTCTTTAAGACAACAAGATTGCGGAAATCATGATGATAATTCTTACCACCCAATTGGCTACAAATCTGCTTGGCATATGTTGAAACCATTCTTTTATTACTGAAACGACGTCATCGGCTGTACTGGTAGATGTTATTTCGTTTAAAACAAAGAAATTGAAAGTGAAATGAGCTCCATCAACTGTGTCATTACCATAATATAGCATAGTGGTGTTTATATCTGTGTATGCCTCGGTCATGAGCACCCTATCGAAACAGACATACAACAAAGTCATTTGAAAGGGAGGAAATTAAAATATTATTATGAAAATAAATGAAAATTTACTACTATCTTCGCGTACAAGAGAAAGAGAAATTGCAACATATTAACGAAAGTATTGGAAATTTTTTAACATTCATCCCTAACATGGGCTATAAAAAATATGTTAAACGAAGAGAAATAAAACGTTTAAGTTGCAAAACAGTTTATTAGTAACAACTCTGGTGAGACTCCTTCAGATGGAAGAAATATTACACTATGTGGCGATGTGATCATTAGTGGCTATTAATAAACTGTTCTATAACTTAAAAATTCAGTAATATGCATAAATTGGATCGCTGAGTACTTACTCCCATTGAAATTCATAAAAATCTCAAATATGCGTTTGTCTACTGTTTTGTCTTGAGGATCTACTCACTGCTCCGACTCAGATTTTTCGGTACATTCTTTGAAAAATACTTGTCGCCCCTTAGTTTAATTTAGATCAGCTACTTCTGAGTGAAACTCAACTTTTTACATATCAATGAATAGGTACATCGCCATCTATAGAAACTTGAAATAATATTATGTTGTTTAAAATTAAACCAGAAAGGTTGAAACACGTGTAAGAGATTGTTGATAAAATTTGTGAAAACGTTTCTGGCTTAATTTTAAATAACTTAATATTATTCAAAATGTTTCACAATGAACCTACCGCAGAAACAATTCCAGTTATTAGAAATTTGCGATGTTCACCAAAATCATATTTTTATGAAATATTTGAAGAATTTTTAGTAGGGGTAAATTTTAAATACCTTACTGCGATATTAATTATTAAATTAATTTGTATTCACTACAGATTACCTCATATAATGAGGGAAAATTTTGTTACTGTTTTCACGCCCTCACCGGGACTCAAACCCGGGATCTTTGGCTTTACGCGCCAATGATTTTGCCACTAAGCAACGAGAGGTGACAACAGTAACAAGGACGAACGTACTTACTAAGTCACAGAACGTCGGAGTCAATATATATTATTATTAATATATTATATATATACATATATATATATAATAATATTAATAATGAAATATTTGAATAATTTTTAGTAGGGGTAAATTTTAAACACATTAATACGATATTAAATAATGTATTTTAGTAGGTAAGTACGTTCGTCGCTGTTACTGTTGTCACCTCCCGTAGCTTAGTGGCAAAAGTATTGGCGCGTAAAGCCAAAGATCCCGGGTTTGAGTCCCGGTGAGGGCGTGAAAACAGTAAAAAAAAATTCCCTCATTGTATGAGGTAATCTGTAGTGAATACAAATTAATTCAATAATGAATATCATATTTTTACTTTGTCACATATACTGTCACATTACATGGGTTATTACTATAAAAAGCTGCGCTCATATTTGATAATAAACTTTTTTGTTTAAAATAATTGGGAATTATGAAAATTTATTGATGTCTTCTCAAACTTCTACAGATAAACGATAATACATACACAATAGATGAATTAAATGAGCGTCTATGATTTTTATTTACAAGTTGTTGATTGCAATAATTATTGATCTAAGTAGAGGTTTATGTTTTTATACATTATACTCGAAATAGCCCAAACAGACATAATTTGGTAGATTTAACAGTAGCAACTTGTAAAATATGATTATTGAGGTACCTCCTTTGTATTTCTAACACGGGATTGTTACCTGGTATCACCTCCATTCGCAGTTTTGTAATTGTTAACAAGTTCTCTCCATTGATAAATCATATCGAGAGTTTCCGGTTGATCCATAGTATAAACATGATTAAGGTAGTTGGTCTCATAGGTTTCGTAGTTTTCGTAATCATCAGAGAGCGGTTCATCCGTAAAATTGGAATGTTCAAATAAATAGGGTACTGCGTCAATTCTGAACCCATCTACGCCCTTATCTAACCAAAAAGTCAGTACGTCCTTTTGAGGAAACGAAATATTTTCAAATAATTAATCTTGAAATTCTCAAAAAGAAGCAGTAGTAACATACTTTCATCTCTTGTACAACCTGAGGATTGCTGTAGTTCAAGTCAGGTTGGGCAGTAGCAAATTGATGGTAATAAAATTGGTCCCTCTCGGCCACATATTCCCAGGCAGAATATTTGAATTGACTCAACTTTATGAAATAGTAATTTAATTATGAATTACTTAAATTTGGTTAAAATAGTTATCTAGCCAAATGGTGCCTACCTATTATTCAATTCTAAATAGCAATTATTAAAAAAATACTCAACCCTATCGTGAACCAGCCCTTGTATTAAGGACATTTTGAAATTTGCAAAAGTTGATCATACTACTCTAGCATAGTGGAACATTTAATAATTTTCAAATTAGAGATTTTTTCTTTACTGGTACTGTCAGACCCTTTTTTTCGTTGTAGATCAACGGGAATTACCCTATATACAGGTTCCTATCCTGAATTAATATAGAAAATAATAATAACCAACATGCTTTTACAATAATTCTAATAGTTTTATTATGACATTGACAAAAACAATTTTGAAACAATTGCATATAGTGAAATGTGTTCCAATTTTCTTTTATAACATGGAAAATATAATTTATAATGAATATTTGTACACCTCTAACTATTATTATTTAAATACTGTTTATTTATTAAAATGCAAATAATAATTTGGATATATTATACTTACCCAGTTGTTAGGGGGTACTGTTGAATTATAGCCATCTTTCCAAACGTAATAGTCCTCGTATCCTACAGTTTTATTTTTGGATAATTCAAACCACTCGTGTTGATCGCTGGAGTGATTGGGAACAAAATCCAAAATAATTTTTAAGCCAAGTTCATGGGCTGTCTGAAGAAGCTGCTCAAAATCACTCATATTACCGAATTTTTCGTCAATATCTTTGTAATCACTAATATCATAACCAGCGTCGACTCCAGGAGATTTGAAAATTGGTGAAAGCCATGTAGCCGTTATTCCAGCATTTACCAGATGTTGTAATTTACTAGTAATACCCTTCAAATCACCCATCCCATCGCCATCACTATCTTGGAAAGATCGAGGATAAATCTGATAGAATGTTGCATATTTCCACCAATCGTCCGCCGCTGAAGAACTAACATTATAAATAACTTCGGCTTCAATTAAGCTATGAAGTAAAGTAGTGAAAAGGATCACAATTTTTAACACACTCATAGTAATGTGTAGTCGACTGTAAGAATAATAAACAACAATGAAGTATTGAGCAATTTAGAGGTATTTATGTTATATGAAATGTAGAAATAAAAATGTTATGTGATATCTCTCTTTAACAGTACTTCAATACAGAAAAATAATGAAAAGGTTCTAGTAATGATAAGCTAAGTGCTTTAAGGGCCTCCTTGGAAATAATAACGACAACAATTTCAAGCCGTTTTGGCTCATCCTCGTTATAGTATGGTAGGTTAGAAAATGCAATAATTCTACTTTCAGAATTCTGCTTACTCATTATCAAAAATATTTTTTTACTTCAACATACATTTGGAATACGTTTGTTTCTATTATGAAATATTAGTTTGATACTTGTTTGTTTTTGCCTTCAATTTATGGAAATTCATCATAAATAATTATTTGATATATTTTCGTTTTTATTATATACATTGCTCGCTGTTGACAGATACCTAAAGTTCCCCTCATCCCTAACGAACAATCTACTTAGTGGTAACATTATTAATTAAATACATTTATTGGCATATGTTTCTCTTTGTAATTGAATTGATTTAAATCATGTTCATAGGTACGAAACTATCATCTGTTCCTAATATAGTGAGAAAAATTACGCAATTTTACAACAACAGTGTATCTAATCTCACCAACCTTCATACGACACAATATGTTTCAGAAGAACATGAAATACATTTTTATTATAAAAGCCATCATTAAAACGCAAATTGTGTTGTGGCCGTAGTACAAGTGCTCTCTTCCTACGTATAATTAGAATTATCGTATTATATGACTACACAATAATTTTTTTCTTCTATATTTATCCGGAAAAATTATTCTACTGACAGGAAATTCTCGACGCGAATTTAAAATAATATTAATTTCGCAATTCTCTTTATACACTCTCTATATAAATTGAAATTTTAAAGAGGATACTTTATTCGTTCGTAAATCCACATAATTGTATTGTTCTGCTTTTATAATTCATCTACATTTTTTACATGTTTCGAACGTTTCGTGGAATAATATATCGAAATCAAATTTTCCTTAAATTTTATCTAAACTAACTTAACATTCTATGCACATGAAAATTGAAATTAAATTAGTCACATTATGCATTTCCAGAAATCGTATATCAATATGTACTTTAGATAATAAACTTTTGTTTTATAGAATTTAGAAAAATGGTATCGATAGTTATTACCACAATAATATTGTCAAGCTTGTTTGTACAAAGTAATTTAAAATTATTTAAACATTTTAATGATTTTGGTTTTCCTGATATACATATCGATTCCTTATTTATTTGAAATGAAACTCATTAAATAACGATTGTGGTAAATAAATTTAATTTGTTATACTTCTTTACTGAAATATAAAGCTATTGTGCAATCGAACCAAAAAAGATCGTAAATAAAAAGAATAAATACAATATAAAACAAATGTTGGTGATTTGTATTATTAAATTCATAATAGGATGTTCCTTTGGTTTCAAGGAATTACAATAATTTATAAAAGATAATTGCCAAGATTAATACAGCATTCATTATAGTCGATGCTGAAGAAGTTGATCCACTTGTATTAGCTTTGACGACTAAACTTTCAAACGCATCAAGTTCCAAATATGAAGGCGAAATTTTGTCTCTAAGGAAATCGAAAATATTATAAGTAAATATTAATTTAATGATTAAAATAATTGTTATAGAAGGTTATATTGTACCACACTCTAATTATTATTATCTTACCCTATATTTCTGGTTGAATCAACACTTGCTATTACAACCTCCAAATCTTCATAAAATTCGGGAAAATTTTCAGTTATATTTCCGCTTTCTGAGTTTTCACCCAAATTGAATAACACTGCATAGGTATCATAACCATCTAACTGCCTCGTAAAAGCAATAATATTTTCAGTAACTGCTACCAGACTTACATTTCCTGTAATAAATGGTTCATTGCTTCTTAAAGCCACAACACTCTTATAAACGTGATAGTGACTTCTTTTGTCTTCAGGATATCGTTGGTCTAATAGGTTACATGATAAATATTTGCTGCTCACCGGTAACCATGTTTCATTTCCACTACTAAAACCTTTAAATAAACAACATACGAAAGGTTTTTAATAGAATAGATTACAAAACATAAAAATATGTTTGTGGTAAGGTATTATAAACGTTTTTGATTAGCTATTATAAAGGAGGAAAGCATCAGAAACTAAAAAATATGAAGAAGGACCTAAGAAAAATTTAAAGGCTAACTGAATTTTAAAAAAGCTTTGTTATTTGTTAGAAACAACTGGATAATCGATTTTAAATATGCTGGTAATATAAAATTCGATTTGAAAGACAATTGGCAGTTGAAAGCACAATTTTAGTAATGTTGGAAATGGATTTTTTTCAGTATTTAGTGTAAATAGTTCGATTTTAGATGAATATTAGGAATTGATTTTTCTATTTTAGGAAAATCAAAAATCGAACAATTTTGTCAAGATAAATAAGAATTGGAGAACTGAACGATCAATTAATCAAATTAATAAATAACAAAAAAGACAGGCTAAATTTTTTTCTGTAATGAATACAAATTTTATCATAAAGCGTTCATTGGTGCTTACCGGCGTTTGTTGTGTTGTCCCATTGGTACGGCGTTCTTTCGAAATCTCTGCTCGTAGAATTAAAATCGGCGGGGGAACCATTGCAAGCACTAGGATCTTGACCTTGGTCCCATGATACTTCACCATCTTCCATACCGATTTCTTCTCCATTGTATGTAAGAACCGTACCTGGGAGTAACTGGGCAACTAAATTATAACCATCGACCCGATCAGTACTAAGTCGTGTTGCTATGCGGTGTTGATCATGATTACCAAGCTAATAAAATATAGTACCTAATTAAGCATTAGTAATAGTAATAGTTCTTATATGTTAGATCATTTGATCACTCCAAAAATACACACAAGAAATTACTGTGACTATGGTTATTTTATTATTACGTATTTAAAAGGAGATTAAAATTTAAACACACAAAGCGTACAGATTGTACTTACCACCCAGTTAGCTATTTTTCCTTCTGGCATATTATTTAGCCAATCCAAAATAACATTTACTAAATCTTCTGCTGATGTTGATGTTGACAAGTCGGTAATTAATTTGAAATTAAATGGAAAAGTCACACCCTCGCTAGTTTCGTTCCCGTAAAACATCATGGTAAGGTTTGTTGTCTCCCATGCTTCTGTCATTAGTATCCTTGAAAATATGTAATTTGTTTTTAGCAGACCAGAAAATGTTTATGGATGGTTCATACTTCATTAACATAAATATATATACAACAGGTGGGTTGAAAAGTTCGTAAGCTAGCATAGAAAAAATTACTTTTTTTGATAGAATTTGATTTTATTATTCAATATAGTTCCCTTAGAAGGCGATACAACGTTTAAAGCCGTCATTCAATTTTTCGAAACCATTTTTATAATGCGATTTGTCTTTAGCCTCAAAATAGGCTTCAGTGTTAGCGATTACCTCTTCATCAGCGCGAAATTTTTGTTCAGCGAGTATCCTCTTGAGATCTGAGGACAGAAAACAGTCGCTGAGGGCCAGATCTGGAGAGTACGGTGGATGCGGAAGCAATTCCAAGCCCAATTCATGAAATTTTGCCATCGATTTCATTGATTTGTGACACGGTGCATTGTCTTGATGAAGCAGCACTTTCTTTTTCTTCAAATGAGGTCGCTTTTCCGCGATTTCGTCCTTTAAACGCTCCAATAACGTTACGTAATAGTCGGTGTTTATAGTTTTCCCCTTTTTAAGATAATCAATTAATATAATACCATGAGCATTCCAGAATACTGATGCCATATCCTTGCCAGCCGACTTTTGCGTCTTTCCACGCTTTGGAGTCGGTTCATCACGTGCAGTCCACTTGGCTGACGGCTAACTGATTGGACTCCGGTGCGAAATGATGGAGCCATGTTTCGTCCATCGTCACATATTGACGCAAACGCAAAAATTCGGTTTTATTACAATTGAACAGCTCCAAATACTACTTCACTTTACGGATATCAAAAATTATTTTATGGACTTTTTTGATGTTTTCGTCGGTAACAGCCTCTTTGGGGCGTCCACTGCGTGCGTCGTCCTCGGTGTTCATTTCGCTTCGTTTAAATTTAGCAAACCACTTTTCTACAGTTGATTTTCCTGGTGCAAAGTCCAAATAATGTTTATTAAGCCAAGCCTTGGTTTCAACAGTATTTTTTTTTCGCCAAAAAGAAATGTATCATTAACACACGAAATTCCTTTTTATACATTTTTTCAAAGTAACAAAACTTCTTTCACCGAAAATGCTATAACTCAGATACTAATAGTGCAACAGCTGTCAAATTTATACACGCGTCTTTTGAAGGTTAGGGCTAACTAAAAATCATATGGATTTGATATTAGTAGCCCCATTTATGGGTCAGCCTACGAACTTTTCAGCATGCCTGAAAAGTGGATATAGTTACTTAAATTCCCAGTATAAGGAATTTATTATTTAACTTATTTAATATTTCTTGTTTGTTTCAGAATAGAAAGTCAAACAACAGAAGGGGTTCCAATGTCGAAGGTCGTCAATACGTAAGTAATTCACGTATTACCATCATAAAAATGCTAATTATGAAACGATGCTTATTAAACTGATAAATAATGCTTTTATAATCTGATGTTTTGATTTTTAAACAACTTTAACTCAACGAAATTTTCTAAATAAACTCACAAAACTAAATTCACAAAGGCGTGAGGCTGTTAACAATCTTCCTTATAATAGGTTAGTATACCCAGTTTTGAAAATATTATTTATAGTCTTCTTCGTTAACACTTACATTTGTTCACGACTATTAGTTTCACTGTAATTGTTTAGAAGAGCTCTCCATTCGTACACTTCCCAATAAGTCTCGATTTGATTTCTTGAATAAATATGATTCAAAGATTTGTAGTTACTGTCATTGTATGTGTCGTATCCATCAGCTAAAGGTTCATCTAGAAATTGTATTTCTTCGTACAAGTGACTTATAGCATCAACTCTGAACCCTGAAACCCCTCTGTCCATCCAGAATACCAACACGTCCTGAAATTAACGGTATTAGGATGGGATGTTGTGCATTAAACGTTGATGGTCTATATAAATTAATTGTTTATTTGTTTGCAAAATGAATTGTCCTATACGTCGACTTAACGGAGTTGTATATGGATTGGTTTGTCTGAGATAATATTAACGATTATGAAATACTTAGAAACACTATATAAACTTTATTAAAAAATAAACGAAACTATTTACACACTTTGATAAAATTGTTAGACTTGGTGGAGAAATTTGAAATTAGAGGAGCGAAGCGTACGTTTTGAAATTGATACTAAGTTATAAATTATAATTAATTTATATTATGATATTAAGCATTTGAAGATTGATTGGTGATGACTTCTGATAACTCATGTAATTCAGTAATACTTGATGGTACTGGTCTTTTTTGATACTCGGCCTTTTATTTTTAAAGATGTTGTTAAGATAGAAAGGGAGAAAATGTATCGTTTAGATAGTTGATTAGACAATTGATTGGTTAAGTTAGATTTGCAGGGGTTGAAGGAGAGTTTGTTTTTGCTAGTGCCTTAAAAAAGGATAGGACAATAAAGATAGAAAAGGATGCCCACTAGCCGATTTTATTCTAGCAAAAATTTAACTGTCGTCGAAGGCAAGGATTTTGCACAATAAATAAGAAATTTCGAAAATGTTTGACAGGAAATCTATGGCAGTAGAAAGAGTAATTGCAGGGAAATAAAAAAATGATTTTTGGATATTTTCTATATTAACAGTACTGGCAGATATTTTAGTGAACTGTAACGAAAGTAAATTATTGGCCGTAAAAAAATTAAAAAAAAATTTAAAATACGTGATGGACGCAACACTCTTCTTAAAATACAAGAAAATGTTACATTTTTTAAAATGTATGTACCTATTATTACTTCCAAATTCTGTGGTAAACTTTTTTGCTCTCGAATTGGTTCCGTTTAATTTTCTTGGAAATTTATATTCAGTAATGTTTTCATTTTTAAATTAATTAAGTCAAGTTGATTCTGTCGCTCCTCGACGGATTCTACTTGTCATGAGGTCAAGTTTATATATCTATATTAATATTCCATATCAGATATTCCTTGTTTGCAGTCAAGTTTTGTATTTTATTATACTAAGCAGTTAACCACTAATAATCGAGAAATTATTAAACACCTACATCAAAATCATCATTCTGTTAGAGAATACAAAATAAAAATTCTTTATAGAAGCGATGCAAAGCTAAATCCAAACAATCCAACTAAATTTCAGTTACATGTGAACAAACAAGTTGGTACCTAAATACTGTTAAATAATAATAATAGTATCCAACACAAATTTTTAAGACTCATGTCTGCCAGAATGGGTAAACCAATGCACTTTACTAATCATAATTATGATTCTATAATGAACGATTTAAAATTACCATCCTTCAAAACAACTTTTGTTTACAATGATTTAATGTTCCTTTATAAATTGCACAATAATAAACTTACGGATTCTGATCTGAAGAATAAATTTGCTGTAAAATTTCTATCGAGGGACCTGCGAGATAACAAGTCTAAATTCATCACTTCAACAAATTCTAATAACTTATCTCACCGATCGATTGTTGCTAGGCTGAGCGCGGAATTCAACAAACTAAATGTTGACGTGGATGAGTGGATACACAATCGCCCTATTTCAAAATTCAAGAAATTGTTGCGTGATAGTCCCCTGAACACTTTTTAGTTATGTTTTTTAAATCATTTCAAATTCACTATTTACTATATTGGTTATCAGCTGGTATTAAATTATTAAATTATTTAAGTTGTTAATTTATTTGAACAGATTATATACTCACAATTTGTTCTTTATTTTCTGCACATATTTATCTTAATGATATATTTAATTTTTTAGACCTCTAACAATATTCGCTCAATTCTGTTATACTCGAATATAATTTTATACTTTGTATGTGTATATATTTTTGTAAATAAGGATCAAAGCCTGTAACCTTCCTTAAATAAATAAATAAATATTTACGAAATGGAGAAAAAATGTTTAGTTCTTTTGGCTTGACTCCAAAAAAAAAAAATATTACAAAAAGAAGGAATTAAAATCCTTATTCGTCTAAATACTAAGATCAAAGATCTCACATTTGGAACGCGTCCTACCAAGTTGGCACAAAGAACCGAAAGCCATATTCCACGACCGGTTTCCACTTATCGGGTCTCATCAGGTGGGCGCTGGCCTAAAGGCCTTTACAGGCTTTCGGTTCGTTGTGTCTACCTGATAGGACGCGTTCCAAATGTGAGATCTTTGATCTTAATATTTAGACGAATAAGGATTTTAATTACTTCCTTTTTGAATATGTTATATCTTCGTCTTAGAATCCATCGGAATCAACAGTGTAATTCAATGCCGGTAGGGGTATTAGCCCTCGGAGTAGTTGTTTCTGTTGATTCCACATTTATATTTATATTTATATTTATATTTAAGAAAAATAGTTTGTTTTCACTGTTAAAAATAATTTTTAAAAAATATGACTATCGTTAATATACCCATACAATTTTACCTTCATGGCTTGTGCTACAGCTGGATTTCGGTAATTTAAATCTGGCTGTTCCGTGGCAAACTGATGTAGATACCATTCTCCTCGAACCTCACTGTATTCCCAAGCGGAGTATTTGAACACGCTTATCTAAAATGAAATTGGGAATTATCTTCCTTATATTAAACAACAAGTCTTGTTAGTACCCAATTGTTCGGTGGTACCCCTTCTTCAGAAGAATTTTTCCATATATAGAAGTCCTCATATCCTTCAATTTTATTTTCTGAATATGAGAACCATATGTGTTGATTACTGGTATGATTGGGTACAAAATCCATTATAATCTTAATTCCAGCTTCGTTGGCCTTGCTTACCAATTCATCAAAATCATCTAACGTACCAAAATCGGGATGTATATCCGTGAAATTGCTGATATCGTAACCTGCATCGACCATAGGTGAAGGGTAAACAGGTGAAAGCCATATCGCATTAACCCCCGCTTCTGATAAAAAATCTAGTTTACTTATTATTCCTTGAAGATCCCCAATACCATCGTCGTTACTATCCTTAAAGGATCGTGGATATATTTGGTAAACTACAGCGTGTTTTAACCAGTCTTCGTCTGCTGTTCTAGAGAATTGCAGAAACGATGCTATTACTATAAATAAAATCAATGAGATCCACATTGTGTTCAAATAACCACACTGATCTCTAAATAAATTGGCTACGTGTTTTTCTGGTACGCTATCGGAAACTAAATATTGCTAAGCTGATGATTTATCATAAGAACGGCCGTAATCCTATGCAGAGATAATTTTGTAATATGATAGGTAATTGTACATGTATGATTGACGTTAAACAATAAATTTAATTTTTAGTTTAATCGCTTGACAAACAATTTAATCGCGCACCGCACGACACTTCCAAAACTGCTACTAAAAATTTGAAAACAAACAAATTTCTTAGAAGATGTAACCAGATAGAAAATAAAGACAGCTGTAATAATTATTTTTACTGCCTTTTTAGTTTTTATGGAATATCCAATCAATAAAGGATTGAAATAAAAAATCACTGCAAAGATAAATTAATATCATCCACTTAAATTGATTGCCACATAGACTGCCTTATCAATTTAACTTCAAAAAACAACATCCAGTGATGTTACATGTAAATAAGTTTTATCTTGGTGACAGAACACTTTTAGATGCTATTGTTTTGATTAGTTGTTGAAGTTCGAGAAAGCTGATGGTTCCAAACTTACCTTAAAATACATATAGCTACAATTACTGAAATTATTAAAAATGTTAAATCGTCCATGGAGCCCATTGCAAACAAACTAAAATTGCAAACGTGCTGGCACCGTGATGGACAAATCAAGGACGTCGCGATTAAAATAGATAGTTTTGGCTAACAGTTAAACAATAAACATTTTTGAAATAATGTACAATATAATGTTTTAAGTTTATTAAAAATCTTTATACATTTTATACCACATTTATAAAGCATTGACTAAGAGTGATTTATGTATACATACTTGTTTATTTCGATAAAAATATTGGTATCAGTTCTAAAAATAATTTAAGGCGTTTTTGTTTTTATAAATTCGCTCATCCCAGCTTAGTTACGGTTATGTAATATAAGCGTTTTAGAAATAATGTTGACATTATTAGTACATTAAAATTAGGAACAACTTTGACAATACACTCACATCTGTCTATTATATATAATAGATAAGCAATCATAACCATTTATCAATCAAAGATTTAAATAATACTCAAGGATGTTATAGGAATCGATAAAACTTCGTATAAATATTCCGTAATAGTAATACTGTTTTGAAAACATTTATAAGTTGTTGCACATTTACCCAATTTGAAATGCTTCAATAGTATACCGAAGAAAAAACATTGTGACCTACTCTACAAATTTACTTTATTGAATATGATAGATTTGTCTAGTTTTTGTGGTTAAAATTTATAAAAAGATTGATTGAATTGTCTTCTGCTTTATGAAAATTTTATTTCATATTAGCTCGAAATAATAAACAAAAACTTTAACAAACTTATAATAAAATTTATTGAATTTCTGAAGACATCTAATTCAGTAACTTTACTGTACTTGCTATAATTGATTGTTGCTTTTTACCTTCATGGCTACTGACACATTTGGATTTCTATAGTTGAGATCTAGTTGTTTTAGTGAAAATTGATCGTAGATACCATTGCGCTTACGTTTTATACTATTTTTAATGAATATTTGAATCAATCTCCGAATTTATAAGAATTATCCTGTTATATTTCTTTTTTTTTTCGACATACTTATCCAGTTGTTTGGTGGTGTATCATCGACCCTGTTTTCAGATTTTGCGAACAGTAGGTGCTGATAACTTGTATACCCTGGTACGCAATCCATGAGAACCTTTATTTCAGCTTCATTGGATTTCAGTCTTTCAAAATACCGAGTGTTGAATATACATCTTTGTAATCACTGAAATCGTGACCTAAATCCACCATAGATGAAGGAAAATAAACAAGCTTTTATAAATAGTAAATTATAATAAGCCTTTAAAATAATAATTACAAGGAAAAACGAACACTAATTGAATGAGAAGAATGATTATGACTTTAAGTTATCGTCAAATTTTTTAAAACGTTTTTGGACAATTTTAAAGTCATCCTAAATTTGTAAATTATTGAATAACAACTTTTTTGGAAACATCTCAATTATTCGATGCAAGTAATAAAAACTGCATTATAATTTTTATAATGAATGAAAGTCACTTACAAGAGATGAGCTATTTTTTGTAATCTTGCGGTTGTGTCAGATATTTTATCATAAAATCAAACTTAAATCGGACGCAAAAAAAACTAAGAACACTACAAGTACTTTATTTTTACAAATCCAGTGCATTTTTAGAATTGAATTTTCTGCATTTCATGTATCTATGTTATAAAAATTATCTTATTTTTATTATCATTTTTAAATTTTGCCTTATCTGTATAAACTAAACGTCCATGCAAGAAAATATCACACCATTTTGCTATGGCTTCGTTTGATATTTTACACAATACTCATGGATAATGCATTTCCATTGTAAATAAGCTTTATCTTCTTAATCAGTCACCCAATAAAGTAAATTATCAGTAAATATTAATATTCCACTAACAGTTATAAAGAACAATAACGTATGGTTTTATTTCATTTTAGTATTATCAGGTGCAAATATGAATCATAGTATAAAAATATTTTTGGAGAATTGTCGTATTAGCTTTTTTATTTTCAAAAAGATGTAAGGGCAAATACGCAAAATCATCTAGAAGTTATCCTTTCTATTTTTCAATATTTAGCCCTTAGAAATCAAATATGGCAAGTGTCTTCCTATTTCAAAAGTTTCATCGTTAATTGCAATTATTTTCGCGGTATTTATTTATGAAATTATTAACGGACGTGATTGCCCTTTGCAATGTGAAAATTAAAAACATCCAAATTTGTAATAAAGCGCAATTAGATGTACATTACATTAACGTATTTTACATCCACTTAAATCAAATTAAATTAGCTCTTAAATGTAAATTAATCACTATGAGTAAGTTATATCCAATTCTGTAGTCAATAAAAATTAATAATAAATAAAGAATTTATCTTTAAAGGTGTTCATGTTATCACAAGATTTTATCTCTCCCCGATAATTAATCCCAAGTTCTTCTTAATTTATACATTACATAATACAAATGTACTTACGGAAATAGGCAGATGCAATGTACAGAGGTCGACAAAATAATTTGAATAGGAAGAACCCATATTTATGAAAAGACTATTTGAAAGTTAAAGAGCACAAATATGAATTTAACAATCTTCCACTATAATTTTGGCTTATACCTCTTCAAAGATCCTCATCTATCTAAATACATATAATTCTTTGATATTCTCTATTGCATCACATCCATAAATATTATTTTGTAGCTTAAGGGCCACGCTAACTCCACAACTAAAGCTAAGACTAACATTACTTTGTCGGCGAATATGGATTGATGGCCGATGTTGTTGTCCAACAGGCAGAAGTTTAACCTTCTGTTGTTCTCAACAAGACCACAAACTTCGTTTTCTTAAAAATTAAGAACAATCTTTATTTTAGCTTCAAACAAATTATCCCTTCATACTTAAAAGAGCAATGTATAAATTAATAACAACATAGAGGCAATTGTTGTCATCTAGTGGATTTTAGCTGCTACAGAAGATATTAAACTAGACAAGGGCTCACTAAGGTATTTAAACTTGTCTAGCAGATTCAACAACGCAGCCTTCATACGTGAATTCTTCACGTAAAGCTTAACAATAACAATTATTATGGTTTTGGTCAGAAATTTACCGAAACTACCAGACACAGATCGCGATTTCGCTCTTGTTGGAAGCTCATCAGCGTACCATGAGCAGTCTTGATAAATTACTGTATTAACTGTTTTTAGTTTATCCTCGAGGAGAGGAAATCTTCAAAAGACACCCCCTGAAGAGGGGAGTAAATTACTGACCAAGCCGAAATGTTCCTTAAAGAACATTTAATATAATAATAACATAAAGGTAATTGTTGCCATCTACTCAATGTAATGGTAGCTACGTATGAATAATAAATAGATCATTTTTGTTATTGTAATTTTTGTTGATCAGTAATTTGTCGAGACAGTCTATGGCATGCTGATGAGCTTCTAACAAGAGCGAAATCGCGATCCGTGTCTGGCAGTTTCGGTAAATTTCTAACCAAAATATAATAATTGTTAATTTATAAATTACTGTTTAGAGAACAGATCAGTCTAACAATGATCAATTCTTAAAAACCCTCAAAATATTACTTATTAAATAAATTATTCAATCAATAAGGAGCGAACGACGTACATAACATATGCGTAAAAAGTTACATATTATGATGTTCGTATTGTTTAATTAAACATATTGACTTGATATGATATGATTTTTTTTACATATGAGCAGGTGTATTGCTAAACATTGCAACACAATTAAATCATTCCATGTTTGTAGTTAGTATCTTATTTTAAACAAAAACACAGAAACTAGGACATGTTAGAATAGTCCAATATTTTAATGTTCAACTCATTTTTTCTACTGACAACATTAATAATACCTTATTCACTTCACCATAAATAGGTATGACAGCATAATTATTATTGAGATATATATCTTCCGTCCTATATTTCCATTAAAAGCTGCATTTCGGTAGAAAACAGGTATTACAAACGAAGTAAATTAAATAAATATGAAAACATTTGATTCTTTACATTTAATTCATTAAATGTCATCTTGGCACAGTTTTTAAGAAATATACCAAACGTATAAAAATTTCTATAAGTATTTAATATCTCTCAGAACCTTACAATTAATTATTAAAAAAGTCGAAGGATAGTACTTCTACCACTAATAACCTAAAACACTAAGTATGGTGTTAGTTCAGCTTAGTATTTTATAAAATAGAACTAGACTGTCATAACTGTAATATTCAATATCCCGTAAATATTTCTTTTAATTGGTGATCGTATCTTACACTTTAACCGTTCTTACATAATGTATCTTGGAGTTTATTTGTAATTCAGTCATTGTTTAAAGTTCATTACAGAAATTTGGGCGTACAATCAATCATTTTTATATTGCTTTAACTAAAAAGTTAATAAATTTAATAGAAATTACTTGAAATATATGAGAATGATCGATTATAGTTCTTATGTTGTTTATAGATAAAAATAAATGGCTCCATTATCAGTCTTGTTATTTTAAAACTTTAAAATATAATCCATGAAACGTATCGACTGTAAACAAAGTTAATCTAATCTGTTCAATCAAAATTGACTATTAGCTACAATCCCTTGACTTTTATAACATTAAATCATTATTTTATTAGAGTTAACACAAATACAATTTGGGTGAGAGTTTGCCAGGGTTTATTATGGTTTTGAAAGGTGATTAGATAAATGTAGTTTAAAGCACCAATAATTTTTAAAATTATTTGTTTTTAATGTTCACAGTTTGTTTATCACTTTCATCAAATTGATTGAATACCTTCTTAATAATTTTCAGTAAAGAAAAGTTTAGATAAATGCTGTAAATCTGTCTGTTTTTTAATATGATGCTTCTATTTATTAAAGGAATTAGTTATTTTATTTGTTCATAATAATAAATTGTTGTAATAAAAAATGTACTGAAAAAATGCGTACCAGGTTCTATGGTTGTATACTAAATAATTTATTGGACTTAATAGTTAATATCATATATTTACATTAAAATATTGAAAATAAATATTAATGCTACTACTATATTCAACATTATTGGCAAGGGAACATTACCCCCTGCAGTTTCGTCTTCTAATTCGGCCATTAATTTCAGTACCAAACTCTCGTAGCCTGATAAACCAATTGAACTGGTTATTACGGTATCTCTAAAAAAAGAATAAAATAAACGGTGAATATTATCACAGCTACACGTTTCCACAAATATTTTTGTAGACAAAAACAAAAATTAAAAATATAAATTTAAATATAAATATGGAAACAACTACTTCGACGGCTAAGACGAAGATATAACATATTCAAAAAAGAAGGAATTAAAATCCTTATTCGTCTAAATATTAAGATCAAAGATCTCACATTTGGAACGCGTCCTACCAAGTAGGCACAACGAACCGAATGCCATATCCCACGACCGGTATCGACCAGCACCCACCTGATGAGACTCGATAGGTCCAAACCGGTAGTGGGATATGGCTCTCGATTCGTTGTGCTTATTTGGTAGGACGCGTTCCAAATGTGAGATCTTTGATCTTAATATTTAGACGAATAAGAATTTTAATTCCTTCTTTTTTAATATGAAAAATTAAAAAATATATCCTGAAGAATATCAAGGTTAATATAATTTATACATATGCAGATATTCAAGTTTCTACGTTAAATAGTTTTTGAGTTCATCGACTGTGAGTAATTAATGTTTTCGACATTACACCCTGTATTCCTACATCTACGATCACTGCTTCCCTCAGAGGACTATAATTTTATAACTCACCCCTCAATTCTTTCTGATGTGATACTTGAAACTAGAACTTCAAGTTGATCGGTGAGATTAGAAAGATGACCGGTAAGATTGACTGTAGTTACCGTACTACCAGTATTTAAGACTACCACTATTCCATCTGTTTCATTAACAATTCTCGTGAATGCCATAACGTAATCTGCAACAGCAGCTATTTCAAAACTACCAGTTGTAAATGAAGTTTGCTTTCGAAGAGCAGTGAGCTTTTTGTAAACATTGTAATGACTATTTGCATCTGTATTTGTTTCAAGTTCAAGGTTGCATTCTATATATTTACTGCTAACTGGTAGCCACGTTTCAGCTCCAAGGTTGAAACCAGCATTGGTAGTATTATCCCAATGATATGGTGTTCTTGCAAAATCCCTGGTTGTACTATTGAAGGACTCTTCGTCGCCATTACAGGCACTAGGATCTTGACCTTGTTCCCAGGTGACTTCACCATTTTCCATACCAATTTCTTCCCCATTATATGTTACAGCAACTCCCGGTAGAAGCAAATTTAGCATGTTATATGCGTCAACGTTGTTTTTTCCAAAGCGAGTCGCAGCTCTGTTTTGATCATGATTTCCAGTCTTGAAATAAACGTTTCATTATTAATTTATTTAAAAGCGAATGCTTTGCAGATTTCCTTACTTCCCAGTTTGGTACATAATCTCCTTCTGGCATACTATTCAACCAATAATTTACAATATTTACAATGTCAACAGCAGAGGAACTTTCAGAAAGACTAAGTAGTTGGAAATTAAATGGAAAATGTGCACCATCTCTTGAACCATCGGTATAGTACAACATGGTCTTGGATAATTCAGAAGAACTCTCTACCATCATTATTCTTTAAGAAAAAAAAGGGACACTTTATTATTTTATAAAAAGGCCGGAACTTGATTATCTGCTTAGCCCCGAGTTTATTACGATCGGAAATCACAGTAACATAAGCACATCACTATTAAATAATTTAGATAAGTAGCCGAGAGCTCTTGCTGACCCATATTGTAAATCAAAAGAAAGGAAAACACTTGGAAAAGTCACTTTATTATTTAGATAGTTCTATGTACATTTCGCCTTATTAGGGCATCTTCAGGAGTACATTCAATACTTTTTTTGCTTTGCATAAAATTAAACTATTACAATTTAGTTTCTGTTTAATACTTTTTACTAGTTCGTAGTTATTGTAGTAACGTTTATTACGGAGATTCTTGTTGTATTCTATTTTAATGGTTTTGGCTATTATTGACTTACCAATTATGTTATATCTAAAACGGAATCTGCATAAACTGCAAGATCAATAGCGTAGTTTTTATTGAATAGTAGTTTTGGAGAGTATTTGAGTATTGAATGTACTCCTGAAGATGCCCTAATAAGGCGAAATGTACATAGAGCTATCTAAATAATAAACTGACTTTTCCAAGTGTTTTCCTTTCTTTTGACATCACTATTATTAACCGTTACTAAGGCAGTGGCTTTTAAGCTTATTTCGTCTACCTTTGAGAATCAATTATTTTCTAACGCCCCCCAATTTTTTTTTAACTTCTTAACGTCTTAAAAATCACAATTGCAATAATTGATTTAGTTATAGCGTCCCATATGAGTGTCATCCTGTTTATTAAGTTCAAACTTACATTTTAAATCCTGTTCTAAAGAGAGCAATAAAACGCAACTTTGTAAATATTAATAAAAACTTTTATAAATTAAAATAAACATTTCAATTTAAATTTTAAAACTAATATTATGCGAAGGATGAATATAATACTTTTTAATAAGTTTGTTAATTTTTGTTCACGCTCGAATTTATTCAAAAACATCCGTAAGTCACCGCGTTCGATAAAATGCAATCGATTTCTTTTTTAATCGTTAGCGTTGTCGCCCACTTTGACAAAGACTGCTCTCTTTCGCAATCGATCATCCCATTTTTAAAAATGACTCCCGAAAGGCGTTGCTGTTAACGTTTCTAACAAATAAACAAATGAATTTATATCAGAACAAATTAGCTCCTCCCAATTAAATTTTAACCCGGTATATGCTGCTCCTTTCGACTAATTATTGAACTGAAAATTAACGTACAACGACTGCATGACTTCTGATGTACGACTTATGATCTCCTGATACTACTACCTTTAGTTGAATGACATTTAAAGGTTGCCAGTACCTGTTTCGATTTTCAAGGTTAAATGCTAAGGGAGTTAGTAGTAAAATACAGAATAATAAAGGAGACAGTGGTTTGTAATAAATTAGTTAGTAGTATTTATTATAAATCAGGTAACTGCAGATTAAATGAGTGAGAATACATTAAATTCAATTTGTTCGTTTGTGACGTTTACTTTGACGACTTACTTATAGTAGTATAAGTTTCTTTTGGAGTATTAGCGTCTTTGATCATGGTAAATTGTAAGTTCGTTTTATACGATATTAGAAATTAATGTAAAGTAAACGTCACAAACGAACAAATCGAATTTAATGTATTCTCACTCAATTAATCTGTAGTTACTAAATATATATAATATAATAAATACTACTAACTCCATTATTTTAGCATTGAAAATCTAAACAGGTACTGGCAACCTTTATATGTCATTCAACTAAAGTTAGTAGTATCAGGAGATCATAAGTTGTACATCATAAGTCGTGCAGTCCTAGTACGTTAATTTTCAGTTCAAGAATTAGTCGTAAGAAGCAACACATATCGGGCTAACATTTAATTGGGAGGAGCTACTTTGTTCTGAAATAAATTCATTTGTTTATTTGTTCGAAAGGTTAACAGCAACGCCTATCGCTAGCCATATTAAAAAATGAGATGATCGATCGTGAAAGAGAACAGTATACAGAGTAGATAATATTTTGTTAATTGTAAACAATAATAATTTTGAGTATCGTTTAACATTAGCATAATTTTGAAACCAGGAACACATATTTTGGTCGTTTGAGTGTTTTAAAATGCCACAATAAAAAAATGCGATCGTGTGTAAATAAAGTTTAATATGTACACTATGAGCAGTTAAATACACGCATGAAGAATAAAGAAAAAACGAGTAGAAAATAAGATGTGGTAAAAAGGACTTGATTGATTGAGTAAGTTTAGGTGTGTTGACTGAGTTAGAGTGACTGTTAGTGACTGACCTAATATTTATCGTTTTTAGGAATGGTCTGTTAAAAGAATGAAAGAAGTAGGGGAACCGTTTCTAACGATTTTATTTTGGTGTTATTCGATGTAAGGATACCAGGAATTTAGGGAAAGTGTCCATGACGAAGGTAAATGGCGTAAAAAAGTGAAATTTGGTTCGGATGCAGAAAAAGGTTACTTTTTACTAGAATAGAATGAAATTGAACGAAGAAAGTATTATGTTAAAAATACAATGAAAAAGTGAAATTTGAAATGTATCTATAGAGATAGACATTATTTATGATTGTGAAGAAGAGTACAAAAGAAATAGAAGTTATAAATTCAAGAAATAGAAATGTAGAGGATTAGACATGCGAAATAAAGATGTGTTAAGAATCAGAAATCGTAAAATTAGACATGGAATGTAGAATGACATATTTACACAATATGCAAAATCGACAACTTAAATTTACAACACTAGAAGAGACGAGTGTGGTAATAAACGCCACAATATAAATACTCCCTTAATAATTGGTTTAATTCAGATTGCAATAACGCTATTACTTATTTCGTCTACCGCCTAAGGGGCTGTTATCACCCACTTTGAGAAAGACTGCTCTAAGGTTATATTTTACGGCTCTTCAAGTAATATCTAAGAGTTGTGACCTTTTAACTGTCTGTTTATAAATTCGAGCCACGCACATTGAATATTTTATTGATTATTATTAATTTTACCTTAGCTAAACTAAGTTGGCCATAAAAAAGGTAAAGTTTAATAAATAGTACTACCGAGTGTAAAGTTTGATACTAAGGTACGTAGAAATTAAAAAAAAAATAGAAATGGAGTCGTTACTCGGCACTTGATGAAACATTCCGACTAATTAATTTAGATAAATAATGAAAACACTTGGTGAATGCGTATACACTTTGTACTCTTTGAAAACGATGTAAAAGCCGAAACAATTGTCAAAAATACTCAGCGTTATCACTTTATCGAGGAGTACGTAAGTATTATTGAACCTTAATTTACAAAAAATATAATTTAATTAAATCAAAACACAAACGAACTTCAACAGGTATATTTCAATAATCCTCAACAATTGTTTTGGCTAAATAGCTATTATCTAGAGTAATAAACTATACTTTACTATAAATATAAATATAAATATGGAATTAACAGAAACAACTACTCCGAGGGCTATTACCCCTACCGACATTGAATTACACTGTGAGATGTCTGATCTTAATATTTAGACGAATAAGGATTTTAATTCCTTCTTTTTTGAATATGTTATATCTTCGTCTAAGAATCCATCGGAATCAACAGTGTAATTCAATGCCGGTAGGGATATTAGCCCTCGGAGTAGTTGTTTCTGTTGATTCCATATTTATATTTATATTTATAATATAGCCTGTATAGGCCTTCCTGCCAGCGCCCACCTGATGAGACCTGATAGGTCGAAACCAGGCTTGGGATATGGCTTTCGGTTCGTTGTGCCTACTTGTTAGGACGCGTTCCAAATGTGAGATCTTTGATCTTAATATTTAGACGAATAAGGATTTTAATTCCTTCTTTTTTGAATATGTTATACAATACTATATATATATATATACTATTGAAATATACCTGTTGAAGTTAGTTTGTGTTTTGATTTAATTAAATTATTAAACATGCTTCATCATCCATGCACCGTCCTAAGTTTAAATTACCTTGCGTCGCCTCCGTTTTCAAGGGTGTAATTGTCAAGTATTTCTCTCCAGTAGTAAATTACTTGATAAGTTTCATTTAAATCTTTGGTATAGTTGTGAATTAAGTAATCGTATTCATATGATTCAACACCTTCATAACCTGATAGCGGTTCATCTCGGAATTCTTCATCCTCATACAAATGCGGAATGGCATCAACTCTAAAGCCATCCACACCTCTATCCAACCAAAATTTGATAACATTCTAAAATTAATTTATTTTTTTTAGACCTGTTTTGGAAAATATGTTTAAATAACGTTTATCATTAAATTACTATTATATTCAGTTTTGATAAGGCTCGTTAATGATTATTCTAACATATTATAAAAAGCCAAAATGGATGTAACACATAAACTGTTTTTTTGTTCCATTTTTATTTTGATTTGTATAAAAAAATTTGGATAGGAAGTTAAATAATTGTTATAGTTGATATATGCAGTAGTTTTACTACAGTATGTAGCTGTAGACTGCGAAATTAATATTTTTATCTTCTTTACTTTCCTAGATAATAATTGCTGTTTCCTACAACACAGTGAATAACTCAAACTCCAACACGAAAACACGACACTAAATGGCTTTGGGGTTAGAAATATTTACTCTGTTCTATAATACCTTTTTTTTTTTAATAATTATGGGACGAATAAAATACAATACAATACTTTGCAGTGTCACTCAATTTAATACTATTTTAATTACAAAGTCATTATCAACAGTTGAACAGTGATCAACTGTCAGAAATAGTATCAAATTGAGTGACACTGCAATGTATTGTGTTTGATTTTTAGTACTTTTAAATGACGTAAATAAGTGCGCATAATGCACTTTATTACATAATTTTGTTTTCGCTTTAAGTTTTTTTTTTTAATTGTTTTCGTTATAACTTACTGTCATCTCTTCTAATACTGTAGGGTTTCTGTAGTTCAAATCGGGTTGTTGTTCTGTAAATTGATGTAAATACCATTGGCTCCTATTTTCGTTGTATGTCCACGCAGAATATTTAAAGACGCTTATCTACGTAATAAAAAAAATCTTAACACAAACAGTGTTGTTAGTATCGCTATCAAGCTTAATATTCAAAGGATGGTGCAATTACCAGCTATCTGTTTACTTTTTTTTTGAGTAGATAAAATTTTATTATATATTTTTTATCATATTTTTACTTGTATAAATAACCTTTATAAATATATTTTTGGAAAATTGTAGCTAAATATAAAAGTATATTTGAAGTAAACGATGAGAAAACAAATGTCAAACACGATCGAATCGGTTATAAAATTAAGTTTTTGATTTTGTGTTTTGAGTTCTGTAAAAACTAATAGTGCAATTCTTACCCAATTATTTGGAGGTGTGGTAGAATTTCCATCCTTCCACACATAATAATCTTCATAACCTTCCGTTTCATTCATAGACAATTTGAACCAATCGTGTTGATCACTTGAGTGATTAGGCACAAGATCCATTATAATTTTTATATCTAATTGGTGAGAAATATTGACAAGTTCATCAAAATCTTCCAAAGTTCCAAATGTTTCCCAAACGTCAACAAAATTGCTGATATCGTAACCATCATCTACCTGAGGTGAAGAGTAGATTGGTGAGATCCATGCCGCATTAACCCCGGCATCTGCAAGATGGGGTAATTTGCTTATGATCCCTCTTAAGTCTCCATAACCATCATTGTCGGCGTCTTTAAAAGATTTTGGGTAAATCTGATAGATGACCGCTGTTCTCCACCAATCCCAGTTTATTTCGCTACTTTGGGAATTAGATGGTTCCAATAAAAAACTAACCACGAACAACAATATCGCTCCAATGAAAGTAGGTCTCTTCATCGTGACTTCAAAATAATAAATGCGGAATCGGTAACGATGAAATTAATTAATGTTGGTTTTATCGAGATAATCGGATATTTATTGATCGTTGTCCAACGATAACACAACTTATAATTTGAACCTGGTGATGTATTTAAGTACAATGTGCGAATTGGTATAGGTATTATTACATGGAAAGCTTAAGTATTCAAATTGAGTGTCGTAAAGTCCATTTGGATTTCCATACTTTAGCGATGAATTAAGTACTATTTAAAAAAGCAAAAATACTTATTTTCTACGTGCAACACAATTAAAAGCACTTTAAAACATTTATTTCCGCCATGAATTAATTCATTGAAAAAAGTTATCATAGAATTACTTTCTAGAAAGCTTGATAGTAATACATATAGAAATACTATTCAAAAAGAACTTACTTTTTAAATATTTATAGGGAATTACTTACTTCTACTTCTGAAAACCGTAATGTTGTTAGTAATTGTTACAATAACGCAAAAAACGTAAAGAAAGACTAAACTGACGATGCCATTACTTCATGATGGTTAGTCATGACAAAATAAAGAGAACAAAACTACTATGCATTTGTCACAACAATTTTATTATTAAAAATCACGGCTATAGTTACAGTAGAATCACATGATAATGGTACGTGTTGTACCGAAACTATGGTCGCGATTTTTAACAACAGAATTGTTGTTTGTTTTATTTATTTCCTAAAGAAAAATCCTGCCTCAAAGAAAATACGAGGCATGTTTCTTAAATAAGTACCGTTTTGAAATTAATAAAAAACGAGCAAGGATATCTTAATAATTTTATTTTTACATGAAAACCTGTACCTTAATCTACTTTTCTACATAATTTCCTTCAATATTCAGTTTCTAAATACCCTTCTCATAGAACTCTGCCGCCTGACTTGTTAATTGTTAACCACAGCATCACAACTGTTTTGACTTCATCATCGTCTTGAAGACGCTGATCGCCCAGATGTTTCTTCTTGTTGTGCAGGAACAAATGGTAGTCACTCGGCGCCAGATCGGAGCTGTACGGAGGATGATCTAAAGTTTACCGTGAAAAGATGTAATGAAATCTTTGATCCGATTAGCCACATGCGGTTAGGCATAGTCATGAACATTTGTGCGGCCATCATTATATGCTCTCACCCACTTCCTTACAATTCCATCACTCCTAATGTTTTTTCCGTAAACTGCACAGATCTCACGATGAATATCAATCAGTTTTAGTCCTTTAGCTCTAAGGAATCGTATAACAGTCCGGACTTCACAGTCGGCGGAACTCACGATTATCGTAGGCATCTTAATCACTCAGTAAACAACGTAAACAAGGGCGAATCAGACTGTAATGGCGTCAGTGCTTGGTGAGAGATGTAGGTACTCAGTGCGCATGTTCAGAACACTGACCGCAGCGCTGCGACGGCAAAATTCTAAAACGGTACTTACTTAAAAAACATGCCTCGTATATAATATTCGGTTATTTGTTCCCTTATTGTTTATTATTTTATGGTAAATAAAGAGCACGACTCTGTGTTGTTACTTAGTGTGTTATTAATTAATTAAAGTTTTCCTTGGCACTGCAATTTCTCTATTGCATCAGCGTCCGTTTGGTAAAGGCGGTAATATTTGCCTGGAATATTAAAATTGATACGTCTGCCATCGTAATCAAATGCTCTGATTACATAGAAAAATGTTGTAAGTTTATCTGACAAAACACATACTCATTTTTTATCACTGTAATTGAGTAAGGTAAACCTGTTTATAGGGAGATGCTATTTATCAACACAATGCTGTCGTAAAAAAGGGGGTCAGCATTTGATCTAGTTTTGAACTAAGTATACAAGGGTTTCGTAGGTAACTGTAAACCGCAGCTTCTCTGTTTGACCCACGATCTGACCCTTGTAGTCGTGTCTCTATGTTAAGGGTGCTTTTATATTCTCTTCTCATTGAAGTAGATATGTGAAAATGCAATAGGAAATTTTAATTTATTTATTTTTACCTTAGGTATTATTCATAAAAGCACCTGCGATTTAATATCCACCAGATCAACACCTGATTTCCTTTCATAGTTCAAAGGGGGATGTTGGTATGGACCCTAAGTTTGCTTCTCGACCCGTGACCTGACCTTTGCCATGGCTTATGGTCCAGTTTTAATCTTGAGGGTCTTTTTTTACTACATATTTAACATGACTATAATTTTTTTCGGAATAACGGATGAATGGTAAATAATTCATTTGTTTAATCGTAAACAAACAGTATTTAATTTTTCCACGAATTAATATACATAATATTATTATTTTCTCTAAAGGCGTTTGTTATTGTTAATTATTTTCAAAATACTCAATTATCATCATTTATTAATGCTTTCATAAGTGGTTGTAATCCGGCGGAAAATATTTGGAAATACGAAATGATATAATGGGTATCACTTTGCATGAAGGTTAACAAATAATTAGTTCGAATGTTTATTTCGTTTATGGTTTGTTTTTATTGTTGCAACTACAAACAAGTGTCTATTGCTGTTGTTAATATTATGATAAATGTATTAAGGTTTTATTAGATAATATTGTTTTCTATTTTATGTGTTAGAAAAACGAACACTTACTCATGATAGGTTATCAAATTGTCATAAAATTAACTAGAACCCGTCAAATGTAATTTATTGCTTATTTGTTACAACTTTAAATATCAATATAAAAGTGAAATAATTTTTATTGGACTACCCATGTCATTGTTCACAATAACTTTATCTTACTCCTAGTTTAATAAGTAGTTGTTTACTTCATTTTTTCCACTTTACTAGCACTTAACATGTTATGAATTAATTTAGTTTTATAGAACATGAACTAACTAAAATTGAGTCATCCTGTATATCTATTATTTGAGTTAAAAAATTTACATTCTCAGACATATATGTATTTTTATCAATATTTAAAATTGCAAAAAGTGATTATTATCATTGTTATCATTTTAAAAAACTTTAGCACAACAATTTCCTGATAAATACACATCTGTTTAAAAATTGCATCGTGACGATAATTGATTACTAATATGTTTATTTCGCCGAGGCTTAAAATATATCAAAAATAATTAAATGAAATACGTTGGTGTATTTTTTTTTTTTGGCGCATCCGCAACTAATTAAAATTACTATTAGGTACGCAAGTTTAGATACAATTGCTTAACAAAAATTGTATAATTTCTAATTCCCTTCTTAACCAGCAGAAGAAACAGTTATAATTTCTTTAAAGAAAAAATATTTTACTGTATCTGTTATATACAATATGTAAGCAAGGATCGTGGGAAATTTAAAAAAATGTTAACTATCTTAGAATACAATTTCTAGCTCTCATACTCAAACATCTCTCTATTACATCTTTTAGGTAAAGATAGATGCCAACACCTTTTGATATTATTTTAATGCGATAATTTTTTGACTGCAAAATTCGAATTTTCAAAATAAACAATAATTAATGAATATTCAGTCAAGAAAACCTGGAAGATTCTTATACATAGTAAGTGAAACCCATGATTAAGCAGCATTTTTAGTCACTGGTAATCACTATCAAGTAGCTACTAATCGCCTAATCCTTTACATATCCAATATATTTTTAATTTCTGGCTAATATTAAAAATGAATATTAGAAAAAGTAGTTTTAATTATAATTATTATTAATATTATTACATTACCAAGCTGAAGAGAAAATAACAGTTATTACGCTTTTGGTCAGAAATTTATCGAAACTGCCAGACACGGATCGCGATTTCGCTGTTATTAGAAGCTCATCAGCGTGCCATAGGCCTTGTCTAGTTTAATATCATCTGTAGCGGCTAAAATCCACTAGATGGCAGCAATTGCCTCTATGTTGTTATTATATTAACTGAATATAAAAGTCTAGTTTTACTTTCGTCATTACAAAACTCCTAGTTTCGCTTTTTAGCGCGAATGCCTACCCTTCATATCAGAGGTGGACCACCGACTTTCGAACGCCCTCCCCCAACGCTCCCGTCCCTTCCTCCCACAACTCTGCCCTCTCCTCAATCCACATGCCTATCCCAACCTCTCCACATCTACCCTGGGGATGTTAAAACCTTCTGGTTGATAATCCCAACTCGAAGTGGGTTTTTAGTCAGTAAGAATCTGACACTACCCCCCTTCAGGGAGTGCCTATGTAAGGTTTTCCCACCTATTGTTAAATTTAAACAAAAAAAAATTATTACAAAATGAGAGTTACAGGAAGAAAGAATTCTCTGTGCTTAAAAAAGAGTGTCATCTTCAGTTTGAATGACACCTTAAGAGTCGAAACGCGTTTTAGGTTTCTAAACGTTTTAAGGATTTTGGGAGTTTGTTTGTTTTATTCAGTTATTATTCCACAGTACTTCATTGATTTTTTTATAAAGTTAATTTAAATACGTAATACGTTTTTAGAATCATATAATTCTGAGTTGTTACTATTAACAATATAGACAAACTGTTCACCATTTTCATTCTCTATTATAAAGTCACTTAAAACTATAAACAAACATAAACTCATTGCGAATAAGGCGCTGCTCTGCTCTCGGGGTAGCATCTACTAGGTAGCGATTACCAGCAACCAGCGAATTTGTAAGACAACGGTACTTTAGGTGCAGACGTTTCGTCGCAACTACGGCTGACATTTTCAGTGGAAATTGCGTTGGCAATGTCACTGACGAGATTTCCAGGTACAGCACACGTTGTCAACGTAATTTCCACTGAAGATGTCATTTTGATAACTGCCCATCAGCACAAAACTTAATTGTACTATGGATTCCGGTTGTAAAAGTCTATGTTGAAATAGATAAAAATTAAATGATATTTTGGATGTGGTCTACAGTTACTTTATTAATTCAAAATAATTATAACACTTCCTTAACAGACTCTTTACTAAAGAAACTAATTTTCAAAAAGGCTATAAACCTCATATATCCAAATATTAAAGAAAACAAAAATATAAATCATTAACCTTCACAGGCCAGCCAACGAAATTTATTTCATCCATACTAAACAAAAATAACTATACAATAGCATACAAAACTAACAACAATTTAAGTAAATTTATTAAGAATAATAAATACAAAACTAACAAAATGAATATTTCTGGTATTTACAGATTAAACTGTAATTTATGTGAAATGTTTTACATAGGAAAAACATGTAGAAATTTTAAAACAAGAATTAGTGAACACAAGAGAGCATTTTATAACAAAAACATTGATTCTTCCAATTATGCATACCACCTAATCACTCATAATCATCAATTTAATGAAGATTTTAAAATATTACAGATAGAAAATAATAAACTAAAACTGTCTCTTCTAGAAATTTTAGAAATTAATAAATTTAAAAATGGCGATATTCTAATAAACGAACAAATAGAATTAAGTAGTTCCCCACTACTATATCTTTTCCCTCTACCCCTTCCCTCAAATAGCATATAAGCTCAAATATAACTTCCGAAGAAGCCAAAGTTTGGCGAAACAATTGTCAAGTGATAATTAAATCTGTTGAAATTTATAAAACAGTGTTTTATTCAAAATTAGTGTAAATGATATATATTTAATTAATTACAGCTTGACTACAAATTTGAAATTCAAGTGCTGCTATTACATTGCTTTCTTCCTATAAGTACATTTTTTGTATTTTTTCTTATACACACATTAATTCTAAAAATTTGATATTTATAAAATCTTTGATCCTTATGATATAGTTTCTGTTTAATTTCCAATCGTTTTCAAATTTCTATTTGAGCTTGACGTGAAAGTGAAAGTTCAAGTTCAATTTCGATCAATATTTATATTCAATGTATCTCCCATAGCCCACACCGTTTAAGCATTTTCATCTAGAATAATATCCATTATTTTCGAACAACCATCAGTATAAAGTTTTATGCGCTCTCAAACGTATCAGCAGTCAATAAGCAGATGACCTTTTGATCCTGATGTTGTCCTCACTTTAACGCTGTTAACCTGACATATGACAATAACCCATAGGAGAAGGGACCAATAAAGAGACAACTGAAGACGATGGTGATAATATATGTATATAATAAAGGCAAGGACCGAAGGACGAACTACGTAACGCGTTAAGCGGACAACGGACGGTGGCATGAATTATGCATGCCGCAGATGTGGAAAACGTGTAACATTGGCGTCCGTCGATCCTACCCCCCGGCTAAGTTACCCTTGTCTAAGCGTCATCAGATCTTACAACATTCGCAACTCAAACTTGAAACCAAATTCACCATTAAAATTTTCTTTAGGTTAGAAATTACATCGTCATTTAAGGATACCACTCGATACCAACAAAATGTTATGCCTAAGATTTGAGGTTTTGAACAATTTGAACAATACATTCAAATATTCGAAAATTTTGAATATTAAGGCATCCTGAATAGTTAATAAATTATATTTCATATAATTCAGAGATGAAGCTTTTAAATATTGTAACTCCATTTTAATGTAGAAAATAAAAAACACAAACACAAGTTACAAAGATATTTATTGTACCACAATGTACATTTTACCACACAGTGGCTTCTTCAGGTGGAAGAAGTAATACACTTAAACTTAATCACAAAATCCTTATATACTAAATTATTGTAGTGGGGATCTAAACTAAAACTAACATTAAAAGCTACTATACATTTAAAAGTGGAGAGAAATTTATGTCTATTTGATCATAAATAACTAATCCTAATTTATTTAATTTATTGATCTCTAAACTTTCTAATAGGTTTAACTTTAGTCTTTTATTTTCAAAATGTTAAATTTTATAATTGTCGTCAAAACTGTGATTATTATCGTTCAAATGAAGCGCATAAGTAAAATGTTTTGGACAAACGTTCGCTTTTTTACAATTGCTCAAGAATCTGATGTTGAGTTCCGTGATTTTGTATTTAAGTTTAAGTTTGTTCTTACTTCTTCCACCTGAAGAAGCCACTGTGTGGCGAAATGTACATTGTGGTACAATAAACATCTTTGTAACTTGTGTTTGTATTTTTCATTTTCTACATTAATTTTATTATCTAAACATATGTTCATACATTTGGACGTGACAGCTTGGCATAATCATAAAATTGTATTGTTTAATGAGATTTTTAATATAAATAAAATATAAAATGCCTTTTTCCCCCAACTTTATTATTAAATCATGGAGTAACAAGAAAACACAAAAGTTTCATGAATTAAATTATCACACCAACATTATTTCACCACCTAATGTCACGTGTCAATGTGGTTTTACATTTGGAAAGAAACACAAAAAAGTTAAATAACTAGAGGTACGGATGAGTACCGAGTGACTTGTAGTGTGAATAATCAGAGACGTGATTATAATATGGACCGAGCGTAAGCAATATTCTCTGTACTAGAAAATGATGTACTTTGGGTATGCAACCAACAATGCACATTCGGGGACACATTTAAATTTCCCATACGCTAAACGGAAATTTACAGACTTTAAAGATTGAAAATCATTTACAATAGCATTTAACATACAAACCAAGTATATCGAAAACATAATTAAATTTCTTTAGAAAAAGAATAATACTGTTGTTTACAATAATATATGTGCTATAAGTGAAAATAAAGTTAGTAACGCAAGTTCATTATGTGTACTCTGTTGGGAAAGTTAGAAAAATAGTATGTTAATCATGAGAAGAAAAGAAGTATGTATTTTAGAACAAAATTAAATTAACTGTTTATCTTAATATTACTCAATTACTTGCTTACTTTTGCTCCTGTCACAAAATACTTCGTTTGTAGCGTAGAGGTACTACTTTTTTAATTAAATGCTGAGGAAAATCAGAAACGCTAGGTATAGCATTTTGCTTTAATTTTCTTTTTCCCACAGATATTAAAAAGTCATTTTCTTCAAAATATTTGCTACAAACAACACACAACTGAATATTTTGACGGTGTAAAACTTTCACGCCTTATTGCGGTCAACCATTTTTTCTTTTATTCAGGATCCTGAGGGAACCTTCGAAGAAATTATAAATGTATCAGTGTGTTTTATGTTTAAATTGTACTTACACATGAAATGAAATGGAAGAACCTTTAGGACTCTTTTCACGGCAACCGTATGCACAACAATATGTAACCATTTTGTTCTAATATTAAACTAATTTTATATTACTTTAACAAAAAATAGTTCATAAAAGTGTTCACAAAATCCTATGTACAAGAAGAATAGTGTCGCACAACATTTATTTGAAATTACTACACTTAACATTTCAACTGCCTCAAACTTTCTGAATGATGTTAGGAGCGTTCTTAATAATTCTCGCGTTTCTGTCCCATAATTCGCAAAATGTATTGCCTACCCAAATGGTATTACTTTATAAACGCAAGGCGCAGTCTAGTTATAATCACGTCTCTGTGAATAATATATAAACTATTATAGATTAAAACGCCTTATAACACTACAAATAATGTTTATTTGTACAATCAAATGATTACATTTCGACTACGAAGTAGTCATTATCAATGGTAATAGTAAACTAAGATTAAGAAAAGATTATAGATGCCTAAATATATTCTAAAAAACTACCTGTAACTTATTGATGACTATTGAACAGGGGGTTGCTAGTGAACGGCAATTATTACAATTCATAAATTCAGGAATTCTTTGATGCTTTTGACCTGTCGTTCACCAACAACCCCCTGTTCAATAGTCTTCAATTAGTTACAGGTAGTTTTTTAGAATATATTTAGGTATAATCTTTTCTTAATCTTAGTTTACTACTACCATTGAAAATGACTACTTCGTAGTCGAAATGTATACATTTAGTTGTACCAATAAACATTGTTTGTAGTGTTATAAGGCGTTTGAATCTATCTTTTACAAAAATATTGGTATCTAAATCAGTTCTAAAAATAATTTAAGGCGTTTTTGTTGTTATAAAATCGCTCATACCAGCTTAGTTACGGTTAAGTAATATAAGCGTTTTAGAAATAATGTTGACATTATTAGTACATTAAAATTAGGAACAACTTTGACAATACACTCACATCTGTCTATTATATATATAGATATGCAATCATAACCATTTATCAATCAAAGATTTAAGTAATACTCAAGGATGTTATAAGAATCGATAAAACTTCGTATAAATATTCCGTGATAGTAAAACTGTTTTGAAAACATTCATAAGTTGAAGCTCTGTTGCACATTTACCCAATTCGAATTGCTTCAATAGTATACAGAAGAAGAAACATTGTGACCTACTCCACAAATTTACCTCATTGAGTATGATACATTTGTCTAGTTTTTGTGGTTAAAATTTATAAAAAGATTGATTGAATTGTCTTCTACTTTATGAAAATTTAATTTCATAGTAGCTCGAAATAATAAACAAAAACTTTAACAGACTTATAATAAAATTTATTGAATTTCTGAAAGTTTACGAGTGTATTTACATTAATAAATTTAGGGATTCTTTGATAAATTTTGACCTGCCGTTCACCAACAACCCCCTGTTCAATAATCTTCAATAAGTTACAGGTAGTTTTTAGAATATATTTAGGTATAATCTTTTCTTAATCTTATCTATCATTGAAAATGACTACTTCGTAGTCGAAATGTATACATTTGGTTGTAGCAATAAACATTGTTTGTAGTGTTATAAGGCGTTTTAATCTATTTTTTATACAAAAAGTTAATTAATAAATATGAACAAGAGCTGCTAGCTACACAATATTTCAGTATGTTGTAAATTTGACCTTCTAGTACAGTGATTCTCAACCTTTCCTTTATTGCGGCACACTTAACGATTTTAAAATTTGTCGGCACACAAAGAAAAAGATCAGTTTAAAAATATTTACTTATCTGTGATACACTGCGTAAAATAGTTTATGATAATAATTTTAAATGTGTAAAATAAAATAATATGTACCTACTACAAAAATAACAGTACGTTTATGAAGGGATTAATTACAAGTTAATAATAAGAATACCTTTATTGCGAAATTTGAGCTTCATGTTTTTTGATAATTTCTTTATATTTGGTCGTAAAAATGACAATGCTACTCTCATCGTCTTCTACATTTAACAATCTTGATCTTTTTTAGTTTTAATGTTGGTTAATGCTGAAAATTCGAATTCACACAAATAAGATGTGAAAAATTGTAGTAATATATTTAAAGCTTTTTTGACTATCATTGGATAATCGCATCTAATGTTAATCCAAAATGAATTAACTGATTCATCTGAATGTTTTAAAATTAAATCTCGATTATTGGAAAGCAAAATGAGTTCTTCCTCTTCACTCAAAGTTAAGTCAAATACAGAAGTATCCGTTATGAGAAACGGATTGCTGGCCTTTATTCTTCCATAAGGTTATTTATTTTTGGAATCCCATCAGCTTGTCGGTTGAGTTTAAGATATTTTCATTAGGTCCTTATATACTTGAATTTATGATAAGTAAGCCAGTTTAGTGCATCATATTTTATCTTCCAACAAATGAACAAATTATTCATAATTTTTATTTTGTTAAAAAAACATTTTCATTTCGTCTTTTAATTTCAGCACACGAAATAAAACTCTTCCTCTGGACAACCACCTTACTTCCGTATACAGTAACAAGAATTCTTACTTGGCTTTCATAGCTAGGAATAATCTACTAAATAAGCGACTTTTTAATGGTCTTGATTTTATATAAGTAACCATTTTAACACATTGTTCCAGAAATTTTTCAATTTCGATGACAAATATTTTGTAACAAGTGCTTCTCGATGCAAAAAACAATCAGTAACTAATATATATCCATCCCCATTCAGTTCTTTAACATGTGCTACAAATCTTTGTACATGTCCAGTCATAGCTGGAGCACCATCTGTACAAATGCCAATACATGACTTCCACGAATCTTTAATTTCTTTAATATGAACTAATTATATCAAAAATATGTTTGCCAGTTGTAAAATTAGGTAACTCCCGACAACATAAAAATTGATGAATTATATCATTTTCCTGAATAAATCTAACGAATGCAATTAATTGAGTTTTTCTTGTAATATCTGTGGTTTCGTCGATTTGTAGGGCAAAATTTGAATTTGTAAGAGTTTTTGCAGTATTTTGCTGAATATATTGCGACATATCTTTAATTCTGCAATACGGCTGTAGCAACGCTCTCTTCGCCGCTATGTAAAACGCCTTACTATAAACGCATGCATTTATTCCTATTGATTTGAATAAAACGCTATGCTCTCCTCTGCGCTCTCCCTATGTTCGCCGCTTCACTATAAAACTAAGAAAGAACGCGTTGCAAAACAAATAATGAGATAATTTATTTTTTTTAAGGATTTAAATATCTATTCCTGTTAAAAATATTTTTCTTTTTAAATCATATTATTTAATAATATTAACATTATTATATATCTAAAATTTGGCGGCACACTTTTAGAATTTCGGGGCACACAAAAGTGCCGCGGCACAGTGGTTGAGAATCACTGTTCTAGTACAACACTAATAAAACAAGAAATTGCTAAAGTATTTCTGCGTTTATGATAATCTTAGAAACATATTGATAAATGAGCTATTTTTCAGGAAATCATAAAAAAGGGAAACTTTCAGGTTTTATTTTATATCTAGAATGACGAAATAGGTATGTAATTCTCATTTTTTGATATATAAAGACGAATAACTTCTCTTTTACTAACATATATCTATATTTTTACCTTTGATTTTTTGTTAAAAAATTGACCTGATTTTGTATAGAAAGTGTGTCCTTTCAAGAAAGCAAATTTTCAAACAAATATTCATGAAAAATAAATGAAT
Source organism: Agrilus biguttatus (assembly GCA_963921985.1). Taxonomy (NCBI): domain Eukaryota; kingdom Metazoa; phylum Arthropoda; class Insecta; order Coleoptera; family Buprestidae; genus Agrilus; species Agrilus biguttatus. The sequence goes on along the minus strand of OY998119.1, from coordinate 13,201,864 downwards.
CACATAAATACTTAATCCCTGGGAATCTTCCCGTGGTTATTAATCAAATGGTTCTAACTGAAAAGCAAATTACATTTGTACTGCAGCAACGAATATATAATTGTTCTTAAATATTATTAAACTCACGAAAAATACATTATCAATTGTTCAAATAGTAAGTATTGCAAACAAACCAATCAGTTTCATATTTTTTACCTGCACAAGCGGTAACAACAGCGTTTTTAAAACTTTTCAGTCAAGCCGTATTCGGAAAATTGAATTTTTATAAGAATTGTAGGTTAACAAGAACAAAGCTCCGGATTTTTCAATCGTGCAACGTCTACGCAATTGAGAAAATATCTTGAGGCAGCGACAAGAGAAGAGCAAACCAAAATAAACAATGACTTTGCATCGCATATTTTCCTTTATTAAAGAGAACAGGGTTGCTGGAGGTAGGCAGAGTATCCACCTATATACAAAGAGGGGACTTACATTTTTCTTCCGCTCTAATATAAGATGGTATGCAGATACAAAGGAACCGTTTTGTTTATTTATTTAATTATAAGACAATACAAAAAATAAAAATAACATTGAAAGAAAAAATGTTAAGTTAATCCAAAAAGAGTTAATTCAACGTTTTTTTTTTTTGTATTAACTATCATCAATGCGACAAGTGCATTGTACAAACAGTAAAACAATTAAATTAAACTACGTACTATATATATATATAATGCATTTCCTTTTTAGTTTTTTTTTAACATCAATATTTATATTACAACTTTATTTTGTTCTTTTAAAAATATATTTTTAACTCTAACTTTTAATAAAAATATATTTAAAGTCACATATTAAGGGTGAATGTGTAAAAATTTGTTAAAATACGAATTCGTGGTTAATTGAAAGATGAGTTTTAGTCTCTTCACGTTTAAAAATTGAAATTTCTGTGTTTGTCAACATTTCAAATTAATTCTCTGAAATAGAATATTTTTTTTAGGGTATTCGGTGACCTCTGACAATTCGAACATTCTGTACGCCATATTATTTCCTCTTCCTTCACATTCTTATACGAAATATCCTTGGAGGCAATGTCTCGTTAAAATGGCCCTGTAAGCCGTTGGTATGGGTCCCTTGAGAGAAAGAGTCGAGATGGTTAGGCTATGGACGCCATAAAACTAAAAACCTTCGTGCTTACACCTGTGAACTGTTTTCTTTGCCCCCTTGCCAATTCAACAAATCAATATTTTTACTTAAACACTGTTAATAAGTTTCAAATTCACATACCACTTATATTTATAATTTTGTCCAAAGAAACAACATCAATTAAAATTGTATTAAATTGCTTTTCTTCTTGTTTGAAGTCGCATTTTGATTTTTTATTTATATCATTGGATTATTCTGAAATTGTTTAGATAATGTTTCCTTGTTCAAAATTTTGTTATTACCATTTGTTATTTAATATAATAAGCTTTAATACAATTTGGCATTATTGATTTTATTTTTTTAGTTGATTCAGGTGGTTGTTAATCCCTTACTAAACCGTCGTACGACTCATTATTGGATTTATTAAAACTGGTTTTAATGATAAAGGAAACAATCGATAAGTTGTTTATTAAAATATATTTTGTATTGTACCTACGTCATAAAGACTATGTTTGCAATATGATATGGAGTATCAGTTATATTAAAAATATGTTAATGTTGGGAAATCCCGTTAATATTTTAATAGTCGTTCATTTTTTATATATATATTTATCAGCGATTTACATTTACTAATTAGAGAGTACATAGTACAGAGGTTAATTGCCCAATGCTTGTCTAATTTTTAAAGCCATCTGGTAACCAAAAGTATTAATCACTTAATTATTTATTTTACATACGAGTATTGTATGGAAAGTAACACAACGGTGAATTTCTTACTGTTGCATCTTTTTTAGAAAAATCCTTCTCGTTTACAGACGTTATTGAATTAATTGTTTCCGGGTGAATCTCAAATAAATTGTTCAGTTTTATACTTTTTTTTAATTACAAATATATAGGTATAATTAACTACAACTAAAGAACGAAAAGATATTGATGAAACATTTCTTCTAATAGTTCTTAATTTTTTTCTTAGCACTGCTAATATATATAGAAGGTAAACTTTAAAATTCTTCAATATCAAAAGTACCGGGTGATTCAAGAAATGCGAACGTATAGAACCCCAAGGGCCACACGAAATACCCCCTTGTATACAAAGAGTTTGTCGATGGTTGCGAAGTTATAAGCTTTTAATTCTTCCACTTAACTTATGCTGATTCTACCGTTTTTTTTTTTCTAGAAACACCCTATATATTCAGGTACGCAAACTTGCAATGGTTTGCTGTTTTGTTTGTATTACTGAGTTTTAAATTATATATGATTTTAAGCATGGCGTTTGCAGATATATAGGAAGTTAATAAAGTTTAAAAATTGATTTAGGCATAGTACGATAACTTTCAATTTTTGTCAATATCATTCAGAGATCAAACATTCGCGTTGACAGAATCCATATAAGAAATAAACAGGCCAAGTCCCTGGGCCCCAGAACAATATTCTCGTTTGCGCTTTTGCGGCCCATTCAATTATAACTTTCTTTTTGAACATGTCGATTTCATGGTCGAATCTCGAAGGAAGTTTAAAAGAAAACAATATTTCTTTTCAGTTGCCATCGAGCATTCAATTTGTTTAGCATCTGCATATTGATACTACTTTAAGATTCTTGTTTGTTAACATTGAGTAAAATCGATTTCTATGTTGAATGGACATTATAGGAAGCTATCGGTAATTTTTGTATTATGTATTTGTATGTATAAATCAGTACATAATCCAAATTTTAAGGTTTCTTTAGAAAACGAACATTGAAGTTGGAACCCGTGAATTATAGCATTACCTAATTTTTATATTTTTCATAACTTCAAAGCTCAAGCAATTTTTTATGTTACAACCAAGCACATGCCCCAAAATGCTTCCTAACAGTTAACTTTATTTTTTCGCATGCTATTAACCCATATATGAGGTTTCGTTTTCCTTTTATTATAGAAAAAAAGCTATATATTCCAATATTGTATCATCGCAGTTATTTAATCTTCGTTCACAAGTTCACATTGTTTTGGTCCAAAGTGGACGACGTACAAAAGGAAAGACCGCAATATCCCTAGGGAACCGTCGTAACAAAATTACATTCTTTCCAATCTCTCCACCTGAATTTTATAGGAGGTCGTATTTCACACAGAACATCAATACCCATCCCTTAAATACACACCCAACTCTACAAACATAAGGGACTAATCTACTTACATATTATACCTAATAATGTCTTGATAATTACAGAAGACAAGAAGAAAGGAAAATCGTTTTTTATTAAGTTATTTGAACTCAAATTAAATTGAAATCTTATTTTTAAGTTGTATCATATACAATTTTTTATTAATAAGAAAAACAGAAATTACTACATTCTATGTAACTTTATCGAGTAAAAAAATGAATATTTTGCTACAAATGTGTTATGATCTCGATTTAATAAGTTTTAATTATGTATAATTATAATTTTAAATTCTCATTCTAAAAGCGCTAATTTGGATATTTGTTTGGCTTTATTTAACAAAATAGAAAATACTTACCATATTTTAAATTAGTTGTACACATATATTTATATCTTATCATGTTTAAACTCGAAATTAATAACTTAAAAATGTTTTGATCATTTTTCACTTGATGTAAAATTTTTGTAATTCAAATATTCTGAAAAATTAAGTTCGAAAGTGACCTTAGCACATGCATTATAATTGTTTATTTATTTCTCTTCTTAATTTAACAATTTATTTATTTGTTCTCATACCCATATTTATTTAATTGGGACACATCTTATGAAAGAAAAAAAAACAACATATATGGGATATATAAAATTTATTAACTTATTCATACTTGACATAAACGAATACAGCTCAATAATCTACAAGAGGTCTCTTATTATTCTCCTCATTTCTTCGTGAACTGTCCTTCCTGTAGTCACCTCTTCGAAGATCATCAAAACGTCTATAATCATCACCTCTACTGTAACCTTCACTTTTCCTAGGTTCATCGCTTCTTTTATAATCGTCTCTTCGTTGTTCATCTCTCTTGTAGTTTTCCCGTTTGTAATCGTCTTTTTTAACGTCGCTTCTTCTCCTGCTCCTTTGCTCTCGTTCCTGGTCAGAACCAGAATTATTATCCCTTTGGCGTCGTTTTGGTGAACTTTTCCTACTAGATCTTTCCTCGACATCCTGACTCTTACCACTACATCTTCGGTCTCTAGGACTGTTGCTTCGACTTCTCTGTTGAGTACTTCTATTAGACGAACGACTTTTCTTACCATCTGAATCAGATGAACTATCCGAACTGTTATGGCTATCATAAGCATGACGAATTTCCCTCTGTCTGTAAAAACATACATAATGATTAGTCAATTTACTGATAATTGTTAAGTGCTTTTTAACCTTCTTCTCAATCTTATGGCCATTTCCCTTAATTCGTCTTCTCTGTGCTGTTGCTCTTGCTTCTCACGTTCTGACTTTATCTGTTCTGCCAATTTATCTGCTTTAACTGTAGGTAATAAAAAAAAATTAATTTACTATTAAATATACATTCTTTCTTTTAATGGTAAAGTAATGCTTTCTTCATGAAATGTATTTAAAGTTACATTGTTTTTATTCTTACACTGTTTATTTAAAAGAGCCTGCCGTTTTCTTTTAAGGCGTTCTTGAAGACTTAAAACAGGAGCTGCGACAGTTTTCTAAAAGAAGATTTCATCTGTTAACATTCTTAAAAATAATTTTTTTAAAGCAATAGTTATATAACACAACATTCACAAAGTTTCATTTGATTCTTTAAACGATAATAGAAAAAGACCTTTTTTTGCCAATATGAAACACATAATATATACGTATGTACTATTCATTCTATTCCATCATTTTTCTTTTCTGTCCTGTATTGTATTGATATTAAAATCAATGAAAATGAAAAATCTGAAAATATCAAGTGATTCTTACTGACTTTGAACGATGATCCAGCATTACCACAGCCCGGACGATTATCGTTGGAAAACCTAAAGCAAAAAATATTTTAGATTAATTTTACCGAAATTAATAATTAAACCCCTATTTAGTGCTAATAAATGTTTTAATATAAAGTTATGTTCGGCAAATGTTCTAAAATCGGTTTATTATTCATTCACATTTTTAAACCAAATTATATTTCATTAGTATGGACCACTCTTTTAATATATAATTTATCGAATAATTGAAAACGTTAATCGTTTATTTGTAAGTAATGTAGCTTATAAATTTTTTATATTTAAATATTGCCACTATTGAGTCTATATTAAAAAAAAGTATTTTTTTATTCGCTTATTATATGCTAAGCAACTACAGTATCACATAATTAAATTTATTTAATGTACTTAACAAAATTAAGTTAAAAAGAAATGATATTTTCAATTACTTAGTCTATGTACAGAGTGACTAATCTCACAAACCCTTTTGATTTATAATCAAATATAATAATGAAATATTTTTGGAGAATTTTTTATATTGTTAGATACAGTGACAGTGTATAACTTACGAATTCGGAGTAGATTTGTTTTCGGAAGTGTCCATATCGCTGTCTTCATCTAGGTCAGAAGAAGAGCTCTGATCGCTTCTCTTTCTTCCATAATACCTCGGTAATACTTTTGGCGGAGTATCCTTTTTTATTGGACTATTTTCTTCAGCGCTCTTCCTCAGAGCCGAAGATGACGAACTTGACTTTGACGATTCGGATTTTGAACTTCGCGAACTTCTTGAACGAGACCTCGACCTGCTTGATGACCACTTCAACTCATTTCTGGATTTCATTTTGTTACCGTATGATTTTGACCTCTCAGATGAAGATGAAGTCGAACGCGATTTCCGGAAACGGTGCCTCTTTTTACGATCGCTTAGACGATAACGATCGTTTTTATATCTGTAGAAAAAAAAATATATAATGATTATGGATTACTAATTTAATTTGACGTTAATGTCATGGAATACTAATTTGATACAATACTTTTCTTTCGAAATGCTTCGCCTCTTTGATCTCGAATTTCTAGAATCAACGCTTCGTGATCTTCTTCGTCTGAAACGGGAGTTACATTCTGAACTACTGCTTCTTCGTCTTCTTCTATCTGATATTCTATAATCAGGACTGTTACGTCGACCTGCTGATGATTTTCCTTTCCGTCCATACTTTACTTTATCTGCATAGGTTGGTTTGCTTGTGCTGGGTGGATCATCTTCACCTTTACATGAATTGGCAATTTTATATTTCAAAAACACAAACAAGTATGCACATTAGCTTTTTTGTCTACTTGTAGTAAAAATGTTACCTCCAAATGATGTTATATATGTTATTTTCCCTGTATTTTCTGGAGATGGTGAATGTGAAGGGGATTTACTTTCTCTAAATGAAGGATATGTTGGTGATGTACGAGCAGCATAACTGGGTGGGCTTATTACCCTATTAGCGAGACGTCGTTCTCTGTGAGCTCTAAATAATTTTAAAATTATATGAAGCAAATAAAAAATATGTTGTCATAACTGTAAAAATGACATAGAGTATTAAATTCGGACCTTCTTTCTCGTCTAGATTTTCGCCCAGAAAAAAGGGCTTTCTCATGTTCTTCCTCTCGTGCTAACCTATTACTTTCTGCCTCTTCCATATCATTAGTCAAAAATGAATAAAAATCATTCGAACTCATGCCATATCCTAAACCATGCTTGTTCATTTCATGAGCTTGTTGTTGATCAATTTTAGAAACATTTATGTACAAATCTACATCCAAATCGCTATCTGAATTTTCTTCTTCACTTTCTTCAGGAGGAGGAATTGATTGACTAGGAGCTGTAAATCCAGATTTGAATTTTATTATAAGTCAATTTAAATATAGCAATATTTCTTACCAATTCCTTCCTCATAATTAAACCCTATTGATACTCCTCCACTCTTTTTCTTCTTTGATTCAGGTTCAGTATATCCAAACTGTTCTTCTAATTGAAGTTGCTTTAAGAACTTTTCTTCTTGTATCCCTAGAAAACTGTTTTGAGCAATAACTCTGTATCTTTCGTAATTTACTTGACGTTCTTCATATGTTAATTCTTCAACATCTTCCTGTTTTTTCATTGGGGGTATATAGTCTAAGTGAGCACGAACATCGAACCTATCAATTAAATTATCAGCTTGACCCTGCCAAGGCATCCTGAAATTAGGCTTGGTTGTAAAAATTGAACTTGTTTTGAATGTGAATACGTTTTTGAATTAATTTAATTACACACATAGCTGCAGGACTATCAGCAGCAGCAGCTACATTTGGATCCAAATGAATTTTGCACTGACGCCCATGAACTTGCATAAACTGAGTTGGGTCAGCTTTCTATAATGTAAAATTTCAGTGATTGCAAAATTTAATAAATGAAACACTTACAATTTTTTCATAGAAATCTCGGCGCCTCTCAGCTCGTCTTCTATAATCAACTAACATCCCCCGAATTTTACGCTCCTGACGTCTTGCTTCGTGCCACATACCGATAAAGTGAAAATTACAAATATATTAACGTTGCAGCTTGCAATTAAGTCATTTGATCTGATTAACGTGTCAATCACTTATGTTAATCACCAACAATTAAGAACTTATTAATTAATATATCACTAATAAATAACATTAAATTATCTCGGTCACTTTGCTACTTTACAAATGCAAAACTTGACATCTGACATTACGCTTTTATGGACTTCGGTATATTGTACTTATGCATAACCAAATGTACTTTCCATAATTTGCGTTCAATTTCGTATTATTAAAAAACGAATTAAAGTGGAAATTTAATTCTATTTTTCAACTAAATTTTGTATTAAATTATACTTAATTCATAGCTGTCGTATGTTTTTGACTTTTATTTCTACATAGTTTAGCATTTATTTTATATTTATTTACATATTATATCTCTTACATTTATATCACATATTATTACAAAAATACTTTATTAAATAATATTTTATACATAAATAATATATTATTACATCGGAATAATTTTTAGTTCGTGCCTTAAAATTTTTCCACTTGGATTTCTTGGAATAGCGTCTAAAAATTTAACACCTCCAGCTAATTTTTTATAACGAGCAACCTTTGAGTCAACAAACTCTAAAACATCTTCTTCCTTTAAACGACTATCCGGTTTCTTTACAATAAAAGCCCTAGGAACTTCGCCTGCTAGGGTATCTGGTATTCCAACGACGGCTACGTCCAAAACTCCGGGTATTTCCAAAATTATATTTTCTAATTCTGTTGGTGATACCTAAAAATAAGTTACCTTGAAAGTGTTTGTTTATTGTGTACATAAGTTGTTAGTTATTTTGTAATCTTGATGACGTTTTATTTTGGAAATAATCCAGAGTGCGTTGGATACAAGTGTGGGAAGAAAAAAACATATATATAGAAATTATGGACTTTGATGTTGATTATGGCACGTAATATATTTCAGCGCATGTGCATTTCGTTGTTATGGTGTAGTTATGTTAGGAGAGTTAGGATACCGATTGTAGGACGCGTAATTATATTTTAAGTAAAAATTAAATTAAAATAATATAAAAATTGGAAATATGGATAATCCTGAAGAAATTTTACATAGTTTAGAAGAATTTTCAAAATTGAAACCGAAAGACATTCCTCGAGAATTAGAAGAGTATCTCTCCTTTGTGGCAAAAACAGGTGATCCTGTGTACCAATGGGGCACAATTAAAAGTTTATTTCGTGAAAAGTTAATAAATGTGACTACTGAATTATATGAATCATGTCCATCGATGGAAATTCCTCCTTGTCCAAACGTAGAGGTGTTCAACTATGAAAAAATGAAGAATTTTATTCTAGAAAAGCTAGACACATTCGTTGCAGCACCTTTCACTGTCCAGAGAATTTGTGAACTTCTAACAAGTCCTAGGAAAGAATATAACCGAATTGACAAGTATATGCGTGCTCTTGAAAAAAATATACTAGTTGTAAGTACAATTGAACCAGGCAATCATAGAACAGAAAATGGAGATGGTATAGTTAATGGGATAGAATCTGATCATCATCAAGAAAATCAAACTAATAATGATATTAATGTGGAAGATATAGAAATGGAAGAAAATCCATGGCCTAAAATGTCACAATCTAGTGAGTCAAGTTACCAAGAAACTGAAGTGAAACTATCCCAAATTGAGGCAATACATTCTTTAGTTGAAGAGGGGCAAAGTAGTGTAGAAGTAAAAATGACCGAAGTAACATGTACAGAAAATTCTATGGGAGATAAAACAATGAGTCAGCGTCAGTTGTTTGTTTCAATTGAGCCTATTAATTCTGAGAATTGCCTAAGAGAAGACAGTTTTCAAGAAACATCAGTAACCATAACTGCAGTTCCAGCACCAGTTCAAAAAAGAAGAGACAGTATTGAACCCATTGAACAAGCTGAAGAAGAAATTTCTTCGTCTGATTCACAAAAACTGCAAGAAAATGAAGTAAGTACTATTTTTATTTATTATTGAATATTAATTGTGAAAGGGAGACAAGAGAGTAAAATAACAAATAAGAAGTCTTCCTCTCGAATCTAAATCTACTAGTACTTATCTTACTTCTGCTGATTTTCTGACAAGGCAGAATATTAAAGTTCTTCATGAAAATGTTTTGGCAAATTATTTCATTCAAAACATTTTTATTTAATAATAATACAAGTTATGTTTAATTCAATTTTTAGGTATCAATACAAAGTTCTACCTCAACAACTTCTGATGAGCAGCACTATTCAGAAATTGTACATTCAGTTTCTGACATTAAAGATTCAGATTCAACTATAGACACTTCTGGAAATATTAATATAGAAAATATTGACCCTTCTAAGGACCTTTTCCAGGCCAGGACTGATGATGAAAACGTTACTACCTCCACCATTGATCCAATATCTCTTTCTATCACTGACGAGGATAAAAAGAATGATGTGAGCAGTCCCATTAAAGATTTAAATGAATACCAAGAGGAATCTTCCCACATTAATGATAACACTGCAAGAGACTTGGAATTTATAATTTCAGAAGAATCTTCTGCAGATACTACTACTGATGTAAATGAATGCATTAAAAATGACAATGATATTGTTGGAAGCAATGAAGAAAGCTCGGTAAAAGACCCACTGGAAGAACTACCCTTTCAACCAGATAAAGCAGAAGTATCATCTTCAGAAATACATAATGTGGAGGATATTGAAACTGCAACACAATCCTCCATAAAACCAACAGATGAAGGATGTAAATTTAATTTGACAACTGGAAGCAATGCTTCTGATAATATTATTGGATCAGTAAGTTATGAAGAAATTAAGGATAATAAAGAAGAAAATAATTCAAACAATGAATTGGAATCTGAAAAGACAGTTTCTAAGGATGAAAATATTATTCTGACTGAATAGCAGCACTAAAAAGCCAAACGGTAAAGGTTTGACAAATTCCCTTATCAAAAACAAAAAATACAGATTAAGAGAGCGTATGCCCATTTTGGTGTTCAGTGTGTTTTAAAATAGATTTTAATAGAATTATTTCTGTGATTAGTACCTACAATTATTAAAAAGATTAAGAACATTAAAAGAGTATATGTTCTATAATAATTATACAGTCCTACATGAATTTTTGTAATTGCGTTTTATTGAAATTCTCTTTGCATACAATTTTGTTTTTATACCAAATCTGGGGTTTTTTGCTACTTCCCTAAGCCTTAATCATTGTGTACTTATCTTAAAAACGTAATTTAATGAATACAAAATATATTGTAACGTTTCACTTATTTATAAAAGTCAATTAATAAAACTTTCTCAGTTTTTTAATTTGTAATTGAATTTTAACAATACTTCAAAAACATTCATTATTTTTTACTCGAAGATGCTTAATGTATTTTTAGTGAGATAAGAAAATAATTAAAGTCATAATAACATGTAATTGCTTAAAATCAATCTGGGTATTAATAGTTATCGTTAATGCAATACCTAGTTAAATCTAGTTAATTTTTTGTCTTCTAGCTAAATGATGGTATAATTATAATCAATTATCAATTTATAAGAATTAAATTTCTAATTGTATATATATCTTTCTCCTTTGGTACTGGAGATAAAAATGTTTTTGCCAAATTATTTTCTTCATTAACAAGTAATGGTTGTACCTATTTTGAAAAAGCTTTCAGAGTTTTTGTAATTTCATTATGAATTATAGAAATATGTAAATATTTTTTTATTGTTATTTTTTGCTAAAACGTTTTCACATTATAAAATTTTTAATGCTTTGATATATTTTGTCATTTTTTATCGAGGGCTAGAGGCTAATATTATTTCAAAATACATTTTTTTTTAAAAGATGGAAATTTTATTCCTTTATTTTTTTTTATATTACAATCTTGCCTTCAAACCGATAGTATCTACTGCTGACTGACTAACTTATATATTATTTTTTCTTTTTCTTAAAATTTAAAACATCATTTTTTACATGCATTTTTTTATGTTTTGTATTATTTATCAATTCTTTATTGAATTTGTCAAACTCATTCCTCTTATTGGACATACATACACGTATATATTTTTACGAATAATTCTAAATACTTTATCTATTTTCATGTAGTGTTAGTTGTATTTATTTGTTACTAATAATAAATGTGTTCAAAGAATTATAGGCAAAAATTAAACTTTAACGCATAACAACATGTATGGTTTTAACATCAATAAAGTTTAGTTGATCTCAAGATTATTGCGTCTGTTAATTACCGGTTAAATTATGTTAACAGGTAATTGCGAACAATTATTTCTTTTTTTTTTAAGACACCAAAACTAGTTAACGCGTGTAGCCGAAATTCGACCAACTTCGTTTATAATAATGAATGTTACGAACATAAAATCAACGATAATACCATAAAATTGTTGCAATCGGAACAATTTAGATATGTTCGAATCTGCCCTAGGCTTCTTCTGGTAGAAACCTATGCTGCCCTCCTTTTATAATAAATACCGAAAAAGTGTACCAGAAGTTTGTTACAAATGTTATAAAACTTCACTTTTGTCAAATGATAAGTGTACCCATTTATTATTTTACGGAAAAGTTTAAATTTTACAATATTCGGTGAATGCAATACTTTCAATGTCATTCAACAGATAATACGTATGTTTCCTGTAATTATACCCTAGTAAATGTCAAAATATTGATACTGAAAATGGACTTTGTACCCATGTAACTGTATCAGATGTAGATTATTAATAATGAGAGTAGATAACGAATTTTACAACAAGAAAAAAACAATATTTTTTCATAACTGGGCACACCTTCAATTCATTACTGTTTTTCAGGATTTTGCAAATCATTTTCTATTTTATCGCAAACAAATAAATAATATTCAATTCCATTATCAAGAAATTTCGGTAATAAATATTTGTTTATAAAGTCCTTACCCTAATCTTTTAGTACTTTTATTTGTTTTTAACTTTTATTAATTTTTATTAAAAGTGATTAAGAAAAAGTAAGCAAATGTTTCGTTTTTTTTATATTAATTATATTGTATTTTAGTCTTACTAAATAATTTTAAATTGCCAATGTTTACGCATATGCATATACGTATCTTTTTTTTAAATTAATTATTGTGAAAAAAAAATTATAAATGATTTACGCTAATATTTTACAATACAAACGTTTATAGTTTATTTTAAATTGTGTTTTATAGTCTTCGAAAAATTAAGTATGTGTTTTAATTATTTTTTAAATAATTGTTTTATATTTAAAAAGTTACTTACCATTTTAATAATAAATAATCAGTCTTGAGTAACTACGGCCTATGTTAAAATTAAAATGAAAATAAAAAAATATTTTGTCTCAGTAGATAAATAAATAAAAATTGAAAAAGCACATATTTTTTAAGACGTATAAGATAATTTGTTTCGTTAATATGTCAACATTTAGCGTTAATATTTTCATTTTCTCCGCCTGTTTGTCGTTGTTTTCTCGCGTGATATGTACTCCTTATGCTTAAAGTTAGTTGTTGTAATGTTTATATTACACTTACCTGATTGCCTTTTACTTTAATGAGTTCTTTACATCGATCTACAATAAAAAAGTAACCATCTTCATCATAATAAGCAATATCACCAGTATGTAACCAGCCGTCTTCGTCCACGGTTTCTGCAGTCGCTTTTTCGTTGTTTAAGTATCCTGACATCACCTGAAACCAAAATTTTTAAAAACGTAATAAATGATAACGTTATTTTCGAAAACGATGCTTACTTGAGGTCCTTTTATCAATAATTCTCCAGGCTTGTTAGGTCCTAGTGTTTCTTCTGTTTCAATGTTTATTACTTTAGCTTCAGTACCAGGATACAGAAGACCTGCAGTACCAATTTTGGATTTTGGTGCATCCACTGGGATAAGAAGACTAACGGGAGAACTTTCGGTCATTCCATACCCTTAAATAAAATGATTTAGTTAAACAAAAATTAAAAATGTATACACGACGAGTGAATACATATTTCTAAAACAAAACATGACGATCATGGATAGACTTTTACCTTGCCTTATAACAACATCATCGCGACCTAATTTCTCCCTGAACTTGTAAATAAGTCCTTCAGTAGCTGGAGCTGCTCCTGACATGATGCTCCTTATGGACGAAAGATGTTCTTTGGTAACAGCGGGATTTGATGCTAAGAATAATAATAAAGAGGGAACTACAAATAAGTTTTGTGGCCGATATTTGACTAATGCCTTGATGTAGTCTTCAGGGGTAAATCGGGGTAATGTAACCAAATGAATACCCTCTTTCAAACATACGTTTAATATTCCATTGAATCCATAAATGTGAAAAAATGGCAAAACTGTCATAGCAACTTCTTGCTTATTTGGCAATTTTTCTAATCCTAATAAAGTAGGGTGTTCACCCTGGGTTAAATTAGCAACTAAGTTGTAATGGGACAACATAACTCCTTTTGGCAGTCCCGTCGTTCCACTGGAATATGGGAGCAAAGCAATTTCTTGTGGGTTTATTCCTGGTAAGTCTGATTCGTGACCTGCTTCCAACAAACTTTGAAAACCATGAACGTTCTTTGTTAAATCATCTTCTCCGCCTATGCAAACAGTTGTTCTATAATCTGGTAATTGTTTTCCAACATTTGTAGCGACTTCTAGGAGGAGAGGTATTGTAATTATCATTTTTACACCTGCATTTTGAAACTGCCTTTTGATTTCATCTACAAACGTATCAAAAAACTTATTATTATTATATTATATTATATTATTACTCTGTATTGGAACATCTATCCAAATTTCATACATTCGTACCTGGAGTATAAAGAGGATTTACAAAAGTCACTGTTAGTCCTGCTTCCATAGATCCATGGCTAGCGATTACATATTCAGGAATATTTGGTAATAATAGTCCTACAACTTCTCCAGGTTTCATGCCACAATGGCCCAATAAAGCTTGAGCAAATCTGTTTATTAGTAATCTCATCATTCCAAACGTATAACTCCTTCCTGATGCGGCGCATGTCTTAAATAATTTTGTGAATTAACTTTTTTAAAAATTTCATTCAATAATAAATTAATCATTGTCTCATTCGATCAAATTATGAAACAATTGATCATTGTTTCGTCGTTTTCTTAAAGACTTTGCGATTAACAGTGTTTTCTTAAGTAGTGGTCAGTTCAATGACAAATAAACAAAATAATTAAATAATAAATAATTGACGTAATAAAGAATTTATTGATGCCCTATTTACAGAACATTCCAAAGAGAGAATTGCCAACTAACAATTAAAAAGTATTTATTTTTTCTGAAGTGACTTTTGTATCCAGTAGATATGATATACAAAGGTATCTTTTTATTGCATTAGTTTCAAAGGTTGCAATTTGTAAAAACTTAAATTATGTCTGATTGATTATACATGTATTATCTGAATAAAGGAAATAATTTGCGTCAATAGATTACACTATATAGTCTAAGAAAAAAAAAGTTCAACCACTTCTTATTTTTATTCTTATCATTATTTATATTATTATTATTACGTTTTTAAAACAGACTTTGGTAAATCAAAAATTCAAATAAAACTCTATATACCCGTCAAAACAACGGTTTCAACATGATTAATGATTTGTTGACACCGGTGACCCTGAGAAATATGGTAAAAATACACATTTAATTGCTTTATATAAAAAAAATAAACAAATTAATTTGTAAATGTAATTGTCCGCAATTCAATTAAATACGAGAAAGTACTTAACAACCCCGTTATTCTTAATTATATTTGAAAAGAAATTACTTTATATATTTAGTAACCGATCATTTGAAAAAGTTGCTACCCATTTGTTTTTAGTTTTTGACAGGAGAAACAAATGTCGTCAATAACTTCGTAAATGTAAGAAGAAAAATACGTTATTTTTAAAAAGTTAGTAGTAAAAAATTTAAAACGGGAGTGTACAATTCAAAGTTCAAAAAAACGTTATTGTTTTGATCGGTTTCTAACCAAATTTTGAAAAATGACGCCATTCTTACACACAAAATAGATACTATGTATTATTAGCGTACGTGTGTAAAATAACAAAAGAAGGTATTTCAATACAAATACTTTAGCCATATTTGAAATACTGAAACAAATACTGCAGTTTATTATACTTGCTTAAGATACTAGGAAAATGTGTTTAAATACTAATTAATTAATTTGACCATTTGATTATAAACAACTAGGTGGAAGGTACAACGTATAGAAAAAATTTATAACTCGATCAATTTTCTGATGTCATACTTGACTATTTCAAAACCGATCCAGTATTTAAAATAAAGTACCTTCATTGTAGTAATTAAATATGTATTCCAAATACTTTTATTTCGAATTCTTAGCAAGTATGGTATTAGTTAAATAATCTGTAAATATAAAAATATGCCATACTCATATTACATTTAAATTCTTTATAAATTCAGTTCCTCTTGTTCTAAAAGCGTAAAAATAGCGTCAATTTTAATTTTACCGATCAACATTTTTAGTTTTGTCAGTCTTATTTCATCTAGGTACACCATGAAAAACTGCAACTCCAAAATACCAAATTTTTAAGTTATATTTAATATTAATAACTTAATAACTAAAAATCTAATTTATACTTTGTTTTGTTTTTGTTATTTCGTTTACAACATTAATTACAGTTTTGTTCTGTGTGTAATAGCAAAGTTCTATATATGTATATAATCTTACAGTAAAGCTTATAATAATTTTTTTAATAATCCAATTTGTATTAATGAGTTGTAGCGTATTCCGTTTAGTTATTATAATGCAATCACTGAAATGACTCAACTTTTTTCTAACGACTTATCATTATCCTTCACCCGAATAATTTTATTTTCTGGTTGTTAATTAGAATAATAAATAACACAATTTTTTTAAGTTTGTATAAAACTTACAGTAACTGGATGCTCGATGTGTTCTTCCATCCTTTTCCAAACAAATTCTACCAAATTCTCATTCGGTATCGCAGTTTTTCCGTAAGGAGAGGTAACAATTCCAGATGTTTTATCGTAAGTGACATTTTCTGCAAGTTGTGAATTACTGATTGTTGAGAGGGACTTTCTTAAATATTTTTTATTTAAATTAACAACTCTAGGTGATACAATTCGAACTGTGGTTAACATTTTTGAAAAAATAGCACCGCACGATCAGCTTTCAAATTCGAAACTAAATGTTATTGTAGAGATAAAGGTTTACTGATTATGTTTGGATTGAATGTTATATAGAAGTGCTGTTTCTAGACTGACCGTAAAACTAAAATTAACGGTACATAATATTACCGCGTAAACAAACAAAACACATCGAGATTTTCACTCAGACTTCGTTCTATAATACCGTCGATCAAAGTCCATTCTAATATAATCCAAACCCTTCATTTATCTGAATACTGGCATATCATGTAAAACGTAATAACATATGTATAAATGTGTAGATATTTATATATAATGTGAGTCGCGTATGAATTGAAAACATCATAAAAAACAAAACATTCACGCTAAACAAATTTTCGAGCGCAAAAGTTTAAGGAAACTTAAAGACATCAATAATCAATCACTGTATTCCAGTAGTTTATTCATTTTGCTATATTTTTATTACGCAATTCCTTTTTTTATAAATTACTGTGTATATACTTATACAAATTTGTTTCATACTGAGAAAAATTTATTTCTTTTCGTGCCTAGGTATATGCACTGCGCATTCCCTTGTCGAACAGCTATCATAATAGATACGTCCTATTTTAGGAATTGGCAAAGAAATTACTTCTGTAGATTATTTAATAATATTTACATTTAATTAATAGCTTTTACGTCCGTTAATATAAGATTTAGTTTAAAAACGTTATTTTTATTACTGTGGTATTTACAAACGGATAAAAAGAAACATTATTATTCTTTTTTATTCTTTTTTCTCCCTTATACTTTTCCCATACGAATTACTAATTACGTATAAATCATCAATTTGCGTATTTGTAGTAACTGATCCTTTTATACCTTAATTTACCTTCTGATTATTTGTATTTGGGTGTAGGAAAAATAAATTATTATATTTTATTGGTATAAGATAATAATAGACAAATAGCTCTTAGCTTTATGCTCTAAGCTCATACTACCTCGTCATTAAATATGTGACGAATTTATTTACTAATGACGCTCGACTGTTCTAATTAATTAATGTATCATCGATAAAATGAGAACAGCTACAGGGCGTTGAAAATAACTTTCCGGTATAAAATAAGTAAACATTTAGTTGTATGAAAGCATCTATTTTGTGGTAGCTCTTGATTTCTTGATTGAAGAATATTCTTTCTATTTAAACTTGAAATGAAACATTTGCATGCTTTCATTTTTATTAAGGTACTGATATTCTGAGAAACGGCGTTTTCATTACAATTTGTCTAATAAACTCCGTTCTTTTATGTTTTTGTTTTCATTTATTATTTACAAACATACAACCTAAATTATTATTGTTTACCACCACAGTATATAAATCTAATTTCTTACAGAATGTTACTATTTTATTTTTGGCTATACTAAATTCATTGAATAATAATTTTATTTTCTATTACTATTGGGGTTGTTGTATATTGAAGAGTAAGTTATTGCCCTTTGTTTTTTATTAAGGATGTTGGTTACTAGCCTTCAATTGATACAAACTGTCTGATTGCTGTTATCTGTTGTCTTCAAAATTGAGGTATACTAACGCAAATATTTTCAATATCTACAGCTACGGTTTTGCTTTCATCTTGCAAATAACGATTTTCAAGAACAATTGAGTACTTTTTAAACATTCTATTAAATTCCAATGACAAAACAAAAGTAAGGAAGGACTCCCTATCCTAGCTCTTGGTTATTTATCTACAACAGCATAATCGTCTGTAAAATGGGTTGCATAACTCAATGTAACTATGTTATTTTCGAGTCGATCGAGAATGAACGAAGTTTGACGAACTAAAGGTACCAAAAGCAAAACGTAATTATGTCTAGATATTAATACGTAGCATATAGTCTAGTCTATATATTATTTAGTCTAGGATATGTAGTACTAATACGGAATGTATAAATAAAAGTAAGCACAGAGTGGTAAATATTGTGTCTGAGTTGTAGTAAATGTGAAATTTCATTGCTCCACTGTTCAAACAAATGAAAAAGGTAAAATTTTCAAAATGAATATAATTTACAGTAGTATATAAACAATTTAACAGACACAATAAATCGCTTATATTTATAGTAGCAATGTAGGAAAATTATGTGATGTGTTAAAATCATATAGTAACGTTTGAGTGAAAAAGTAATTTTTTCCATGTTTCCATTTGCGTTGTTCACAGGTGTGATCTATAAAGCTGAAGTTTTAGGACAATATTTTAAGATACGATGCTAAATTGACTAATGGAAACGAAAAGAGCGTCCTAATTCTACATATGTAAATGTAAAATATTTTTACAAACAACAACTTTTATTTTTAACGTAATTGAACTTATTTCTTTATTTTTACGTTAAATTTACCTCGCATTAAACAACTCTAATATTTCTACAGAGAAATATTTCCTATCGCGTCTGTTTTTGTTCAAGAACACATTCGATCATGATATATTTACATCTCCATAATTTGTGTAAATATGGAAAGTTTTGAATTTATTGGACAGTTTCTTTTGAGACTTTAATTACGTACACTAAATGTTGCTTATTTAGGTAAAGTTACATTTTCTCTTATCATTATTAATCTATGATACTGTTGCAACCCCGCTTGATAGCAGAATTGATAAATAATAATCCAAATCGCAGAACTTCTAACACTAAGTATATTTCTTGCACAAAATGTATAATAGTAACAATAATCAGGCAGTAATTTACATAGATGTCGAGTGAGACTGTTGGTTGGATGTTGATTACAATCTGTTACAATCTCGTTCAATCTTGTTAGTCTCCCTGACTGAACGTTTTGGCAAAAACGTCTTTTATATGAATATCTAATACATATACAGTGGGTATCATTATAATGTAACATAAATATAGGGAGAATCGTAACAATACACTTAAATAATGTATAACTTTCATTCTTATAAGACTTTTATTGTTGGCACTACGTGAAAATGTATTAATGAAAGCGAAGTTAGTTAATTAGCTCCAAAAAATGTTTGTATTGTTTTAGAGCTTAGAGTAACGGAGATATTTCTAAAAACCCAGTTAGATACACCCTTTTTTCAAGATTAATAAATGGGGCGGGGGTGGCTTTGTGATCGTGAAAATCGAATTTTATACTCACCACTACATCCTCTATATATCTTAAAAACAACTCTGCCATTCTATTGGCCTAAAAACAGTTTCGTTGTTTTATTTATTCATTAAGTACTTAAGATGTAACGCTGAATTGCGGAGTTCAATTTGTGTAGGATGCGTTTTATTTTAGAAGTCTAAAATTTATTTGCATTAAGCTCAGTTCCAAAGCTAGTTACTTAACTTAGAAAAAAAGTCATTGAACTTTTAATTTTAATTTAATCGTACTGCCAACAAAAATGGTCTTAAATCTATTTTTTATCGTTGTGTTATTAAGTATTCGATCTTCTATATTGGATCTTCGTTATTAAATATCTTCCTTTTTTTTGTGTATTGTATATATATCGATGTAGTCGTCCGGAAAGTCGTAGGTGATTGTCAGTTATTTGGCGGGTTGAAGGGGGTCCCTTCTTTCAAACATTTTAGCTTGAGGCAAGGGCACTCTTTGGCCTGATAAAACTAATTGAAGTGTACGTTGAAAAAGTAAATTACATGTAAAAATGCGGAAACGAGGGAAGTTTTATAGAAGGTTATTGTTAGTCGAAGATAATGTCGGTTGTTGTTAAAATGACAAAGAAAGAATATTCTTTAAAAGAAACTGTAAAAGTGAAATAGTATTGCTAACAGAAGAGAAACATTGTCGGCATTTCTTAGAAGTATTAGAAGTGTTTTGTGCGTATTGTAACACACAGTTCACACGCCGATTTAACTTTGTGTGAAATTATGTAAAGTCGTAAGATTCAAATTTAAAATGTTTATTTTATGCTAATATAAGTATATATATACTTTGCGGTACCGTAGTTCATCAGGATCTGCCCGCATTATCTTGCCAGACAGGCCAAATAAGAACCCCATTGTCCCACTATTCTAGATAGTCGAACTAATTGTTTAACCGCACGCCTTATATATATATACACCGATAACAAACATCGTCACAACAAAAAAAAAGAAGGAAAAGATATATTGATATTATAACGGTACATAACAAAAGTCCCTGTGTGTAATTTCTATACCATCGGTTGAAGTTTGGAGAAAGTTAAATTCAACATATAGTTGGTAATTTTAATGAAAATTATAATAAACACTATAAAAAAATATTTTTTTGAAGTAAAATGCAATAAACTATATTTTACGTAATCTAGGTTCGTTCGTTCGAAGAAGGAAACGCGAGCTGGAAATGGCCGAGTATATCGAAGCATTAGAGGCAGTGTTACAGAGTGCCGGGCTTGATCTTCCACAAGTGCAACTTAACAAAGATGAACCTGAAGCAGTAAGTCTTTCAGAAAATTATTATTATTGTTGTTCTTGTCGTTATTGCTGTTGACTGATGACTTAAAACAGTGCAGAATAACCGTATAATAAAGTAATAAACAGTATAATTTTAATGATTTTAATAAACAGAACATATTGGCTACAATGCGACTGAAACTTGACCACTACTTTTAATACCTATAGTTAAACTTAAATTAAATTAATATTATCATTATTTATCGAACCTGTTGTTTATTGTTTAGTCTGGAACCTTTCAGCGTTGCACATCCGTCACAAGCATACCGCTATTCTTACAACAATTGCTATAAACATCTTAACAAATAAAATAGAATCCTACTATTCGTGGTCAGTAAAATAATTAAAAGGTGCATGCATGTGTGCATAAATCACGCTGTAAAGCGTTGTTTTGATGATTTTGGATATTTACTAAAACAAACCAGGTGCAAAATTGTCTGAAAATAAAACAAAACGCTTGCATTTAAATTTTTTAATTGCAAAAGTTTAGTTAATTATTCATTAGAATAATCTTTCAAAATCCTTTTCTAGTATACCACTTCCACAAAAATTTAAGTAAAAATGTAAATGCAAAATGGTTTTTAGAATAGTTAAATTTATACGTATTTCTTAAATTTATTTAAAGTAGAAATTCTTTCATGTTATACGACAGTAAATTCATATAGAGAAATCTCTTATCGTATCAGCTTTAAGGTCACAAAAAATCTGGGTCTATTTTTGTAACTGCCAACATTCTCGAGGTCAAATAAAGGTACAGCGGAGATACAGGATACACAACTACAATAATATTAAAAAATCGAACGAATTCCTTAATGGAAAAATTTAAATGTTCTCTTTTCTAATTTTATTATTATTTGTTATGGAATATTTTAAATTCGTTTTTATAAGCAGTTTCAATTAAAAACCTATCTTCAAATCAAACCTTTTACCATTTAATGTTACACATACATGACAACACATTCATTCGCCTAAAACTTTGATATTAATTTACCGTGCTCATATTCGCGATGGTTTTAACACATATTTCTAATTAAAACTTTAAAGTTACGAACTGCATGTAAGGTACGAAATATAAATAGAAATGATTATATCAAAATTATATTCAATAATTATCATCTTTGTATTTGCTTTTCCATGAATCTCATATTTAACGTCGTAATGGCTGGCGACTAGCATCCCCACATGTTTTGTTTATGTTATTTAAGGGTGACGAAAGACATAGGAAGGAATAGAAAGATGCGAGGGCAACATTTTGCTAATAGAAAATAGAAAATTGGCATGCAACAGTAAAGGTTATTTTTCGGAAGAATGCAGAAGGTATCAAGACAAGAAGCGGTAGTTTTTATTAGGGATCGAGCAACAGTACTTTTTATGGTTGACCATTGCATGCGATCGGCAACGAAGGGATAGAAATTTTAACTTGTGACTGAAAGAAAACAAAAGAAAGCCATTTCTGTGAATTGAAAAAGGCAAGACAGTAGAATATAAATTTGTAGAAAAGGCATGCTCAAGGGTGTTAGTAACTTTATTCAAAATATTTACATAAAATTTATACACAACAATTTACAATATATATACAGTTCGCTACAATTTTATCCTGGAAATTCGAATAGGTCGTTATATGTAACAAAGTATGATTTTTCCGCTGATTTAATCAGATTTAAATTCGGACTTTAAATTAAGGAGCTACGGCCCTGCAAATAGTCATTCGTTTTTCGAAAATCGAACAAAATTCATATCGCGCGGCTTATAGACATGGTTAGAACTTTTATTTTGGAAATTCGCACAGGTCGTTATATGTACAACACTCTTCTCTTTCCGTTAGTTTAATCGGATTTTAATTTGGACCTTTAAATTAAAGAGCTACGGTTCTGCACATGTTATCCGTTATTCGAAAATCGAACAAAATTCACATTTTCGCGCGGCTTTGTAGAATTTAATGAAAATTAGTCTTTTGAAAGCCTATTTGGCATTGTTAAAAAGTGTATTCCGAAACTTCGAAAAGGTCATTCAATCCACAGATTTCTACTGTTTGCAATGATTTCAGCAGAATTTTCAAATTTACGAGATACGGTCCTGTAATGTATCGATTGATTTTGTATAATAGAAAAAATTTCTTAGATACATAAGCCCTTTTGGTATAGTTAAAAATTGAATTGTGAAGCTTCGAAACCATCTTTCCATGCACCAAACATTGGTCTTTCTGACAGTTTCTGCGGAGCTAAATTTGAACTTCAAATTCTCGAGGTACGGCCCTGCAGAGCGTAATATGGTTTAATGGAACAGAAGGAAAATCCTTTTTTTTGTAAGCCCCTTTGACATAGTTACTAATTGAATTTAGAAACTTGGGTACCGCAATTTAGTGCAATAGGCTTTGATTTTTTGATAGCTTCTGCAGAATATAATTCGTACTTGAAATTTACGAACTTCGGCCCTGCAGAATAGTAAAAAATCAGTATTTTGCAAGCCTCTTTGGCATAGTTATAAATTGAATTCCGAAACTTCGAAAAGGTCATTCCATCCACAGATTTTTGCTGTTTCCGATGATTACAGCAGAATTTAACTTGGACTTCTAATTTAGGAGCTACAGTCCTGTTGAGTTTCCCTTGTTTTTGCATAATAGGGAATATTTGTTATATGCATAAGCCTTTGTGGTATAGTAATAAATTGAATTGTGAATGTTCGGAATCATTTTTACATGCACCAAACATTGGTATTTCTGACAATTTTTGCGGAGCTAAATTTAAACTTTAAATTTAAGAGGTACGGCCCTGCAGAGATACGATGATAGTCCTTTTTTGTAAGCCCTTTTGACATAGTTTCAAATTGAATTTTGAATCTTCGGTAAGGCAATTTAGTGCAATAAGCTTTAATTCTTCCGACAGCTTCTGCAGAATTTAATTCGGACTTCATATTTACGGGCTACGGTCCTGCAAAGTAGCATCTGTTTTAGCAGAATACACGAAAAGTCGGTAGTTCGCAATCTTTCTTGGTATAGTTACAAATTGTATTTCCAAACTTCGAATAGGTCGTTCAATTCACAGATGTTTGCTGTTTCCGATGATTTCAGCAGAATTTAATGTGAACTTCAAGTTTCCGTGTTACGGACTTGTAAAGGATCGCATGTTTTTGCTTAATAGGAAAATTTTCTTCTATTCACAATCCATTTTGGTGTAGTTAAAAATTGAATTATGAAACTTCGAAAACATCTTTCCATGCACCAAACATTGGTCTTTCTGAAAATTTCTGCGGAGCTAAATTAGAACTTCAAATTCACGAGGTACGGCCATGCAAATCGTAATCTGTTTTCGTAGGATAGAATGAATATCCTTTCTTTGTAAGCCATTGACATAGTTACAAATTGAATTTTGAAACTTCGGTAACGCAATTTAGTGCAATAAGCTTTGATTTTTCCAACAGTTTCTGCAGAATTTAATTCGGACTTCACATTTACGAGCTACGGCCCTGTAAAGTAGAATCTGTTTTAGCAGAATAGACGAAAAGTAGGTAGTTCGCAAGCCTTCTTGGCATTATTTATGGCAATATTTAAATAATGATTGAAATGCCATAAAAGTAATTCAATATGTATTTCAAATGCTTTTATTTTAAATACTTAGCTAACTATGTATTCATATATGTATATTATATATATTGAAATTTTCTCTTGTTACCAATTAATTTTTATATTCATGTCCACTCTAAAGTTGTAAATATTTTCTCTTTTATTTGCTTATTGTGTAAAACGAAGAGGCCAGAAAAGGTTCGCTTGGCTAACTATCACAAGCAACACCAGAAGAAAAAACGTCCATCAGATAACATCGCCGATAACGATCCACATGAATTCGTTAATCTGCTTGTATTGTAAGAATTTTAACCGTGTAGTTTCATTTAGTGTTTAATACAGTGGACAAGCCAAAAAAATTACAAGGTAAAATTAATCAATTTGTAATTCAAATTTTCAGTGCATCACTTAACGAATAATTTTGATAACATAATAAATTGTATGATAAGGCGTTTAATTCTTCTGTAAATCCTTTGAATTAGTTGAATTTTATCATTGATTTTCATATATTTAATTGGTATCAATAAATGAAACTAAATATTTGTGATTTCAAAAAATAGTGTTCCTTAAAAAATTTATGTGCGCATTGCTATTTGGATTTTTCGATAATATTGTTTTAATACTCGATAATGTTACACTTACTTTAGTTGAACTTATACTTAAAAACCGTTATGACTGTGCAGTTCTACATTCACTTTTACATTCGTATTTTTCATGATTTGTAATTTCAAAAAGTAGTTTTGCCTTTGTGCGTCTAGATTTTTCGAAATTATTGCGTTGATACAGAATTACTTTACTTCAATACATACTCAAAAATTAATTGTTATTACTATAACATTTTACGTTTATTTTTACATACTTCGAACTTTTAAATACTTCAAAATTTGATTTTCTAAATGTTTACACTTTTACTTTTTACTTTTACCTGCGCTTTTTTATGTTCGCATGTTTTAATATTATCGTGTTGATACAAAATTACTTACGTTACTTCAGTTCAACCCATACTCAAAATTGTTACCACTGCAAAATTCCAATTTCACTTTTAAAAATTTGTCATCGTTTCTGTTTTAAAAAAGTGGTTTTCAATAGACTAAAGCTACGTTAATAATATACATTATATATTTTTATATTTATTTAGAGATATTAGTATCAAAACTTTGAATAAATATTCTTATTTCAAAATTAATTGGACTGGTTTTTTAAAATCAACCTCCTACAGGGTAAAATTAAATTGCACTAATTATTTTTAGACATCATTAAGAACGCATTTTAATTATTTTATGAAACCGCTTACTCGAACAGGGAATTAATTCGATCAAAATGTTGAGTCATAGTTCAGTAAAGCAATATTTTAAATCGACATGAAAGTTACCAGGTTAATTTGCTCATTAAAGCTCATTCTGACGTATAAACCAAACAAGAATTGCCAAAAAAATGGAAATCGATCTACCGGGATAATAAAAAACCAAAACATACCCTAAATGCTAATTATTTGCAATTTTTTCGGAAATATAAAAGAAAGTGAAAAAAAATAATAATAATAAAATAACCTACAAAATGGTTTGAACCACTTTCCTTAAATTCGTAATAAATATTCAGATATCGAACAATTTGGTTAGTTCTACTCGAGGAAAGCTATTTATTAATGTTATCTAGGATGACAATTAAACAAATATGAGCCAGTTCAATTATAATAACGAGTCAGTCGAAAATCAGGACCCTCAAACACCCAGAAAGCGTTGTTAAATTCTTAACAATAATAATAATACAAAATATGTATTGATTAAAAGTAATTGTATTTAAGTTGTACAATCCAAACATTTATTACCACACAAAAGTAGATATTTGTAAATGTGTTTATATAGGTACGATAATTCAACTAAAATCTTTTAAGAGAAAAAGTTTCTGTTATACGGATAATTTATCATCCAGTGGCTTTTCAGTTGTACTCTCAATATACAAATGAAGTTTTTAAATGAACTAATAGGCTTTTTGATTTTGAAAATTAACATTTTCTTTTGTTACAGTTGCTTTTCGGTTACGTGGACATGACTGAAACTCTAGTGATGGGAGAGAAGCGAGGTGAGTTATTGTTGGTTTTCATTAGTTTTGTTTCCTATTTTTCACATTGATTTTATTTATATTTAAACTTCGGCCTGAATCTTCTCAAATAAAGAGTGCTTTCTATTTATTTTGAAGCAGGTACTTTAAAAAGTATCAAATTCGCATATTTTTATTATTTTCGCAATTTGAAATAATTCCAACTTCTATCTTCTTACCATCCTACCAATAAATTTCTCGAACAAAATTCAATTTTTGCGTCCCTTTTTGGTAGCTTTTGCCTTCAAACCTCTGTACGGCCCTGCAAACCGTAATCTGTTATTGTAGGATAGAATAAAAATTCTTTCTTTGTAAGCCCTTTTGACATAGTTACAAATTAAACTTTGAAACTTCAGTAACGCAATTTAGTGCAATAAGCATTAATTTTTTCGACAGCTTCTGCAGAATTTACTTCGGACTTCAAATTTACGAGCTAAATTTGATTTCAAATTCACGGGGTACAGCCCTGCAGAGTGTCATCTGGTTTTGTAGGACAGAATAAAAATCTGTTTGTTGTAAGCCGTTTTGACATAGTTACAAATTGAATTGTAAAACTTCGGTAACGCAATTTAGTGCAGTAAGCTTTGATTTTTCCAACAGTTTCTGCAGAATTTAATTCGGACTTCACATTTACGAGCTACGGCCCTGTAAAGTAGCATCTGTTTTAGCAGAATACACGAAAAGTCGGTAGTTCGCAAGCCTTCTTGGCATAGTTACAAATTGTATTTCCAAACTTCGAAAAGGTTTTTCAATACACATATGTTTGCTGATTTCGGTGGTTTCAGCAGAATATAATGTAGTCCTCAAATTTACGAGCTACGGTCCTGTAATGCATCACATGCTTTTGCATAATAGGAAATATTTCTAATATTCGCAAGCCCATTTGGAATAGAGAAAAAGAAAATTATGAATCTTTGTAAACATTTTTGAATGCAACAGACATTGGTCGTTCTGACAGTTTGTAAGTTAGTTTTTATGGAAGTTATGATTTTTTATAGTTTGGTGACAGTAGCGATGACGTTTTTTCTATAAATTAAATTATCTCAGAAACTATTCATCGTAGGTATAAAAGTTGGTTATCGAAGTCACCTTAAAATTTAAGCTTCATACGAATTATTTGTAAAATATGTATATATATTCCATTTAAAGTAACAAACTTGACATCCGGTTATACCGGAAGTGGTAGACAGTTTCAATTATTTTAAATACAAAAATCATCCTTGATAACTCCTAGCCCCAAATTTTCAAATCTCTAACACACTTAGTTTTCCTAAAACATCTAATGTACTACTCTGTTTGAATAACGCTGTATAGTTGGATTTTTTTTGTAGGTAGATAATTGAAAACAATTACGGTGATAGTTTTTATTTCATCATTTAAAAACACGCCTTTGTCGCATTCTTAAATAATTTATAGTTTAGAATGTAGGTGAAATTAAAAAACAAAAATGTTTTCTCTTCTTTATCTCTAATGCTCTTTGTTTAAGTTGTAACTATCTATCTCGCTCTTGTATTCGATAATTTTTGGAGTTGTGATCAGGCGATGGAACTTTCACGAAGCAAAACATATATAATTTCAATGTTATAAAAACGAGACTGAAACCAGCCACGCGATTGGTTGAATACGAAACATCTGTCGCGAACGGTCACAGACATCCAATGTGATGCTTCTGCGTAGCGTTTTATACGTCATCACTGCTTCGTGCAGTAGCTACCGCAAATCCATGCAAGCATGAAAGCTGTTCATGTTCATTACCACCAGTCTATCGCGGTGCGTAGTTGAAAGAAGTCTTGTTCGCATCGTTTGTATTCAACTTACGAAGTTCATATTTTCGTATAATTTGGTTCGTTTTATTACAAATTACTAGCTTGCGTTTGCATTTGTATATTTTAGGTGAGTTAAATTAGTTAAATTCATGCGAGTTAGGTTTTGAATAAATTATCCAAAAATTTCTACTAATTATGTATTTGTGAACAATTCGTTTTCTTTTTTTGTTAGCCACTACAGTAAATTTACCAATGTGTATACTATTTAAAATTAAAGTTTTTAGTATTTTATTAATAAAAAAAAGTATTTCACGTATAATTTAATATCCTGACTTATTTATTTAGGTGTGTGGTTAATACGTTTTTCTTGACCATTTCTACAGATTGGCAGATGAATGATAATCCATCGAAGTTAATTTCGTTTGTACTGAAACAACAAGTTGTCTATTCTTCACTTTGCAACATTATTCAGTTAATTTGGAACCAATGGGCAAGAACAACTTGAAGTTCGTGTGGATTTCACTAAAATAACAAATTGTCTGCAACAGTGTCGTTCTTTCTGGACTTCGCCTGCTTTCAATGTATCTTCAGTTAATTTTTGACCTGCGTGATGGCACACTGAAGTTTACTTGGATCCATTGGAACAACACTCTGGTATCTCCCTTCCTGCACTATATTGGCCTATTATTTTGCTGTCGACTTCTTCATCATTGGAACATACATTCTGCAGTTACTTAACGTGAGAATAAATTAAATTTAATTAAATAATGCTCGTTATTAACCTGCCATCAGTATCTCTAACAAGCTGTTCTTAAATGTAGTTTTGTCTCCGTGGGATTCTTCGCTCCTTCTCAGCCACGTTTTCTACCTTGATATCGAGAAAGACTACAGTGGATTTGACGACGATTTCAAGTGAGAAGTTCTAGTGATTGGAGGAGTACTCTTAAGCTACAGTTGACTGGATTATAAATGGCCTACTATTGTAGTGCGTTCCTTCGTGCAGTCAGTTGATTCTTTTACTATTAACTTCTTGGCCTTCGGAACAGTAGATTCTGCACTTAACTAAGGTGAGAATAAATTAAAAGTTATTCAAAATTTCACGTTACTAATCTGTTACCACCCTATCTGTTTCAGATCGCCGGTGGAGAAGACAAAGAAGACCGTAGTTAGAATGCTTCTTTATTTTATTTTAGTAGATTATTTATTTTGTATGTTATTTGGTTCATTTTAATAGAATTCATATTTTATTTTGCATGATATTTAGTTCACTTTATTTTAATTAATTTTTTGTTTTGCATATTTAGTTCATTTTAATTGAATTCGTTTTTATTTTGCATGTTTTTTTTTTTATTTTGCATGTTTCTTGCTTACCTCTTCGCTTTGCTTACTGCACATTCTTACTATCTTGCTTCGCCTTTACACTACGACGTCCACATGATTCAACGTTTCGTTATCGTGTTCAATTCTCTTCTCAGCTTTGTGGGCCGAGGGAGGGCCTCCCCGAACGAATCCCCTTAGCCTTAGCTTTTTAGTTGTTCTTTGAAAGTACCTTAGGTGCTTTCACGTGAGTCTACTCTAGCGTTATTTCATTTCAGACAGGGTACAGCGGAGTTATCTGGAATAGAAGGAATAGCCGACTGCCTGGCTTGCCTTGACGAAATCTGTCCGATCTTTTCTACCAATCTATTAGTTTTTGTCGTTAGTCCTGCTTAATGCTCTATTCGCTTTCAGATAATATGGTATTTCCTAAGAAGACTGAAGACATCGTATTTCTTTCTTTTTATTGTATTTTCTTTGAAATGTCATTTGTTTTACTGTGTTTCTCTTGCAGGTATTTTGTCTTGCACTTTATAGACTGTTATATTAATATATTCGCAATTTAAGCTAATATCTAACTCTTCTAAATTCATTTTTGGCATAACTGTTAAAACCAAATTGAGTTTCGTTAATAATTTTAATAATGAGAAGTAATTTGGGTGGATAGGGTGGCTATAAGGGGCGATGCGGAGGCCACAGAGTGTTAGGGATGCTTTTTTGTCCCAAACATAAACTTGGAATAGTAATATAACAGATTATAAACAATATATTGTACATAATTTTGTCTTTCTCTTACAGGTATTTTATTTTTTGTAGTTTATGAATTGTTATATTAATATAATCGTAATTTAAACTGATGATTAGCTTTTCCAAATTTAATTTTTACCATAATTGTTGAAACCAAATTGAATGTGATTAGTAATTCTAATAATTAGAAGTAGTTTGGGCGAATAAGGGTTGATCCGGAGGTCACGGAGTGTTAGGGGGCTTTTTGTATCAAATATAATGTTTGAATATTAATATAACAGCATATAAACAATATATTGTACATAATTTTGTCTTTCTCTTACAGGTATTTTATTTTTTGTATTTTATGAATTGTTATATTAATATAATCGTAATTTAAACTGATGATTAGCTTTTCCAAATTTAATTTTTACCATAATTGTTGAAACCAAATTGAATGTGATTAGTAATTGTAATAATTAGAAATAGTTTGGGCGAATAAGGGTTGATCCGGAGGTCAGGGAGTGTTAGGGGGCTTCTTGTATCAAATATAAAGTTGGAATATTAATATAACAGTTTATATACAATACATAGTACATAATTTTGTTGTAATTATAATAAAATCTTATTGAACTGTATTTATTATTGATTGATAACGTTATGGTAACATGTATTTGATTGAATAATGTAATGAATAGTTTGTGCTGAATAATTTTGGTGCAATTGTTTTAAAATATTGAGTTGTTGTAATGTATTTATTTATTATCGATAGCGTTATGCTGTTATGTATACGAATAAATGATGTAATAAATAAATTGTTCTGTATTGGACTATCAGCAAATAAATTTGTATACGTTAGAAATTGTTTTAATTCAGCAAAGAAAATTTAAATTTCATAAACTAAGAGTATTTGTAGTAAATCCATCTAAAAATTGGCAGCCTGAATCATTTTATTTTTGACTAGAAGTCTGTAGTAAGCATCTATTGGAGAATGGCAGAACTAATTACAGGAATCTAAATTTTAAAACACGCAACTCATACATTATTTGATTTAAAATTTTTTTGACAAAGTATGACCCAAAGACACTTATGCTCTCCTGATACAAATTATTTCAAAATTTTAGTTTCGCGTCATATACGAGGTCTAATCAACAAATAATGTGACAATAAATGTTGAAAGTGATCTACATTTTCAACATTTGTATCAGAGAGCGTAAGTTACAGAAGGTAACCTTTCCAATTTGAAGTAGATTTCTTGAGTAGCAAAATTGTCGTTAAATGTAACTATTGGAACCAGTAAAGATAAATCAGTTACTATTAAAATACTTTATTGAATTCAAATTTTTGGTTAATGATAAATAAATAAGCAATTTCTAATCTTAATGCGTTTATTCAAAATCACTTAAGAAAATACAATTATTTAAATGTTTATTTTAACATACTACTGATTAATTAATTTATTTATTACAAAATATACTGGATACTATACAGCTTGATACACGAAAAAATTCACAAATAGTTAATTAATTCCAAATAATATTTTAATACATATTGGCAAGAGTTTACAACAATTAAATGCGATAACTACACATTTAAGGAAAGAAAACAAATGAAATTTCAAAGAAAATACAGTGTCGAGTCTTCTTAAATTAAATTTAAATTACAATTATATTAATATAACAATTCATAAAATACAAAAAATAAAATACCTGTAAGAGAAAGACAAAATTATGTACAATATATTGTTTATATGCTGTTATATTAATATTCAAACATTATATTTGATACAAAAAGCCCCCTAACACTCCGTGACCTCCGGATCAACCCTTATTCGCCCAAACTACTTCTAATTATTAGAATTACTAATCACATTCAATTTGGTTTCAACAATTATGGTAAAAATTAAATTTGGAAAAGCTAATCATCAGTTTAAATTACGATTATATTAATATAACAATTCATAAACTACAAAAAATAAAATACCTGTAAGAGAAAGACAAAATTATGTACAATATATTGTTTATAATCTGTTATATTACTATTCCAAGTTTATGTTTGGGACAAAAAAGCATCCCTAACACTCTGTGGCCTCCGCATCGCCCCTTATAGCCACCCTATCCACCCAAATTACTTCTCATTATTAAAATTATTAACGAAACTCAATTTGGTTTTAACAGTTATGCCAAAAATGAATTTAGAAGAGTTAGATATTAGCTTAAATTGCGAATATATTAATATAACAGTCTATAAAGTGCAAGACAAAATACCTGCAAGAGAAACACAGTAAAACAAATGACATTTCAAAGAAAATACAATAAAAAGAAAGAAATACGATGTCTTCAGTCTTCTTAGGAAATACCATATTATCTGAAAGCGAATAGAGCATTAAGCAGGACTAACGACAAAAACTAATAGATTGGTAGAAAAGATCGGACAGATTTCGTCAAGGCAAGCCAGGCAGTCGGCTATTCCTTCTATTCCAGATAACTCCGCTGTACCCTGTCTGAAATGAAATAACGCTAGAGTAGACTCACGTGAAAGCACCTAAGGTACTTTCAAAGAACAACTAAAAAGCTAAGGCTAAGGGGATTCGTTCGGGGAGGCCCTCCCTCGGCCCACAAAGCTGAGAAGAGAATTGAACACGATAACGAAACGTTGAATCATGTGGACGTCGTAGTGTAAAGGCGAAGCAAGATAGTAAGAATGTGCAGTAAGCAAAGCGAAGAGGTAAGCAAGAAACATGCAAAATAAAAAAAAAAACATGCAAAATAAAAACGAATTCAATTAAAATGAACTAAATATGCAAAACAAAAAATTAATTAAAATAAAGTGAACTAAATATCATGCAAAATAAAATATGAATTCTATTAAAATGAACCAAATAACATACAAAATAAATAATCTACTAAAATAAAATAAAGAAGCATTCTAACTACGGTCTTCTTTGTCTTCTCCACCGGCGATCTGAAACAGATAGGGTGGTAACAGATTAGTAACGTGAAATTTTGAATAACTTTTAATTTATTCTCACCTTAGTTAAGTGCAGAATCTACTGTTCCGAAGGCCAAGAAGTTAATAGTAAAAGAATCAACTGACTGCACGAAGGAACGCACTACAATAGTAGGCCATTTATAATCCAGTCAACTGTAGCTTAAGAGTACTCCTCCAATCACTAGAACTTCTCACTTGAAATCGTCGTCAAATCCACTGTAGTCTTTCTCGATATCAAGGTAGAAAACGTGGCTGAGAAGGAGCGAAGAATCCCACGGAGACAAAACTACATTTAAGAACAGCTTGTTAGAGATACTGATGGCAGGTTAATAACGAGCATTATTTAATTAAATTTAATTTATTCTCACGTTAAGTAACTGCAGAATGTATGTTCCAATGATGAAGAAGTCGACAGCAAAATAATAGGCCAATATAGTGCAGGAAGAGAGATACCAGAGTGTTGTTCCAATGGATCCAAGTAAACTTCAGTGTGCCATCACGCAGGTCAAAAATTAACTGAAGATACATTGAAAGCAGGCGAAGTCCAGAAAGAACGACACTGTTGCAGACAATTTGTTATTTTAGTGAAATCCACACGAACTTCAAGTTGTTCTTGCCCATTGGTTCCAAATTAACTGAATAATGTTGCAAAGTGAAGAATAGACAACTTGTTGTTTCAGTACAAACGAAATTAACTTCGATGGATTATCATTCATCTGCCAATCTGTAGAAATGGTCAAGAAAAACGTATTAACCACACACCTAAACAAATAAGTCAGGATATTAAATTATACGTGAAATACTTTTTTTATTAATAAAATACTAAAAACTTTAATTTTAAATAGTATACACATTGGTAAATTTACTGTAGTGGCTAACAAAAAAAGAAAATGAATTGTTCACAAATACATAATTAGTAGAAATTTTTGGATAATTTATTCAAAACCTAACTCGCATGAATTTAACTAATTTAACTCACCTAAAATATACAAATGCAAACGCAAGCTAGTAATTTGTAATAAAACGAACCAAATTATACGAAAATATGAACTTCGTAAGTTGAATACAAACGATGCGAACAAGACTTCTTTCAACTACGCACCGCGATAGACTGGTGGTAATGAACATGAACAGCTTTCATGCTTGCATGGATTTGCGGTAGCTACTGCACGAAGCAGTGATGACGTATAAAACGCTACGCAGAAGCATCACATTGGATGTCTGTGACGGTTCGCGACAGATGTTTCGTATTCAACCAATCGCGTGGCTGGTTTCAGTCTCGTTTTTATAACATTGAAATTATATATGTTTTGCTTCGTGAAAGTTCCATCGCCTGATCACAACTCCAAAAATTATCGAATACAAGAGCGAGATAGATAGTTACAACTTAAACAAAAAGCATCAGAGATAAAGAAGAGAAAACATTTTTGTTTTTTAATTTCACCTATATTCTAAACTATAAATTATTTAAGAATGCGACAAAGGCGTGTTTTTAAATGATGAAATAAAAACTATCACCTTAATTGTTTTCAATTATCTACCTACAAAAAAAATCCAACTATACAGCGTTATTCAAACAGAGTAGTACATTAGATGTTTTAGGAAAACTAAGTGTGTTAGAGATTTGAAAATTTGGGGCTAGGAGTTATCAAGGATGATTTTTGTATTTAAAATAATTTCAACTGTCTGCCACTTCCAGTTATACCGATAGGTACATTTCGGTGTTTCCCATTGTCTTATTTGAAAATTTCTGAATTCTAGATTTTTTCAAATAAAGCGATGGGAAACATCCGAATGTATCGAAAGAGGATTAAAAATTATTCATAATTCAACCAATCGCGTATCTGGTGTCAGTTTCGTTTTATAATATTGAAATTATGTTTTGCTTCGTGCATGTACAAGAGCAAGATAGATAGTGACAACACGAATAGAAAGATAGAGAAAATAATGAATTTTTGTTTTTTCAGTTTCATCCACACTCTAAAATATAAATTGTTGAAGGATCCGACAAAGACGTGCTTTTAAATTATGAAAAAAAATCCTACCTAATTTTTTTCAATTATCTACCTAACAACAAATAATCTAAACCTATTATATATATATTAACAACTAATTTAAAATACATACATTTTTAATTTATTTTGTGATGCAACATAAAATTTTGTACAGAGGTTGCGTACAACAGCGGAAAGGAAGAAATTCGCAAAATTAAATTCCTTAATCTAGTCATGTGCAGGTTGATAGTTGTTAGATGGTCCTGATTTTAAATGAATAAAAATATGTTTTTGAGTTTATAGGGCATCAACATCGAGAGGGGTTAAAATGGGGGTTGAGTTAACCTATACATCTGACTGATTCAATAACACAGGACCGAAACTATTACAGCTAGCTAGAAACATAATATTTGGACAACAAATTCAGTTTGTAACATATAGATCCAGTAAGAAAAAAGAAATGTATTTCACCCCTTTAACGTATTAAATGGCTGTGAAACTATTGTATGCAAATTGGAGTCGTCTGCAGTTAGGGACACAAAGATTCGTATTTAGACACTATTACAAGTTTAATTAATTAAACCTGTTGTGTTGTTTTCTCAAAGTGGATCCCAAAGGGATGAAATAGCATTTGAAATTCTACATGGCGTCATTTTTGAAGACGAAGACATGAAAATTAGCAGTTAGTAAACAATAAACATCTACAGCTCGACTTAGAGGAATATCGATTATTGATATTCAGGTTTTTCTATTTTTTAATATAGATACTTCTCGGACACACAACAAACTCGGCGTTTGTGTCCTTTCCTAGAAAAGGAAAAATATGTACAGTCACGGAAAAAAGTATCCGGAAAGTAACAACTAAAGGATCGTGAATTTTTTAATATAGATACTTCTCAGACACACAACAAACTTGGCGTTTGTGTCCTTTTCTAGAAAAGGACAAATATGTACAGTCACAGAAAAAAGTATCCGGAAAGTAACAACTAAAGGATCGTCTATTTTTTAATATAGATACTTCTCAGACACACAACAAATACGGCGTTTGTGTTGTTTCCTAGAAAAGGAAAAATATGTACAGTCGCAGAAAAAAGTATCCGGAAAGTAACAACTAAAGAATCGTCAATTTTTTAACATAGATACTTCTCAGACGCACAACAAATACGGCGTTTGTGTCCTTTCCTAGAAAAGGAGAAACATGTACAGTCACGGAAAAAAGTATCCGGAAAGTAACAACTAAAGGATCGTCTATTTTTTAATATAGGTACTTCTCAGACACACAACAAATACGGCGTTTGTGTTCTTTCCTAGAAAAGGAAAAATATGTACAGTCGCAGAAAAAAGTATCCGGAAAGTAACAACTAAAGAATCGTCAATTTTTTAACATAGATACTTCTCAGACGCACAACAAATACGGCGTTTGTGTCCTTTCCTAGAAAAG
This sequence comes from Agrilus biguttatus, assembly GCA_963921985.1. NCBI lineage: Eukaryota > Metazoa > Arthropoda > Insecta > Coleoptera > Buprestidae > Agrilus > Agrilus biguttatus. The sequence continues at coordinate 13,164,807 of OY998119.1, read as the reverse complement.
GAGAAACATGTACAGTCACGGAAAAAAGTATCCGGAAAGTAACAACTAAAGGATCGTCTATTTTTTAATATAGGTACTTCTCAGACACACAACAAACTCGGCGTTTGTGTCCTTTTCTAGAAAAAATACATTGGACTATGGGTCGTATCATCGTACTCCACCCGGGAGAAGACAACATTGTGCGGGTAGTGACGGTAAAAACAGTGAGTGGAAATTACAAAAGAGGTGTTAAAAGTTTGTGTCCATTGCCAGTGGACGAATTTTAATTTAAAAATTGTATGATATTAATGACAAGTAATATAGTTTTCAATTTCTATTAGATTAGGTTAACTCATACATTTACATTGCAAGCATAGTTTTATTCATGTTAACAAATTATTTCATTTGTTTGCTGTAGGTATATGTATGTCAGATTTGCTAATATTTTCAGTTGAACGGAGATCGTTCAAGGTGGACAGTATGTCTAGAATGATGTCTGTTTACATTTTCTAAATTTTTTAATGATTAGGTATATTTTTTTGTTGTGACGATGTTTGTTATCGGTGTATATTCATAAGGCGTGCGGTTAAACAATATGTTCGACTATCTAGAATAGTAGGACAATGGGGGTCTGTGTTTAGTCTCCAAATTATCGTTTAAGGAAGTCATAAATTTGTCAAGCGTTCATGTTAGTTGTCATGCGAATTCTAATGCTGTCGAGATGGTCTGTTTTATGTCTTCAGGAGATAAGTGCGTGAGAACGGTAAGGGCTCTTGAGGACATAGAAACGAACGTTAAAAATAAGAGATGAAATAGAACCACCGAACGAACCACTCGATAGCAAAACATAATCGTAGATTTTATTTAGTTAAGTTTTATACTTAAATATAAGTTTTTGCTTTTATATAATAATTAGTGATAGTTAAAGTGAAGATTTTTAATTAATGCAAATAAATATAGTAAAACAAACACAATATCGTTTTCCTCAATATCTGAGGTGGTCCTTCGAAGCAAGATTTAATACGAACACGCTTTCACGCTCCTCCAGTCTGTATGGCCTGCCTGGCAAGATAAAGGGGGCAGATCCTAATGAACCACGGTACCACAAAGAGCACTTTGTATTTTGACATAAAATAAACGTATTAAATTAGAATCTTACGACTAAATAATTTCACACAAAGTTAAATCGGCGTGTGAACTGTGTTATAATACGCACAAAACAGTTCGCTCGATTTGATAATGTTATTGTATCTTGTGTAGTGTGTATCTCTGCTGTACTTTTATTTGACCTCCAGAATGTTGGCAGTTACAAGAATAAACGAGATTTTTTGTCACTGTTAAAGCTGATACGATAAGAGATTCCTCTATATGAATTTACTGTTATACAACACGAAAAAATTTCCACTTTAAATAAATTTAAGAAATACGTATAAATTAAATTATTCATAAAACCATTTTGTATTTAGAGTGTTACTTAAATTTTTGTAGAAATGGCATACTAAAAAAGGATTTTGAAGGATTATTTTAATAAACTGAAAAATAAATTATAGTTTAAAGATTTTAAATGCAAGCGTTTAATTTTCAGATGCTATCTTGCACGTGCTTTTTAGTAAATATCCAAAATCATCAAATCAACGATTTACAACGTGATTTATGCATTTATTATTTTACTGATCACGAATAGAAGGATTTTATTTTATCAATTACGATGTTTATAACAGTAACAACAACAAAAATAATAACTTTTTAAAAGACTTGACTTGGAGGGTTAAAGATTTTGGGTAGGCAGCAATTATTATTATTTTTAAATATATATACAGGATGTAGTGGTATGTACAAAACACGGTTTCCACAATCGCAAACCCACCCCACCCCATTTATTTATCTTGAAAAAGGGGTGTATCTAACTTGGTGTTTACAAATATCGCCGTAACTATAAGCCCTAAAAAAAATAATTGCAGCTAATTAAACAACTTCGACTTTACTTTCATTAATACATTTTCACGTAGCATCAACAATAAACGTCTTATGTATTAGAATGAACGTTATAGATTATGTATGTGGTATCAAAAAGGGCTGTATAGATTTTTTGAACGACTTGCAGTTCCGGAGATTTAAAAAAAAATTAACAAACAAATTAGGACTCTTTCTTCGCGAAGGCAGCTAAACGGAAGTAGTATGCAACCGAAAAAAACGAGTTTTATTTTTATACTGACTAGTACATCCCGTACCTAAAATATTAGCCTATGTAGGTATCAAATGACTGACCTATTTTAAATATTCAGTGACAGTGATTGTAAATTGCATAGTAAATAACCATGATCATTTGATTACATAGGCGACCTAAAATTTAAATAATTTTAAATTTAACAATAAAATTACTAATGAAAAACAAACATTTGACAATGTTTCACGTCTGGACAAATTGTTAAAAATGTTACGATTTGATAACCTAAACGATTAGGTGTGCAGGGTTAAGTTCGTAGCTCCTACTGTAACATGTTGCGATGGGACACCATATATATACAACTTCATGGTGAAAATAAAGTACCTAACGATTTTGTCTTTAATTTGACACCTCAAAATATATTATTATTTATTTTCACAATTTAAGATGCAATTAAACAATTAGAAACTTTTTGCAGAATACTAAAAATTAAAAAAAAATCAATAATATTCTCATATTGTGTATCTTAGATCAGTAACGATAAGAAAAAAGTAAATATACTTAAATAAGCAACATTTAATGTTAAGCTGTCCTCTTAAGTAATTAAAGTCTCAAAAGAAACCGTCCAATAAATTCAAAACGTTCCATACTTATATAAATTAGCTCGATTTTAAAATATTCTATTGTAACTGTTCATTTAACCTTCAGACGTAGTACTGATAGAGATATATCATGGTAGAATGTGTTCGTGAACAAAAACAGACGCGATAAGAAATATTTCTCTGTAGGAATATTAGCGTTGTTTAATACGAGATAAATTTAACGTAATTTAATTAATAATAATAATATTTTTTACGGGCTTTTTATTTTTGGGTAAAAATGTCACTTTTCCATGTTAATTAAATGGAAAACAAACTCCGTCTGCGACGTGGCAAGTTGACCATAAAATTGTAATTTTTAGATTGTTGATTAAAAATTATCCCTCTTTATTACGAGCGAACTCTAATATGTAAAACTGAAAATAAATTTGCGAAATATTTTCATAAATTAATTTATGAACATTTTTTTCCTTTGCTTTGAAACTAACGGTATGATATATTAACTGTTTTGATTTTTTAAGCCTCTGTCTGCAGTAATGTTCCATTCAAAGATTAATTCTTTTCAGTTCCATAATTTATTAACACATATCACTTTCCTATTTTGCTAACCATAAATATAATCAATTAATTGTATCTGTTAAATTGTTTATATACTACTGTAAATCAATAAATTAATTTTGGAAAGTTTTACCTTTTTCATTTTTTGAACAGCGGAGAAATGAACATTTACTACAACACAGGTTCACCACCTGCGCTTGCCACTATTTATACCATAGATGAAGGAACGTTTCAATTGTTCGATTTTCCAAAAAACGAATGACAATTTGTAGGACCGTGGCTCCTTAATTTAAAGTCAGAATTAAAATCTGATTAAACCAGCGGAAAGAGCAGACATTGGTGTAGATAACTACCTTTTCGAATTTCCAGAACAAAATTTCTAACTATGCCAAAAAGCGGCAAAATTTAAATTTTGTTCGATTTTCTAAAAACGGATTACAATTTGCAGGACCGTAGCTCTTTAATTTAAAGTCAGAATTAAAATCTGATTAAACCAGCGCAAAGAGCAGACATTGGTGAAGATAACTACCTTTTCGAATTTCCAGAATAAAATTTCTAGCCATGCCAAAAGTCGCCGCGAAAATTTGAATTTTGTTTGATAACGTAACGCATCGCATCGCTAGCAAAACTTGTCACTTCAATCGTGCACGACGCTATACACACACTGTATATTAGAATAATGTTGCCCTCGCATCTTTCTATTCCTTCCTATGTCTTTCGTCACCCTTAGATAACATAAACAAAACATATGGGGATGCTAGTCGCCAGCCTTTACGACGTTAAATATGAGATTCAAGGAAAAGCAAATACAAACAAGATAATTGTTGAATATAATTTTGATATAATCATTTCTATTTATATTTCGTACCTTACATGCAGTTCGTAACTTTAAAGTTCTAATTACAAATATGTGTTAGGAGAATGAATGTGTTGTCATGTATGTGTAATATTAAATGGAAAAAAGTTTGATTTGAAGATAGGTTTTCAATTGAAACTGCTTATAAGAACTAATTAAAAATGTTCGATAACAAATAATAATAAAATTATGTACACTCGTTTCTAACAGTTGAAAACAGTTAAAATTTTCCATAAAGAAATTTGTTCGATTTTATAATATTATTGTATTTGTATATTGTGTATCTCCACTGTACCTTTATTTGACTTCCAGAATGTTGGAAAAACTAGACCGAGATTTTTTGTGACTGTTAAAGCTGATAAGATAAAGAGGTTTCTCTATATGAATATACTGTTGTATAACACGAAATAATTTCTACGTTAAATAAATTTAAGAAATACGTATAAATTTAATTATTCTAAAAACTATTTTGCATTTACATTTTTACTTAGATTTTTGTGGAAGTGGTATACTAAAAAAGGAGTTTGAAAGATTATTTTAATCTATTCAACAGCAATAACAAAAACAACAACAATAATAATAATTTTTTGAAAGACTTACTACTTCAGGTTCATCTTTGTTAAGTAGCAGTTTTGTAAGACCAAGCCCGGCACTCTGTGACACTGCCTCGAATGCTTCGATATGCTCGGCCATTCTCCAGCTCGCGTTTCCTTCTTCGAACGAACCTAGATAACGTAAAATATAGTTTATTGCATTTTATTAAAAAAGACTATTTTTTATAGTGTTAATTAAAATTTTCATAAAAATTACAAACTATCTGTTAAATTTAACTTTTTCCAAACTTCAACCGATTGTATTGAAATTACACACAGACTGTTGTCATGTATCGTTATAATATAAGTATATCTGAGATTGATTTTGCTGTCGGCTTTACATGGAACATTTTTAAAATAAAGGCAAAATAAATAAAATTCATTTGGTAATCCCTTCTTACATAGGATTAATTAATTGTCATGAGCTATTAAAATGAATTCATGCAAATGTACTGAAATTGTCCATTGAAAAAGGTTGATGATAAGTACTAAACGGTTAATTAAAGCAGAAAATGGTACATTAAAGTTAGATGATGTACAACTTATCAATAAGTGTTACGATGAAATACAAGAACATATACAGTGGATATCTTTATAATGTAACATAAATATAGGGAGGATCGTAACAATACACCTGAATAATGTATAACTTTCATTCTTATAAGACTTTTATTGTTGGCACTACGTGAAAATGTATTAATGAAAGTGATGTTATTTAATTAGCTCCAAAAAATGTTTGTATTGTTTTAGAGCAGCTTAGAGTAACGGAGATACTTCCAAAAACCCATTTAGATACACCCTTTTTTCAAGGTGAATAAATGGGGCGCGGGTGGCTTTGTGATCATGAAAATCGAATTTTATATTCACCATTACATCCTCTATATATCTTAAAAAAAAACAATTGCTGCCTAGCGAAAATGTAAACCTTTCCTCTTTCGCTCTGCCATTCCATTGGCCTAAAAACAGTTTCGTTGTTTTATTTATTCATTAAGTACTTAAGATACAACGATGAATTGCGCAGTTCAATTTCTGTAGGATGCGTTTTATTTTAGAAGTTTAAAATTTATTTGCATTAAAAGTTTTAGGAGCTCAGTTCCAATAATCAATAATGATAAGAGAAAATGTAACTTTACTTAAATAAGCAACAAAAATATTTCTCGGTAGGAATATTAGCGTTGTTTAATGCGAGGTAAATTTAACGTAAAAATTAAGAAATAAGTTCAGTTATGTCAAAAATAAAAGTTGTTGTTTTTAAAAATATTTTACATTTACATATGTAGAATTAGGACGCTCTTTTCGTTTGCATTAGTCAATTTAGCATCGTATCTTAAAATATTCTCCTAAAACTTCTGCTTTGTAGATCACACCTGTGAACGACGCAAATGGAAACATAGAAAAAATTACTTTTTCACTCAAACGTTACTGTGTGATTTTAACATATCACATAATTTTCCTACATTGCTAACCATAAATATAAGCGATTTATTGTGTCCGTTAAATTGTTTATATACTACTGTAAATTATTATATGAATTTTGAAAAGTTTTACCTTTTTTATTTGTTTAAACAGCGGAGCAATGAAATTTCACATTTACTACAACACAGACACTGCGCTTTTTAATCATTATGTAATAGCACTGCGTATTAATATCTAGACGTAATTAGGTTTTGCTTTTAGTACCTTTAGTTCGTTAAACTTCGTTCATTCTCGATCGACTCGATTGGTTGTATTTTAATTACATTGAGTTATGCAACCTATTTTACATACGATTGCATGCTGTTTAATACAATGGAGAGTTAGGACAGAGGGCTTTTCCTTATATTTCGCATTGAAACTTACAATTATTAAAAGGTACTCGATTGATCATGAAAATCATTCATTGTTGGATAAAAGCAAGCGGATAGAATTATGACAAAATCTAACAAACGATTAGTTTTAAATTTCATTTTCTTTCAAAATTCCTAAAAATCAATTAAACGAAGTGCAAACTTACTTTTTTTTATATTTGAAGGATCATATCTTTGAAAATACTGGTGTAATAACGCTTGCATGAAACGTCAATTTTTTCACGTTAACTAGAAGAAAAACAGTCTCAGTTTGTGTCGTTTACAGGTTTGATTTACAAAACTGAAACATTTGGAGAAGATACAAAAATAAAAACAAAAAACACCCTAATGTAGACGGTTTCTGATCTCTATTAAAAAAGTTACCTATTAATGAATATTTTATGAACGCTGAAAATATATTTCCGTTAATAAGATAGTAGTTTTATAATTTAAAAAAAGCACGTCTATAATTAAATATAACGAATCCTCTAAAATAGTCGTTTCTAAAATCAACATGGAAGCTGCCAGTAGAACATCTCTTCTCTTCTGTGGTATAATATTAACTTTGCACATTTGTATGATCTTACATAAGAACTACTGAGTCATTCTCTCACACTTTTCTAAGAAAAAATAAGACATTGTCAACCCCCTTCTCCCTCTAAATTGTCTTACGTAATAAATGAATGGCTCCAAAGCATGGACAGAGTTGGGATGAGGTTTCAGACAAATTTATTTCTATTAAGGATCCTAGGACTGAATTAATTTTCAAAAACGTATGTGAATATACATTTGTGGAGAAGAAAAACAGAAGTGTAGTAAAATTTAATACAAAAAACGAATGTATTTTCTAAAATACCTACCTTATATAGATAAAAATTTTATTTTAATGAATACAATTATACATTCTTCTTCTTTTGCTTCATTTTTTCATACTGGGGTTTAATCTAGAATATAAAAATATGTAGATAAAATATAAATAATTCATTACTTTTCAATACACAGTATACCTTTTCCAATTCTGCTTCTTTTTCCTTTATAGATTGTGTTAAACGATCCAGTTCTTTTTCTGCCTTTTCTTTAGATTTATTGTCCCCTTGAACTTCCTCAGTTAAATCTTTTATGGTTAAGTCAAGCTTAGCTTTTTCTTTAATGAGATGTTGCAGGTCATTGTTCAGTATGTCACGATCCTCTTTTACAGAATCCAAATCTTTTTTTACTTCCTTAGTTTTACATGTAAGACTTTTAATTTGGTCTTGTGCTTTTTTAAGATTGACAGCTAATTTTTCTTGTTCAAAACCAGATTCGTTTCTTTGCTTATCTAACTAAAAACGATAAAATTAGCTACTTCAAATTAGAAAAAATAAAAAGTAGTTACATCAGTCATTTTTTTTTTGTTTCATTGAGTTCAACTTCACGTATAATATATTCAGGTGCTCTCCTTATTTTGTCATGATGCTTTTTCTTTCTCAAGTGTATTTAATCTCGCCTCTATAGTACAAAGAAATTCTTCAATCTAATGTATCTTTCCTTCAGTTTCTTTTAATATAGCTAAGGACTCATCACGATGTTCATCATAGACCCTTGTACCTGCTACTTCTCATAGTAATTTTATTCTATGGGCATCTGGAGCAGTTGCAATTTGATTAATCTAGAAAGCAAAGCAATAATTTTAGTATATAGCAGTAGCATCATTAATAATAATTTATACTTTTCTTTGTTTGACAATATAGTAAGGGTTAGAATTAGAAAACTCTGTTGACTCTAAGAGATTCATCACTTTACTATGAGGTACAACTTTTTTGTTTAAAAAGTAATGATCTTTTTTGGCACCAATAACACATCTAAGAAATACTTCATACTCAATCTACAAAATCAATGTTTCATTCTTTGTATACTTTTATATTTTTGTACATACTGAAATATGACCATCTGAATTATCAAAAATAATTTCCACATAATCTGAAACAACACGAGGTCCAGTGCCTTCATGGAGCAAAGCATGCCTTTGTTCTGGTCGCAAATAAGAAAATTCATCACTGAGTACAAATTGTATTGCTGCAAAAAAAATATTTATGGATCAAATAATTGCAAAATGAAATGTATGGTCCATTAATCATTTCATAAACAAAGATATACATTGAGTTGAAAATTAATGCTAACCATAAAAGAAGAGCCATGACGTCCAACAACGACATTTTGTCGTTTATCGAAAAGCTCCACTACTGTTTGATCCTGATAGCTTTTAAAACCTTGTATGATAATCTGCAACGAGCAAGTATTGCTGAAACTTAGCATAAAGTCTACAAGTACTACAAATCGACATACCTGTTTAATATGCATTTTGTTATGTGTTTTGTACTATAGACATATATGATACAAATAATTCTACCACTTTTCTCTAAAATGACATGTAGTTTTTCTTATTACTGTTAAATGTCACCCATGTCACGTTCTACTACAGCGCTATCACCCATTTCATAATTGACATAGTGACATAGCTTTTTGTTGATAATGAAAATACAACATAACCTAAACAGTTTCTCTTGTAAATTTTAAATTGGTACAGGTCTGCAATAATGTTTTTTTTATTTAACATTCACATACCGGACTTATTTTAATTAATTTGATGAATTATCAAGATGTTCTACTTTTTTATCCCACAAATTCATAGATCTACTCTTAATTTATCATTAAAACGTTTGCAAAATGTAAATGGCAGTGTGTTCCTTTCAAAACAAATTTATATTAAACGTTTTCACGCTATGACTGATAAATCAAGCAGTAAGAAATCATATATTACTGTGAATGTATTACAAAGTGGAACTGTAAATAATTCAACTCGTGTACGCAAATTTTTTCTTAGGCATAAAACTACCAAAACTCAGAGGCTTAAAAAGGCCGATTTATCGAGGCTTTTTTCTCTGGCAAGATCCGAAAAATGGACCCTCTTGGGTGAGTTAAGTTGTGGTCATATTTATAAATTTATCCCAAGTAAATTGAAAGGTTTCTTTGGCAGGTGCTGTATGCTTACTTTTTATATCAAGTGCAGTGACAATGGCAGTCCCTTTCAGCTTAGGAAAAGTTTTGGATATTATTTATGCAAATAATGAAAATTCTGATGATGCTCGACAAAAGCTAAATAAGTTATGTGGAATACTAATAGCTGTATTTCTTCTTGGTGGTATTTGTAATTTTGGAAGAGTTTACTTAATGTCATCTTCAGGTAAACAAACACAACAGAGGTTTAATTAAACCAATTTTAGAGTAGGTCCTTAAATGGAGAATTTTGATATTGTTCTATATGATATACTTATTTACTGACAGGTTATAGAATGACACAGGCCCTGCGCTTAAAAGTATTTTCATCAATTTTGAGACAAGAACAAGGGTGGTTTGATAATCGTTCAACAGGGGAATTAGTTAATAGGTTGTCATCAGATACCCAAATAGTTGGTTATGCTCTTACTACAAATATTTCTGATGGTCTTAGATCGACGATTATGGTTTTGGCTGGAAGTGGAATGATGGTATTTTTAATTATTCAAAAATGTTCTCTTTTACGATACGTTGTTTAAAGTTTATTAAGACTTTTGTTATTCTTATGAATTATGAAAACCTTCTATATACTTACATGAAAACTTGAAAAATTTCCCACTTTAACATTTTCAGTTCTATATGTCTCCGAAATTAGCTTTGGTAAGTTTGACAGTTGTCCCCCCAGTAGCGGTCATAGCGATAATATATGGAAGATACGTTCGTAATATTACAAAAGAGGTCCAAGACAAATTAGCAGCTGCAACTCAAGTAGCTGAAGAACGAATTTCAAACATGAAAACTGTTAAATCTTTCGGCAGGGAGTCATTGGAAATGGATCGGTACAAATGTGCTGTTGAAAAAGTTTTAAGTTTGGGATACAACGAGTCGAGAGCAAGAGCGATATTTTTTGGAATGGTTAGTAAACTTTATTAATGATTAATATTTAATCAATATTGAATAACGTTTTTATCTTGCGTTTTGCCATTGCTATGGTGAATTTGTCGTAGGTTACAACTTTTTACTTTATTTTTACCATAAGTTACCCTTGTTACTAATAATTACGTATAATATTATTTCTTCATATGAAATTGTTTTTGAGCTAAATTATTGAACTCTTCCAAAACAATTGTTTTTTAGGTATTGACCAATCTTCATGTGTGATATATGATTGAAAAACTAGTGTAAGGACGCCTTAAATAAAAAAAATATATTTATTTTTTACTTATTACAACTACAAAACATTTTTATAGTTTGCTAGAGGCCTGTTACATATATTATGTAATTTTATCAGGTCAAAAAAAGGGTGGGTGATTTGAATAATAAAATAGAATGGAATATCTTTTTTTTTCATGTTAACTTGGATTTTGTTATCTTAAAGTGTTATTATTTAAAAAAAAATACTTTCATTAATACGTTTTAAGTGAGAATATGTGATTATTGAGTTGAAATCGATTTTGTGAATAGATGTAAACGTAAAAAATATAAATTGGTGATTTCATCTATATGCGTAAATTCGCTATAATTTCCTAGCAGTCAATTTCTTTATTAAATTAGCAGGATCTTAATGTGTTATACACAAATATGTGTACATGAATTTGGTTCCTTTTTGACTGCGTATTTTGTAGACAGGACTCACAGGAAACGTTATCATTATTTCCGTTCTATATTATGGAGGAGTAATGGTCTCTGCCCATGACATTACTGTTGGAAATTTATCTTCATTTCTTTTATATGCAGCTTATATAGGGGTGTCTTTGGGTGGTCTTTCGAGTTTTTATTCCGAGTTAAATAAAGCTGTAGGGGCTGCAACAAGGCTGTGGGAGATAGTTGATAGACAACCTGCTATACCTGTCACTGGTACAGAATATTATTTAGAAAGGAAAATCCAGATTATTAATAAATGGAAATATTTTGTAGGAGGCTCAATTCCAATTAAAGAACCTGAGGGCCACATAGAGTTTAAAGATATTCAATTTAAATATCCGTCTAGATTTAATGTAGAAGTTCTTAATGATGTTAAACTAGATATAAGTCCAGGTAAAACAGTGGCGGTGGTTGGTCCTAGCGGTTCTGGAAAAAGCACCTTAGCTGCCTTACTTTTACGTTTATATGACCCTGTTAAGGGAAATGTTTTCTTGGATGGACAGGATGTGAGAAATTTGGATCCTAAATGGATAAAACGATGTATTGGAACAGTTAGTCAAGTAGGTTTTTGTATTTTTAATTTAAAGTGTTCTTAAATTTTGAGGATAAGTTCTTTTGAAAGTGTTCTGAAAGAGTACAGATGAAAGGTTTATTTTATTTTTTTATAATGTCTCTTAGATTGATTGAGTTCACTTTCAGGAGCCTGTGTTATTCTCCTGTAGTATTAGAGATAACATTTTATATGGTGCTGATTGTCCAGAAAAAATAACTGAAGAGAAACTGATAGAAATAGCCAAAGAGGCAAATGTACTTGAATTTGTGCAGCAATTACCCGAAGGTTTTAATACTGTTGTTGGAGAAAGGGGTATTATGTTAAGCGGTGGTCAAAAGCAACGAATTGCTATTGCTAGGGCGTTAATTAAAGATCCAAAAATTTTATTACTTGATGAAGCTACAAGGTAAAACATTTGTATTGAAAAATATTTTTTATTGAAAAACTGTTTTTAAGTGCTTTGGATGCACAGTCGGAAAGTTTGGTTCGGGAGGCTTTAGAACGGGTTATGAAAGGCAGGACGGTGTTAACCATAGCTCATCGATTATCTACAATTCAAAATGCCGATGTGATAGCGGTACTCAAAAACGGTACGATTGTGGAACAAGGTACTTACAATGAATTACTTTCTAAAAAGGGTGCCTTTAAGGAACTTATAAAACATCAAACTTTCCATGAAGTATAGTTCCATTTTTTAATAATGCATCACACTTCCCATAACAGTACAAATTTTAGTTAAATGTATTTATTATACCATTGTCCTTTCTCACTTTGTAAATTATTTATATAACTATGTGCAAAAGAAATTAAAAATTTTAATATACAGAAATATAATGTTGCACTTTTAGGTACTATTGAACAATCCTTGTTGTGTTTCGGTGGTTGTATTTTTTTAACATTTTACGCAATAAATATAGCAGTTTCAATGTTAATTATGTGTTTATTTTAAAATTTATATATATTTCGTTCATTTGCCTGATAACCTCTTTCATGAGAATAACAGATATTCGTTTTCTGATATGTCTTATATTAATTCATTATTATTTAGTGACTTGTCTATAGTCAAGAGGAACTAAATCTGTTAAGTCATATTTTCCTTACCTCAGGTTTAGAACTTGAAATATGTCTTTTATAGTAGATGTTTGTCATATTTTGAATGTCTTATATTTTACAGTTATCTTTGAATAGTTTTGGGCATTAGTTTACTACTAACTTAAATAATAAGTTTATATAATGACAAACTTTATTGATATCTTTAATTATTTTTTCAATTAAATGAAGATATGAGCAATAATTGAAAAGCTCTTTATTTCATTATAAAACGAAATGAAAATGTTGCTGTATATTAACTAAAATAAGTTTAAAATACAGTAAATAAACAAAGATACTAACATCTTGACTTGTAACAAATTATCGGTAATTAATATAAATAAGTACTGTAGTAGGAGCGTCTTACATTTTTTGTAGGATACTTAATATTGAATTCCTTCTTTGGTAACAAAATATATTTTAAAACATATCACAGATAAAACATATAACTCTTTTGTACAATTCTAGTAACATAATAAATTATGCTATTTAATATACAATTACTGTTAATAAAAAGTGAAGCAAGTATTTTTTCTTTTACAAGTCATGATAAAACAAATTGAAGTTAAATTAAATAAATTTCAACTTCTAAACTAATTATAAAGCATATTTTAATTTTCAAATATTATTCTTAATAAAAGGAAAATTAAAACGTTATTTTTTAAATAAAAATTGGAATGTTTTAAAAATATTTTTCTTAATACAAATATACATGTATATCTATGTATTTTCTTATTTGTACGTTTTAATTCTTAAAAAGTTCACGGTTTTTTATTTATTGCATTTGAAGTATATTATGACTTAACATTCAATTAATTCATAAAACGATGACATAAACATTTTAGAAAATTTCCATTAAACTTTGCCATGTACCTGATGCTAATGTAACCAAAGCGAATAGCATTATAATACAGTTTTTCCATAATTTCCATTTCCAATGGCCGAAATCACCCCCCCAGTTTACTGCGATATCGATGGCTGCAGGTATAAAAATTCCTAACATAGAAAAACATATGGCACCTACTAATCCTATAATGGCCTCCAAGTTTGGTACGGCGGCTGCTACCCCAACGGTTCCACATACTAGAAGGCTCCTAAATGTAACTTGGAATAGATTGTAGAATCTATTCGGCAACTTTGGGCTGATATTTCTCCAAGTAATATCATAAGTAACAAAGAATTGAATAGTGTAAGAGAAAAAGATAGCTAAAGCAACTAGCGCTTTTACAGCTTGGGCAAGTCTGAAAAATAAAAAATTGAAAGAAAGTTAGACAGTGTTAGTCACAGTGGTAATGTGTTACTCAAAAACATAAATATATATTTAGAAAGTAGAAAAAGAATGAAGGAAAGGTAGAAAAAAGTGGAACTAGAATCAAAGTCGCTAATTGTAGAGTGCTTATTAAATAGTGTCCTTTCACTACACATTACGTTAGATTAATAAGGAAATGTAGTTGAAGAAGAGGTAAAAAAGGAAAAAAGTATTATTAACTTAAAATAAGATTATACTTTTGATATTAAATTTCTATTAAGAAATATGTAGTTTGGAAATCCTTTTTATTTATCAAAAGACATAAGATATTGATCTTACTGTCTAAAATACAAAACAAAAACATTTATTTTGATTTTAAAACTACGGTATTTTAAGCTATTAGTAAAATATTAGAATGGTAAAGCTATGGAATTACAATAAGAATTGCGTGAATTATGTTAAAATCACAAGGAATCTATACATATTCAAAATTTCTGTAGATTTACAAAAATTTATGACATCACAGGACTAATTTGTACAAAACCATTTAATTGTCATATTAAGATACACTAAAATTATAACTTATTTGTTGGAACTTCAAAAGTTTTACCTTCAAAAAGTGATACTGTATAAAACTTTTTATGTACATTGTATGACGTAAACTTTCTATTTACAATAAATTGTCATTTTAATATAGGAATATGCTCATACATGCAGAGTCAACATCAACAGGTAACTAAATTCGAATTATTATTTTATCACAAAATCTTCGGTCAAGTTAAACGAAAACATTAGAAAGTAGATGTTAAGTGATTGATGTGTTGACTATACTGACCTCAATTAATGCTGTATATACTGTCTTACAAAAATTGTGCAAAATTAAATTTTCTGTTGAGATTCTCAAAAAGAAAGTATAATAAATATAAATTTGATTAATTAAATGTTTTTTTCTTAATTAAAAGTTTGCTTAACGTTAGTTAATCACAGTTTTTATGTGGATTTTTAATTAATAAAATAAAATCACATGAAGAGTTTAAAATAAATAGGAGAATTTGCAGAAAAAGGTACATAGGATACGAATGTTACTAAAACCCTTTCATTAAAAGGGTACCTTATATTGAATATCCTTTGACGTAAAAAATAAAAAGTTAAAAACTGATTTCCTCAATATTGTTTAAATATTTACAGGTCAAGTAACTTTGAAAAAAATTTTGTTTTAATATTTACAAATAATTTCGACAAAGGTTCGAAAATATACTTATTATGTTATTAATATCTAAATTAATAATTTATCGATTCAATTAAATATTTACCATACTTATTAGGTATGGCACATTCTCAAAAACTTACTGTTTTATTAGTATGTGCCTAAATAGTTAATTTTCCTTATTAGTGTTTAATCAACTATCTATCTATCATTGCAATTCGTGACTCATCACTTTCATGCTTCATTCTCTGTAATGTGGTGTTTATTTCTTCAGTTTTTCGAGTCTTTTTTAATCTCTTTTACACAGTAAAAGGAGCCAATGTTCTCTTTTCTTTTAATTGTAAGTATCTCACTTCATCAGCCCCAATATACTTTCGTAAGAACCCGATACGAGTGCAAATAAGGCAAAAACCATGAGTATAATGTTCTTCCAAAGTTTCCATTTTAACGTTCCAAGTTCGCCTTCCCAACAGATGACAGTGTCGACGACAGCTGGAATAAATATTCCAAGCATGGAAAGACAAATCGATCCGACTAAGCCAATTATCGGTTCCAAGTCCGGTACTAATGCAGCTACACCAACTGTCATAGAAACTAAAAGAGTTCTTAATATAATTTGAGTTAAATTATGAAATTTCGTTGAAATGTGTTTGCTTGTTTTCCCCCAAGTTATCGAGTATGCAACGTAGAACTGAAGACTGTAGGTGAAAAAGATGGCTAATGCGACTAAACATTTTACTATTTGGGCAAGTCTGTAATAAGAGAAAATACATTCAAATATAACATTTCCGTAAATATAATTTTTATAGTGTTATATCGTTACATTAAAAAGCAAAAACATAATCACAAGACGACACATTAACTACATTTAAGCAATAACAAGTTTAAACAAGACTACAATTTTTTGTCATTATAGCCAAAATATTATGACATTTTTTTAAATTAGGTAAGCAATTATAACGTTCCAACTGTATAAAAGATAAATTTTGTTATAAAGTTTCTTATTTAATTAGCAGTTGAAATTAATTGCCACAAAGCACCTTAAATATTTCATTTGAATGACAGTACAATTAAGCAAAAATAAATAATTATTCTAGAAGCGACTGTTCACATACGTTTATTGTATAGACCATGTACCTGTACCATCTAACAATTAACGCCCCCGTCAATAATGCCAAACATTGTGAAATATATTCTTAATTACCTTTTTTTTAAGTCCAAAAAACTTTTTTCTTGACATCAGCATATATCAGCACTGTTAAAAACAATAATTTCCTTTCTGTTTGTTACCGATACCGATTACAAATTACGTATTTGCTTCGTAAATTATCGCATAATATTTTTGCGATAATTTGAATAAAAAAAGTAGAATTGGGAAATACCTAAAGTGCACGTAAAATATTAAAATAAATTTAATATTGTTATTTTCCTATATTTTAATAAGTGGTTTATTTGGGGCTGTACCTTTTTAAATTAGCGAGTTTTATTTCTACCCTTACGATAAATATGAGTGACGAAACTTTGCAGCCGTACGAAATTTATCTAAATCATAGATTACAATTATAAATTGAATTGTGAGGTAAATAAAATCAATTAGAAAATAAAAATAGAGTTTCGTCTTACATTTCATCAACTGGTAAGTTGTATGTGATGCTTCCTTGTGTTTCTTCTCCATATTTCAAGTATCCGAAGAATCCAATGACGCCATAAAGAACAACGACAGTAGCCATGGCAGTATTTAATACTCCGGGACATCCCAAGAAATGATGGGGTTTTTTCATGTTGTTTTCTACTGGCATTACCACACCAATTCCCTCCATGGCAAAAACGACGGTACTAAGAAAGAGTGGAATTCGCGAAATAGGAGCCATCAGATTTTTGTCTTCCATCGTAAAAGAACCGTTGAACATGTAGTACAATGTGATGGAGAATGAAATCACTAAGAAGATATTGGCAAGCATGGAAAACGGCACCAAGTATTTCAGTTCTCTCACTTGACAAATCAGTATCAATAGGGGTAGAATGATAAGCATGTAGATGTGCACGCTCCAATTTAAATCGGGGTAATAGTACTCAACTAACTGTAAATTTAAGAAACAATTTTTTATAATCGAAAAATACTGACAACTCAAACAACGCAACACTAGATGTTCGTAACTCATTTTTGGTCCTTAATATCTAGCTCCTAATTTTAATATTTTTAATAGGTAAACAGAGAACAGCTTAGGTATCCCTATCTGATAAGTTAGATCTTAAAAAAAATCGTTTAGAATACTTAATCTCTTATCCAACCCCAAAATGAAGGACAACACAAAACCTGTCATAACTATTATTATTACGAAATGAGTAGATCAAAAGCTCACCAAGCAAATATATAATTACTAAAAATAAAATACTAAATACTTAAATATGAATATACATATAAATATGAAATCAACAGAAACAACTACTCCGAGGGCTAATACCCCTACCAGCATTAAGTTACACTGTTCATTCCGATGGATTCTTAGACGAAAATATAACATATACAAAAAAGAAGGAATTAAAATTCTTATTCGTCTAAATATTAAGATCAAAGATCTCACATTTAGAACGCGCCCTGCCAAGTAGGCACAATGACCCGAAAGCCATATCCCGCGACCGGTTTAGACGAATAAAGATTTTAATTCCTTTTTTTTTGAATATGTTTTGCAATTGTTTAAAATTTTCGACGTATCAAAAAATCTATAAAAGAAAGTTAAGATAAAAGGTGAATAAAAAAAAGTTTCGATCAGTATTGCAATTGTAACAAAATAAGGGATATGACTTTGGGTTCGTTGTACCTACTCGGTAGGACGCGTTCCAAATCTGAGATCTTTGATCTTAATATTTAGACGAATAAGGAATTTAATTCCTTCTTTTTTGTAAATACTAAATACTTAGATTCTCTTATTGGTTTTCATATAATTTGAGAATTCGTTTTTTTATTTCCAAAAACTAATTAAAAAATATGTATTTTTCAATATCAATTCTTATCAAAACAAGTGGATGCAACAGCAATTTATCAAATCTTAGGCTATTAACCTATTTCTTCAATTAATTTCGTGTTGTTTTGTTTCTGATACTGACCTTTATCTTATAATCTTAATTAATAAATTACTTTTCCGGACATTGTTCAAACGCATTTTAATTGAAAAAACACCATATTGGTAAACAAATGTTTAATTTAAATTGTCATGAATTATTAACTATAAAACGTACACTGCTTATAAAAAAAAACGTTAAAATGCAAGATACATATAACCTATGTATTAATTTAGTGATAATTCCTGAAGCAATTCAGTTTTGTTGTGAAGCATTAAATCTACAGTAAAATTGTCGCTATATGTATAAATTGCTGACATTATTGTGGTTATTTGAGGGAATTCCTGTCAGAAGGATCCTACAGGTTGTACAATAAACAAAATTAATAGGTATGAATAAAAACCAGTTTGAATCTCGCTTTAATAAATTGGAAATTTTCCAGAGGTTGTTTTACCACATAATTTAATTAAAGAAATTCTTGAGACCAAGTATTTTTTGTTGTATGTTTACTATATGGAGTTAATATTAAAGTTATTACAATCGTTAATTTTTGACTTACTTGTTGGATAGATCCTGACACAAAAACGACATACACACATGTTCCCATGTAATATGTCACCACCAATGCAATGTCCACTGTCACCCTGAAAAAGAAAATAATTTATGTTTACGATGTATGCTTTGTTTATCATACCAAAATAATGTGTTACAGTGTGGTTGTTATTATCTGAAGTATTTTCTTTATTATTGTGGGTTCAAAAAGGTCAGGTACGTAACCAGAAACTTTTCCTAGGATCAGTAGTTCTATTAAATTAGCTTGTACAGTAAAAAAGTACCTAGACATTCGTTCTAAGTGAATTAGATAAATATTAATGAAGTACAAAAAAGCAAAAGCTGCTTTTGTTATCATAAATGCACTTGCTTAACCCTTACTATCGTTTGTTTTATAAGTATTGAATTTATTCTTTTTAGACGTTTTGGATCATTTTTGATTATTAAACTAATATAATTTTAAGAAACAAGGTAATAATTACGAGGTTTCACGTAATTACAACCCAAAATTTGCTGCATCGAAGTACACCCTTCCATAGCATTGTGGGTTACTAACTAAGGAGTGCAGTTTCATTGTTGTTACAATTTTGATGCATCCAATTGGCTGAAACGTAGGCGGCCATCTTGTTCTTCTATTAAAACTAGGTCAAATTAAGGACATCTGCACTTAAAGGAATGCAGAAGTAAACAATGGTAAGCGCCACCCACTTATACGAATAGGGAAACTTTAAAACAGGATAACTCTGTTATTTCCTAACCGATTTAGATATCTACTATTTTCACCAAATTTTAAAAAATCATAATATAGATAATTTTAATTTATTCACACTCGAATAGAAGCATTGCTTTACATTTTGATTTAGTTTTGTAGTGGCTAAATGTACACGCAACGGTAAAAGGTAATTCCATTAAGATCTCATGTAGAATAAATCAGTAACTCAGAGAAGTTCACATGAGTGGGGAGGTACAAATATCAGCGGTTTTATTAAATTAGGTTGTAGTAATAAAAGAAATCTATTACTTTTTGAGGTAAATTGATAAATAATTACTTTTATACACATGAAAAAGGCAACCACGGATTTTGTTGTCACAATTGCATATTCTAAGTATCAAAAAAGTTAAAATAACTGCTTGATAAACATACATACATTGAAGATATTTTATTGCAGCTTTTATTATATTACGTACTTTTTTATTATTCTGTTTTGCATTTATTGAAAAAAAGAACATCGTGTAATGTATGTACCGTTATGTAGCAGATATCCAATAAAAATGTGCATATTCAAGCGTTCTATAATGGGTACTATTATATATTTTGTAAGCAAGAAGTGGTTCCAGACAGCGTGGAACTTTGCTAAGAAAAATGGCTTGATTACACAAACACGGTATTACAAACGTTCAAACCGGCTTTCACAATTACATGCCATTTTCTTCTATGTAATTATATATGTAAAGAGAATAAGTTCTAGAAGTTAATTTAGAAATACAGTACCCGTGTGAATTGTTAGATATTATCCATCTATATAAAATTAAATTGATTTTCAAATTAAGGGTAACAACAAAATTGTACACACTCCAATACAATGTGATTTTTGTTGTTACGGTTTAAAAAAGTCTTAATTTATGATTTCAATATTTTTCCTTATCTTTTTGACAATCTTGCACTAAACTAATTAGTATCTAATTACTAATGATTGATTACATCATATATTTTTGGTAAAGAATAAGATTAGTTCCAAATTTTGTTTTCTCATTTTCTTTTTGAATTTTTTACCTTTTATGAAACAGAAAGTAAAGAAAAGTCTAAAGGGTTTGAATTGTTAATTTGAAGATTTATAACGATCCACATAATGTGATCAGAAGGTTTGGTTTTACGAGAACTTTAATTTTCAAAATATGTTTTGTTGAAAACTATTTTTGGAAAAGAGGACTCCGGTGTCAAACTCGTCAGTATCATTCAGTAAAAATATATCAAATTTTTGAAATTACCTTGGTAAAGGTAAAAGCGGTTTGAAAATCTTCATATCATATATTGTGTATGGTAACATATTTTTCAAAACTTACCTAGCAGCTGGTGCGAATCTTTTCAGATTTTCCGGGCCGTACTCGAAAACTGCTTCGGCAGTTTCCGAGAATCCAAACGACGGAGTCTTCGACTTCCTACATATTTTATGCGATGCCTTAACCTGAAACAAGAAAAGCGATTCTGCAAAACCAGTTTTTCTTTTGATACTAATTAGTTTTTCTAGAAAGTGCTCCACTGAACCTGAACTAAAATTTAATGCCACTGGCCTTTAAAATGCATATATTCTACATCGTCAAAGAACTGATTCATTTTTATCGGTTTTGTAGTCTATCAAGTAATCATCCTACTTTTCTGCACATATTTAACAGTTGGAATCACTACAACAGGATTTAAGAAAGGGTTTCTTATTTAAATATAGACAACGTGTATAATATTTAATATTAATAATTATTATTATGATGTGCTTAATGTATTATCAGGAAACTCCCAATCATTTTCCAACATTTAACAATCAATTTATTAATAAAATGTCAGAAGGATAATATCATCTCAAGCAAAAATGATGTTTCTCTTCATTATGTTGTATACACTTTAGAGATTTGGTATTACAGATCAGAGATAAGTTTCATTATTTCTATCAAAAATTCAATTCCTTTGAACTCTTTTATTTATGGAAAGAAAATTAGTTAATTAATTATTTTATGTATTTCTGTATATGAACAATTAAAATTACAGTTGGGATTTTTTTACCTATTTCATTGAAATAGGATACATGACAGTATGAATCACTTATCGTAATTAGCTTCTAAACATGCCTAATTGCATAATCGTGACATGATTGATATGCGACCAACGGTGATTTTAACTTGACGTTGTCCTTTAAAAATTTACGACCGGTCAACAAATGACGATAGTCAGGATCACAACAAGCGTATAGAGGAATAATATTTATAGGATTGCGTGGATAAATTAATTAGTAGGCACCTTTAATATAAACAAAACAAATCATTTAAAATTATTTTACCTATAGTAGGTATTTAATTTACATAAATAACGATTGGCGTATTAATTTTACTATAGTTTGTTTAGGTTTTGGTTTATGCTTAATTTCATTATATTATCTTAAAGGAAAAAAAGAAACAAAGCGGAACAACATTGTTTATAACATTTTCGTATTAAAAATAGACAGGTAAATATTATTTATTAGTTATGATTAATTAGTTTGTCAACAACAGTTGTAATTGCTTTGAGTATATTTTTGATAGGATTCATATAACTGTATTGTTGATATCTTCTGATGATATTTCGGCCTTGACCAACTTTTTTCTAAATATCATCTAAAATACGAAAGTGTCAATATTATAGATGAAATACCGTTGTGTTTTAATGAGCAGTCGGCATTGTTTGATGCATAATCATACAATGATTTCACATCATTTTAACTGTACAATTGTGTTCTATGTACAATCGTTTTGAGTTACTTTTATCCATGGGTACTCGGTACCCATACATACAACATGTGTTTTTCTTCGTGATTCTTTACAATAGACGTTTTATTCTATCAAGGCTAAATGGTAAATCTCTTGTTATATACAAACAAAAAGACTCCATTACCTTTCCTTTTTTGTTTTAAATTATTTCCTGAAGTTGTCGCATATTATCTTAAAAACAAAGTGACTGCGTAATTTTATTCTGATATACTTCCTCAAAAATATTCCACAAATGTATATTTGTAAGTTAAAATTGGCGATTGATAATTCATAATTGAAGAAGAAGGTCGTAAAAAATTTACTAGATATTATTCGGAAATAAAACAATAAAAAGCTCAGTTCCTTTCAATAATCTATTTTTGGATTTCGTGTCAGAAACATAAAAAGGAACGTTTGTTTTTCAGGCTTCGATTTGCGTCCGTCTGTCTGTATGTTACGGTTGATTATCTCAGCAAAACCAAGGTAATGAATATTCAAGTGTCTACTTCTATTCCATACGAAATATTTTTACAAATATTTGCATAAGAGGTTCTACATGAGGGGGTCGAAATTTATATATATGATACATATATACATAACTTTTTAGTTACTGGCCAATAATGTGCGAAAAATATCATCTACCAAATCTGCAAACCGAAAAATCTAAAATAATTTATTTGAATAGATAGTTTTGTATATATTATATTACAAAGGGGATAAAGAAATTCATACTTTTAGTTCCTAAGAGAAAATAACTTTTGCTTATAAGTAATTATATTTATCTCGTTTTTGACAATGCATGGAAGTTTCGGGGCCGGATTTAAATTTGTAGTTTTTTGTTTTATTATTTTATTATTACCAAAAATGAAGAAATTCAAATTATCACCTGGAAACAGTACCTGATTATATAAAAAAGTCAAAGTGAATAAAACTATATAGACTACAATTTATTTAAAGAATTGTATAAAGAAAATTTATTGTCGCAAATATATTCTTTAATATATTTAGAATAATTTTAGAATCAAAGTCAGATGAGGGTCGTAAAGTTGTTCATTTACATTTAAAAAAACCGATACCAAGATAGGTTTATAAGTAAGATGTAACTAATAAATCTACATTAAAAAATATTCACAAGAAACGATGAGACGTTGGTGTTGGCTTTTCAATTTAAAAGAACAACCTTAAAACTCTTACCCGACTCTGATTTCTAAACATTATATATTTTAATGTTAAACTTAATAATCACCATGGCTTAGACACTAAATTACAAAAAACCGCAAATTTTTCCATACGATTATATAATGTTTGTCTTATTATTAGTTTTAACTACTGTGAGGTTTGTTTTGAGTTTTTGTGGTAGTTACTAAAGTATCTGTTATCAAAAGGAAAAAAGATTAACATGGTAAACGAAAAAAGTTTTATTAGGTAGACAACCGTAGTTTATGGGAGTTTAAGTAAAGTGTATTGGTTTAAAGTTAGGTAATGTTTATTTTTAAGTTTTTACACTTAGACCATTTTTTTAATGCACATTGGATTGATAATTTTATCATCTTTATCCATCATTAGCGAGGTCGTTTCATTTACTTTAATTTCAAAACTTAAGTATTTAACATTAATTTCTTAATTAGGCAGGATTAGTGAGACTGCATCTAATCAGATTAATTTTTTTAAGTACTTATGTATATTTTATCAGGAACGTCTGGGTTTTATGAGAATACACGTATTTAGGTAGTAAAGTGTACATTTTATCAAAACTATCTGTTGTTATAGTTGTATATCTGATTAAAATATTAAAAGGATTATCACATTGGCATAATTGAATTGAAATATTGCTCGTCTTTTTGTAAAAAAATACTAATCCAAATCTTCCCATTGTGGCACCAAGTTATTCGGAAAAAAAGTTTTGTTTCTAATAATTGCATGAAAGGTAAATAGCAATTAAAATTAAAATTCATGCATTCAGGTGATTTAAAAATGATCAAAGGTTTTTGTCATTGTTTTATTTAATGCATGAGTTTTCCTAATACTCTTCATTGCATCTTCGTGACGAAGATTTCTCACTGATTTATCGTACTTCCTTTTCTTTAAGGACGACTCAATGGAACCTACGAAGGCTTCAAACGAATAATGAATAATTCATGCATGAATTTAGTGCCAATGTCAACAAAAGTAATATTTTCAAAGTCAAATGTATTCACTGTCAATTATAAGTCACAATCATAAGAATAATCCTTAGTGACACAAGTATTTGTTCAACTTATGTATCTAATAATTGATTGTACCAGCCTCTATTTTATGGAAATTTAAATATATATTGAAATTTTAAATTAATAAAACACAATTTCCACTATAATTTTATTTTTCTCTACAATTTTTTTACCCTACTTGGTCAGACAGGAAGATCGCTCAAAGAAAGAACCCAAGAACATATAAAGAACTACAATTAAAAATCAACATTCATGAACCACATTGAAGACAACAAACATGAATTTAATTTAGAACAAAATTTCAAAATTTTACACAAACATAATAAAAGTAAAAAACTAGACATTTACAAACTTTAGAAATTAAAAAACAGATTAAAAATAACACAAGAATTCTTAATGAAATTGAAAATATCCATAATTCAATAATTTTAGACAAAATAGTAGAAATTTCTCCCCACCCTTTAGACTAAGATAGTAGTAATACATATAAGGCAAAAATTGTAACATTAAAAAAATAAAATTATAGGGGAATTGTGTTTTATTAATTTAAAATTTCAATTATGTATCTAAGTTTTAAGGATATAAACCATTGAAAAAATAAATTGCATTGACGACCTGTGATTGTAATATTGTATTCTAATCAGTTATTTGTTTTATTAACGTAATAAATTATTATTATTAATGATTTTATTTTCTACATAATTTATTCTCAAATAGTTGTGCTATTAGACATGTTTGAGAATTTATACTGTGTTTTTTAAAACAAAAATCTAAAATTTTACCTACATAAACTTGAAAAAAAATGTGCCAAATGAAATAAATAGCAGAACTATTTATTTTTAGTTTAAGAAAGCCTCCATTCATGGTCGCGACGCCTGAGAGATTAGGGGTAATAAATTAAGCGAATCGCTGATACTTCAACAAAATGCAATTTTCTGGATGGCTTTAGGTCCCTTATTTGAAATTATCTACTGGACACTCTATACTTATACTGACGTTTTTATTTTACAAGCTTGAAAAGTTCCTTTTCAAGTGTACTTTTGTATTTGAGTTTTTATAATGTCAATGTTGGGATTGAAAATAACAAAATTTTCGCCAACACTTGAGCTCAGTTTATTAAAACTATTTCATATAAAAACAAATACTTATTATAACTAAAATTCGTAGGTGAAAAAATGAAAGTTAAGGATTTATTAAGTTCGTAAAGTTCTAATGATTCTGTTCTGATAGCATACTGCTGGTCAAAAAAAAAGTTGTCATAAAAATATACTGACGTGCAACGCTAAACCATTAGACTAAACAGTAAAGAATAATTTTTCTGAAAATAATTTTTCACAATAAATGTACCATTGAAAGTTTGTAAGTATACAATGCGTTCGAAAAATGAATAATATAACTTGTGTTGTTTTAGGTGTGCAAGAACAGCCCCAAGTTAAATAAACAAGCAGACATGCACAAATGTAAAGTAAATATAAATATAAATATGTAATCAACAGAAACAACTACTCCGAGGGCTAATATCCTTGTTTCTATTGATTCCATATTTATATTTATATTTATCATATAGCAGGCTATAAAGGCGTTTCTGCCAGCGCCCACCTGATGAGACCCGATAGTTCGAAACCGGTCGTGGGATATGGATTTCCGTACGGTGTGCCTACTGTGTAGGACACGTTCGAAATTGGGATCTGTGATCCTTGAAATTTAGGCGAAAAAGGATTTTAATGCCTTCTTTTTTGAAAACGTAAAGTAATAATCTATAACTTTTCATTCAAATAAATATTAATAAATTGTAAGATTTGTCGTTCAATATTTTAGATAAACATACCGGCAAGCAAACAAATAAACAAACTCTACTTCTTATTAGAGACATACATTTGTATACCGAATCTTCTAGAAATTGATCTGACAGATATTTCTGTTTTCTCACCAATGAAACGGAGCATAACGATGAACGTAGTAAAACGCATTAAAAGGAAATCAATTAACGATATTGAAGTGCTTTTAAATTGTTGCCAAATGTTTTAAAAAGAGAAAGTCCAAAAGATTTTCATCGTTCATCGCGTACTTTCATTACCTACTCAATGAATTGAAGTAATTTTCTGATTTCTAGGGTTAATGGTCCTATATGAGCGGGCTGAAGTTCATTAACCATTTTAAATAGAATGTGGTAATATTCAGGATAGCAACTATTTGGAGTATTTGGTAATAGCTTTAGGTAAACTTTTTAATCACATCTTTAGATAAATATTATTGCTGTTTTGTAATAAATTGCCCTAAATACTTAAATAACAAGTGATTGTTATAATAAATCAGAGGATAACTCGTCAAACACTCGATTTGTTTGTTTCTTTTGAACATTCTTCAAGTGTTTTACCTTTAATATGTATAATTAACTTTTTTTTACTGTTTACTTGAGATAGCCACAATTCTAAAAAGTTGTTTAGTTTGAGTAAACAGCCTGTTTACTCCCTTAATACTACCTATAATATAATGTCTTCTGTCTTTTACCTACCACTTGGACATTGTACAATAAATAAATAAATGAAATAAAGGTAATTTTTTTAATGAAATGTTGTTTTAATCGTCAACATGATTTTAATGATTATATCTAATCATGTATGACAGCTAACTGTATTGTAATCTTATTGACATCTCAAAACAAAAACGAATAAAAAAATATTTGTCGTACGTTTATGATTGTAAATAACAGGAAATTACAGCAATTGTACAATTAATCAGTAATCTTCATTTGTATTAATTCATGAGACTTGATGAAGGTATTCAATCTAATAGTGGTTATTAAACTATTAAAACTAAATTTTGGAAAGGAAGTATTATATAATTTTTATTTTTATTTAACGAACTTTGCCCCTTTCTGCTTCTGACTGAGATTAGGATTTTTTTATTGTTTATATCAGGTGTATTGTATACGAAATGTTTATTGATGTGTAAATAAAATATGCTTTAGAAATTGAAGCGAATCTAAAGTATGCATAGCTATTAAGAGATAAACATTAATCTAATGCTATCAAATAATAATAATAACGTTAACTATTACTCTAGGTATAACAGGGTGGAAGGTATTTTTACGGTAAATTTCCTATTGCTTAAAAAAATATATTCATTATTCAAAAGTGCGTGAAGTGTGGATCAGCTAATACTTATTTTGTATTGTAAAATTCCATTTAAAGTAAATAGAACGATAATGTTTACAATGTTTACAGAAAAACTGGTTATTTCTATAGATAAAAAACAAATGAATTATAGTCAGTATTCAACCATAAGGCATACCAACATTAAACAAAAATTATAAACACAAAAAATGTGTGGTTTTGAATAATAGAAAAGAACGTTGGAAACCGGATAAATACAATATATAAAAAAGGTAATTTATGTAATTATTATAATATGGACATAGACACTTTAAATGATGTTATTTTATAAAAAGGATATGTAGGAATGTACATCTTTGTACCTTGCTACATTTTTGCTAACGTTTCCAATTAGAAAATTTATTAATTAACATACAAACATTTTTATTTTAAAGCAGTATCGTTTTTCATGATCTAGCATGATCAAAAGTTAATTTTTGGGTTGAAAGAGTTTTCACCATTAAGAAAATAATTATGTATTTCCTACAAAGGTGGCACAAAGGACAATTAACAATTACATTCACTTGTAAAATTTTCTTCTGCACGATTTTATATCTAGCAGAACTAATATCTCTAAAAAGCAGTTTAAGTAGTTGATACAATAAATTTAATTATTCAACAATTGCAGACGTTGAAAGTACGTTTTAAAACACTCATTTATCAAAAAGGAACGTTTTTTAAATATCTATTTAGTGGATAAGCCCCTTCTTCCCGTACGCTTTCTAATTGTGAAAGATTTGTTTCTTGGCAAAGAAAATATTATTTTTAACTCAAAAAACTGGCAGACAATGATAAAATAATTCTTCCTCTAAAATGATGCACCATTAATGTATAATGTTTCAATTAATAGTTATTTTTAATTTATCAATGTTTTGCTATCTATCATATGTGTTCTTCTGTGGGAGTTTTGTAAAAAAGAATTACACGTACCGATTTAAATAACAAACAAGAGGATAATAAAATGATCTTACAGTGGATGTTTTGCGTTACCAGAAAGTTCCGTTCTTAATAAAAGCATGCAATTATTGCCATAATGTACTGTCTGATATTACAGCCAAGGCCTGAAGTTAATAGATACAATTATTTGCTGAATATCTAGCAGGTATATTATGGTTTTGTATGGATTCAACCTTGCCTCTTTATACTTTAACTTCGTGGAATGACAGATGCAGTCATCAATACCCGATTTACATTTTATAAATGTCATACTTATTTTTTATTTTATTATTAACTCACAAGCAATAAATTGCATTTGCAGTAATATAAAAGGCGACAAAAAATTGTTTTCTTGTAGACGATAAAAATAAAAGTAAAAATACGAAGTATGGGATGTAAATTACATGTTTGGGACAAATGTGGGTCATAGCTAAGACAACTGAATATCGCTCAATCAAATCATAACATGTTGCTGTTGGTAATACTTTTAAAATGCTTATACGAGGGGTATTCAAAAACTAACTGTAATCTCCTATCGCAATACGAGAAGAGAGAGTATCAATCACATTCATCACCAAGCACATCCAAAAACTTTTACAAGTGTGAATTTGCTGTTGTTTGTGGTTTTTGGAAAGCAGGAATGTTCCTCAACAATATTTTTGCACCAAACTTGCACCATTTACAATTTTCACTGCATACTGACAATATAACTTATGATTCGCGAGCTTGAATTGACAAGGAAAATATTTTTGATCGCCCAGGCCAATTCCGTTTTGGATGCCCTTCGTCTTAACTAGATTTTTCTGTTGTTTGAGAAAATTTTTCTAATCAGTACTTCGATCTTGCTGATAGCGAGAGATTTGATTTTTTTTGTGTAAGTGCCCATAAGTCAGGTGACAATGCAACATGCGATTTTTCAGTACTGTAAATTGAGTATGGCAGAATATACCCTCACGATACAATACAATATACAATATTTTACAAGACCTAAAAAGATTTAAAACTAAAACTATGAAAAGGAATTTATTATATGGTTGAATTTAAACTAACTGTCTAAAACTGTTTTTGTACTTATTTTATTTTATATATTTACTTAGATCACTGAAAGTAGTTTTTAGTAATGTATTACATGATCATGAAATTTTTATTTTACTCTTTTTTATGTATTTATAAATTAGTTGTTTTTATAAGTTTTTCAAATTATTAATTATTTACTATTAACTATTCAATTTTCTTTGTCATATTTTTTTGTATCTTACACCATCTTTGAGTTTGAACAAACCATTGAAATTAAAATTAATTGTAATTAATTCATAACGTAGAATAATATCAATCAAAAGTAAAAACATATGTAGAAAAAGAAGGAATTTATTTCAGCAAAACAGTTACAATATGTTTCTAAGTCAAAACTATTATATCTAAACGGTTTGCTTTGTGGGATACGTTTAGTTCACAGTCTAATTTTTATTTGTGTATTTAAGATCAGTCTATCCAGTTTTTTTTTGTGGTTATTTGTTCGAGAAAGGAGTTTTTGCTCAAATAACCTTTCGTTATCATTTGACATAGGTTCCAAATGTAGGATAAACTTTGTTAGAAACGATCTAAACTTAACATCATTATGGCAGATGGTTTTGAATAGTCTGGTCGATTTGAACGATTAATAGTTTCTCTTTGGTTTGCAATAAAATAATGTTTTAAAGATTATGCGGAAGTGTGAAGGAAAAATTATTAGAAGAGGTGGTATATGTAAGTATTATGTTATAAATAAGCGATAAAATTATTATCTAAATGTGTAGTATTATTAATTTAATCTAAACCCTTTTTTTAATATATAGTTCTAATCCCAAATAAATATGTATTACAAATCAATCAAATTATCAGTTGTTATTATCAACTAAATGTGCAAATAGGAATTAGAACACAAAGTTTCGTGTATTTTATACGAATAGGTAATTTTTGTTGAATGATTTATGAAATTGTGCAAAAGTAGGTACTAATCCTAAGGCGTTAACACCACTTTTTGATAATACATTATTTTTATCGTAGCTCAAGGTAATCTATATGTATTTGTTTTAATACTCAATACATCAGTAGGGTCTACTTATTTTTTTCTTTATCTATAAGATTGAAAAACTGCATTCTTTGTTTGTTCTTAGCAACATGGAATTTTCTTTATATTACTAAAGACAAAGGAACAATGCATTAAAACTAAGATTTTCTAAAAATTTTATTGAGTTGGTACGCTTTTATAATAATGATAAAAACAGTTAGTCATTGTAGAAATTGTTTAACAAGTAGAACTATTGTTCTTATTTATTAGTAATTTGTTTATTTGCTCTTGTTTGATTTATCAGTGTAGTATTGACTTTATTACCGGTGCTAAAATTAATATCATATTTGGAAAAACGTTAATGATATTGATATAAACGGCTGAAGAAAGAAATACATTTTGAATGAAAATGAACAAGCAGAATATTTATGTAAAATTTCTTTTCAGAGCCAAAAATCCATTGGAATTCGTTGATAATTGAGCAGAATTTCGGTAAGTTTGCCTAGTGATATAAGTTTAAATTTATTTTGATATATTTTTGTTGCTACAGTATTTCAATATTCAAATTTTAATATGTCAATTTCATATGCATGGAATTCGCTGAGAAAAATACAGAATGGAATACTTCTTTCATAAATAATTGATAAGAAAATATTTTGTGGTAATAAACAAGCCGTAATTCTTCTTCTTGTTTTTAAATTTTTTCCAATGAAACATAAAAAACATCGGACAGTGACGTAATAGGAAAATAGTTACTGATTGCGATAATGTTTTCAAATTTTGCTCAAGGTATTTGTCCGCATTCCAAGGCAGTAATTTGTATTCTTCGAGACGATAATTTTTCATGCTGGTATGATCTATTACATATCTACATATATATCAACAAAAAAGTTGCTGAAATTTACATAGCGGTAATTGTA
Source organism: Agrilus biguttatus (assembly GCA_963921985.1). Taxonomy (NCBI): domain Eukaryota; kingdom Metazoa; phylum Arthropoda; class Insecta; order Coleoptera; family Buprestidae; genus Agrilus; species Agrilus biguttatus. The sequence continues at coordinate 13,133,073 of OY998119.1, read as the reverse complement.
AACAGAAAAAAAAATTGAAGATGAAAAACTGCAAAATTTTCCACATTCTTTTTGTTGGCATAAAGCTTATTAAATCACCTTCACTGACCGCTGAATACATACCGTATATACTTACGTATTTATTGTTACAAGAGCAATACACACATTCACTTTCATTCGCTTATAAAGGATGTATAATACTTTAGCAGGTAATTAATTCGTGTAATAAGCGAATGGAATATATTTGTTTACTTTATGCAAATCATTTGCAAAAAAACTTATTCGCAAATGTTTGCATACCCATAAATATTAAATGTTATTACATAAAACCATCGAACTCGGTATTTAACGAAAAATGTCATTAGTCAACCGGTTAGAACTGGTAATTTGAGGTCACAAATGGTTCGCATTATTTTATTCCTAAAAGGTAAAAAATGATACACTTGCAACGATCGTTAAATGCGCCTTTTATTGAAGATCCCTTCTCATTGCAAACTGGAATATATACATAAGTGCAGAATTTGGTAAACAGTTGTTTATACATGTTATATATAACACTATATAAATAGAAAGATATGATTTTGTAATTACGTTTTGCGGGCATCACACATAAACTACTGGATAGATTTTGATTCCTGTTTGGCCGTTATCTCCAATTAAATTTATAACGATATTCCTATTTATTATCAAGTTATTAATTATTAAAGTTTTCATACACATAAATGACAACGATTCGAAGCAGTACGCATGAGCGTGAGAGGGAGCTGCTGTTTCTTTCAGAGTCAACTGTTTGTATGTCGCATGTTTTCGGGTTAGCCTCCCCGATACTCTATATATTTTAGTAGAATAATATTCTAAACTGAAATTGCAAACATCATTTCTCTCGGCGCCTTAATTTTCTACCGAATCTGCGTGATACTATTCATTCAAAATTTGATTGTAATAAGAAAATAAGAGTGTTGTCGATGAACTTACCAATATGTGAACGCAGTGGGTGCAGACAATACCTATAACAAGAGTTCCAATAAATCCAAAAAGAAGACCACCATTTTTAAAGGCATTTGGCATAGCCAAAATGCCTGTACCCAACGAACTCTTCAAAAGATGAGCTAACGAGCCGAATGTTCTGAAAACAATACACTAATCACTATTTCGACTTTCTTTTTAGTTAATATTGCTGTCACCTACGTCAATTTAATCAATTCTTAACACATTTAAATAACATAAACAAGAAAATTAAATTCACCTTAGAATTAGGTGACAGCATAAACGGTTTAAATTTTTTTAGACGTAAATATCACAATTAATAACAACAAATTAGAATTTAACATATATAGAAAACCAACGAACACAGACACAATAATTATTTTGAAATCTAACCAATTACAACAAATAAAATTAGCCAATTTCCGCAGTTTCATCTATAGACTATTAAAATTACCTCTAAATAAATCTAACTTCAATAAAGAGCTCAACTTAATAAAACAAATCGCCATAAATAATGATTACAACCCTATATCGTAGACAATATCCTAAAAAAGACGAAAAGAAATTTAATTATGAAAGAAATTTATTCTGCTTAACAAAGCAACCACTCATTATAACTCAATTAATTACTGTGGCAAGTTTAGTAACAAAATATGTAATAACCTTAATAAACTAGATATAAGCACTGTGTCTGTCAATAAATGTAACATTGGGAAAATATTAGTTAATAACAAACCAAAAAATTGCACGTATAAAAAGAATGGAGTTTACAAAATAAATTGTAAAAATTGCGATGCTTTCTATATAGGGCAGGCGGGCAGGAATTTAGAGACTAGGGCAAAAGAACATGTAAAAAGTATAGAAAACTTAAAAAGATCGACAGACATTAGCGGACATTGTTTAGACTTCAATCATAATTTAAATATAGATAATTTAAAACTATTACATTCAGAAAACAAAGGCACTTGATTGACATTATTAGAACAATTGGAAATAAAAAAAGCTTTACTTCAAAAATTAAATATAACGAACGACCAGCTAGATTTTAAAGATACTCCTGTATTGGACCTATATTTGGGTATTTCTCATATTAACAACCCTCCGTAGATATATAAAATCTGAACATGTTTTAAATTTTAATATTATCTTATATACTCTTGATAAAGGTGTTATCCACTGAAACATGTAGTTTTTTTCTAATGTACATTTGAACATTTAAAAGCGTTTTTTATTATATTTTGTTTATATAATTTATAATTTAAAACAGACGTAAGTAATTCACGGTAATAGTAATCTTACTAAATGTACATGTATTTCTGAATGAGTAAGTTCAAGATTTATTGGGAATTGACCAATAAACCTGCATATAATTAAATATTATTGTGTATTCGTTGCCAATTAAAGGATGATAACAATTTTACAGTTTTGTAAGGTTTTGGACATTTAAAAAGAAAGTTGACCGCTTCATGTAGTTATTTAATCAGTTGCATCTCCCGATCTCCACATATATTGTAATAAATTATTTTCATTAAGAAACTGCAGCAGCTTGCATGATTATTGATCAGTTTTGAAATCTGTTTGGTTCTCCTTTACTTCTAGCTGATTGCATTATGTTGCAATGCTCGATAAACATAAACAAAATAAATGAAAGCTATGTTCATTAGTTAGTAAAAGTAAACAAGTATTTGATCAGTAAGTTCGTTCTTACGTCGTGTAGTTTGAGGGATATTATGTAATATAAGGTTTTAAACTTTTACAACTATTAAGTAGATACTACACATTGTGTTAGTAACTCAGTTGTTTTTAATTGATTAAAGATTAAAAGATAACAAGAAAGGAAAGTAGTATTTGTTGTTGGGTAAGATTTTCGCGTTTTTCTCAGACACTTACGAATTCGGATGTTCCAACTGTCGATGGTCAAATGGGTTGTAGTCATTGAGAGTTTCTTTGCTGCCTACTGGTACTTTGACCTCGTTACTTTCCAATTTAGTTCTGCAAAAGAATAGAACAATGAGATACTTGAGGTACATGTGTAACCTTTGAACTTTGTTACGTATTGTGTAAGTACATCGAAATACAAAGGGAGATACTAAAAATGCATTAAGATTTTTATAAAAGCAAATGTACATGCCCTCAGATGATAAAACTTCGTCATTTATTAGAGCTCTATTAATGATAATTTATCATGTCATGAAATACTTGAAGAATGTTTAGTAGGAATAAATTTGAAATACCTCAATATGATAATAATTATTGAATTAATTCAAAAAAGAAGGAATTAAAATCCTTATTCGTCTAAATATTTAGACCAAAGATCTCACATTTGGAACGCGTCCTGTTATATCTTCGTCTAAGAATCCATCGGAATCAACAGTGTAATTCAATGCCGGTAAGGATATTAGCCCTCGGAGTAGTTGTTTCTGTTGATTCCATATTTATATTTATTGAATTAATTTGTACCCTCTACAGGTTACCTCATATTAACGAGAAAAAAGTTGTTACTGTTGTTACGCCCTCGCCGGGATTCGAACCCGGGATTCTTGGCTTTACGCGCCAGTGCTTTTGCCACTAAGCTACAAGAGCTTAGTTCTCGTCCAAAGATCGCGAGTTCGAGTCCCGGCGAGGGCGTTACAGCAGTAACACATTTTTCTTCATTAATATGAGGTAACCTGTAGTGGGTACAAATTAATTCAATAATTAATATCGTATTAATGTATTATCATGTAAGTTGATAATTGAAAGAAATTTTGCCTAAATCATGAAATCACATCAAATTTAAAACTAAATAAACACACGCAATGTTTAGTTACAAAACCTTATTTTATTGTAAAACCACAATAATTATTTCGCCGACACAGCGGCTTCTTCAGGTGGAAGAACAGTATACTGAGGTGTTTGCGAAATAATTATTGTGGTTTTACAATAAAATAAAGTTTTGTAATTAATCATTGTGGGTGTTTGTTTTGTTATTACGGAGCTGTTATGGGAATGTCATATTTGAAGCTAAATATTAGTTATTTGTAATAGAAATTTTGCTTTTAATGATTTTTTTTAAATTAACCATGTCAACTCAGGGTAATTGTAATTGTTTTTTGAATTTTTGAATATTGTTGATTATGTAGGCTGTATATCATGGTTGAAACCTGCAATTATATTGGGGGTAACATTTCTATTACAAATAACCAATATTTTAATTCAAATCATACTAGGAAGATTTTGGTTAATATAAATTCGAAGGAATTTCCAAGTTAACTAGATTTGTTTCCAAGGGGGTTCAAGTGAAACGGGCAAAATTTCTTTCAACTTTCAAAAATTTTAAAAATATTTTTTACATGAATTACCACTAACAGAGCTCTAATAAATGGTAAAGTCTGATTCAAATTGGAAAAAAAGTTTTCATCTGAGTAAAAGTAGAGGTACTTTTGTTACAATTTAAAAAATCCCGATAAGAAATAAAATTATCAGACTTTAAGAATTCTATTGTTCTGGTTTCTCCTTTGTGACAATCCATATTAGATAGAAATGTAAATAAAACCACTGTCATTGCACTGTCGGTGTTTTTATTGTACAGACTTGGATCGGTTTCACATTACAAAGTAATTATCAACAATTGTTGATTAGCAAAAATTAGATTTTAATCTGCCAAAATTTCCGAATGTTTACTATTTGCAGGTGACTTCAAAATGTTTTAAGTTATTTATTCTAAAAAAGACCACATTCAATTTCAAAATGACTTAAACTCTGTGGCCCAATTGTTTCATGAGAATAATATGCTCCTTAATATAAATATATGTTATACAATGACTATACATCATAATATTGTTAATTAAGCCTATAAAACGCTTGAATTTATTACCTATAAGGAACACGTCAAACTTTTATAAAATCGAAACAATGAATTTATTATTTAATGCACTAGTTAGGTCTCACTTAGAACAGGCTTCAATAATTTGGGCGTCTCAAACACAAACTAATATTGATCTTATTGAACGTGTACAAAAAAGGTATCTTCGACACCTCTGTTATAAGAAAAATAAATGCAATGCTAGCCAGTTTTAAAATTAACACCCTCCTACAAAGAAGACAAAAACAAGCTGTAATATGTAATTGTATATGACATATTAAATAACATTAAATATGGAAATTGTTCCTTAATAGAATATATAAGAATTAGGGTACTAAAATTACATCTTAGAATTAATAACTTAGAAATATATTGTTGACGCAAATAGTTGTTCTCCTTTGAGTTCTATACTTCGGCAATGTAATTTATTCATTAGGCACTATCATATAGATCTTTTTAACGGCAATATAAGCCTGTTCAGGAATATGCTTCGTAATATACAATTCACCTGTTTGTAATACTAGTTACCTAGTCGATAGTTATTAGCTGTAAGTACATTTGCATGTAATTGCCCCTTGGGGTGTTTGTAAGTGATAGAAATAAATAAATAAAATTGTAAAAGACAATCGTAACATTGACGGAAAATATTTTAGTGAAAGTTCGACTATTGTTGAAATAAATACACAGTTGATAACTTCCACAATTTATTAAATAAACTTAACAGGTGTTTCGCCAACGCTGTGGCTTCTTCAGAAGTACAAAATTTATTTAAAACTACCTAAGACTAGATGTTTATAAATAGGGTGGTGAATCTTCATTAGAGTGAGGGAAAATATTTAATAGTGGTGAGGGGTTTATATCTACTTGGTCATTAAGTAATATGTGTGTTTTTAAATTTGTTAATTTTGTTAGAATCGGTCTTTTGTTTCTATATGATCTAAAATGTTCGTGCAAACGAATTCTAAAATTTCTTTCCGTCTGACCTATATAAATTTTTGAACAAGAACCAAAATTGAGCTGATTAAGATCTAAAAATTTTACACATTGAAAATAAAAGTTTAAAACTTACACTGTTAGAATCTAAAGAAATTAACAAATATAAAAATACGAACATATTACTTAATGACTAGGTAGACATAAACCCCTCACCACTATTAAATCTTTTCCCTCGCTCTAATGAAGATGCACCACCCTATTTATAAATATATACTCTTAGTAGGTAGTTTTAAGTAAATTTTGTACTTCTGAAGAAGCCACAGTGTTGGCGAAACACGTGTTAAGTTTATTTAATAAATTGTGGAAGTTATCAACTGTGTATTTATTTCAATATGTTAGACTTCCATCAAGTATCCGATAATTCAATACATTTGACTATTGTTATTTTACCAATACAATTAAACGTAATTCTTGAAAACGGCTGTTTCAAAACCACTTCAAAAGCACTTTACTAGCAAATTAATAAATATAAATGGCAAAATGTTTGAAAATACCAAGTCAGTTTTGTTTAGTGTTGCCCTTACTTTATTGTATTAGTATTAGTCATTCATTCAATATTGAAATTTGAATAATCTTTATGACTTGATTTATTACCTAAAAATAGAATTTCACTGATTTTGTAATACGCCTACTTTATACATCCTGTTAGTGAGTCATTCTGTATGTTAGTCGCGTTTCTTTTATAATTTTTTCGTATTTCTGGTTGAAATTTTCTTCTATTGTATCATCGTGTCTTTTAGCAGCGACATTGTCTATGGGTAAATCTTTTATAAATATAAATGTAATACAGTTATAGATAGATTTGATTCCAATTTTTAAAAAAGAATTCTTCTTTTTCAAAATAGTTGTTTGTGATAAGGTAGCAATTGTTTAAACAGATAAGGTAACTCCAGTGGTAAATCATGAGATTACGATAATCGTACGAACAGGTAATTAAAGATAAGTTTAGTTACATAGAAGGACCTGCTGTTTAATTTATTTTATTGCATTGGTAATCCGCATACTGACGATGAAATATAAACCATTTTTTTTAATTGAGAGGTTGACATTTAGCTTTTTAATGATTATTTTTTTCGTAATTCAATTTCTGCAAAAATTGTTGAATCTTGTTTTAAGTAGGACAAGGTAGGGTACCTATATGTATTTTATTTTGCAAATGTTCGAAACTATACTGTCTAATATTAATGTGAAAATTTCCACTGTAAAGTTTTATTCTTAATTTAATTTCGAATATTTTTAAAAATAATTAAATACATTTTGGATTTTTTTTACATAATAACTAACTCATTCGTATTCATGTGTTCTAAATTATATTTTTATTAATTAATTTATTTTTCTCCTTCTCTTGGTTTTAAAAATACATTTAGTCACAATAATCATTCAATTAATTCAAAATTGAATAATTTTTTTAAACTATTTGATTACTATAATTGATGAATGTTTTGAAAAGTAACCCACATGTATAAATAGGCCTTGAACGTTTGTTAAAATTCTTGATAGTCAGAACAGTAAAACATGAAACAAAAAATAACAAAATTGATTTTCTTTCATTAGAATTGTCCGGAAAAATATTATATACGAATAAATATAGATACAAAATATAACTCTTAGTTTTTTTTTTTTAGTTTTTAATGGTATACAATAAATAGTAAAGTACGTAGAAATTCTAAAATATGAGTTTTAATTAATAGGCTGGCAAGAAAAATTAATTACTCAGTTCAAAATGAAAGGCCAACTTGTAAAATAGAACAAAAAAATATTTTGAATATTTTCAATTTTAGAAAACATTTTATTTTTTGACCTTGTCATATTTGTTATTATTAATGAAATGTAAAAGACACCTCGCAGCAGTACAATTAACTTATATAAAAATAATCAAATTGCAAGGTTTCTGACGTGAATACGATGACGTCTGCAATCAGCAGGCTGCATTTTTTTTAAAAATCTGTCTTGATTATTCCCGAAATGCGACGCATATATGTCTAATTAATTATGAGTTTTGTTATTATTACAATAACTTGTTTTGAATTAATAACTGACTATAACTGATTATAAATCAAGAAGACTTTGTATGAATGAACAAAGGGGTCACCTCATGGTACTATCGAAACCTGATGAAGTGCCACTACAACAAAATTGATAAGAAACAGATTTTTTTCCAATTTTTTTTATTATCGAACTCGAGGAAAGATAAGTAGTTTAAAATTCCAGGTACAATTAAATTTTTCAGAAAGAGTGAAAATTGCAATAAACTCAAAATTTTCATTAGTGGCTAGAAAAAAGAATAAATGATCTGTCAACCTACTTAATGTTGTATATATAGTGAAGAATTTTGTAATAAAAAAAGGCTAGGCATTTAATTTGTGTCACTCATAACGAAGGTCGCATTGTTGCCTTAGTTTTTGCACTTGCCTCTTTAATAGTACACTTTGCACTAAGTTTATGTAACCCAGATAGATACATGACACAATTGATTTTAAAAGGTTTATTTTCGTTGTTAAATTATTTTACAGTGCGGTGTTTTGATGGTTCTAAATTTCGTTAACTTGTTTAATAACAAATCTTTGCATCTTGTTATTAATTAATGATATCTATATTTTGAAGGCCCGACTTCTAATAGTATTATCGAAAATTGTTGTATGTTAACATGCATAAAATTCATTTATAATTAGGGGTCCTTTGTGGTCTTGACTTTCTACATAACAAGTTTTTTTAAATACCTACATGCCAAACAGAAACATGTACACAAGTAAATTAGTATTTAACTTATAGCTACATGTTTTTCAAACCTTTTTTTATTTAATTTCTATTTTAAGTATTTGTAAAAATATTTATATGTTCATTTATTTGAACGGTTACGTCTGGGAAATACCGAGTGTTAAAAAAGATTTGAATCCTTGACACTGTAGCTCATAACAAGCAATTTCTTGTACGTGTCCTTACTTCACAAATACTTAAATCCGCAAAATTGTAGCAATTTTCATTTTAAAAACGTATTAAATTCGCTATTTAGAACACCTACATTCGTGAGTAGTAAATTATTGTTTATCTATCGTGTATTTTTTAATACCGACGCGTAGGAACGGTCAAGGTAACCTTGTAGACAATTAAACAGGTTTTGTGGTGTGGGCGGAGGGGTGGAGGCGCAGGGGATGGGAATAAAAAATCGAAAATTTGAAAATGCAGTTAATCTAATAACCTTATCTAACATAGTAATAAACATCGTGTGTCGTTTTATTATACGTCTGATTATAGAAAACTTATTACAAAGTAATACTTAGTTTTATAAAACGCCTAGGCGTATGACTAAACTGCTGAAATTGTCAGTTGTAATGTAAAATTTCACGCTTATTTGTAAGTTTTACAACATGTCAAGTTATTTTCCACATCTCAGCATTTTATAAAATAATTAGAGGTACGGATGAGTACCGAGTGACTTGTAGTGTGAATAATATAAAAATAGATTCAAAAGCCTTATAACACTACAAATAATGTTTGTGACAAGATTTTAATAGTTCAATATTGTGGTCTATACTATGTCCCGTGTTTAAGGCATAGTATGCAACTGATGATTTTTTGGCATTGTTCTTTTTTAGGTGGTACAGATGTCCTTTTAAACGTATGGCTAGATTTCTCTTAGTTAAGCCTATGTAAACTTTATCACACTCTAAACAATTAATTTTATAAATATAAATATAAATATAAATATGGAATCAACTACTCCGAGGGCTAATACCTCTACCGGCATTGAATTACACTGTTGATTTCGATGTATTCTTAGACGAAGATATAACATATCCAAAAAGAATGAATTAAAATCCTTATATTTATATTTATATTTATATTTATATTTATATTTATATTTATATTTATATTTATATTTATATTTATATTTATATTTATATTTATATTTATATTTATATTTATATTTATATTTATATTTATATTTATATTTATATTTATATTTATATTTATATTTATATTTATATTTATATTTATATTTATATTTATATTTATATTTATATTTATATTTATATTTATATTTATATTTATATTTATATTTATATTTATAATATAGTCTGTAAAGGCATTTCTGCCAACGGCCACCAGATGAGACCAGATAGGTCAAAACCGGTCGTGGGATATGGCTTTCAGTTCGTTGTGCCTACTTGGTAGGACGCGTTCAAAATTTGAGATCTTTGATCTTAATATTTAGACGAATAAGGATTTTAATTCCTTCTTTTTTGGATAAATTAATTTTATAAATTCCTGACATTGTTTGTAGTGTTATAAGGCATTTTAATTTTATAAAAAGCCTAATGTTGCTATATGCCTACACTATGTCTATTATACTTGATTTATTGGACTTACGTTGAACTGAAGTTGTCGATGGTGAAGGTTGAGGGATATTTTTCTTTCTTCTCGGTCATTTCGCGCTCGATTCTGAAAATGAAGCGAAAAGATAAAAGTCACGAAGTTCTCCAGACCACAAAATACGAAGAAAAATAAAACCGCACTGTTTGAATCTTAATTAAAACGGAAAACTTGCTTTAACTCACAATGATTTAAGATTGTTTTTCTAATAAAAGTGAAAGATTAAAGAATTTATTGTCAGTATATCGTGAGACTTAAAAAAACTGTTTTCATTCGGTTGACTTAATATTTGTGTTGCTTGAAAAGAGAAAGTATGTACATAGGTACAAAGACAAGAACAGTACGTCATAGGATGCAATTTTGTTATTAAGTAATAATGTATTAAATCGTCATTACATAAAGTTGTTTGTTTCTAATAATAGGTACTTTGGGAACATCACGCTGGGGTTACTTTAAATAAAATTTGCAACGGTCACTTTTAGAAACTCGTACAACCCACAACGTTCAATACGAATAATTAATTGAAATTTATATTTTAAAAGTATTTTGTTTTTTAATGTAACTTGGTTTCGGACTTTTAAAACTCCAATTTTTACAATTTTACAAAAATTAGAAGTTATGGTTTGAGTCGCGTCCCGAAGGTTCCGTTTCGATTTCGAAAGCTTTCCTTTAATTCATTACATTAAAATAATACAATTTTGTTTTGATTTTACAACCATTGGAGATAAAGAGGAACAACCATTAACAGTTATTATTTTGGTTTTTCTTCGGAACTTTAAGTGGGTACCATAGACATTATTTTATTGTGCTATAAATATTTACAAAACTCATTTACGTGAATTATTTTCGTTTCTTTGACATGCAAATCGGAAATAAGAAAAATGTTTGTTTTAAAATGTAAAAAAAAAATGTTGAACTCTACCCGATTCTCATATCACAATTTTAAATTTTAAAGTCTTACTTTAGATCCTTTTTGCAACAAAACTAAGGATACTTTTAAAAACATTCTATTTTGACGTTTTATTGAAATGTTTCACAATTAGCATTAGCAGTTGCTGGACAAAAAAATATTTTTTAAATTTCTTTGTACGGTAAATTTTGAAATTAGGTACACAACTTCAATTACTTAAAAGTGTACATCACATTTTTGCATTGTGTATCTGCATAAATATAAAACTAAAGCCCAAAATTCCACTTAAATTTTTTTAAAAAACCTAGAACGGGTTTCGAAACTCGAAGTGTCATCCTCTTAGATTCAGTCTATCAAAGTTTTTTAAAACGTTTTTATGTGGAATTTTGAGTTTTAGTGCTTTATTTAGTTGTACATTTTCAGATTTCTTGTTCGTATTTAATAACCCATGTTAATCTGAAAATGATATATTAATCTATGTCAGATATCTTCCTTTTCGATGAGAAGTAGATGATTTTATAGATAAAGGAAACATAAAAATGAATATTCTTTAAAGAGAATTACTGATAACACATATAATTTCTGAGTAACTATTTTTTACAAATTCTTATCATTAAAAATTAATTTGAAATATTTTGTAGCAGCTTATACAATTGTAGCGATAATCTAAGTACTTGATATTTAAGCTTCTACTGTGCGGAATAGTTTAGTTTTCCATTTTTAAGATTATCATATTATTGCTGTTGCTTAAGTAAAAATTAGTGTCAAAACTTGTAACTTGTAATTCCTTGTATGTATTTATAAATTGGAGAATTGTTGTCTCATACTTTGTATTCTATTATTGTATTTTTTCTTTTTTGAGGCAGTTGATCGGAATATATTGATTGTTCAGGAAGCCTTTGGTAGTAGTTCCTTAATTTTAAGCAAAATATGATCGTCATTAGGTTATATGACTTTAAAAATATTTGCCTTTTCTATTTCTAAAGAACTGGGAAGGGCTTGGTGAAAAGTATCTAACTGAACTGTTTTATTAAATTCAAAATTCAAATTCGTGAATTTTAATTGTTTTATAATGCTATTTTTAAAAGATAATCCAGTGTTGTTTAGTATATGTGTGTTTAATAATTTCCAGTCTGTATTGCAACGAAAATTAAAGAATTATAATTAATTGATTATACTCGTACTTGTTTGTTATACTCATGACTGTTTTCCACACTATTTACTAACTTGACAGTCGTTTCACCGCATTGTGGCTTCTTCAGAATCAAACGTCATTTTATTTATGAACTTTTGTATCTTCTGAAGTGGCTTTCGAATAAAGAATATTAATCATAGAAAGGGAACGCTTTCTGATCGTGTGGAATTAAAGTTTCCAGAAAATTCGTGGACAAATAATTGTTACTTATTGTTCACTACACTTAGACATGGTTACGCTTAGTAATTATTTACGAATATATATATAATTAATTATCGTAGATCACTGCACCGAGTAAATTTAACGTTAAATATCTGAACACAATAGCCTTATGTTATCGCATTCATTAAATTGTAATAAAATGTAGAAACGCGTATATATAATATGGGATTAAAAGATATTGTTGTAACATTTGCGTTATAAAAGGTAACTTCTCAAAACGCAAATAGTTAACAATTACGCTCATATCAACATTATAGTTAAAAAAAATGGAGCTATCTTAACCTACTTTAGTAGATACTTTTGGTACTTAAACACATCATTACACTTATTTCATTTAATTGTATTGTACATTACCAATTAGCGATTACATTAATTACATCGAAACTTTTAATTAACTTATAATTAAACTGTGGTTTCAAGGCACTGCTCTTGTATTATTTAAAAACAAATTTTCCGAATTTAAAATTACTCTTGCTGTATTGATTACCGATTGTGATTTGTATAGGTTTCGAAATAAAACGTGCATATTTAAATCGAAAAGCAAAAATATTTTAATATTAAAAAAAAAAAAAAACAGATAAAAGGTTGTTACGTACCGTTAATTAAAGTTCCAAAACTTTTCATAAATGTCCGGTGTTTTGATTGAAACACATTCAGTTTACATGCGTACACTTAAAAATCACTACTGAACAGGTGTTAATTAAAAGGAGAATGTACAAAGGTATAAAGAGTAACGAATAAAAATGTAGCACCTGAGAGATACGAAATATATATAGTGGGGAGATCAAGCAGATACTACTTACACTTTCGGGGGAACACTGTGTACACTATCTGTCTATAATGTTCTTATATTTGTTACAACAAAAGCGAGCGTTAAACGTTACCTGTTTCATGAATACAAAGCAGTTTTACGTCGTTTATTAATCGAACAAAAAAATAAACAGTAAACAGTGCTTACCCCAGATAAGAAACGTTTTCCCATTATTATGAAACTTGGATGTTTAATAGAGGTCCACTTATGAAGAAAATATCTTTGAAATTTTTGAAAGTTGAAAATAATTTTGCCTGGATCATGAAATATCATTAAATCTAAAACATGTACCACCATAGCAACAAATCTAACTATTTCAAATTTATTATAACAATTATAATCATTCTATTGTATTGAATTAGCGGATACTTGGTGGAAGTCTAATATATTGAAATAAATACACAGTTGATAACTTCCACAATTTATTAAATATACTTAACACGTGTTTCGCCAACACTGAGGCTTCTTCAGAAATACAAAATCTACTTAAAACTACCTAAGAGTAGATGTTTATAAATCGGGTGGTGCATCTTCATTAGAGTGAGGGAAAATATTTAATAGCAGTGAGGGGTTTATATCTACTTAGTCATTAAGTAATATGTCTATATTTTTATATTCGTTAATTTCTTTAGATTCTAACAGTGTAAGTTTTAAACTTTTATTTTCAACGTGTAAAATTTTTAGATCTAAATTAAATATATGGTTATCTTCTAACACGTTTAGCATAGTTAGAATCGGTTATTTTGTTTCTATATGGTCCAAAATGTTCGAATTCTAAAATTTCTTCCCGTCTGACCTATATAAAGTTTTGAACAACAACCAAAATTGAGCTGATTTAGATCTAAAAATTTTACACATTGAAAATAAAAGTTTAAAACTTACACTGTTAGAATCTAAAGAAATTAACAAATATAAACATACAGACATATTACATAATGACTAAGTAGATATAAACCCCTCACCACTATTAAATCTTTTCCCTCACTCTAATGAAGATACACTATCCTATTCATAGACATCTACTCTTAGGTAGTTTTAAGTAGATATTGTACTTCTGAAGAAGCCACAGTGTTGGAGAAACACGTGTTAAGTTTATTTAATAAATTGTGGAAGTTATCAACTGTGTATTTATTTCAATATAATCATTCTGTAATGTGAAATCCAGACTTGAATTCAAATGTTAGTTATTTGTAATAGAAATTCTGCTTTTGAAGTTTTATTCATCTTATGCTCAGGTAAAGAGTAATCGGAATGTTAATTGCATTTTTGAATCGCTTTGATTATGTAGATTTTTCATAATGATTGGAACCTGCGATTACTCTGGTACAAAGGTGAAATTTTAACAGAAAATTTTAAAAATAGAATTTCTATTACAAGTAACTAACATTTGAATTCAAATTTTGCTGATAAAATGAAAACACACTATGTTAACTCTCAATAAACAAATTTAAAAATAATAACCTGTTATAAATATAAATATAAATATAAATATGGAATCAACAGAAACAACTACTCCGAGGGCTAATACCCCTACCGGTCGTGGGATGTGGTTTTCGGTTCGTTGTGCCTACTTGTTAGGACGCGTTCAAAATGTGAGATCTTTGATCTTAAAATTTAGACGAATAAGGATTTTAATTCCTTCTTTTTTGAATAACCTGTTAATTAATGAACAAATAGATGTAGGCTATTCCCCTATATTAAACATCTTCCCCGTTTCTACCCCGTTCCCCTAGGCTAATACTTAAGGAAAACGTTTTATAATAATTTTAAGTAATTTTTATACTTCCGAAGAAGTCAGAAGGTGACAAAACAGCTGTCAAGTGAATAAATAGTATATTGACAGTTAACACAGTGTGTTTTCATTTAATTATCATGAATCTCAATCAAGTATCAGCAAACAACATCTTATATATCAAATTTTGCTTTCAAATAATAGGATGATTATAGTTAATATGAATTCCAAAAAAATTCCACGTTAATCAGATTTGTTTACAAGACGATACATGTTTTAGATTTTATCACATTTGATAATTTGAAGATGCAGACATAATAACAATTTTTACATGATAAATTACGATTACTTGAGCACAAATAAATGATCAAGATTCATTAAAATCAGAAAAAAAAATCATCCGAGGGCAAGTAGGTATTTACCGAAATAAGACGCATATATATAGTTTTCGAATTCCAGGGGCAGGTAAATCCTTATTTGTATGCGTTAAAAAAATAAAGGGGATTTTCGCTTTTGGCAGCAGTTGTAACGTGACTGAGAATACTAATTTTGACCTGTCCATAAATATCATAAATTATTTTGATTTGACATTGTTTTGTACAAACTTCTGAATATTTAAAATTCTGAAGAGATACGCTTTTATTGCTTTTTTATGTTCATTTTTTTGTACATTGTTGGTAGGCTATTTTTAGTGTCCTAAGAAAAACGATCAACAATTTTTTTGTTAAGGCTCTTACTTAATATTTTCGCACACGTTAATTTTCTTTAACTAATAGCTTGTCTAAGCCGTTATTAATTTTAAATATATTAAACCGTTAAAAAGATTTGGGATTATATTTCCATTATAATGTAAACTAATTACATTTTGTGTCTTTTGTGGCTTATCGTAGTTATTACCATTTCGTTATGTCACGCATTAGTCCTGAAAATATTTTGTCACGAAATCGTTAGCTATAATCTAAAGTAGTACTATTCAAAAATTTCACGTAATAAAAGAACTATGAATTTTAATTATTTTTACTCGAAAAATATGCTTAGATAAAAATATAACGTTGAAAGACGTGATTATAACTAGACTGCGCCTTGCGTTTATAAAGTGATATTATTTGGATAGGCAACCCATTTTGCGAATTAAGGGACAGAAACGCGAGAATTATTAAGAGCGCTCGTAACTTCACTCAGAAAGTTTGAGGCAGTTGAAGCGTTGAGTGTAGTTATTTCAAATAAATGTTGTGCGACACTATTTTTCTTGTACATACGGTTTTGTAAACACTTTTATGAATTATTTTTTCTTAAAGTAATATAAAATTAGTTTAATATTAGAACAAAATGGTTACATATTGTTGTGCATACGGTTGCCGTGAAAAGAGTCTTAAAGGTTCTTCCATTTCATTTCATGTGTAAGTACAATTTAAACATAAAACACACTGATACATTTATAATTTCTTCGAAGGTTCCCTCAGGATCCTGAATAAAAGAAAAAATGGTTGACCGCAATACGGCGTAAAAGTTTTACACCGTCAAAATATTCAGTTTAATTATGTTTTCAATATATTTGGTTTGTATGTTAAATGTTATTGTAAATTATTTTCAATCTTTAATGTCCGTAAATTTCCGTTTAGCGCATGGGAAACTTAAATACGTGTCCCTGAATGTGCTTTGTTGGTTGCATACCCAAATTACGCTCGGTCCATATTATAATCACATATCTAGTTGAAATAGATTACTTTACATAAAAGCCTTATCTAAAAGTTTACGAGTTCGGTTTAGCACAGTCCGCGAAAGCTCTCGCTTTCATTTTAATCTTTTTTGGCTGTCACAACAATTTTTTTAAATTATGATGAACAATAATAAATAATACTTTGTGATGATTATTTATAAGGTCAAGGTCTGGAACAAATGTTTATGTGGAATTTAAGGATGGGTCATTTTCTAATTTCGACATCCTGTATTAATTTTTTTTTTGACCATTGACATTGATGAAATTTTCGCAGGTGTAAGCGGTGAAGTATTTATGAATGAATTAATCAATTACCTAATAAATTCTTTTGAAACATTTAAAGATAAATAAAGTAAATCACCTGGCGAATTTCAAAGCAAATTATTATTTGGTCTACAACAATTGTTTTGGCAGTTATACGATGATTGCAGGACACATGAATAATACTAACTGACTGTTAGTTTTCATAAAGTGGTGACGTAGATATTATAAACATTCTTGAAAGGATTGATGTATAATGGTTAATGGTGTTGTAAAGTTCCCTGGTGGTCATAACCGTCAGGTTGATCTACCAACTCGAGGAGGGGTTTCATTCGGTCGGCGCTTTCAGGAGTGAATCCTACACTACCTCCTTAATTGGGGGGTGTCTTTAGAAGATTTCCCCTTCCCGAGGTTAAACTGAATAAAAAAAGTTGTAAAAGTCTAATCATATTAAATGCAAAAGATAATCATTTTGTAATAATAATTCGTTGAAATCTTCTGGAAAGAGCCTGAGGTTTATGGCATATGCAGCCTACGCAATTAAGTAATGCATTTTTATAATGACTCACTTTTTATTTGATTCTTTTTACTTTTAAGAAACGCCCAAATTACAAGGTGATCGACTCTTGCTTTGAGTTCTTTGTTCTTTTTATTATAGAGAACATTTTGGTATACAGAGGTTAAATCGAAAGTCAGGCAATGGAATACACTGTTCAGAATTAGTAAGAAGTAGTAAAAGAGACTATGGTAAATTAAAGAAAGTAAAATTAAGGAGACTCATCCCTGCATACCATAAACTTCTTTTAAATACGGACTCTTCTTTCGCTCACTTCTATTGTGGGCATTATCAACGCCAGATTTTATTCCAGAAATTTCTTATAGTGCAGGTTTCGCCAAAGCAATAAATCCTCTGTTTAAACGTTTTTAAGAGACGTCATTTAATGAAGGAAATAATGGAATTGAAGCTAAAGCGAACTAGTGTTTGAGTTTTTAAAACTGGAGAGTTCTAGTCTTTTTAATATTTCAAAACAGATTGAAGGATATTTATGTGGTAGTTTTAGATTCAGCGGCATAAAAGAATAATAAATAACCTCGGGATTGTTTGGGTTTTCTGATTATTAATTAGACTTTTATTATAATGTTCACACATGTACTGTGTGCAAAAGCCGTTACATTGACAAAAGAACCGGAAGGTGATGAATCGGTAATATTAAAACTATTCTGGAGTCTGGAATCTGGATGATTATTACACACTTTAGCGCGAAAAAGTACAGTAATCGTACAGGTACAAAGAAGCCGACATCGTCATAAGATTCCTCGTGTATCTGAGTCTAATAAACTTTTATTGTTATTAAACGGTAATTCTTATTTGTCTTTCAACATTCTGGCAAAATATTCAAACATTATAGAGGCGAATGAATAAAGATTGAGAGTAGTGGAAGACCTGTCTTCAGTGGCTTCAACTCCTTCGTACTTGGTTTTACATTTTTTGGTTTTTCCTTTCTCAAACTGTTTTATTAATTTCTAAATGCTGTTTTTGTCCATTATCTTACCTCTATATATATTCTTCAACTTTTATAGATATCACAAAGATCAAAACCTTTTTAAAAATTCAACAAAAGTTGAACAGAGTAGATGCAGGTTTTGATGGAGAAACAATTCCTTTAACAATGTACTTTTGGTATGAGAAACTGTCAATTCTAAGAATTGCTGTGAACACCGTTGCTTTACTTTTTGTACAATCCTCGTATTATTTTTTTAATGATTACTATTTTTTATGTAATTAAAAGTCAAAAAAAACTTGAAAAGATAACGTTCGTCACTTGAAAATAAAAATATTAGTAACGATGCAAATAAAATCGGCAATAAATGAAATAGTATAACTTTATGTACACTTATTATCTTTAATAAAAAATTTACTTATCAAGCATTTTGTTAGTAAAATTTCTGTTTACTCATATGTTTGCTTAGACGGAGACTTTAGATGTCTGACTATTGTTTAACTGATGCTATTGTTTTAGTTACACCCTACTAATTTTTTGTCGACCTTCATTCTACATTATAATTTGCTATAACTTAACTTGTTCTCTTTGTTGATTCATCCGCTTTTTTACATGCATTCCTAAGCGAGCGTCTCATTCAAATTACGGTTTGACAAATTTTTTGCTTTTGTTTGGGTTGGTCGGCTCTATATTATCTGGTGGATGAATTTAGATTTAGAAATAGTTCGTCTACATAATTTTTGGAACACATCATTTGCAAAATATAGTATCTACAGTACAAACGGCTGAATCATATCAATATATCGATTTTTAAATAATCTTAAATAAAATGACATTGTTTAAATAATACATTGAAGTTATGACAGATGAAGTATGATGATAAACCGCTGAAGATTTAAAGTGAATTGATGTATCGGTTTGGTAATAAGGAACAGATACCTACGTGCAATGATTTAAATTTAAATGATTTAATTTATTAGGTAAATGAGTAGTTGAATTATTTTTAAAGTTTGATTGCGTTTCTGCCATCTATTAAACAATATATTCGTTAGAAATAGCGAGAACATACATAAACGGAATACATTGTAGAAAGCTAGTTTAGTTTGTAAGATGTTTACAAGATGCCGCCCATTGTGCGTTCTAGCTAACTTTTGGATAAAATAATAATAATTCATAGTTTTTGATACAGTTACAGAAAGGCTAAACTGGCAAACTAAGATCCTAATAAACGAGATGGAAATGTTTTGCTTTTGGTTTTGAGTAACCATGTAGGATAGTAGAGGTTTGGTAGTATTTTTTTCGATACATAATTGTTCTGATTTGCGAAATATTTACTTTAATAACAGAAGTCTTACTGGTGTACTAAAATAGTACTTTTTATTTTCTGTAAGATATCGTGTGTTATTTATAATTAGTACAATCAAATAGCAGAAGAATTGTGGATTCAAAACTTTTGTTTCAGATTTTTTCGAACGTAGTTAACGGTTCTTAAATGTTCTCTAATGAAATTGTTCATTTATAAACCTTTGCTCTTGAGACATGCTTAACATTCCGAGTTTGGAGTTATTTCTTGGAAACCACCCATCTACTACAGTTTGGGTTCATTGTTTTATCTAAAACAACGGTATCAAAAATTTAGTATCCACATATTAATGAGGCTTTCGTTTTAATTTCAGTTTATTTAATTTGGTGGATCTTACGATAAATAACCAATATAAATTTAATGGTAATGGTTTTCTCAGATCTATTTTATTTGAATGTTCCGGAAAATTGCGATTCAGCTGAACTTAAACTCGTTGTTAATAAGGACAATTAATTTTTTTTTTTAAATTTTTGGCAGTATTGTTTTTTATCCGTTACTCATACAGTTTTATTCGAAAAATACATTCACCGACCTTATTACTAAATTTAGATGTCTCTATTCGTATGAAAGTCAGTATTTTAATCTAATAAACTAAGGCGTGTAAAACAGTTTGAATCCACCACACCGTCTGCTAAATTGTAATCGTTTTCTTTTTTCAAACTTTCATTTTTGTTACGTTTAAACTGGTATTGTTAATTGTTGCGTATATTTTTTATGTGCCACAATTTATTTTAACTTTTAATATACATACTACTTATTTAGTTAATTCGACAATGATTCAGCAATCGATAAACTTTTAATAACAATAAAAAACAGACATATGGTAGGCACTTATTATCAATTAACAATAAAATTACGATTATTAAATTAAATAAGACAGCAACTTCGGTTCTGGTGCAATTACGTATTTCACGATGTGTCGCATTTTTGCAATGTGATAAAATTATTTAACAAGATAAATTGTTAATGCTGTAATTAAAAACTGAAGTAAAATTTTACAGGTTTACCCACAGCAAGATTATGTAACTAAAATATGAAAAATAATTAAGTATAACAGTTTCACTTAATAAACTACATCTTTAGTTTAATTTATGTATTTAGAAATTATCAACAAATATACCTAGGTGAAATGATTATGAATTGGTCTTACTTATGAGTTGGTGACATTTAGCTACTAACAATGAGTATAAAAACGGAAATTTTACGCCTTTTATCTACAAAGGAATAACTGAAGTATCATGAATACAAATTTGACTATATTATATAAAATTAGCATTATTTTGGACATGTGGTATACAGAATATCTCATGTGTATGCTTTTGTCTACAAAAAGTGTTTTTTTATAAATAATTTCGTGCTTGTTGAGACCGAAATATTCGAGATAAAGATCTTAATTGACAGACCATACCAAGTCAAGCCGATTCATTTCGTGTAAATGAAGAAGTAGAACCGTGTTTACATTTGTCTACATGAATATTGCATAATTTTAAGATTATTTGATACGATTAACTCAAGGAAAGGTCTTAATCACTATTTCTAGTAGTAATTAAAGTTAATTCCTAAATAATGACCTTTTCTTTTTGACTCGGCCCGCTTCACACAAAGAATTATTTTTGCAGTTACATTTTTTTTAACTATAACGTATATTTCCAACCGTAACAAGGAAATGTTAGAATAATGAAAGATAGTTTGGACAACAGATGATTTCTTACAATGAGACTCTTCAACTTCAAAAATATTATTAGTAAAGACGAAAAATTAAACGAATCACCTTTATCACACGCCTGCCATAAACTATATTAGACGACTATAATTGATAGGTTTCTTAACTTTTATCATCGACTTCAAAAATATAAACTACTGAAGAAATAATTTAATTTCAGTAAATAAAAATAAATTGTTTATTAAAATTATGCTAGTGAATTGTAAACAGAAAATAATCTATAGATTCAGTATTAATTTAGTGTCGTAAAAGACGAGGAAATTTACATAAAGATATGTTTGTATCTCGAGCGTTGCAAATTATATTTGATGTGTTGGTTATGTAAAATATGTGGAGCAGATTGCACACTGACAATTTTTCACAAATGTGTCTTACGGCTGAAAATAAGTGAGCAAATGATCTGAATTGGTGGTCGGCTGCCTATCCTTCAATAGGAAATGGTAAATAGTATCTCTTCATGTGAATGTACTGTAGAACCAGTGGCGCTTTGTTTAGTGAAAGTATATCCCCGAAACCCTCACCATTAGAAGTAGGTATAAAAAGATGTTTCAACAGGGGGTAGAGTATCATTCATCACTGATCACCATTCATACCATGATGAAGTCCTTCCAGGTAAGGCAATACAAAAATACAGTTATCAAGTTAGAAAATAATTAATTAAAATTAATTTTTATTTTAATCAGGTAGCAGCTCTGTTCCTTACGGTTGCCAGTTTAGCAACATGCGAGGAGAAAGCGAAAGCTGCAGCTTCCGATAAGAAGACTGATAAAAGAGGAATCATTGATTTCGGATACGGAAGTGGTGGACTTGATGGTGGATTTGAAGGAGGACATGGAGGTTTAGGTGGTGGTCTTGGAGGAGGAATCGGTGGAGGTCATGGCAGTGGAATTGGCGGAGGATTTAGCAGTGGAATCGGTGGAGGCTATGGCGGCGGAATTGGCGGTGGAATTGGAGGAGGTTATGGCGGTGGCATTGGAGGCGGTATTGGTGGCGGTATTGGAGGAGGAATCGGTGGAGGATTTGGCGGAGGAATCGGGGGTGGCGCATCTGATGGCGGTACCTCAGTCAGCACTGTCAACCAACAAGTTCCAGTAGCAGTACCTCAACCCTACGAAGTACCAGTCAATCGCCCAGTTCCAGTACCAGTACCTCAACCATACCCAGTAGATGTACCACGAGCAGTTCCCGTTCAAGTACCTGTACCACAGCGCATTGAAGTACCAAGAGCAGTTCCTGTTCAGGTTAACAGACCCGTCCCAGTACCAGTACCTCAGGCTGTACCAGTACCAGTTGCTCAACCAGTTCCCGTTTCTGTACCACAACCCTACCCAGTAACTATACCACAACCCGTCCCTGTTAGAGTACCACAAACTGTTGTTGTTCCCGTTGCTCAACCAGTGGTTGTTGGAGGAGGTGGTGGTGGTGCTGGAGGTATCGGAGGTGGATTCGGAGGTGGCGCTGCTGGAGGACTTGGAGGAGGTATTGGAGGTGGTTTAGGTTCAGGATTAGGAGGTGGATTCGGAGGTGGTCACGGTTCAGGATTAGGAGGTGGATTTGGAGGTAGTCACGGTTCAGGATTAGGAGGTGGATTTGGAGGTGGTCACGGTTCCGGATTAGGAGGTGGATTTGGAGGTGGTCACGGTTCAGGATTAGGAGGTGGATTTGGAAGTGGTCACGGTAGCTTTGGAGGAAGCAGCAGTTACGGAGGCAGTTATGGAGGTGGTTATGGAGGCAGCTCACTTAGTGGATTCAAATCTGGAGGAATTGGTGGAGGCAGCAGCAGCTACAGCAGCATCTCCCTAGGTAGTTCCGGTTATAAACACTAAGTGTTTAATTTAAACATTAAGTAATGTTAATTTTATGTGATTCCATTTAATCAAATGCACTCAAGTATTACCAAAACATTTTTTTGAATAAATATTTTTCTATAACAAAACATTGCCTTTTTAATTGCCTTAGTTAATTGAATATTCATTTACTTAATGGAATTTATATTTATATATATACTTAGCAACCGAACTATTTTCCAAAACATTTTCAACGCCAATAATTATTTATTATCTAATTGTTACAATATGATAAAGGTCATAGATTAAATCATTTTTCTTTTCACATAAAAGCTGACAACGAAAGCTCACGAAATTTAGGTGGTCTCCTTTATTTAAATAGCCATTAATTATCATTACAATTCTGGTGTAGTTATCGTAACATAATATCTAAAGGTTATGGAAAATCATAGTGCAAAAAATAAACGAGTATCACTTAAGGATTGCTATAAATAAATTGGTTGCTGTTAAATTTATCATTTTTGGAGGAATGTTTCCGCAATTAAATTATGCAACTGACATTTTCCTGCTTCACTTACCATCTGTAATACTCTATTAACTGGAAAATATAATATGTGTAAGAATCTTGTATATATTAATGTGTTATTATACTGAAAATTTAGCCTTGTATGTAAAAGTGAATGTAGAACAACCGATCCGTTTAATTAGTTACAAAAAATCATTTCTGTCGCAGGCAGATTATAACATAAGTAAAAATTATTGACATTAATTTTCTTGTTGTATAATGTGTTTTTTATGTATTCCATCTTTGTCGATGTTCTTTAAGAAGTATTTCAGGTCTCGCAAAAAAGACAAAAGGTCGATAAATCTGACTGAAATGGACGACCCAATAACAAAAAATCGTTAAAATAATGATTTGACGTAAATAAAATTTTTGGATTTTAGATTATAATAGTTTTTAGCCGATTTTGTTTCTAAAACGCACTTCTATAAAATCTCGCCAAAATGTTTAACTCATAGTTATTCACTCTTTAATTTGATTTATTGATATGCAAATACATAATTAAAAAAAAAATAAAGACATATATCTTTATGTATGTTGGTTTAAAACCGTATCATTATGGATAATTCATTATTGCGGACAATGATTGCACAATTCTTAATTGTAGTTACTATTTTGTGCTCTCTGGACATAAACCAAATCTTAAAATCAACAAGTTTGAATATGGTGTAACGACTAATGTAAATATGGCGGACGGTAACTTTGTTTGCTTGGGATTTTACGCTTTGTACTTCTATGTAAAATTGCCACCAAATTGTTTTTTTTAATTATATGCCTTGTATTATACAGTTGTTATTTTCGATATGATCGCATAAATCTACTTAATTAATTTTAAGGAAGAAAAGATTTGCAATCAACATTCACAATCGCGCAGGATACAGTTCGAATATCAAACAAAAAAATTGTCGGTGAAAAATGTTTCTCATTACTATTATATTTTTGCTTCTAACAAATACTTTTATTTAAAAAAAAAGAAAGACGATCAATTTCGTGAATAGAAATTGTTAGACGAAACTTCTTAGAAATTTCCATTTAATTAAAATTGTTCCAAAACCATTTTATTTCCTTATTATAGTGGCTGGTGAAGTTTATAAATTGCTAGGCACTTTTGATGACTTCTTTTCACCTTTTACTTACTCAGTTCTATTAGCATTAGAGGCGCATATACATGTTTTATGTATTAAAGTGTTTCAGACTGACTAATGATCTACTTTTGAAAAGTTCTATTCGGTGCCGAGTCATTCGAGGACATGAAAAGATTTATTTTATTAACATAGCAATTAAAAATGTTAACATCAAACACTTTAAATGCACTACCGAGAATTACAAAAAAAAATTACATGTTTATTCATTACATATTATACTTAGGTAGATAGAGTACAGAATTTATTCATTGTCGAAGCAAATAAAATTTTGTGGTGTTAATTTTTTAGTATCTAATTAATTTTATTAATGACTAATTTTATTGAAACGCTCTTAGGAGGTAATGTACGACATTGAAAGTCCCGCAAATGTAAAGATCTGATATTTACGATTATGTGGTCGATAAATTATTATTGGCTTCCCTATAACTTACGAACTACCCTATGTACCTTTCAGAGAATGGAAAACATTGCAGGTAAATCTAATTTCACTTGGTTTTTACTATGGAATGCTATATGCTCATTTCGTTTTGCACAATTAGTTACGCTCATTAAATTTTACACACGGGTTTACATAATCAGTAAGTATCTCGCCCCCGTTGATAAGATAAATTAAAGTGTCTGGATTACGAGTGTGAAAATATATAAGCTTCTATACAAGTTTATCTCCAGGTCCGGACTAAATCTAAACAAAAATGAATGTAAACAAATAGAAAACAAGGTTTATTTGTTATTTTACATTTTTGAGACATTTTTAAACTTCTCTGATTGATTAGATATAAAAGACAAAACAATGACTTCATCTGTAAATTGTAATAAACATATTTTGTGAAATTTACAATTCCTTAATTGTATTGAATTAGCGGATACTTCATAGAAGTCTAACATATTGAAATAAATACACAGCTGATAACTTCCACAATTTATTAAATAAACTTGACACGTGTTTCGCCAACACTGTGACTTCTTCAGAAGTACCTAAGAGTAGATGTCTATAAACAGGGTGGTGTTTATATCTACTTAGTCATTAAGTAATATATATTATATTTTTATATTTGTTAATTTCTTTAGATTCTAATGGTGTAAAGAAATTAACAAAAATACAGACATATTACTCAATGACCAAGTAGAAATAAACCTCTCACCACTATTAAATCTTTTCCCTCATTCTAATGAAGATGCACCACCCTATTTATAAATATCTACTCTTAGGTAGTTTTAAGTAGATATTGTACTTCTGAAGAAGCTACAGTGTTGGCGAAACACGTGTTAAGTTTATTTAATAAATTGTGGAAGTTATCAACTGTGTATTTATTTCAATTTACAATTTCTTTTGCAAGATACTAAAACTAGCTTAAATTAGGTGTTTTATGTAATGATTAAAATTTGGGTAGTACATTGATAATATTCATTTTTAATTAATACATGTTACATAAACATGTTCTGTTGTTATTGGTATGACAAGGATGGGTATCTACAGGTAGCCTTTTTTTGTAATAAGTATGATATTTTGTATTTCTATTTTAAAATTTATATTACAAAATTATAGCCTATTTACTGATATTACGTATTAATTTTCCTTGCAAAAGTTAGCTTTCAGTTGCTTTCACGAATTGTACATTATTGATAAACTTTTAAGTGGGTTTCAAATTGATATAAATTGAATTTAATACATTCAAATATAAAAGTTTCCAGTTTCAATACGCCTACCTAACATAGCTTGTTAAATTTGTATGAAGGCACCAAATTCTATCATAGCAATACGGTTCTTATAAAAGATTTTTTAAGAGATTTCCTTAAACTGACTAGAATATATATTTAAAATATGTAGCTTAAGGCTGGTCGCACACTTTATGAAGTTCTGATTAGAAGAACTCTGTATGGCGTCGGAAGCTACGCTGGCATTCTAAACACACTATAAGGAACTCACTTCCGTTTTTTATACAAAAAGTATGTACGATGCCCTTACCGGTGCACTAATCAGAAAAATTCTGTTGTGTGACGAACGTACATCCGGCGTGCTTCAGGCTCCAGAAGCTCAGTCCCGCGTGATTCTCATAATATGCGGTGTCATACAAAATGTGTGTGCGAAGTGCTTTCCGGTGCCAGACAGAATTTTTCTGATAAAACATTGTAACAGTTTGTAGACCGCTAAACACAATAGATACGAACGCGTCCGTCTTCCAGTGTTCCGTTCAGTGAAAATATGCTGTTCGGTAAACGAGATATTAGCATGCTTAAGAATTTTTGACAGTGAGTTGCAGGTATAATACAAAAAGTATGGATTGGGTTCTTTCCGCCGTTCTGATCCTTAAAATTCTGCTTAGCGACAAACGTATACAGAATGCTTCCGATCATAATGTTTGATAGTGTGCGGCCGACTTAAAACGGAACAACCTACAGAAAGCTGATGTATATTGCAAAACAAGTTCCTTAACATTTAAAAAAGCAAGTCAGGATCTGTTAGTTGCGATTTCAACGAATTACACTTCGTTTCGCACAACTTCATACATCTAAAGGCTACGCCCATTAATAAAGATTCGATTGCAAAGTTCGCTGAAACGCTGAAAGTAATTGTTGCATTTTGGTTACCGCCTGTCTACCAGTGCTTCCGTTCCATTTCGAGCAATCAGTCTAAATGAAACATTTAGAGCGTGAAAGACGAAATGATTTTTAATCCTTTATTTTATGACGTTTCCTGGATTGGGAAATTTGGCATTAGACTGCAAATAGTGTAAATAATTAATAACATAGTTACATTAACCTACGTACTCTTTTAGGCGCATTATTTTCAAACCATAAAAAAATCTTTCACTTCTAACACGTATTGCTTGACACATATACGCAGATACGTATTCAACATGTACCGAATCTTTTTTCTTTTTACTGGAGGCATAGAAAAATCCTTCGTTTTCGTTAATTATGAAAGCATATTTAGATATAATTAGCCTTATATAAGACAAGAAACCTTAGAATAAATATGATAAGAATCACTTCCATGCTAAAATAATCAGTATAAATAGCAAAACCTCTGAAACGGTTTCCAAATCAGAAAACGCCAGTTTATATGATGCAATATGTTTCGAAAGAGTTTTCAAATTACCTTACGTATTTATTTATTTGAATGCTTATTTATATTTTACAAAATTTGTTGCTGTTATTGATAATTAATACAGTGGTTGAACAAAAGGGAAATAGCAATAATGAATAATGATAAAAAAATCAAAAGGGTAAACTTATTGAATTTTTATTTGTGTTTATTTATATTTATACAGACAAGTTATTAGTGGAATTCACTACTGTAACTCTTATAGTAGTACGCAAGGTACCTGTACAAAGGTCTGTACATAATAACAGCAACTTATAACTAAGTAGTACCTATGACCCTAAGAACTAATATACTCTAGTAAACATAAAACAAATGTGAAGTACTTAAATGTAAACAATAAAAATAAAGTTTCACATTGTGCAATAATATGCATATGAAAGTAGGTATTGTAGCAAAATATTGTAACGAATTTTCTAGATCAACTTATTTATTTAAACAATTATTTATTTTACACTTACACACTACTTAAAACACTTAAACACTAATGCAACAACTTATTTATATGACAAGGTAAATGTCTTATTTATATCACTCAGTATATCGTATTTATATTACCACTTATTTATATCACTCGGTATATCGTATTTATATTACCATTCTACTATCAACTATAAACCGTGACGGTGTACTAAACTAAACTAAAACTGTAACTGTAACTGTTCTTAACCGTCGACAACATAATATTTATAGAGGTATCGAAGGTTCTGGAGTAATCAGGAATGATCTTCTAGTATTTTCTCGAACTCCTATTATGTTGTTGTTTACTCATTTCTATCAAAGCGCCGACCGACGGCCGTATTCGAGGAACCCGTCTTATCTGTTTCCGGAACTCTCCGCCGCTCTTGTACAAACACATACAGGCTCGTTACAATATTGTTTCTAAGACTTAACATATTGTTCGGTGCACTTTTTATGAAACATTCTTCTAAAGGAGTATGAAATTAAATTAAACACTGGGAGGTTTCACTTTTTAAATACTTTCTTTCTCAACAATGTTGTTTTGGCCAATCGGTCATTCTCAAGAAAGAGTACAAACCAGAAAGAACTCTGTTTCCACAACTTCCCGCTCATCCTCCATAAATTGTGACCTACCCCACCATTTACCTTTAAAGAATTATAATTTAAAGTTAGATATTTTAAAATTTAGTAATCTTTGTACTCTCTCTTGAGAATGGTCGATTGGCCGAAACAATATTGTTGAGAAATAAAGTCTTTAAAAAATGAAACCCTCCAGTGTTTAACTTAATTTCATTCTCCTTCTTCGCTTGTTTATGAAATTGAAAAGTCGGTTAAATAACAAATTTATAGACATAGCATTTGTGAATAAGACCCTTAAGACTTGAATTGCCCAGAGGTTTCCAAAGGATCAATTAAAATTTCAGAAAACAATTTGCTTTTTCAATTAATTTCCGGATGTATCTTTATAATAATAGTAATTCTATATGCTATTAATGGTTTAGCATACAATAGCTATAATTCTATTGCCCGGTTAATTCTTGAACGTATTTTGCCTTTCACTTTCCAAATCTTTTAATTCTTTTTTTTTGTATACCTACAATCTTTTGGATTGTTTAAGACCGTGTATAGTCAAATCTAGTTTCCTTATTATACTCAAATTGATCTGAAAGGGACCGAACGAAATACTGAAATTACTAAGTTTTACAGAAGCAATAACAATTACATGTTTCTGCGGTTACTGCCCAGGTAATTTATAATCCAAGAAAATACGCACAAAATTACTGTAATCAAGTTGAAGGTACACGCTATTCATTAATTTAGAATTTTTGTATGTATTTTAAAGACTGGTTCAGTGACAACAATGTAGAATTATATACCTTTTGTAGTTTACTGTTACGTCAATAGGAAACCATTATGATACGTATTTTTCACATTCCTCCGTACGGGTATCTAAAGTAATCGTGCCTCAATTATGACTGCTATGGAGTGTATATCCATTTGGATTAATATCAATAGCATTCGATTCCCTTTGTATTATTATTTTAATGAATATTAAGTACGTATCGGATTTGGTCAAACATTTACAATCTTATGGTACTGTAAACAAAACAGTTTTCAGTAAGACGCAATAAATATTTTTGGTCTTGGTTTTCATCCAACTTCAAATAA
Source organism: Agrilus biguttatus (assembly GCA_963921985.1). Lineage (NCBI taxonomy): Eukaryota > Metazoa > Arthropoda > Insecta > Coleoptera > Buprestidae > Agrilus > Agrilus biguttatus. Next base: position 13,102,727 of record OY998119.1, on the reverse strand, counting down.
CAGTAGGAGATTCTCAATTTTTTATTTTGAATCTCGGTTACCTCTATTTATATGTATAGTTCTGTTAAGTTTCATTTAATGCAATTAAATTTATACCCTAAATGAGCCAAATTAATTAATAAGCAGGTATACTTCTTTCATTTCAATTGTTTTGGCTTTTATTGGAGATTTATGAAGCTGTTTTATTTTTTTCATATATACATCCTTCAATTTATATAAGAATAAATAAATTTACGGCACATGTTTAATAAAGAACCCTATTAACTCTTATAATTAACAAGAACTGATCTTACTTGGTTAATAACAATTAATTGGATTTTTTTTTATTTTGCAGGATCACTGGAAGTTGCTTGCAGAAACAACGAAAGATAAGTTTAGCTTAAATACTTGCCTTTAATTACATATTTTTATTTTAAACTGCAAGAAATTGGAGCAGATTCCACTTTTCAAAACCAAAAGGGAACTGCTTATTGTACAAACTCGGGTGGAACTGTAGTTACGTTAAAAGTTATAATGAATTAAACGCCTTGTATTACAAAAATATATCTGTACGAAATTTTCAGAACTTTTTAATTATTTTAGAACCAACAATTTAGTCGAAAATGTAATCGTCTTTATTGGTAAATTAGTTGATTCACTATTTGGCAAAATTAACAAAGTGGTTTATGTACTAATGCGACATACCCTTTTAGAGTAGTGTTATTGTTGTGTCAAGAAAGGAAAAAAAAACAACCAGTATGTCTTAAAAGTTTTTCTCAGAAAATACTTATAAAATGTTTTTGAAAGTAAATTAATTAATTGAAAAACTTTTAGGGCATACCGGTCACTATCGTTTTCATTTTCATTCAGCTGGGGAGCGGGAGAACGACGGATGCTGCGGCTACCTGACTCGCCCCAGTTCAGCTTTCCCTTGGCCATTCTCTATAATGGTACCTAACCTGACATGGTGTATAAAAATTTACCGGCTAGCTGGCTACATTTTTTTACATCCCTAGGGCTTAGGGTCTCAGACTTCTTTCGACTGTGGGGCGGTTTCAAAGTGGAAGAATCTCCCGTTCCGTCCCATATCATCACGCAAAATGTGGAGTTGATAGGATCAGATAGAAGGGGGGGCGCTTCCCGCCAGGCCCTCGCGGTCACTTTATTCACGGTAAACGGATTGGGCCACGTTCGTTACACTAATCATTATTTGAGTAGTAGTTGGTAGGTATTAATATATAATATTAATCATATTGAATTATTACAGTAATGATTAGTGAAACAACAATGTGAAGCTGTCCGTTTATCGCTATTCTTGCGGGCCTACTAAAGGGAACATCAGTTGATGGTGGAGGACAGATGACGGTTACGCTTCTTGACACCACAGCAGGTACATCTTCAACTTCCTTCGATTGTTACATAAAGAGGTGGGTTGGAAACATCGACATTACCGTATGGGACTCTCTTGCCTTGGCGATCAAAAAACTTTATCTTTTTCTTCCATTCTTTTTTGACACAAACATTTTTTTAATTTATTATCACAGATCTATATTTTTGACGTCGTATTTTCCGACTTACTTGGTTGTTCTGATTATTTTAAATAATACTTCAAAAATAGTAAGCAGTACAACGTATTATTAGGGGGTGATGGTTTTGTTCAGCGTTAACATTCCATCTAAGCAGTTTCTACACTGAGATACAAAAGCCCAAAATCAAAGCGATCCTTTTCAGGCATCGTGGGAGCAATAGTATGGCGATTGTAATAGGCAGAGTTTGTAACTCTGCGGACTTGCAGTAGTCATACTAGTCATTGATTTCGGTCAACTGACGATTTTTTGGGGGCTGCTACTTTAGGTTTCCCGACCTATAATCGTAGTCTCACCTTGATCAGCAATGGTCAAGGGAATTATAATTTAAATTAGTACCAATTTCCCACTCTTTGTCGCTGACTTTATGTGAGCTTTGACTATCCTTCCCCAAAGCTTTGATTTTAGGTTTCTAAAACCTAAAATTAGAGCGATTTTTTTTTCAGGCATCGTGGGACCAATAGTATGACGTTTGTAATAGACAGAGTTTGTAACTCTGCCGACTTGCAGTAGTCATATTAGTCATTGATTTCGGTCAACTGATGATTTTTTGGGGGCTGCTACTTTAGGTTTCACGACCTATAACCGTAGTCCCGCCTTGACCAGCAATGGGCAAGGGAATTATAATTTAAATTAGTACCAACTTCCCACCTTTTGTCGCTGACTTTATGTGAGCTTTGACGATTCTTCCCCAAAGCTTTGATTTTAGGTTTTTAAAACTTAAAATCAAAGCGATTTTTTTTCAGGCATCGTGGGACCAATAGTATGACGTTTGTAATAGGCAGAGTCTGTAACTCTGCCGATTTGCAGTAGTCATACTAGTCATTGATTTCGGTCAATTGACAATTTTTTGGGGGCTGCTACTTTAGGTTTCACGACCTATAACCGTAGTCCCGCCTTGATCAGCAATGGTCAAGGGAATTTTAATTTAAATTAGTACCAACTTCCCACTCTTTTCGCTGACTTTATGTGAGCTTTGAATATTCTTCCCCAAAGCTTTGATTTTGGGTTATAGAAATCTCAGTTGGAATAGCATATAATTTTATTCCAATCATTGTCAAATTGTAACTATTTAACGAATCATTTGTCGACTTATTTATCTGCTTCAATAATAAGTTCTACCTTAAGTACCATGTTAAACGATTTGTTTAGTTTTTTGTTTAGTAATCGTTAGAAGTCAACCAAAGTTTTCTGGATACCTTCTGCATGTTTTTCAAAGAACATGAGTATGCGATTACAGATGCTATTTGCTATCACTTCTGGTTCATCAAACAGATTATGTAAGTAATGAAATATTTCAAATATGCGAACAGCATCTTTGGGATTTAAGGTTTAAAAATGCGCGAAGATCCAGTTGTTTGACATTCTGAGTCGACTCAGTGCTCACTGGCAGACGATTGGCACACTATATTCGATTTAATACATACCTGTTCCTCTTGATATCCAGTACAATCTGTTCTCTCCGGCAGTTTTACCCTTGACCTCGTCCATCTAATAAACGCGCGAAATCGTGTTCAACAAAGTTTGAACTTTAACGAGTTACTGAAACTAATGACAAATAATAATTTCGCCGTATAATAACTACTTCGAAAGTGGAATAGTTACTTTTAATACTTATTCTGTATAATTAAAAAGTTAAGAAAATTTTCATTCCCTAATTATGAGAAACTTCGTAATAACAAATAACGAAACTTTTTCTAAAATTTTTGCAAACAGTAAACAAGTTGAAAATCAAGAATTGTTGATGTCTGAGAGTGCATATAATACATCGGCGTTTGTTTTGCTCTTAATAGGATTTTTTGGATTTTCTTTAAATCTAACTGTAATCCTTTTAATGTTTAGAGATAAGCACGTAAGTGTTCACATTTCCTTGTTAATTTATGTGTGTAATTACGTTAAAAAATACATATTTTGTCTTACAAAAAAGTCAAACACAAAGGAAACGTGAGGGAAAAAGCAGTTCGTATTTTTGAATAATTATTTCCTTTGTAAATTAATTTGCATCTGCACTATGTACGCCGATCTTGGAATTGTACTTACAATAGCTCCTTTCCATTTCAGAAGCTTTTCAAAGTAGTTCTATTAGTTAATTCCCTTAATTAGGAAACTTTTGGATTAGTAGAAAGCTTTTCTATTACAAGCTCAAGTTTGCATTGTTTATCAGTTCCAAGTCGATATCTTTGTCCCGGGTTTAAACAACCAATTTTAATTAATAGAGTGATTTTTTGATCGTTTTTAAGGCAGAATTCCAGAATTATTTTATACAGATTTTTTTCTGACGTTTCGGCATTCTGGTTTTTTCAGACCTTATCAATATACGAAACGTTATATTTTTGTGCTTTTGACCCCATATGATTAATGTAAAACAAACATATTGTTAGTTGTTAAAATTGGAATTATGATATAATATAAAAAAAAACACAATAAAGATTGCCTTTTGTAATTCGGCTTTGCACCACTGTGTTTCGTTGTATTCGTTAGAATGTAATGCTTGCGGTTCCTGACTGGTGAAAAATTTAATTTTCATAAAAATTTCAACATTAATTTGATAAATTCCGTATATACTTAGTATAATTAAAAACTTCTTCTAATATAAACGCGAAGCTTTCATTCTGGTAAAATAATATTTACTTCGAAGTAAAACAGGATTCTTTCATTAATGGAGCTTACAAATAAAGGAAGATAATTCGCTCGGAAAGTTGGATTAATTAATGAATGTTCTTATATATTTTATTCACATAGCTCATAATAAAGGTACGGTTTATACTTATTTTTGTTGTACTATTGTTGATTTATTTTTTGAACATATTAGTCCTAATATAAATTAAAATAGTACCTTGAGCGTGTTGTACCTTTAAAAATTCAGAAACTCGATAAACCGTAATAAATCGTCAAAGAATATTTGAAGAATTACTTAAATCAAGATGCATATGCGAGATTTTTGAATATGTTTTTGTAATCATATAAATAATTTCCACTTTTTGTTAATAATTAATTTTATTTAATACCTACCTGTTCAGAACAATTCGTACATAATATGCAATTATCCATTTTGGACTTTTTGCAGCCGTCATGCATTTCATTGTTTCCATAATTCAATTCAATTTTATCTGCCTATTTTGCATTACAGCCTTGTAATTTCATGGATGGTAGTACATATATATTATATTACAGGCGTGAAACAATAATTTCCATTTTATGGTTAATTATAATATATATCCACTTGCATTAGGTAATTAAACACTTACGTACACGGGTATTTGATATACATTTTTGAAACTGTTTTTAATAAAATGTTGTGATCATTAAATATTATTTTGAAACAGACGAAATTTATATTACCCATGAAATTTCATTCGTTACATATGTACCTACATATTCTACTTTTAAATTAATACCAATTAAGATATTGACTGAACTTTTTCTTTATAAAAAAATAATACACAATAGTTTTTTGTACAGTTCGAAAGTTCAGTGCTTTTATTTAATTAAATTAGTTTATTACGTTACATATAACTTTAAAATTAACTTTTTTGTATTCAAAGAAAGGAGAAAAAATGGTTTTTTGTTTGGGTCTAAGATCATTGTGAAAAGCTACAAACAGACAGCGCATTTATTTTTATGCGTTATTGTTAAATTTATTATATGGATTATTTGTCAGTTATTATAATTTTATTAGTCATATAAAATAGGTTTTCATTAAACGATCATTATTATAATCATAATTTTCACTTTTAATTAAAAGTGCCCTCCTTTCTATTAAATTAATCAATTTGTTACTTATTCTAAAATTAAAGATTGGCTTTAAACGTTAAATGTATATATTTTTTCGTTCCATGGTGCAGTTTAGTATTTTCATTACAATCAGATTAAGTAATTGAGCAAGCGATAAACCTGGATGCTCCTTAACGACGTTTCGTTTTTTCCCTCTTGCATAAACAACTTTTGACACAATTACTATTCTGTGAAATGCTTACTAATAATTTTTGATTAAGCTGTTTTTCTGTTATTGACTCAAAATTAAATAATATTTTAATTATTGCAGTTATGGACTCCCTTGAATGTAATTTTGTTCAACCTGGTGTTCGGAGACTTTTTGGTATCTGTTTTAGGAAACCCATGGACTTTTATTTCTGCTTTATATCGTAGATGGATCTTTGGTGCATTAATGTGTCAAATTTATGGGTTTTTTATGGCATGGCTTGGTAAGAGACCTATATGATTGTAATATATCATGTTTCACTTCACTTTATAATGATGTGCTAATATATATGGTACTAGCATAAGTAGATTTGTAAAGCAGATCTCCTCCAAATATACAATATTCAGCAATAAATTGACCATTTAAATATCTAATTAAACTATGAAAAAACAACTGACGCGCCTACTTTCGAAATTCAGGATGTGGTAGTTTAATCGAAATTGTTAATTAAAAATCGTGAATTTTTGGTGTTGAGCGTTAGATGTCAACATGGGGTTATAGCGGTCATAGATAGGTTGTGGAAGTAGTTATGGTTAAAGCCCGCCGTTGGAATCTTGGCATAACTAAAATGTAAAAATGCTATGCACCATCGATTATAGCGCCCATCCGTCCATATTTGAACGGGTTCGACTAGTTGATTTAATAAATTGCTCCGAACTAAATTTAAATGTATTTCGTGGTAGTTGTTCAATTCTATTTACATGCGTTATTAAAATTAAAATTATAATAAGAAAAAAGTGAAATAAAACAAATTATTTAACAATTTTGCTTAACTACTCTTTATAGCGGTATCTCATTAGTTCAATTATTTACACAACATTTCCAATATGATCGTAAAGTAAAGGTTGGAACATCACATCTTATGACAAAGGAGAGTTCTACTGTTGCTCTTTCATTTTGTTGAAAAGAAAGTTGATATTATATAAAGTTCGTAACTAGATGTAGCATAAAGAAAATATTTCTAAGAAAAAGTAATGTGCTTTACACATACATACCAAACTATCAGCAATTTTATTTCCAGTTCTTTACAATAAACTCATACGCTTTGTATATGCGAATTTTTATGAAAATTTATTTGTCGAAACAGGAAAGATTTGTAGAAATAAAATACTTTCAACATTGAGCTATATACTAAATATATGCCATTTAAAAGCAAAAAACTATTGATTCAACAAGAGGTTTACTTGTGTTAACAGAATATTAGCCAGTTCTTCAAATAAGGCATTCAGAAAATAAGCAAAAAAGGCTCAAAAACCGTTAACCATTTTTAAGATTCGACAAAACATTCTTATAGATATTTTTGCAAATCTCTGCCAAATGGATAGCGATAAAAAAATATCTCGTTTCCGACATAAATGACCCATATTGTTTTGTCATTTTTGCTTTTTACCACCTCAAATTAGTCTAAGAACGACTCTTCAACAAAATAATGGAGCAGAAATTATTTTGCAATGTTTTGAAATTTTCGACGTATCAAAAAATTAAAAAAAAAAAACTTTTCGTTCCCGCTGAAAAGTTGTATCTAGACTAATTTTGGGTCTTAGAATTCAAAAAATGTAGGTCAGTTTCCTAGGCAAATTTGTTAAATGATACCAAAACTATTTGGCACAGGTTCGTTTAACTGTTCAATGACTCAAATAATAATTAATTATCGGTTATTTTAATTATAAAATAAAATTTTTAATAGAATAGGAGCAACATTAAATGAATTATAATTTAAAAATTCAAATTGTAATTTTAAAGCATATATGTTATTGGATTAACAAATAATAAAATAAAAAAATTTTAATGCCGCTGAAATCGTTTGTCTAACATACCAAAATTTCCATTTTATCGGTATAGGCAAATAGCTAAATTAGGCTTTAGACAAATGAGTAACAAAATTTTATGATTAACATATTCAGGCGTTTTGTTATAGGCCTAAGCATTTTGCATTAACGGGGATGGCTGCTTACACTTATTGCAATATGATTGCATCCTCAATAATTATTTTGCTATAATAAAATGAATTCGTATTCATTCCTCCGCCCTTACCTAAGAACCTAATTTCAAATTAGGATTACAATGCATACAAATAAATAAATAAATTCTACATAAATTATTAGTTAACACTAAATCTAAGGTTGATTGCATGGATAAAAGCGGGGTATACCAAATTGCGTGTAACATGTGTGATGCAATATATATATATATATATAGGTCAGACAGGGAGAGATATCAGAACAAGAGTAAAAGAACACATGTATACTATAGAGAGAAATAAAAAATCTACAGGTATATCCGAACATTGTTTAAAGAGTAAACACATCATCTCATATAATTCGGTTAAACTACTACACCATATTCCAAAAAGTAAAATATTAAACCTTTTTGAAACATTAGAAATTAAAAAATGTCAAAAGAACAAAGTTACTCTAGTAAATAACCAAATAGAATCAAACAGCAACAATTCACCCCTACTACTGTTCGAATTCCCTCATTTATAAACCCAGTATAAATAGTTAAGCGAGAAATGTAAAAATCAGTACAAACATCTGTATGCTTCGATAATGGCCTAATAGCCGAAACGTACGTCAGGAAAGTTGTTTTTGTACTCACTTCACCAATTGATTGTAAAAATGTTTCATAGTGGATGCACCACAAACAGCATTAGTTACATGTATATTATTTGACAAATCGTCTGAATATGTCAGTCATAATATAAAATTTCGCTACTGGTTGTTTTGCTATCATCCAATTAATTTTGTAAAAGCTTAGACGTTTCATAAAATGCCTAATTTTGCTATAAGTGTACGAAACACAAAAGGACAGCTTACGTAATAGTTATTTTAAACATAACCATGGTGCGACTGAGGACAAAGGGCTGTTACTGTTATTGTTTCTTTGCGCTGATGATTGTTATTCAATTTAAATACATTATTCTGAGAAGATTATGATAATTAAGTTAGAAATCCGCCTGGAGGTTTTCTGGTTTCGTTCTTCAGGTTTCGGCGTTGTTACATTTATGCTACTCGCTTTCTCTCAACTCCTTTATCGTCCTTCGTTTGGTAGCCCTTCGGCTATGGAACAAATTTAATTAAAGCATATTATTTAACATAATTTTAATTTCCTTTTCCACGTTTCTTTGCTACTCTATTATAGACAGTAATCTTTTTATATAACATAATTGAATACAATGTACAAATAGCGTCGATTGACTGCAGGTATCACGTCCATTTTAACTCTAACAATATTGGCATTCGAAAGATATATGATGATAACTGGACCATTTCGAAAAAAACCGCTCGAAATTAGCACTGCTGTGACGATGATAGGAATAGCATGGATTTTATCATTCGTAATGACGATTCCTCCTATACTTGGATGGAGTGAATACGTAAATGAAGCTGCTAATATTAGGTATACATTTTTTTAATTCTTTTCATGTTAATTAGAACGGAACTTAATAACGAAGTGAATAGTACAGGCCTTTTTAATATTGTTATGGTAAAGTTTTATTATTTAACTTAATTAATGATACAAAATTTGTAATTAGAAGCATGCAGTTACTTTTACGTTATCCGTGAATTTGAAATATCTCTCTAGTTTACAATGTGTATGCAAATTTTTAAATTCTTATAAGAACTAACTTTATCAATAGAAAGGAAACAGTACACATTAATATAAATTGTGAAATAAACCATAAAAAATCTCAAGAATAAATAAACAATTGTGGTGTAGGATAAAGTTTTGTAAAAGTTTTACTGGTGTTTTATTTAATTAATTCACTTTATAACGAACTTTCACGAAGTTCAAGCCAATCTAATATTCACTTTATGTATACCGTAGTTAAAAATAGTTTACTAGATGAAGTGATATTTAATATAAATAGAAATTATATAATTACAATTATGATAATAAAATAATTTTGTTAGGTAATTATCATTCGGAAGTTTTAGTTAAATAGTTCTTCATTCTTTCTAAAAGTGAATCAGTACCTTGTACATATATAATATCCTAGCATTAGAAACATAAGGAACATAACATAGAAATTGTTTGTAATTACTTTTCAAAGGAAGTAATGAACCATGTTAACATTTCCTGAAGGATGAGGTTTTGTAAATTTTGTTGTTAGATATGATTAGAAAGTATTTTTATGAACAAACTTTCTTTCTGCTGGCAGAAGCTTTATATAATGCTATAATATATCCATAAAATTTTATTTTCATGAGAACTGTAATATTTTCCTTCAAGTTTTGTTAACAAAATGTGATATAGATGGGTAAAAGTTGTGCTATAAATAAAACATTTTATTTTATTTGGAATTAAAAAATTTGTTAATCACAGAGGAAGTTCAAAAGTAAATGTTATTGTATGAAATATGCTCACTTATTTCAAATATTATATCACTTGTTATTTACACAGTTGGTGCAACAGTTTTGCGTAACTCTACAAACGAATAAATCGTTTAGTGGAATATAGAAATAGAATTTAAAGTTCTAAGAAATGAATTTAATTGATAATATACATACATATATAAAATTTGAAAGTAGTAATCGGGATCAAAACTTCTTGTAGTAATCGGGATCAAAACTTCTTGTAAACTGTAATATACGTCAACATTTGATACATAAATTAAACTTCACCAGTCTCTTGAAGAGGATAAAAATCTAAACGTGAATGCACTTATACTTCTATGCCCTTTCTTGATATAAATTAATGATAGCATTTTTTTTCCAGTTGCTCAGTGAATTGGGGAGAAAGATCTCTAGGAACAACATCTTACATTCTCTTTCTTTTTTTATTTGGACTTGCAGTACCGGTTACTATTATTATTTACAGTTACTTAAAGATATTGGTAACAGTAAGGAAGGTAATTCCCATCAAATAATAAAAAATTGAAATTGTGTTTTTCTCTTTAAAAGATTGTAATCATCAAAATAGTATTAATAAATTATAACACATTGCATAATTAATGCGTGATGCATGAAAAAAATCGTAAAAAGTCCCCTTTTTGGTGCTCTAATAAGTAACTGTGAAAACAAAAAACTAAAATTTCAGAAAGCAAGACATACAGGCAAAGTTAGTAGAGCAGAATGTAGAGTATCAACGATGGCTCTGCTAATGATTTTGGCTTTTCTGTTTGCTTGGAGTCCGTATGCAGCTTTAGCTCTTATTATTCAATTCGGAAATGCTACCGAGATAAGTCCCTCTGTAGCCGTAATACCTTCTCTCGTAGCTAAAAGTAGTATTTGCTATAATCCCATCATTTATATCGGTTTAAATACTCAGGTAGGTCTTATTGTAACATAAATGATAAACAATTAAATTATTAATTTTTCTATTTATCATTGCTTCCTTTTACTTGCACCTTATTGAGTAGGAAACTGATTAAAAGAATTACAAATCGATTCCACGAATCTATTTCAAGAAACATTACGAGTGTTTTGCGTCTTCATACAGGACAGTTTTTGTTTTAGTTTCGTCATTCAATTTACAAAATGTTTGGTCTTTCAAAAGTAAATAATAGCTTATTAAGAAGTGAAAATGGTAAAATTTTATCTTTAAAACATCGGACAGAATCACCTACGAAAGGAACCCAGATTTCATCTACATCTTTACAAAATTGTAATGAAATTATCGAGTTAAAAGTTACTACATCTAAAGTTGTAGACGGTGTTTATATAACTGATTTATAAATATACGAATTTTATATGAATGTTAATTTCAAATTTCCTGAAGAAAGAAGAAATTTAATAACTCAGTCCTTTATTTATTTAGGTACTAGTATATCTCAACTTATTTTTTCTAGATTTTGCTTAATGGCAAACACACAACAAGTTTTATTTAGAATTAATAGTCCCTTTTAACATTTAAAAATGTAGAATGAAATAAAAACTTGTTCAAAAAATGAAACATTTTTGAAACAAGTTTTTTATTTTAATCTACAAATATGTCGTTTCAACAAGTATCAGCTTCAACCATCAAATCATAAATGTAATTTTTATTTATAATTTTATTTTTTATTCTAAAACATAAGGTTTATTTAACGTCTTATTTTCGCATGAAAAATAAATGTTATTGCATTTTCTTAAAATTATTCTTTTAGACTTGAAACGTGAATGAATTCGATTATTATAATTTATTTTAAGAAAATAATATACACATATAAGAACAAGAAAATTAAATTACAAGAAAATAACAATAACTTGTATATAAGAAAACAAATGTTCAGTTCAAGTTAGGGTAGAAGTATCAGTGCTTCCAATCTGATCCATATCCACTTTCCAATCCTCCTCCTAAACCATGTCCTCCGTAAGATAATCCTGAACCCCCAGAGAAGTCATGTCCTCCGAAAGAAGACGAACCTCCAAAGGATGATTCATGACCTCCGCCATTAATAAAAACTGGAATGGTCTTCTTGACAATGTTCACTTCTGGAACAGGTACAGGAATAGGTTTTGGAACTGGAACTGGATAAGGTTTGGGCACCCTGAAAGGAACGGGGTGTGGAACTGGTACCTTAACTGGATATTTCACTGGAACGGGTACGTTTTTGTGGACTATGACAGGGTAAGGTTTGTCGACATGGACTGGGTATGGTTTTGGTACTTTCACAGGGTAAGGTTTATCAACTGGGAATGGTACAGGGTGTGGCACTGGCACAGGTATATTCTTGGTTACTTTTACTGGATATGGTTTTGGATAAGGTATTCCAATTTTTTTGGTAATGGTGATGTGCTTTTGAACAGAAGATCCCAAATGAATTTTGCCACCTGCTCCTCCTTCTAGTCCTGCACCACCAAATCCAGCACCTCCCCCAAAATCATGGCCCGATCCAGCTCCACTTTCGAAACTATGACCATAATTTCCACCTCCAATATCACCACCAAACGATCCATGGCCACCAGAACCCAACGAAGCACCAAAATCGTGACCAGACCCGCCAAAATCAGAGCCAATGCCTTCACCAAAGACACCGCGTTTTGCGGTCTTCTTTTCGGACTTTTCGTCAGCCAAGCAGACACTAACAACTAAAAAGGCGACCAAAATCTGCAAGAAAAAATTGTTATCATGACTTATTTATTAGTTTAATTAAAATATGTATTAAAACAGAATGCTATTTATAAATTTATGTACTTATATCTTAATATTATGCGTTCTTCAGTTACATGAATTTCCTTTATTTTTTAAAAAGTTTGTTGTTAATATGATAGGGTACAAATATGATACATCCACTTCAACAGTTGCAACAATTTCTATAAGTTAATGGATTAATTCGCAAGCATTGTTGTTTTAATTCATGGAGCACACATGCACTTGCTAATTTATTAAATTTTATTTAAAAATCAACAATTTCTATTAAAAATTCATGTTGTTTAATTGAAAAGTCCATAAAGGCATTTTGCCTTTCAATATTTGAGTTAACTCCAATTTTAACAAATCAAGATCGATGGGATGCGTATTAAGATTTATATTCTTACTTGAATATCTTCGTGATCAATTGATTAAGTCCATAGTCTTAATCTCAAACTTTCATGTTTACTTACCTTGAATTTCATGGTGCTCCAGATTCAAACAAGAAGAAAAAAGATAGAGAGGTAATGTACTTCAATTGCGTCGACCTCATACTTTTATATCCTCTTTTTATTCGAGAACTAAGGAGGGATACAACTCAATATGTATGAAATATCCTTTCTCTATCTTTCTCAAGTTTATTTAGTCACTAGCGTCAAAAATGTACTTTCTGTTTTTTTTTTAATATTAAGCTTATTGGTCAGAGATAGAGACCTGCGATGTAACTGATTAGGAATTGCAAATATTTCATAAAAATTAAGAACCATAACGAAGTGTTGCTTTTGCAATTTTATTTATTCATGTCTTCCAATTAAACATGTAAAAATATTTATCAGCTATAACGAATATGTATATGTTAATTTAGTACATTACAAATAAATTAAAATGTCAGTGTTTAATATCTCCAGTGTAAGGTTTCACTAACCAAAGTTTTACTTGGTGTTCCACCCTTCAGGTTATTTCAGGACAATTCAATTGTCTTTTCAGTTTTTATATTTTAATTTGCATTTTATTAATTCTATATAATATAATATATAATAAAAGAAAACTAAAATGTCTATAAATTTATTCCTAAAGTCCTATAGATTCCTTCTTGATTTACATTACATAAAAATATCCTTGCAAAATATAACCAAAGCCATTCATTTGAGAGGGTTTTTGTAAATTGTGTATTTTGCGTACCATGTTCCAAACAATTATAAATCATTAAATTAATGGTACAAAGTCACATTTTGTAAAATTTAAAAAATGTCATTAGGAGCATGTGGCTATAGATTTATAGATGGCGCTGGCTGGCCATTTTGAAGACTAAATCAAATCTAACATTTATGGAACCTAATTTTTCGAAATCGGGTAGGATGTGTGGTGGGTGGAATTATAGTATCCGCGCCGATCTACTTAGATGAAGAAGGTTAACGTGCCGGGCCTTCGGCCCGGCACGTAACTTCATCAGCTTCCAAACATCTAGTAAGGTTAAGTAGATTAAAATGGTCTTGTTATAATAAACTATCTTAAAGAATGAATCTTCAGATTCATATAAATGTATGAATCTTCAGATTCATATAAATGTATGAATCTTCAGATTCATATAAATGTATGAATCTTCAAATTACAGAAACCTGTAACAAATTACAGAAATCTGTAGAATTACCTCCAATTTGACTTTCACTACTCAGCTATAGAGGGCAGTTTAATTTAAATTTACTAATGAGACCGTGCTTTTAATTTGAACTTGTTACAGGACGTTATGATATAGGTAAATAAAATATAATATGGAAACAACTATACGTAATAAATCCATTTACATTTATTTATTCAATATATATATATTTATTACAAGCTATTATTTTCAGTCTATTTATCGAATAATATTCACATGTTTATGTTCTTGTATTGACGTTATTGTATGTAGTAGTAAATTGTCTTCATAAATTGTACTTCCTATATCATAATAAGATATTTGGTGAGTGTTTTAACTGTCGTGCAGTTGGGACCATCGTTAAATTTCAGTCGAGTCCTGCTCTGTGTTTTCACTTCTCTGACGGTAGCAACGCCGATGCGTCTGGTCTTGCTAACCTAAGCGTGGCATGGGGCGGATTATCCTGAATCTGAAAAACAATAAAACATCACCATTATAAAAAAAGCTTAATTTACTGTATCATTGCAATTATTTATCCCTATCTTGTGTTTAATAATTTCAAGAAAATACATGTAATGGATGGTAATAATTAAGTAATTTTAAAAATATTTTGTGTTATGTTATGATTAATGATTCCTAGTATCAGAAAAAAACTAATTAATTTTCCTGATTTTGTATGACGTAGGATCACGTAATATGTACGAGGATCACTTTCATAAAAATTATTTATGTTTGTTCTTATGTGTTTCTTAATTAACAGGCCAGAAGAACATTAAATGACATGTATATTTTTATATAACTGGAGCAGTTTTGAAATTGCTGAAGTGCTACAACAGAAGAATGTAACTACCTCCATGCTATATGTAATTATTAGTTTATATTTCTAGTAAAGACAAAGGAGGTACAATGATCGCAAATTTACTAGTAGCTAAGTAAAATTGCCATCATTCATCCTACTGAAAGTTTTATGTTTATTGATTCAATTTGAAATTTATATTGCTGTGTTTGGGCACATAAAATTATTATTTTTTGTTAGATTTATAATCATAATGTATAATTATTTGAAATTTGAAAAAGTTTGAAAGAAAACATGTATGCATATGCACGGTCAGGTAAGTATTTAAACAGGGTGGCTAATGATACATAGAATTTGCTTTTTTAATAATTTAAATACTTACACAGGGTGTTCATAAACTATACACAAGTTGTAAACGCACTATTAAGATAAATTTTACTTAGTGCTCACCTAACAGTTCACATTTTCATTTTAAAATCCAATATATATATATATACTTATAATATAATCAACATAAAATTCGTAATCAGTTTTATTAAAAATTAAACTTACAACTTGATTATTTATGGTTTCATTAGTGTTTGTGTTAACACTAGCTTGTTTGACCTTAAAATAATTGTTTTATTGATATGTAATTCTGAAAAATATTTATGTAGTAAACAGCTATGATAATTAGTAAAATAATTGACTTATTCTACTGTTAAAGTTTCCAAACTCATTGTTACTTTGAAATGATCAATATACTTGAATTGTTAAAGCAACGATTTATTTTCTATTATTGTTGTAAATACATTTTACCTTAGGAAAAATGTATTGTTTTAACATATAAAATATTTGTAGGATATTAATGAATGAATAAGAAGGTAAGCCTATGAAACCGTAAATTCTATTGTCTTTTGTTTTGTGGATTTTAAGCAATACAATGTTAAGTTTTTTTTTTTTTGTAATGACGGGAAAAAATCCTACCGTGATAATAATTATTTCAAAAGTATTTTTTATGCTTCTATTAACATTCACAATGGTCTAATGCAATAATTGTATCGTGAGTTCTGGACGTGCTTAATTTAAAGAAGCATTTCGACCATTGTGTGCGAAAAATTACGTTGATCATTTATAAACATGTTTGCTTGAGTGAGGGTGCGGCACACTCGTGGTAATACCGGGAAGTGAATTTATTTCGTCTGGTAAATCCTATCGCGAAAGTCTTTCTTTTAATATCAACAATTAGATGGAAGCGGTCTAATTTTTTTAGAGAGGTAAAACGAGCTTGTTAGATGTATACTACGTTACGTTATAATCTTCAGTCACCTCTCTACGTGTAATAAAGGCGAAAGTTGGCGTGTTTGATTTCCTAATAAAGGAAGTGTTCAGATTCTGGCCAATTTTTCAAAGATTGCCCACCAATTGCATAATGGCGTAGTTTACAAAAAATAAAATTAATTGCATGTAATTTACTCGGCAGCAGATGTGATTAATACCATTGATAAGTAACGTAAGGTTAAAGATACAAGCCAAAGGTGTGTTGCAGTTGTTATACTTCTCTAACTTTCCATCGCAAACTGTACATTACTTAAATTAAATAGTTCTTGTTGAGATTCAACATTTACATATAAATAATTTTTAGTTTCGATAAATAAATAAAACACTTCTACTATTGTAGTTTAAGCATTTTAATTAAGCTCTGATAAACATATACTTGAAAATGGAAGTAGTAAGTTAAGATGGAAATAAAAGATATTTTACAGAATAACTGTATTTAATTAATATCAGTCCCTTTCTATAAAAAATAGACTAGAGGTAAGTGAGAATAAAATGGGTAATAAAGACAAGACACATAGAGATCACAGACATAAAATCCTATTGAATGCAATGGTACATGTTCGTTTAAATAATGAAGTTTAAACTAAATGGACAATGAAATTAAAAAAAAAAGAAAAATCTTAGCTAGTAATTAGTAGTGTTTCAGGGATGATCCAAAGCTGCCTCCAAAGTCATGTCCTCCAGAGAAACCTCCACCTAGGGAAGATCCGAAGGAAGAACCAAATGAAGATCCATGACTATCAGCTTTGACAATCACTGGATATGGTTTCTTAACGATGTTTATTTCAGGTACGGCAACTGGAACTGGCTTGTGAACAGGGACAGCTACTGGTTTAGGTACTTTATATGGAACAGGATGAGGAACTGGTACTTTTACGGGATAGCTTACTGGTACGGGCACATTCTTTTCAACAATGACTGGATAAGGTTTGTCGACATGAACTGGGTAAGGTTGGGCTACTTTCACTGGATAAGGTTTGTCTACTGGGACAGCAACGGGGTGAGGTACTGGCACTGGGACATTCCTTTCAACTGGTACTGGTACTGGGACTGAATGAGGAATTCCTACTCTGTTGGTAATTGTAAGATGTGTATGTACAGATGATCCTAAGTCGATTGCTCCTCCAGCACCAGCACCACCTCCAAGACCGCCCCCGAGACCTCCTCCAATTCCTCCGCCAAAACCTCCTCCAATTCCTCCACCAAGACCTCCTCCTAATCCATGTCCTCCTCCGATGCCACCGCTAAGACCACCCCCTAAACCATGTCCTCCTCCGATACCACCACCAAGACCTCCTCCAAAACCATGTCCTCCCCCAATGTCACCACCAATTCCTCCAAGATCACCATGACCACCGAAATCTCCTAGGCCCGAGTCACCGCCAAATCCGGAAGAGATGCCTTCTCCAAAGACACCGCGTTTTGCGGTCTTCTTATCATCTTTGGCCTCTTTCTTCTCGGCTAAGCAGGTTCCAAGAACCAGGAGTGCAATCAAAGTCTAAAAATAGAAAAAATAAAATAAAAATATTTTTTTCTAGTTAACTTTCTCTGTGTAAATATAAGTATGATTTGAGTTTTCGTTCGACTTACCGTTGCTTTCATGTTGAGTTGTGCACTGAGGGAATGCAGAAAGAGACTGATACTCTACCACCACTGAGGTTTGCTTTTTATACCATCAATCACAGGAAGCTTTAGACGATGAGGGCGTAGACCCCATATGGCGAATAATTTCGGCCTTTCTACGTTTAAGACTTAGACGCGACCTAATTTACTTTCGATGCTTATTCAGTAAACGTATGCATCTCGTAAGCTTCGGTTGTGTATTATGATATTTTTCATGTAAACCGCTTATAGAATAAGGAATTAGTCAATTTTACATTGTAAAGTCGCAGTTAATTATGCAACAATTATGTCTTTCTCTTTTTGTTATAAGTATTAAGTATTTATTAATTGAGAGTATATAGATCCTGGTGGTTTTGAAATGTTATATTTGGATTTATTTTTACAGAACAACAAAATGCATATAAGTAGAAACAAAGCTACATTAAAAACCAAATCACGAAATGATATTTTCAAAAAAATGTTCGTTTATCAATAATTCCATTCAACTTCTTATCTTTGGAAATGAGAACTTAGGATGCTCTTTTATATTTTGTTATATAGTTGCTTTGTCCTTTTCTCGATATTTAAATATAATTAGTATATAAAGTTATTTTTCTTATTTAATTTTTTTTTTTTACTTTCTGGACTTTTGTTTTATTTTTCTTAGAAAGGTGTAAGTAAAGCTAAATAAAACCGTTTTTAACTTATACCAATTCTATTTGACGATAATGAAAAATTATTCTTTTTTATATAGAACAGGCATTTTGTTTTACAGAGCATTTCAAATATATTTTTAATGTATTATATATTTATATATAATAATGTGACTGATGTCCTCATGGGTATTATTTTATGAAAAATGTAGAAGACAAATTAAAATAGACAATTCTTTTAATGAATTAATTAAAAATATCTTTTGAAATTGCTACGTAACTGTATCGGCCCGATAGACTTTCTTTAAAAGTATTAAATGCGAGGAATATGGTAGATTGCCTGGTATGTTTAACTTTCTTTTTGATAAAATCATTTTTCTCTTATGAAATGTAGTACGAAAATATCAATTTGCTTGTTCAATCCGTATTGATTTTCTAACGATGAAATAATTTTGCTTAATTATGATTGGTGATTACATCGACAATACGAAATTGATACGTTTCAAAACAAAACAAAAAACATAATTGGAGTGGAATAACACAATCGTTAAAAAATTTCAAAAGCTGAATAATAGTTACGTAAAAAATATTCCTCATATTCAAAACGTAGTTTAATTTTATATATTTTTTTATGTAAATGTTATTATTTAGTCAAAACTGCTTTACTTCTGCCACTGTATTATTTTTGTGTGGGTGCTATTTGAAATGAAGTGTTAAGTTTAGGTTATTTATATAAAAAAAACATCTACCCAATTAGATCACTTAATTATTTTCACAATTTTATAATTTACTTTGGTTAATATTTAAATCTTTAGAACACATCAATGAATTTAAAAATGTTATTTATTTCGCATCAAATGATTAAACAAATTAACTATGTTAGTCTCGTTTTTCAAATATAATCTTTAAAGAGATGCTTTACTTTTCGGTCACTTTTTAATTACATTTTCTATTAGAAAAATTTACCCTACAGCTGTATAACATGTTAATTTTGTGTAATCTGTTTATGAAATGCAAACTATTATGTTATCTTTATATATATATATATATATATATATATATATATATTATATTTATGTTATTGCAAGGTACGTATTTTTTAAGTAATTACTTTCATTATAATAAACTTTTTAAATTTTACTGTTCGTTGCAGTAAATATTGTTTACGTAACTTCACATTTAAACTGCTTATTGTTCCTTGTACTTGAAAAAAACATAATATTGTGTATCTGAGAGAGAATTTGTAACGATTTTATTTAGTTTTTAGAGTGTTTCTATCGGCAACCCATTTGCCACAGTTGTGTTTGCATCAGCGGAATAAAGATTTTTGCCGCAATTGTTTAAAATAGAATAACAAAAGTGCGACAACGTTTACACTCAAAAATTTAATACTATAATGTGCAAAAATGCTGATAGTTTGACCATGATTATGTTCAAGCTGGGGTTTCATTCGTTTTTAAGCATATATTGTTTTAATTGATTAATTGATGTTAAGTTTGAGAAGTATTGTTTTAAAGTTTCTGATTGTTACCTTATAGTATACATTATATGATATTGCTGAAGGAGAGTAGAACTACTAGCAAATTGTTGATTGTTGCAGTCGTAATTTATTGTTGAAACTTCATAATAAAATGAAACACTATTATTAGTAATATTTTCAAGAAAAAAAATGTAGTTACTCATTACACTAGTTTTCTGCTATACAATAGTTTATTTAGGTGAAGAAAGTAGAAAGTTAAAAAGATTTCCAAGAAAAGAAGGAATTAAAATCCTTATGCGTCTAACTATTAAGGATCACAGATCCCACATTTGGAATGCGTCCTACACAGTAGGCACTACGAACCGAAAGTCAAATTCCAAAACCGGTTTCGACCTATCTAGAATCTGTGAAAATAATTTTTAATACCTTCTTTTTTTGGATATGTTATCTTCGTCTAAGAATCCATCGGAATCAACCGTGTAATTCAATTCCGGTAGGGGTATTAGCCCTCGGAGTAGTTGTTTCTGTTGATTCCATATTTATAGTAGAAAGTTAGTCTACCATTTTATCATTTATGTTTTGGTAGAGACAAGAATACTAAAATTGTAATTTAGTAGTGGAGAATTCCCAACCTCTGATTGGTCGTTTAAAATAACTTTTTGTTTACTGTATCTATTTATTTCTAGTCATTCTTAGTTTAATTTTATATTCTTTATTAAGATATTGGCAAATTACTTAAATGTTCTACGAATGTAGAATTAGTTTATTTATCAAGTAAACATTTGTAATGTTAAGGTATTCGTGTAACAAAAGCCCTATCGGTCTGCTCTACATAAACTTTTTCGGAATACTTACACCATAATAAATAAACACCTGATTTACATTTGTTATTAACAATGAATGTACCTAATGAATTATTGTTATAATTGAATAGCAAAAACAAAATTGTATAAATTACCAATAAAGTGACAAAGTTCAATAATTACAATATTCGTTTGACAAAGGATCAAGATGCAATTCACAAAGTGCAGTCTAGAGTTCGCGATTATATTAAATTTTTGAAACGATAAAACTCGGCTCAAAATCCGTCATCTATTTCGAGGTCATCTATATTCAACTGAAATTACGGTTCCTACCAATCATTGAAGTATCATAAGGAACTTTATTTTTAGATAATAACATTCATCAATCAATCACTGAAGCGATTCGATTTCTCATTACTATATGCTTGTTTATTTAAATTTATCAAAACAAAAAATTAAAATAATATTTCAATTTTTAGATGAGAAGTTGTGTATCACTAAAATAATTATTAAATTAACTGGAATCAATGTTTAATACTTTTGAAACAATTCTACACAAAATGTGGATCTTTAGTCAGTGTTTAAAATTAGTAAAGATATCATTTTTCTATCCCAAATATAATAAATAATTATTGCAAAGCTACTTTATGTATGTTATAGTATATACAGAGCTCTCTAGTATCACGAAAAATCATAACTTACCAGAAAATGCATAAGGTTTTAGAAGCTCTGTCTTATCATTCCATTTTAAGGAATTTATATTTATATTATAAACTGAAACAGTTGAAACAATTTTCTATTTGTTTACATCCATCGGAATGCAGAAATTTCCTGTAACAATAATATTTCAGCAAATCAGAAAAAATATGTTTTATGATAACTTGTATATAAATATACAAAATAGGGTGGTCGATTTTTTCCTAATTAATATTTTTTCGATTATGTACAGAATCAAGAATTTTAAAAATATTGAAAACATGCGAATCATAATTTTATTGTTCTACTTTTACTTTTGACCATGTCGATCTTATCTAGGCAAGGAATAATGTATTCTCCCTAATTAATTTAAATTATTCATCTGTAGAAGTATTTTTAAATAATTCTTAATTCTAAATTCTTCTAGGGTTCATTTTGTTCTTTACTTTTAATTTTAATGACAATGAATAAAAATATTTCGAGCCACAAACGCAGATTGGAGATTTGTCATTCTTCCTGTAGAAAAGAATGATATGGGCAAAAATAAAAATCAGATATATTTTTTAAATAGTTTGTCTTCAAATTTTTATTATTAAATTGTTGATCTTTTAAATGAGACAATAATTTTAAGGGCTTCTTTTAATGTCTAGCTAAACAATTTTTTATATAAAAACGCTAGATTCATTCCTTATTCTATAATATTAAATAAAAACAATGCAAAATATGATCAATATTGAGAAGCCGTTCACTCATATTAAATAGATACTTGCATAAACAAGACATGCAATAATGCTTGTCAACAGAATTGACCTTGATTTTCTGAAGGCCAGTATACGTAAAAAATTGTTGTTTACACTATAATTTTGGCAAATTTATTGTGAGGCAACAGTGACATTGTGTTTTTAATAATTTCAGTAAACACATTTCTGAAACTTTAAAATTCGTTGAAATAAATGTGTTTTATCATCACGCCCTTGAAGCTGGCCTAATAAAGTGGACAAAATCAATTTCCAAAATCCCAAAATAGGGGATTTGTAGGTATCAACTTAGTGTCAAGGTCAAAAATTAGGGGCTCACAAACTGTCAAAGATATTTAACACTTAATGTTGTTATTTTTCATCTATGTTTATTAATAATACTGAGAACAAAAAGTAGTTTTTATATGTTTTAAAAAAGTTTATTATTAACTCTGAGTTAATTTCATTATGTTTCATCAATTTCCAACTACCGAGTTTTTAAATTTCATGTTTAATAATTTTTTGTAAATTTATTTTTCCTTTTTAATGTTATGCACTTCTTGAAGGTTAGGTTGATGGCGACGATTAGTTTATTTTCGTTTATTGTTATGTACAAATAATGTATGTTAATTTTTATGAATCTTTAATTTTTGATACTCAAGTATCAGAGTATCAATTATACTCCTGACGATGCTCTTATAAGAAGAAATACGTATAGAGCTTAGTTAATAAATTACAGTGAATGTTTTCGAAGTTGTTTTATTTCAAATTTTGTAATATGTTTCACCAAGTGATAACGGCGAATATTTTAAATTAAAAAAAAAACAATGTATTTCTCTTATAAACTGTAAACAAAGGTACAGGTAATAGAACGGAATATTTATGTTGTATACAGATTGCAAATTTTGTAACTATACCTAAATACCTGTTCGATAATATTGTTTACAGGAAGGACTATTACTATTCAAATACAATTAAGTAGCTTCGTAAATAAATTGATAAGATGTAAACAACGCCAAATTAATAACTAAAAAGTGTCTAATTTTGGTATACTCATAGTCATATTGGCCAGTTTATTATGCCAGCTTCACAGACCTATTATTATTTTTTGCCACCATTAGTTCAACATACGATAAGATGAACATTTTTTACTAATTTAGTATACAAACAGCCATAATCATTTTTATGTGTTATTGTTGTTAGTAGGCAATAAATAATAAATGTGTACAACTAGAGGTTAGATAAATACCTGTTACTATAAGGATCATATAAGTATATTATTTGTTGATTGCGTTTTTCCTATTTATATTAGTCAGTTAGTTAATGCCACCTTCGTAAAGAATATACGAACGTCTACGTTGGCCGTGATAAGCGAGCGTCATCGTGTTATGTCTCAGCACCATATAAAAATAACTTAAAGCGGGAGTTTACGAATTACTTTTTCATTTGCGCATGGCCGAGACAATTTAAAATAAGTCACACATTGCTGAATCGTATTCGTAAGGAAATCAAACTTAATATTTCGTACTTAACGTATCGGTTTTTGCATGCATTTGCGTATTGGTTTGTGTTATCTGTTATTATTTTCGTACGGTACAGTGTACAACATAATTTCATTTTAAAAAAAAAATGGATTCCGGTGCAACAATTAGGTCACAAACCAACGTCGAAAGATCAGTTGGCCAACAAGTCATAGAGGTACTAGAAATTATTGGTGAATCATTGTTTCTTCTTTTGAAGATTTTGTATTTTGTGGCGGTTAGTGTTTACAAGAAGATTGTTCCTCAAACATTAAAAGAAGTAAAAGGAAAAATCGTTGTTATTACTGGTACTGGGCATGGTATAGGTAGAGAATTAGCTTACCTTTATTCCCAAGAAGGTGCCATCGTCGTGGGACTGGATATTAACGAAAAAGGTAACGAAGAAACATTTAAGGAGATTGTCAGGAATGGACACCAAAAAGGCCATTGGTACACTTGTGATGTTTCCAATAGAGAAAATGTCCTGGAAATAAGTAAAAAAGTTACAAAAGAAGTCGGAGAACTAAGTATATTGATTAATAATGCCGGTATTATGCCTTGCCGTCCTGTGGAAAAGCACAACCCCGAAGACATTGAGAGAATATTTAAAATCAACGTATTTGCACATTTTTGGACGCTAGAAGCCTTTCTACCCATTATGAAGAAAAATAATAATGGTCACATAGTTGCATTATCATCTACTGCCGGATTATTCGGGTTAAAAAATTTGGTTCCTTATTGTGCTTCTAAATTTGCCGTGAGAGGTTTGATGCAGGCTTTATTCGAAGAAATTAGACTCATCCCTAACAATCAGATCAGAACTACTACTATCTTCCCTTATATGACAGATACTGGACTATGTAAAAATCCGATAATAAGATTCAAAAACTCTATGAAGATGTTAAAGCCGCGATACCTTGCACAGGAAATCATTCGGGCACAAAGAAGTGATATTTTCGAATTGTCTGTTCCCAGTTATCTTCAATTATTAAACACTATTTGCGAAATGCTACCTCACGATAGTAAAATTGTTATTGGAAACTTTTTGGATAGTTATGTAGATTCAGATATAAAGTAAAAAAGAAAAAGTATATAGAACAATCGTTGTACTTGTATATATACATACATGTATACATTTTATCTTAATGTGATGATACCGCAAGATTTGTTAAGAATTACTTAAACAATTATTCCGGAAAAATGTGATGGTGTAATTTGTAAGAATAACATTACTTCAGTGTTTAAAATGTGAAAATGTTGACAGATTATATATATAAACTATTGAATTGTAACGAAAAATAAGATATAGCGATTAGAAGAAAACTTAAAGGCGCAATTAATAGATAAAAACGATTTATTATTTTTATCTGAACAATTCTCAGTCGCATACATACTTGTTTGTTAACAATTATCTATAGTACTCCATTTATTACATTTTTATACTTAGATTTTTATAAAACAAGCATTTATAAATATGCAAACATATTTAGGCAGTCTGTCAACACAGTTTTCTATATAAAACCAATTTTATACGTTTTTATTGTTCATAGTTACTTATATACATATATATGTTTTTTTTAGACATTTTAAATAATTTTAAACAGCGTAAGATGAATCTTTGTTAATGGCTTCCATTAGAACTAGCCTCATAAATGCATTATTTTTGTAAGAATGTATAAATTAAAGATAATGTTGATAACATATATATTTCAAATTTATTTTGAAAAAACGTAGTTTCTAATATTGGACTACTTAGAAAAATATATATTTAAACAAGGTTCGTAATGTGGAAAATGACTGATAATTTTCAAACACCTTCTATCAAACTGAAAAACATGCAAAAAAATCTGGATGACAAATCTACAGAACATCTTGTGTTGTTTTGAGAGTATATTTACAACGAAATATGGAATCATTGAATGAGATATTAAATAGGCAATTTGAGATAAATTATCTCATGTAAGGGTATTATTTAAAGTCAGCTTTCATTTTTCCAACTCATCTTTCCTAGTCACGGTTACTAGAGCCTCCAAGAGACCACTTAGTTTGACCTTAGTTGACGGTGCGAGTTTTGCCAATGTCGAGTAGGTTGTTTTATAATTGCATAAATTGTTATAAGTTATTGAAATTAATGAGAGTCTTTGAAGAGTAATTTATTTGTGATAAATAGTAACAAAGTTCATCAGAAAAAATACTATGCAACTAGGCATCGTTTGCATAATTGCTTTTATGAACTACAACTTTTCACATGCAATGTATATAATTTTTAGAATTCATTAATTTACCTAATTAAAAATACATTATTAATTATTTTACACCTTCACATATAGAAAAATTTCAGCCTTCAAACATCCAAATATATGTTATTAGAACATTGCAATGTAAGTGAAAAACAAATGACCACAGCTGATGCCGAGTTCATCAGATATCTGAAGCACAGTGGCGTAGCGTGGCGGTCCCCTTCAATAAGTTTTCTAATGCGTGCAATGTTAACCGGCGAAATGCTGGTGCACAGACGACGAGGATGATTTACATTTTAAATTAAATTAAATTCTTTGCACCAAACTTTTACACGTGGCCATGAAAACGTTTCGTTTCCGAATTGTGCTTGCAATCTGCCAAAATTTCAGCTGGTTTCACGTCTTCACGTGTAAGAAACTTAATAATAATTCTTTGCGAAACGCTGCTATGCACGCTTTTCTCACTCATTGTGATAGCTATTAACCAAGCAAACGCAGCTATACGACGCTTACTGGTTTATAGTTGATCCACCCTCGTATAATTGAAAATCAAAATTCGAAGTGATTTCAATTAGTAAATATTATAATTTAGTCTGATGTGAAATGGAGCACTTGGATATATCTTTGTATATATTAGTTCAGGTACAATGGTGCCCCTAAAAGCTATAAAATTTAAGTTTTATTAATTTATTAATGAATAATGCTTCACGTAACGCTGGTACAACAACGTTGGATACTGAATATCTTTTGCAGTTTATAAGACTTCAATTTTTGGCATTGACACAAAATTATCCCCTAAAACGCCCCTTTTAAGGAGAAATTAATTTTACCCACTTTGTTGTGCCAATTTCACAGAGATGATTCATGTTCTATTTTTACCTAATAACTTTAAAAAAATCACAGGTTGGTAAATATGTAAGCAAATTTAAATAAAAATTCCAACTATCAACTATTTTTTATACATGATGCCGCAGGATAATTATAAGAAATGTTTTTTAAAATTTGACTGTTACTTGATGAAAATCACCATAAATGAACAAGATTTAAGATTTTCACAAACTTTTGTTAAATTAAAATACATTATTAATTATTTTATACCTTCACATATGGAAAAATTGCAGCCTTCAAGACATCCAGATATATCTAATTAAGACATGCAATGTGAGTTAAAAACAAATTGAAATAATAAAACATTTTTACTTTGCAGCGCCTTATAAAAATAAACATTAGTATAGTTAAATTCATAAAAGAATAACAATTTTGATTCTTTATAATTTTTAGGTTGTCCTAATTAAATTTAACCTTTTCAACCACAACCTTACCTTTATGATGTGTACCACCCCAAATATATTTTATATCCCTGGTGAAGCCAGCTTTCTGATTATAGGCTTGAAATAATGAAATATGTAATACTCCGAATGTTTCGTAATGAAGGGGTGGAACGGAGTATTTATTCAGTTTTTCAAAATTAAAATTAAATTAAAATAATTTCAAGTGACCATTTTTAATTTCATTAGGTAAAGGTCTACGTTATCGCAACGAATGTGATTTCAGTGATACGGC
The DNA here is from genome assembly GCA_963921985.1 of Agrilus biguttatus. Taxonomy (NCBI): domain Eukaryota; kingdom Metazoa; phylum Arthropoda; class Insecta; order Coleoptera; family Buprestidae; genus Agrilus; species Agrilus biguttatus. Next base: position 13,075,075 of record OY998119.1, on the reverse strand, counting down.
ATGTAAAAATAGAACACTGACATGATACTTGTAACACAGTATATCAACTGTCTTGTTGACGTCTCTAATATGAAAACATGTTTACAACCATATAAAACATTCCTACATTTCATAAAATAATTGTCGAAAAGTGCTAAGTCAACAATGTTAATTGGATTTATAAGAGTGAGTAATTTGGTATTGAATTTCCCTTTATCACACATACAACTATTTTTCGATATAAATAGTGAATCAATCGCGGTAAACCTTCCAAAAGGGCTCCATGAAATGGGGGTTGAGTGAAACCTTTTTGGAAAACTTAGGTCAAGACCTGTTGGGATTATTATAAAAATAATCCCATTTTAGCAAAAAATGTTACATTTGGTGTCAAACGAAATATAATTTAAACCCTTGGTGCACAAAAATAAATTTCCATTTTATCGTCTTTAAAGTTGGTAATCATAATATTGTCAATATTCTAAATAGTATGACCTATATTCCTATTCTTGATAACCTAATTGTGAAATTATTTTGAATTAATTTTTTAATCTATACCGATAAATAAAATTGGAGTGTCTGTTTGTAATATTGAAATAACCACATTTTCGTAATGCAAATGGATGTATACACGACACATATACCAAAATTACATTTTTTGTATGTCTGTCTGTTTGTTTGTTCCAGCTAATGTCTGACACGACTGAACTGATTTTGACGGGACTTACGTTGGCAGATAGCTAATGTACTAAGAAGTAACTTAGGCTACTTTTATTTTAGAAATGAATAATAACTTATTTTCGAGAAACGAAAAAAGTCTATACAGATAAATTTCAGTGTCTGTAATATTAAAATAACCAGTTTTTACTAAATGCAAATTTTCGAATAGTGCCTTTGAAAGAAACGTTATAGAAGGTCGTATAATATCCGGGTTAAAAGGTGAGATAGTATTTATAGCACGGATTCCTAAAATACCGTCGAATTTTCTATTTCATTTCAAAAGATTGCAATCCCCTATCAATGTCAGTTTTGCTATGATAATCAACAAGTCACAAGGGCAAATGTTAAGCAAAGCTGGTATAGATTTAACTAAGGGTTGCTTTACCCATGGGCAACTATACGTGCCATGTTCACGTGCGAGGAATGCCAGTAGTGTGTTGTTTTAGCCCAAGAAAATCGTAAACCAAATATTGCATATAAAGAAAACGAAAAACTGAAAATAAATAATAATTAAACTAAAAATACATAAACGAAAAAAAGGACTAAATGGAGAAATATGTACAAAAACAAAATATCGATTCACAAAATAGAAGAATTTCATTAAAATTAGCTTAGATATTGCTATACGCGAAATACAGAATTAATAAAGTTATTGTAGACTTTGCGAACTGAAAAATAACTTTTTTGTTAAATTCCACACTGACGAAGTCTCGGGCACAGCTAGTATCAAATATACTATTGACAGGATTCTTGTAACTGTGTATACGTTTTGCTTTATTTGCTCAAGATAGTTTCTTTTAGGTATTTAATAATTATAACACCTTTATACAGTAATCTGTAATTTTTTTCTTATTAACCAGGGAAAATTTGTCTGTTGTTTTGTATTTATGCACGCCTTTTAAATGATTGCGGCGACTTTAGTCTTTATCGTTGAGTACTTCTACAAACAAAGAGATAAGTGTATTCAATTCCTATATCATTAAATTCAATTAAAATAAATGTTACCGAATTAATCTGAAACGCATTTTATTTGTAAAAAACAAGCAAGGAAGGGTAGACAAATGTGACTTCTTAACATGATTCATAAACGTTTGTAAAGCTGGCACAACAAAGTGGCCAATATGAATTTCAAAAATGCTGAAATGACAGGTTTGTAAACTACCAGATATATTCAGTATTCAATGTTGTTGTGCTGTCTTCACGTAAAGCTAGCCCAACATCATCAATATACGAGGATGCATCAAATATAAACGAGCCTTTGTTCATAAAAAAATTATTTTGAAAAGCTTCACAAAAGCACAGACCTCTATTTTTTGGCATATCCCCCTTGTTTATTTATACATTTTTCCTAACGTACTGGTAGTATTTTCATCCTGTTTCCATAAAAAAAAGCAGGGCTGGTGTCTATCCAGTTGCGCACAAATGCCTCCCTCCACCTGTTCATCGGTCTGAAATCGCTCGCCTCTTAGTGATTCTTTGAGGACCACAAATATGTAGAGATCACCAGGGGATAGGTTTGGGCTATATGGAGGGTGTTCCAGCTGAGTCCAGTGCATTTCACCGATTTGGGTCTGCATTAAAGCTGCGGTATGAGACCGAGCGTTATCGTGCAAGAGTAACACGTCACAGATGGGGTGCGATAAGCAAGTTTTACCTGACTGAGAAGTCAGTAGGTAGTAGGCTGCATTAGTGGTTCTTCGCACCCTTCTCCAATCCCAAAAAACCGTGGCTAAAACTTTGACGTGTTTTCGGCTTCACTGGGTTTAATTCATCTTTACGCCGCTACTCCATGCTTGCTCGTGTCTTTCAAAATTTCACTTTTCTCTTTAAATCGAGTGAGAAGAATCTGAGAGATGCGAACTCGAGCAGCTTTTTGATCATCACTCAGCAACTTTGGAACCGAACGAGCTGAATTTTTTCGGAATCCCAAGTTTTCCAATATGTTTGTGTGGACACTCCCATAGCTGATGCCGAGTTTACCATATATCTATCTGAAGCACAGTGGCGTGGTGTGGCGGCCCCCTTCAATAAAGTTTCTAACGCGTGCAATGTTAACTGCCGAAATATTGGTGCGCGGACGACGAGGATGAATTACATTTTCGACACGATTACGCCCATCGTTAAATTCTTTGCACTAAACTTTTACACGTGGTCACGAAAGCGTTTCATTTCCGAATTGTGCTTGCAATCTGCGCAAAATTTCAGCTGGTTTCATGTTTTCACGTGTAAGAAACTTAATAATTCGTTGCGCAACGCTACTATGCACCTCTTTCTCACTCAATGTGATAGCTACCTCGTATTAATCAAGCTAATTCAGTAAAACGATGCGTCGTTTCCGTGCCACCTTATATCCTCATTTCAAGTTCCTAACGCCCGGATGCACTCTGAACAACTATCCCTCGCGAAATTTAAAAAGGCTGGTTTTATTTGATCCACCCTCGTATAATTGAAAATCAAAATTCGAAGTACTTTAATATTAAATTTAGTCTAGTGTGAAATAGAGCACTTGGATATATCTTTGTATATATTAGTTCAGGTATAATGGTACCCCTAAAAGCTATAAAATTTGAGTTTTATTAATATATTAATGAATAATGCTTCACGTAACGCTGATACAACAGCATTGGGTTCTGAATATCTTTGGCAGTTTATAAGTCTTCAATTTTTGGCATTGGCACAAAATTACCCCTAAAACGCCCCTTTTAAGGACATTTTCGAAATTAATTTTACCCACTTTGTTGTGCCAATTTTACAGAGATGATTATTGATCTACTTTTACCTAATAACTTCTGAAAAAATCACAAGATAGTAAATATGTGAGCAAATTTCAATTAAAGTTCCAACCTCAACTATTTTTTATACATGATGCCGCAGGATAATTATAAGAAATGTTTTTTAATAATTGGATAGATTTGACTGTTACTTGATGAAAATCCTTTATCACCATAAATTAACAAGAGTTAAGATTTTCACAAACTTTTGTTAAATACAGTAACAATTATTTCGCCAACATTGGCTTCGTAAGACTTCGAGTATTCATTACTGAAGATAATATACAACATAATTGATTATATAGAATTAATACTAAGGATGGTGGTGTTATTAGAATAAATTGAGAAGCGTGTTTAATAAAAGTTTGTGAAAGTCTTGTATTGTTAATTTATAAATGTTTTTTAATTTAAAACATAGAAATTGAATTAAAAAACCTAAAGCAATTTGTCGGCGATTAACTATATCTCAGGTTTTTTAAATAAAAATGTGATTTTACCATTACCCTATATATGTTCAGCAGTAGTTTATAATAAAGTTATTGTCATAGTAAAAGTGCTTTTTGATAGGTGTTCGTGTTTATCCTGTTTTCATTGATAAGCAAATGGTACTTACATCTGACTTGAAAGGTTATTTAATTGCAGTTATCAAATTGCAGTAATAGATATACGAACGTGGAGTTTTAATGAGCCGTGATAAAATAATATGGTATAATAATTCTCAGTTACGACCTTCATGATGAGTTGCATAACCTATTCATGTATTTATTTACTTATTGAATCAGTTAAGCCCAACAACAGGCAAAGAAATAATAAAACTTTAATAAAAAAGAAAATAAAACAACGAAAAACTCCAGAAACTAGTAATTCAGACAATGATTTATAGAATTTAGACTTTGGATGATGAAACATGTTTTAATAATTAAGAAACTCAAAACACAATTTTTTCAACAAGTATTTTCAAAAATTATATCAAATAATTAATAAAAATAATAAACTTGGATAATTTTTTTTAAAAAATCTACCACAACAAATATTATAATACCAGCTATCACTATATATCAGTGATTTAACATTAAACTTCCCACTTTCCATAGGCTAGTAAACAGCCCACTCGAAAACCAATATTTTTTATCAGAACTAAACAAAATTAACCACATCGCTATAAACAATCGTTATTGCTTAGATCAGTGATTCCCAACCACTGTGCCGCGGCACTTTTGGGTGCCACGAAATTCCAAAAGTGTGCCGCCAAATTTTAGATATATAATAATGTTAATATTATTAAATAATTTGATTTAAATAGAAAAATATTTTTAACAGGAATAGATATTTAAATCCTTAAAAAAAAAATTATCTCATTATTTGTTTTGCAACGCGTTCTGTCTTAGTGCCGGATTATAGTGAAGCGGCGAACATAGGGAGAGCGCAGAGGAGAGCATAGCGTTTTATTCAAACCAATAGGAATGAATGCATGCGTTTATAGTAAGGCGTCTTACATAGCGGCGAAGAGAGCGTTGCTGCAGCCGTATTGCAGAATTAAAGATATGTCGCAAAATATTCAGCAAAATACTGCAAAAACTTTTACAAATTCAAATTTTGCCCTACAAATCGACGAAATCACAAATATTACAGGAAAAACTCAATTAATTGCATTCGTTAGATTTATTCAGGAAAATGATATAATTCATCAATTGTTATGTTGTCGGGAGTTACCTGATTTTACAACTGGCAAACATATTTTTGATATAATTAGTTCATATTAAAGAAATTAAAGATTCGTGGAAGTCATGTATTGGCATTTGTATAGATGGTGCTCCAGCTATGACTGGACATGTAAAAGGATTTGTAGCACATGTTAAAAAACTGAATGAGGATGGATATATATTAGTTACCGAATGTTTTTTGCATCGAGAAGCACTTGTTACAAAATATTTGTCATCGGAATTGAAAAATTTCTGGAACAATGTGTTAAAATGGTTACTTATATAAAATCAAGACCATTAAAAAGTCGCTTATTTAGTAGATTATTCCTAGCTATGAAAGCCAAGTAAGAATTCTTGTTACTGTATACGGAAGTAAGGTGGTTGTCCAGAGGAAGAGTTTTATTTCGTGTGCGGGAATTAAAAGACGAAATGAAAATGTTATTTTAACAAAATAAAAATTATGAATAATTTGTTCATTTGTTGGAAGATAAAATATGATGCACTAAACTGGCTTACTTATCATAAATTCAAGTATATAAGGGCCTAATGAAAATATCTTAAACTCAACCGACAAGCTGATGGGATTCCAAAAATACATAACCTTATGGAAGAATAAAGCCCAGCAATCCATTTCTCATAACGGATACTTCTGTATTTGACTTAACTTTGAATGAAGAGGAAGAACTCATTTTGCTTTCCAATAATCGAGATTTAATTTTAAAACATTCAGATGAATCAGTTAATTCATTTTGGATTAACATTAGATGCGATTATCCAATGATAACCAAAAAAGCTTTATACATATTATTACAATTTTTAACATCTTATTTGTGTGAACTCGGATTTTCAGCATTAATCAACATTAAAACTAAAAAAGATCAAGATTGTTAAATGTAGAAGACGATATGAGAGTATAATTCTCATTTTTACGACCAAATATAAAGAAATTATCGAAAAACATGAAGCTCAAATTTCGCATTAAAGGTATTTTTATTATTCCCTTCATAAACGTACTGTTATTTTTGTAGTAGGTACATATTATTTTATTTCGCACATTTAAAATTATTATCATAAACTATTTTACGCAGTGTATCACAGATAAGTAAATATTTTTAAACTGATCTTTTTCTTTGTGGCACACAAAAAAATTTGTCGGCACGACAAATTTTGAAATCGTTAAGTGCCGCAATAAAGGAAAGGTTGAGAATCACTGGCTTAGATACTGTTGATAAATTGTTATCGAATAGAATACCTAGAAAAGACCCCACATTCATTATTAAACCGGTAAAAATGTAACTAATTCTGGTAATATTTTTTGTTCTATCAACTATAAGAAATTCTGGCTACAAAATTAAGAAAAATTTAAGCAAGTTTAATTTAATTACAACAGAAGTAAATAAATTTAATACAGGTTCCGTGTTAGTTAAGAATAAGAGAAGACTAGATATAACACAAAAAAGTGGGGTCTACCAGCTAAATTGTTAAGACTGTGATACCCTGTATATTGGACAAACGGGTCGTTCTTCAGAAGTCCGCTACAAAGAACACCTAGGTAGTATTAGGAATAAAAAGTATGTTACAGGTTTGACAGAACACTGTTTACGTAAAAATCATACTATAAACATTAATAATTTGAAATTACTCCACTGTCAATCAAAAAATAGCAAAATTAAATCTACTAGAATTCCTTGAAATTAAGAAGGTTCTAACAACAAAGTAAAATATTATGAACAACCAAAAAGAGTTGTGTGTGCTAAACACCCCATTCCTTTTGAACCTGTAATATGGTTGTGAATGTACCTATATAAATTGTGTATCCTACATTTTAAGTTTAGTATAGTTAGTACTAAAGATAATTGCTATTTATCCGAAACAATTGTAGAGTAATTTTTGAATAAATTTGTTGAAGCAAAACTGTGTTTTGAGTTCCTCAAAGATTAATAATTGTTGAACCTTTAAATTTAGCGTCTTCTTTTATTATTTTAAAAATACCTCATAAATTCTAACAATAATAAAGAATAATAATAAATAAGAAGACTGAACATATATAGATATAAAGAGAAACTTAACAATAAAAATAAATTATGTGACCAGCTTGACCACAATTAAGATTATAAATTATTCCGATGTTCCAATTATAATTATAATTATTGTTAATAAATGCACAAATTGTATGCAAAAAGAAATACATTTGCAATTATTGAATAATAATAATTAAATTTTAATTACGATGGGAATTTAAAATAAATAAAAACGTTTATTAATATCACTAGCAAATAGTAAAAACAAAAATTGTAGTATTTTATAAATGAACCAATACCTGTAAGTAATTCACCCGATATAAATTTGAAGAATTTTTAGTAGGGGTAAATTTTAAAAACATCAATGCGATATTAATTATTGAATTAATTTGCATCCACTACAGATTACCTCAAATTAATGAGCAAAAATTTGTTACTGCTGTTACGCCCTAGCCGGGTCTCGAACCCGGGATCTTTAGCTTTACACGCCAATGCTTTTGCCACTAAACAAAATTTTTTTCCTCATTAATTTGAAGTAATCTGTAGTGGCCACTAATTAATTCAGTAATTAATATCGCAATGAAGTATTCGAAATAAATTTATTTTCATTCCCTCCTTCGCCGCCAGTAACGAAATATACTAATAAACCACAACTGATATTATACTTTAAGTTTATTGTAACTTCTGAATGTGCCAATATGTTATTCAAACAGCAGAAGAAAAAATTACATTTCAACATTACACATATAATAAGTATAATTAATTATTATATAAATTGTTAGGGGTAGGGGCTGGGAATATATTCAATAATTGAAAGTTACTTAATTCGGTTTGTTCATTAATAAGTACGTTTCCAAAATTGACAATTTATAATTACTGCTTTTTAAAAAAAAAACGAAGTAAGTAATTCTCCTTTATTATTTTTATTATGACATAACTATTTAGCAACTATTGTTGGATATTTCTGTCTGTTTGTCTGAAACAGAAATCATGCTCATCAATAAATATTTGTGGGTTTCATAAGGTATTGAACAGGGTTCATTAACAATAAGGGTTTCTTTCAAGAATAATTCTTTTATGTGTCACCAAACCGAGGACGTTATGCAACACCTTATAGATAAAATAATACTACTAATATGTTTCGATTATGAAGGGGTAGTATAGTTACAGATGGATCCTATTTACGTATTTTTTTAATAATCTGTACTTTTTATACATTTTCAAAATTTAAGCGAAGTTAATGTTTTAAAATATAAATGACATACAATAACGAATAATGGGTTGCCTGATATTTCTATTCAATTTGGAATAAAAAATCACAACCCCCACACTGTTACACATTGAAATTCAATTTAAAATGATGTCAAAATCTAGTGTTTTAGTTATGATACCAATTTTATACTAAGGTAAAATCTACTATAATGTTTTGAGAATTTTACGATATTTTGTAAATAGTTAACAATATTGTTACCTGTAGTTGGAAGCAATGTGGATAACAACCCATTTGTTTTCGTTATTTTTTAAATTTTTGGAATGTTTACTTAATTACATTAATTACTGTTTGTTAATATTATGGACAAATTATTTTTTTTGCCTTTTATAATTTCTCAGAAACCAATCGACCAATATATTTGTCTTAGGAATCAATTTCAAGATTTCGAGGACTTTGAGCGAAGGTTGTTCACATTGTCAACGGAGTACCACTGAAGAGGTTAGCCGCATTTGCCGACGAAACGTCCGGGCCTAACTGTTTATTAAGACCATGGCCCTTTGGCCAGAATCGTAACTCTGCTATGTATTCCGACTGTGAAAGCTTCTGGTCTTACATACTTTGTTTTTAAAATATTAGCACTCACAGGTAGAATAAGGAAAATCATTGTGTGTCCAAGCAGAACTTGTTCACAAGTTTTATAAGTGTTCCCTTTGGAATATTTTTCGCATAGCAACTGTACCAATAGATTAAAATGTAGAACTACTTTCAAAATAAAAAATATTTTTTTTGTGCCTTGTTAAACCTAGTTCAAATGCCTTTTCATTTCCCAAACCCGTATGGTATAGAAAATATAATAAATATGTCAACGGGAACTTTTGGTAGATTAAATAGTAAAAAAATGGTTGCTGCCAGACGATTTCGTTCCGTAATATTCTTTTTCCATAAAAAACTTGCTGTGAGGTTAAAGAATGAAAATTTCCCGGAAAGAACACATACAAAACTTGTGAACAAATTCTGCTCAGGTACCCAACGATTTTTCTTATGCTTTCTGTTAGTAGCTCCAAACATTCCAAAAGTAAATAATTAGAGGTACTATGAGTACCGAGTAACTTGTAGTGTGAACAATATACAAAAATAGATTCAAACGCCTGATAAGACTACAAAAAATGTTTATTGGTATAAACAAATCTATACATTTCGTCTACGAAGTAGTAATTTTCAGTGGTAATAGTAAACTAAGATTAAGAAAAGATTATACTTAAATATATTCTAAAAAACTACCTGTAACTTATTGAGGACTATTAAACAGGGGATTATTGGTTAACGGCAGGTCAAAATTCATCGATTAATCCTTTAATTTTTCCGAAAAATCAGCAGTTGCATACCATGCCTCAAACACGGGACATAGTATAGACCACAATTTTGAACTATTAAAATCTTGTCACAATTACATCGACCTAAAAGTTTACGAGTGTATTTATATTCATAAATTCGGGGATTCTTTCATGAATTTTGACCTGCCGTTCACCAGCAACCCCTGTTCAATAGTCTTCAATAAGTTACAGATAGTTTTTTAGAATATATTTAGGTATAATCTTTTCTTAATTTTAGTTTACTATTACCATTGAAAATGACTACTTCGTAGTCGAAACGTATACATTTGGTTGTACCAATAAACATTGTTTATAGCGTGATAAGCGTTTGAATCTATTTTTCTATATTCCAAAAGAATTTCGTTCTGTTACTTAATCGGCTAGGTTTTTTGAAGCCAGATCTCTACAAACATATTGTTGGTTGCCTACATAGATAAAACATTTATGTTTTTCAATAGTTATAGTAGTACATAGTGTTTATTAGAATTACGTCAATTTTTCATCTTTTTTAATTTTGTGTATGAAATTATAATAAATGAAAGCAGAAGAATTTCAGACAAGTTGTGGTTTATTACAATAGGTGGATTTCTTTCTTCGCATAACTATTGTAAAGTATATTTGAAAATCTAGGTTAAACGTCCAAACTATCTTAAACCAGTGAAAGTAAATACACAGTTATGGACAGATCGTATACAAACAACAGCAACTTTAATGGTAAAAGTGAAAATAGGTAGATAGGCACTATATGCTTAATAACGCGTTGCTGCAGTTCGTTGTATGTCACTTTTGGATATAGATACTTGACTTTTTAAGACAAAGAAATATTTAATAACGCCCGAAGACGAAAATGGGTCGAACCACTTTTAACGAAGTTATTTATCATTGATTACTTCTTGTTTAATTGACAAACAAATAATTTAAGATATACAGGGCGGTCATCTATAGATATTGCTACATAAAATTAATAAATTAATATTAAACCTGCACTGTATTATTTAACATACTTATTTGTTGTAATATATTTACAAAAAACAAGTAAACTAGGGTACAAAAAAGTTTTAGTTCCAATAAAAAGCAATTAAATCATGCCTTTACTGACTCTATCATTAATATACTTTAAAACAATCGCAAATATGTAATTCTACATAGCAGCATAAAATTGTTCCAATCGGAACAATTCGTACGAATACGAATATGTTCAGATCTGTCCTGGGTAGCTTCGGACAGGAATCAAGGGAGCGACCCAGGCTCCTACCACATACGCAAATAATTCTTCTTTTGAGTACATATATGGTACAGTACCTTTCTAGTCATATAAGTTTAATTCCGCTCCTTTTATTATTATTATTGAAAAAGTTCACCGAAAGTTTCGAAGTTATACGCAAAGATAATGATTTTCTGGTTTCTTTATTTGTTTTAAGGAGCAAACCTGGAAAATAAAGCTATGATGGAATAATAAAATTTTATTGATTACCCGTGTTCCTTATAATTCATGTTGGAACAAACAAAAGAGTTTCACGGGTCAAAATCTAACAAAGGGCTTATACTGAAGACAACAGTATACTTGAATATACCTATATTAAGAACATATTATCCTGAAAATATAAGACACTCTTCTATTCCAAAAAAGAAGTTTTCTCTATCATCAAACGACGTATCATTACGGTTTATGATTCAACGTTAGCTAGAATGCAAGAAAAACACCAGTCGAGGTTAGAAACGTTTGATTTTATATTAAAAAAGCAATGCTAAGTAATTATTTCAAATAAAGTTTGCTAGAATCAGGATTCTCATACTTTTGATAAGTTATATTGTTAAAAAATAAAATATTAATAATACAATTAGAAATATTTCAAAGAACTGATATATATATATATATATATATATATATATATTTAAACACCTTGAATATTTTCAGAAAGACCAATACCTTATTTATTTTATTTGCTTTAAGTAATGTTTTTCAGACATCACAAATATGTTAATTAGTTTCACAAATTACATAAGTTTGTCTCGTATTTTAGGTCGCCTTTATTGACATTATTGACAATTATTGTAGTACGTCTGTACGTGCTAGTGACAGATGCTTGGTTCAAAAAACATCAATACTTTAAATTAATACAGACGAAGAAGTGAAGGAAGTTTTGTAGCAACGAATTTTCACCGATTCTTATTTTTAACTATAATCCCTAGGATTAGTTATTTCAACTTTAATTGTGCAGCAGTTAGAGTTAAAATATATTGAAAATTTTTGTGTATCTATTTATTGTTTTTGTTTATTAAAATATTAAATCTTTTTGGGTTTACTTGACAACAAGTTTAATATATAAATCGATTTTAGGTACCTATTGGAATATGTGTCCAAAAAAACCGATCTGTGGTGTTGTTCTTGAAAACTATGATGGCCATTCCCGATTATAATTTATTATTTAATGAGAAAAGTGCTGTATTGCATGTTTATTATCTAAATCAGTTGCGCATTTTCAATCTTTGTCAATCTGTATTTGCATCGTAATGTGACCATTAAATTAATCCATTTCTGGAACAAAGACTGACCGAGACCTTCACGTGTGTCACCAACAGTAAACCAAATAATAATTACCACGAACACAAATATAGATAGTTACAATGTTATTGCATACATAGGTGCAAAAATGAGTTCAAATAATCCAGATACGGTCGTCAGATAGATCATCATTAAATTTTATTGCTAGCAATTCGATTAGTTAAGGTTAAAAGTATTATTAGTATACGGTTGATATTTTTTTTTCTGAATTTATTAACGCAACTACACAACGGATTGACATGCAAAAAGGTTTTCATGTTGTTATTCTTAGACGATTTGCCGCTGTTTTTGTAACAAGTAATACGACTGGAAATCAGTTCCAGCAATTCCGAAAGTAGTATCTAGTTATGGCAGTATATCGTCATCTACTGATGTCTGCTGCTAACTGAAGTATTTTGTATGTATAGCAGGGCTTTACTACGCTACGTGTCTACTTCTCCAACGGAATCAACGGCACATACACGAAATTAATTAGAACAGTGCAGGCAAATGCTGGGGCAGTAATATCCCACAGATAATCTTTCACTTCTCTTTTGTCTTCATCTCCCCCGCCTCATATTTCTCTCCCTAACCGCACTGCCCACCCATTGTTACGATTCCTGCAAGAAATCTGAAGTGGGCCTTACGCCATACCCTCCGGCTTTGCACTACAGTGTAGGTCGGAGGGACTGCCCGCCCACCAGCACGAGTAGCTGGTGGGAATGAAACGCCCAAGAGTTTAAGTTTTTTCTTTTTAATTAGAATTCTTCAGCACGCCATCGATAATTTATTATTACCAACCAAATCAATCGTAATCCACGTCTGGTAGTTTTGATAAATTACTGACCAAGAACTTGTATTGTTCTAATTAATTTATAATAAATAAATAAAACAACTGAATAGCTTTTAAATGTCCACTATAATGTAAAACAGCTCCACAATACCTTCGATAATCTTGAAAAAGGCTCAGTAGGCCGTAGAGTTATCTTACATTATACTGAACGCTTAAAAGTCAATCAGTTGTTTTATTTATTTATCTTACTAATTTGGTTACGTGATTATCACATATATAAGTTGCTACGTCGATTCAATTTGAAATACATTAGTTAGCAGTAGATATCAGTAAATGGTGATATATTCCCGTAGTTATATAATAAATTAACTTGTTTTGAAAAAGCTCCTTCGATTTGGTTGGTAATTTATCGAGTAGTATCGAAATCGCGTCTGGTAGTTTCAATATACGAGGCATGTTTATTAAGTAAGTACCGTTCTGAAACTTTGCCATCGCAGCACTGCGGTCAGCGTTCTGCGCATGCGCACTGAGTACCTACATCTCTTACCTACGCAGTGACGCCATTACAGTCTGATTCGCGCTTGTTTACGTTGGTTACTGAGTGTTTAAGATGTCTCCGATAATCGTGAGTCCCGCCTGAGACTGTGAAGTCCGGAGTCTGGGCTGTTATACGATTCCTTAGCGCTACAGGACTAAAACCGATTGATATTGATCGTGAGATCTGTGCAGTTTACGGACAAAACATTATGAGTGATGAAATGGTAAGGAATCTGCGCCGTACAATCCAGAACAAAAGACGTGGCAAGTTGAGCAAGGGCATCGTTTTGCTGCATGACAATGCCCGTGCATGTGGCTAATCAGACCAAAGATCTCATTACATCTTCTCACGGAGAAAGTCTAGATCATACTCCGTACAAACCCGATCTGGCGCCCAGTAACTACCATTTGTTCTGGGCGGTCAGCGTCTTCAAGACGATGACGAAGTCAAAACAGTTGTGATGCAGTGGTTAACAGTTAACAAGTTAGGCGGCAGAGTTCTATGAGAAGGGTTTTCAAAAACTGGTCACTGGTCAAACGTTATGACAAGTGCCTCAATATTGAAGGAAATTATGTAGAAATGTAGATTAAGGTATAGGCTTTCATGTAAAAATAAAATTATTAAGAAAGCTTTGCACGTTTTTTATTAATTTCAAAACGGTACTTAAAAAATATGCCTGGTATTACTGATCAAGAACTTATACTGTTCTTATTAATTTTGAAAGTATTATATTTGCTTTACTGTGGCCATCTTCCATATGACGATCCAATAATTCTTGCCCCATTAACTTCATAAAGGCAGTAAGGAACGTATTTAACAATATTGTATAAATAAATGCAAAAGGTAACGTAAGAACGTATAAGTACAAACTACCAAAGAAACTACCATCTAAATGTTACAAGGATGACAGCCTAGTAAATCAATAAGTTTCTTATAAGAAAATAGATTGAGAAATGTACATAGTTGTTAAGTATTCTGTAAAAATATCATGTTTTATGTTTATTAATAATGCAGGGTTCAAAATTAATATAGTAAAAGTTTTTGAAATACTCAAGGAAGAACAAAACTATTGTAACAATAAATAATCCCAATAGATAATGTTGGAAATATTTATTTACATAAAATACTGCAATTTTCGCGAATGTTGACATTTACGTAAGATAACTTAGTCTTAATTGTGGATTGTTTCCCAGTTTGCCGATTTTGTCACCCACTTTCGTAACTTTTTCCTCTCCAATCATTTGCTAAAATACATAATTTTGCTGTATGCCTTCGACATATATATTCTCTTAGAAATCCTGAAAAAGACTGAAACGACTCATCCAAAAAGAAGAGTTCAATTACGGTGGTTTTTTTTTTGTCGTTTAGGAAAACGTTCATCAGTTAATTACGGCTGTTCTACCGAAACGTTTTACTTTTTGTTACTTTAAAACCGCTCGGAATTTATGCTGAACTTGAAAGCTCTATTGCTTTAGATTACTTTAAACACTATAAAAGTGGGCTAGTGTACAGTGTTATGTTACTAGTACTCCCGTGATTTAATACTAAAGGAAAATATTTTCTTGCCAGACCAATAATTAAATGCTTGGAAAAATGTTAAAAATCATTTAATTAGTTCGTTAATAAAAAAAAAATCAACTCATTCAGTTGCACTGATAGGTCATAAAATTGTATTTCAGACAAATTTAAATTAACGTTTCGTAAATATTATTAAAATAAAGAAATCCAAAAATTAACTACGGCATATAAATGACTTTAAAGCAACAACAGCAGTTAAAGGTTAAGTATGACCTGGTTAGGTTTCAGTAGCGCACGTGTGGAAGAAGAGGTGCAGATTTAAATATATAGAATATCATAAAAATCGTCAATTCTTGTTTTAGTTGGCCTAAATATTACTAATACATGATAAATAAATAATTTTTTATGCCTAAGAATAGAACGTAATATAGGGTGCTTATAGGCCGGAAATTATATACTAAAGTATACTAAAATATATTTTTTTCTGTCCTTCCTAACCTATAATAGGATATTGTGCAATAAATGAGATAAATAGGTCCTGATTGGCAAACAAAATCTGAAGAGGTACTTGGAGCAACTTCTCGTTTCTGGTAAGACACAAGAAGTGAAAAGGTCAAAATTTTACCAGCGGATCGGCCAGTCCGGTCTTGAGAATTTGATGAACATATATATATCCTTGCATACTGTAATGTCGCAATAAAACATAAAGGTATAGAAATAATCAAGTCACATCTGCATTTTATAGGGTTACCAATTAATGTTTTTAAAATAGTTAAATTACCTTAAATGTTGCAATTAATTGCTTATGTCAATGCCATTTAAATAATAATGATAAATTATCAAGTTGCGCGCATTGCTTCCGGGAACTTCCTTCCGCAATCCTATTAGAAAAGTTTTACCAAACGTGTTCTTCTTTGCGTTATGACTTCTTTTGGTGGTATAGGTACACATTAGTTGATTGCCATAAGAGATCAGTTTGGTCAACTAAATAGGAACCGCTTTGATACGCGGTCATTACGATGTAGAATTCCTTGGATACGTAGGTCGATCGTATTGATTTGATTACGAAAGAGGATCGATTTTTATTAGGATGTCGATCTGGTGTGGGTAAACGGTATAGGTAGGTAGATATACATATGTACATGGGTAGTTCGACGTCTATCAAATAAAAATAATTATCTCAAGTTGTGACGACCTATGTGTACGGATTCTTCGGCTGACCAAGTACGAGCGGCTTACTTTTACTACCATTTCTCTTAAACTTTCGTTTCACTTAATACCTCGCGTTCGGAGAATTATTTCGCGATCGTAGTAGCCGTGTCAAATATGCTTTTGTTGCAACGATATCGAAGAATTTGTCTACCGTTTTTGAAATAATCTTGTGATTTTTGAGCGAAATGAGTTTTGGTGCCGCGACTAAAGCTGTAAGGCGTTTGTATACGGAATTTCGTAGAGGGTGTACTTCTTGAGTTTATTTGCTCTTTCACCTGTCCCAAATTCGACAGATTAGAGTGAAAAATATTGGATCGTTCGGATTTTGTTTTTTTTCCCACTAAACAAATCACCAACGAAAGTAAGTAGTTTTAGTGTTTCAGTTTCAAAACTGGACGAATTTCTAATAAAATTAGCATAGATATTATATATTAGAAATCAAGATATGTTGTTTGTTAAAGGGAAGTAATAACCCACATTCAATTTCTATATATGTAGTTGAGTATAATCAGACAAGAGAAATAATATACCAAATGTCAATTTTTGTCCTTTTGCGCTGATTGTTATAAAAATCATGAACTAGCAAAGTATACAATTCCTCTCGCATTTGCCTATTTTTGTTTAAAGTTACCTAAAAGATGTATAATCAATCAGAGTTTTAATCATTATCCATTATTTTAAATTATCGCATGTTTTATTGTACAATAGTTATTTGTCTTTTTATAACAGCATTGCAGTTTAAACCTATGTCTTTATTTTGAAACTGTGGTATAATTAAAGAATTAGTCCGACATTGCTGAAATGAGTATCAATTTTTTGGCAATAATTTACGAAATCGTATAACAGTTTACTTAATTACAGAAAACTAATCTGTTAATTAGAGTTAACAGGACAATTATTTGTCCTATAATTTACTAATTTTAAACCAACAGATCTCGTTAACTTTTAATACATTGCGTGTTTCGGACACACATTCATGTTCCAACTTACGCATATAATTGTTGTTTGTAAGGGAAAAGATATTTTTAATTCCTTAATGACTTCATTTCTTTTAATCGCCTTCCTTATTTTGACGTCAGAGGGTATGAAATAGATGAATTATTTAAACAAATATATCAATTCTTTAAAGATTGTTTGCATCATCAACTGATAAAATACTTATTTTTTACTTCTACTTAGCTACTAATTAACTAAACCACCATTAATTAGAAAAAGAGAGAAAAAATTATCTACATGCAACACCAATTGTGTAAAATAATTTAAATGCATAATAAATCAATTTAAGTAAATAAGTAGTATTAGTTACTATTCACAGTTCATCTTAATGGTTTTATTTAAATAATGATTCTTAGTATATATTACAAAAAACAATATAACTTAATTAAACTAAGTATGTACTTATCACTTAATCCTTTAGGAAAGTACTTTTAGTGATTTTGCATCTAAAACGTAAAACTACTGAGTTTTAATTGAATTCATTGATTATATAGGTATTTATTCGGGTAGGTTTCCACTAACATGGAAAAATCAGTTTCTTTTTGCATATTTAACCCTCTAATGTTTACATAATACAGTGACCATAATATAATAACAATGTAAAGCTGTTCAAAAAAGTAGGAATTAAAATCCTTATTCGTCTAAATATTAAGATCAAAGATCTTACATTTGGAACGCGTCCTACCAAGTAGGCAGAACGAACCCAAAGCCATATCCCACGACCGGTTTCGAAATGTAAGATCTTTGATCTTAATATTTAGACGAATAAGGATTTTAGTTCCTTCTTTTTTGAATATCTTATATCTTCGTCTAAGAATCCATTGGAATCAACAGTGTAATTCAATGCCAGTTGGGGTATTAGCCCTCGGAGTAGTTGTCTCTGTTGATTCCATATTTATACTTATATTTATATTTATAATGTAAAGCTGGCTTATTTTTAAGAGTTTGGTTTTTAGCTTTTAACCTACTTTAATGTTTACGCCTATAATCTAAATAAATAGATGTTTTACTAATAATAGGAGACCCCCCGTCAAAAAAGAATTTGTTTACTATCGCGTAGAATTCTTTTAACAATATTTACAGTGAAATCCTTTTAATGCTCACTTCCCCGACATGAATCATTTATTGATTTGTTAAATCTATTCTAAAAGACGTGCTTTGTATAAATTGTATATAGAATTTAGTCTTACTTATCCGATTAAGAGTTTAAAAGTTTTATGCGTGCTTACATCTATTAGTTTTTGAAACCTAACAATAAGTATGTAAAGTAATAATCACAATTCATTTGTATTTCGTAAAAAATATAGTACGATTTATTGAAGTTAATGTGGACGGTTTAGGGATAACCTTCTACACCACTGAAAAATCAAATATTGCTAAAACTATCGAATTAGGATTCCAAATAAAAAAAAACTCCAAAAGTTATTATTTTATTAGTTTAGGTTGAGCTAGGGTTGGGTATGATTACCTTTTTAACATTCGCCCTATCTAAAACACATCACCACCCTCTCCACCCATGTCTTTCTTTCTGACCGTGGATCCCATGTTGTAAGTTCACGTTAAGGAAATTAAAAATGATTCATGCTGATACTTCAGCGCTTCCGTACAATTATCCACTCTATTATTGTGAAGAATGAAATACCTAAATAAAGGAAGCTATTGGAAAGTTGATCGAATGGGCTCTTTTAGTAAAACTGAGTCCTTCAGTGGTTTAGGCTTCAAATTTCTAACATTTTATTCGACTTTAGGTAGGATTGTTGTAATTTCCATTAAAATATTTTAAGTAAAAATACTACAGAGAAACTTCCGGAAAACGTTTTTTAATTCCATTGAGGTGTAAAATTAATTCCTGAATTATAGACTATGTACTAATCAAAAATTTAAAAAATAATAATACAAATAAATTTCAACAGGTTTATTTAACTTCATTTATATGTGTTATTATTTGTTTATAATGAATTTCAACCAAGCATCAGTAAACTATTAAGTTTAATAAAAAATTGGTTATTTTGGACTTTTTCTAAAACGTGCGTTAATTACTGCATATACTTTTCTTGTGGTTTGATCTTAAGCTATTTTAATACAGCAAATGACTTAACTGAATAACGCATCGTAAACCATTCAAAACTAAATAGGAACATGATATTAAAAAAATAACGAATAACCAACTATTGTTAAATTAAACACTTAATTAAATTTTTAATTTCAAATTTATTGTTTCGTTTTAGTATTTTGAGCTGGTATTTCAAATAACCCCTCATAATTTTACCATCCTTGCTTATGCTTAGAATACTACCTGTCGTTTTTCTATTTATCCGTTATAGAATATAAAAGAAATTATGACATTGCATAAAAGTAAGAGTAGGTAAGCAATTGCCTGATCTGTTGACCATGGAAAAGCATTTCTTCGATGCCACTTTGTAATAGTGAAGTTTCATAATAGTGTTGCTTAATATAAGATGGATCGAATGTATCTAGCAGAGACTGAAGAATTTCACGGGTCCAATAAGGAAATAATTACAGCTTAGCAAGTAATAACAATATTGTACAATGATAAAATGTTCTCAGCATTACACCATTAAGACATACGAACATGTATATGTATGTATCTTTGTACGTTACTGAGAATAGAGTTTATCTGTCTACATCTAACACCATTATTAGTATCATTCCTATGAGTATTATCTAATAAATGTAGTAAAAAGAAACTATTAATGACAGTTTGCTTACAGATGTTATTTTAACTTGTTGTCCAAATTCGTTGCAACACTATGTTGTTAAGTTTTAGGGTTCCTTATGTACAATTGAGAAAACTGAACCCTTATATGTTAATTTCTCTTCTTTATAGTTTGACTGACTAATCATCAAAACCTATAAGGTGTCTTCAGTTTATCTAAAATCATCTTATTTTTTAAGTTACAATACGCAAAAATGGTGTAGATATAATAGATGCTTAATAACAGTACTTCTCAACATACGTTTATCAAATTTCACAAATTTCGTGATATCTTTCAATACTAACAACTCTCTAGACAAAGTTTTGATGAATAACAAAGATCTTAACGATCAAAACTCTGAATCAGGCGTTTATAAACTACAATGCGGTACTTGTAACATGGCTTACATTGGCCAGACTGGCAGAGCCTTTAAGGACAGGATCGCTGAACACAGAGTTTTATCAAAAAATCATCCCATTCAACTTATATTCGACATTTATTACTAGAATCTCACCAATTTATTGTTAATTTCCAAATATTACATTTAGAAAAGAAAAATATGAAATTGAATCTACTTGAATGCTTAGAAATAAATAAGCTAAATAAATTAGGCTGATCAAATTGATGTCAACAATTCGCTCTTTTTAAATTTATAAAAACTTTATGGAAGCCATTTTGTTTAACTGCTCCCCCTGTTTAAAATTAGATAAAATATAAGTGATTTTGTAATCAGTCTTAGTTTAGTATTTCTTCCACCTGAAGCAGCCACTGTGTGGCGACATGATCATTCAGGTCAATAAATTATTTTTATAACTTAAGATGTGGTGTTTTTTTATTTATATTTGTGAATATGGAGTAACAAAAATTAAAACCTTCCTTGATTCAATAGTACTTGGCTTAGATTCTTACATTAATATCTTAAAAATGGGAAGAAATGAGAACTAAATTATTAAACTTTTGAGCAAAAATAACTCTAAGGTACCGACATTACCCGGCGAAGAGATTTAAAATAATTATTAGATAACTAAAATGACTGTTGTTGGGGTTGTTGGGGTTTCTGGCCGTCGTCTTTCAAGGTTTATTCTCGACGTTTCGTCGTCACGCACGGACGACATCTTCAGGAGATATTACTGCTGCTGTAGTCAGTAGAGATCTCTACTGACTCTGATCTCTACTGATCTCTACTGACTACAGCAGCAGTAATATCTCCTGAAGATGTAGTCCGTGTGTGACGACGAAACGTCGAGGATAAACCTTGAAAGACGACGGCCAGAAAGTCCGAACAACCACGACAACATTAACAATGGCCGCGAAAGCTTGAACCAAATAACTAAAATAACTGTTTCTGTCAATATTTATCTTCAGTGATTCTTTCCAAACTACAATTGCATTTTATATAGTGGATTAAAGAAGTGATAAGTTTTTAAACTGTATCATTAGATTATTGATTGATAGATCAATTTGTTTATTACATTCAAAATTCAACTTTGGTAATAGTGATAAATAATATATATGAAAAAGCTTTTAGTTAAAAAAAGATAATAACTACACCAACGGTCAATTTCCAAAAGTTTGATGTTCTTATTTTTAGTTACAAATAATAAATAATTGATTAATTCGTGTATCGATTTTTCTTATTTAATTCATAGGTACCATAACATAGCTTTCGTCAGAGCGATGATAAATTGTTACGTTTCTTTGTAAAGCTCTTACACCCACATTTGCGTACTCAACCATCTAATATTCAGTATTTGTTCCCTATAATTGACATGCAGATCACACGAAGTGATACAAATTTGTTGTTTTGCGTTAAATAGTCCGTATCTCAGACAATTATTTCAAAAGTATTCGGACTGTTATGTGAAACGGATGAACACCAAACAGGTATGAACATACTCAGTTTTTATTTTTTATTTTTTCCGGTAAAGAAAGTTTTTCCAATCTTTATAGGTGATACATCCATTAATTTTATGGAGATAGTTAATTTAACTGTTAATGAACGCAGATAGTAGGGTTAGGTTTTATTAGCTTTTTAGATTTATTTCTTAGTTGATGTCCAATATGTCACAAATTTAAAAATAATGTTCTCTTTACTTGAATTAGGATCACTTGTTCAATTTCAATCAAATTTAATTGAAATTCTTGTATTTGTATTGAATAATTTTTGTATTTTTTAAGCTAAAGTTTAGAAGAAAATTGTATTTATTAATCGCAACGTATTTTTAGTATAACGCTCTGAGCAGTAACGCTAGTAAGGCTTTTAAAATGTTCTTAAAGTAATATTTTGAAGAAACGGTACTTGCAGTAATTATTTTAATTTAAAGTGTGGTAGTGTAAAGTGAAAGTTAGGAGTTACAAACAACTGTAACTTTGACATATTAAAATTTATAATTAATTAAATAAAAATTAGGACAAACAAAATTTTGTGAAATTAATTAATTAGAACTTAAACGTTGAATAGTGCACTTTATGTGAAACATTTCAAATCAAAGAGAAAAGAAAATAAAAAAATTAGTTTCATGAAATTTTTATTGTCTCGACAATATTGTTTCGGTCGATTTGATCATTATCTCGAGAATACAAGAGATTACTAAATATGTGAAATGTGTTCAAACAATTTATACTACTAAATTACAAGAAACTTGGTGGGGAGGATAAGTTATAATTTATACAAAATCAAAGGGGAATTATGGGATACTAATTCTAGTTGGTTATTTACAAGATTACATTTATTATGAATAGCTTTTCTTATTTTTAAATTTTCAAGGAGAGACACTTTCCTGCTTTTTGGGATGTTTGGGTGATAATGGACCGAAACAATATTGCCGAGACAATAAAAAATTCGTGAAACTTGTTTGTTTTTCTTCTTTTCTCTTTAATGTGAAATTAATTAATTAACAGATACGGTTATTACATTTTCCACCTTTTCTAAAAAATATTCCATTTATGTACACAGTTCTAAAAATGTTTTAATAGTGTGATTTATCGTTAATCCTTGTTTTAAATGTCCTTGTTTTTTTTGTGTGGTGAAGGTATTTTTGTTCAATACTAACACAGATTTGAGTCAATATTGACTTGAAAGCAATAAGCATTTGTAAAAGATTTTTTAAATATTATTTATTTGCCAAAAATAGTAAATTTTTAGTTCATGTAGTTATTTCATTTGGGGTTCTGTTCACAACAGGTTCCTTCCTGTTTATTGTTAAAACATTTTCTTCCGCAATTCTTAACAACTTTCTACGCCATAGGTGAAACCTGCAATCCATTGGTATTTACTGAATCGACTATATTGGTATATACAATAGTACTAAATTAATTCAACATAAAATGCGGATTTCTATGCTTAACTTAGAACGGATTCCATCATGAACATTCTAATAACTGTTTTAAGTTTACATGCGTAATAATTTTACAACTTTGTATTATCGTATTGTTTACGGTTTCCGCACACATTAAAGAAAAATTAAATTGAAAGTGAAAACAAGGTTTCTCTGTTAACCAATATATACAATACCGCACACAACATTATACACATATATAAATAATGAATTTACATTGTAATTTATATATTTCATTACAGTGACATCTGTTCTGTTAATTTCGTAAAAGACTAACATTTATTAAATTCCAATTAATGACTTGTGTATTAGTAAATGAATATAGTAGTTTGTCCATGGTTTTTTATCCGTATTTATTATAAAAGGAGGAGGATAAGACTAACATTACTCGAATGGTACATACGGTGCTATAGATATGAATAAAATAAAAATAACTTAAGAAGGTATTAAAATCTTTTTTCGTGTAATTACAAACGCGTCCACACAGTAGGCACAGCGTACCGGAAGCCGTATCCCACGACCGGTTTCGACCTATCGGGTCTCATCAGGTGGGCGCTGGGATATGGCTTTCGGTACGCTGTGCCTACTGTGTAGGACGCGTTCCAAATATGGGATCTGTGATCCTTTGTAATTAGACGAAAAAGGATTTTAATACCTTCTTTTTTTGGACAGTTATCTTCGTCTAATAATCATTTGGAATCAACAGTGTAATTCAATGCCGGTAGGGGTATTAGCCCTCGGAGTAGTTGTTTCTGTTGATTCCATATTTATGTTTAAAAATAACTCTTATATATTTCTGTTGGAGCATATAAATAAATAAAAAAAGGTATTGTACTGAACTGGAATGGAATAGAGACCTCAGACGTAATAAGCGAGCATCTTATGTCTTATGAATATGTCCAGGGCAAATCCGAACACATCCGAATAGGTACGAACTGTTCAGATTGTAACAATTTGATGCTTGTGATTGTTTTAAAGTGCCAAAAGATTGAGGTGTATTCATTCCTATAAAGGTAAAATGTAGATTGTTCAGATTTCACCATAAAAGACGACTTAACCAAAATGTTAAATACATCGGAATGATTTCTGTTAAATAAAAATGTGACCGGTGTAAAATTATCATCTAGGCATTTTATTTTAAAGTCTGGCGGCAAATTTAAATTAAACGTTTCCGGGATAAACTAGACAGACATGACAGAATTAAAATATGTTACATTTTTTGAAGGATCTGATGCCATGAAATCAATTGTTTTATGTATTTGCATTTGTTTCGTCGAAATGCTAAAGCCTCTTGCAAATTTGAAAGTTGTTGAAGCGAGAATGGAGATTTTGTCCGACATCAGTTCTACTTTTTGTTTGAAAACGATTAGAAAATGGTTAACAAGCTTTTTGTGTTCAAGTGAATCTACTTATGTGTAAAACAGGCTCACCACCCACATTAGCTGCTAACCTAATTTACTTTGGTCTGTTTAAACATGTTATGGTCTAATTCTTCTACCGAAACTCATCGGATACCCGTTAAAAAACAAATCAACTTTGTTATTGTTAGACACAAATATTTAACCAGTGTTAATTAAAAGGATTTCTTTTAGTATATTACACATATGCGTTTACAAATTAAATTTGCAATTATTGGATGTTTAGTCAAAGCAGGTATTAACTGAACAAAATATTCATATTCACTTTTCTGTGTTATCATCTACTAGATAAAAAGAACGTGACACACGTGACCCCCCTGAAGTCAATTTAAAACCTTCATAAAGAAATTTCACGACTCATTTTAAATATTACGTTGTTACAACAGCTCGTAATAAAGTAATCTATAAACTAAAATTAAAAATATTTTGCTTCCAAAAACATAAATATCACTATTTTAATTGAATTATCTATACATCTATATATATAAATAAAATTGGAGTGTGTTTGAAATATTAAAATAACCACTTTTTACTAAATGCATATGGATGTATATACATGTACATATACCAAAATAACATTTTTTTAAATTTTTGTCTCTGTTTGTTTGTTCCGGCTAATCTCTGAAACGGCTGGACCAATTTTGACGGGATCTTCACTGGCAGATAGCTAATGTAATCAGGAGTAATTAATAAATAGTTATTAATTTCTAAAATAAATTATTAATTTCTAAAATAAAAGTAGCTTAGTTACTGCTTATTACGTTAGATATCGGCCAGTGAATGTTCCGTGAAAATTGGTCCAGCCGTTTCAGCGATTAGCCTGAACAAACAAACAAACAGACAGACAAAAATTGTAAAAGTGACTCCTGCCACTTAAAATCACAAAGGCTGCCTGTCGCGCGGGCTCAGAACGCGCGAGCGGGGTATTGCCAACGGTTCTGTTAAATTTCACGCGGGAACAGTTAGTTATATAATAAATGAAGATACATCAATGAGTTGATTGGATACAAATTATTATTATTCAGTATTTTAAACATATAACAAACGTTCCTTTGATATCAAATAAAATAAAAAAGGTTTGTCCGTCTTTCGAAGCAGCCTACCAAAAAGTTTGAA
The DNA here is from genome assembly GCA_963921985.1 of Agrilus biguttatus. Taxonomy (NCBI): domain Eukaryota; kingdom Metazoa; phylum Arthropoda; class Insecta; order Coleoptera; family Buprestidae; genus Agrilus; species Agrilus biguttatus. Next base: position 13,049,107 of record OY998119.1, on the reverse strand, counting down.
TTTTGAATTTATGCCCATTTAACTTACAAGTTACCTATTCCATTTAGGAGCGTCCTTTCTTTTAAATTTGATGCAACTTGTTGCTATTGCGATATAATCAGCTGAAATAAATTATCGAATCAGAGCGCGTCATCTTTGGGTATTGCAAATGGAACTGAGCGTAGATTATGTCATAGTTTCTATGGCGACAATTGGCATATTTTTCCATGCAGCAAAAAAGCACCAGTATTAAGTAGCCAGTAAAGGAAAACTAATGAAGAATATACGCCTTCAAATTTCTAGTGTCATGCAGACATTTTCGGAACATGGTGTATCTGTAGGAAATGCCAGTTGCAAAAGCGATAAAACTTTAATGTTGACGTCGAACTGCGAAATTATGTCTGCCTTGTTTTCTCTGATGCGAGTGAAAGTGTGTTTTTAGTAAAGAACGGTCCAAACTTGATCAGCTGCCTTATTGGTTTAAAAAGTTAATTGTAATAACGAATATTACTACTTCTGCTTTATCAAAACCTAATATTGATATTGTCTTTTCGTTTGTTCAAGACTTATTCAATTCTACACATTACCATACTATATTATATTTTTTACTTGTTTTTGTTAGAAATACATATATTTTAGAGTACGATAATACCGTAAGATACACACGTATACCATATATCTTTTAAAACAGTTGGTTATAAAGAATTAATGTGCATGGGTAAACGGGGTTAGTCAGTATTCATAGTGAAACTTCGATAAACATTTTGAGATAATGAGTTTTCAGAAAACAGAATTGATACGTTTTAAAACGGCTTATTATTCATATTAAGTTCAATTAAAACTATGTTTCAAAAAATGTAGTTGTGATATACAATAAAACTATTTTTTGAAACATTATTTTAATTTAAGTTAATATGAAATGAGTTAAATGCTACAATTTTGACTTGTAAGTTCTAAGTATATTTTTAAAGTAGTTCTTTTCGCATGTGTTACATTGTTTTTGTCGTAATCTTCCGTTTTATTCTTGATTTTTCTTTTTATTGTGTTATCCATTTTCTATGCTGGAACTATGTAGGACAAACAGTCAGGACAATAGTACAAAGATACAAAGAGCATATGAAATCGTAGATAGAAGGAAAAACCGATTCTAACTACGCCACTCACCTACACCAAAACCTACATATCCCAGGTCCTATAGAAGAAACCCTCACAATATTACATCACGCTCCAAAAAGCAGAAAACTAAACATCTTGAAAAATATGGAGATATACAAAAGTAAAATACAAAATACCATCATCAACATACAAATAAATAACACCACAGACGGCATATTCACCCACCTCAAACTCATCACTCAGAACAGTATAAATTCACACCACCAAACAACATCAGATCAATCAGCTTTATAATGCCGAAAGGCGAAACGATCGTCGCTGCAAGAGAAATAAACAAAATTCGCCAAATGGACAACCCAACAAACCAATATTCAAATTGATGATTTTTGAGTAATTTGGTGCTCCTCGGCAGACTGTTGGGTCTCACAATCACAAAGACATGAATTTTTTTATTCCTTTTTCTATATAACATTCATAATTAGTTGTGATATTTTACATGCTCTAAATCTTTTGGGTGGCTATTAATATTATAAAACAAGAGGATAATTTAATCTACAACTAAGGAAATAAAATGTGCAATACAAAATTGTAAAATTTAAGATTAAAAAACTACAGTATCTACCAATAAATTTTAACACATCGATTTCAGAATATTATGAAAACAGCATATTCATAAATTATTTTATTTGTGACCGTGACGCTCAAAGAGTCACTAAGGATTCCAAATGGCATAATTGAGAGGTTATTTACTATCTAGCACACACCTTGTATATTAAAATCAAAAATTTAATGTTTAAATATCTCAGTCACTCTAAAGTTTTATTAAACTATGTATGTATAAAAGTGATTTTACGCAAAAACCACCTTCTAAATTATTATCAAAAATACATATAATTGACCCTCATATAATAAAGCATTATGTGTCCTTTCCGAAAACCTTATGTATTTTAAATTGTACAGATTTTAACTTCATCTTGTATTATATATAGTTATGTCCACTAACACAACCCTTTTAGACGATAACATTCTTCGACCATAGGGCGACGCTTAAGTGCATTCCAAGATAACCCCACATTCCAGAATAAAGGGATAAATGGGACTGCCCAAGGAAGAAGCAGTCAGTTCTATGCTTTCTTTAGACTATTCATCTAAGTATAGTTTGTAAAGTACAGGGCTCATTTTGTATTTCTAGTAAATAAATATTTTTTAAAAAGACATCTTCATTGTCAGCAAACGTAATTATATGCAATACTGTACACAACAGCCTTCACTATCTGTATATTCACTGTCAAGGTTTATTAACACGATAGCATAGACTAGTATGAGAGATGAGCAGCAGCAAGTACATCGTGCGTAAAAGTTTAAACTCGATTGAAGGAATGTCACGTACAAAATTTAAATCGGAAGTAATGAAAATGAATATCACTGTACTAATTACTTTCGTACACCCATGTGACGGTCTCTAATGGATTTTAAACCATATTTGTTAGACACAATGTTATAATTTATTCTATGCTTATGATGATATTTATATTATGATCTTCCTTATGGACAAGAAGTGAAATATTTATATTAAACAATACGCTTTTGGGTATCATTCTAAATGGGTATCCAAGAAACTTTTATAGGAATACTGTATGTATCTATCTAAGAGAACGTTTTTCTTAAATAATTATCAACTGGACAGTGAAATTAATTACTTCTAAAATTATTAGTGCAACAATAAGACTTGGATTGTATTATCATAAGTAAGAACTAACCGCGTCAGTAGGAACAAGATCTTCATAATTTTAAAAAATAATTTTAGATACAAAAGCATGTTAATGAGCAATAAATAAATAATTAATGCACAACACAACTTTTCTACTATTTAATTCAAACTCATTACAGTTGTGTCATTCTAGGTTGTTGTTGAGGTGATCCAATGTATAATTTTGTTTAAAACTTTCAATTTTGTTTAATATTAACTCTTCAAGTTTGACAGATTTCTTAATTTCTAAAAGTTCTAAAATATTAAGTTTTTTGCTTTTACCCCAGCAATGTAAATTTTTGAAATTATCCTTTATATTAAATTCATGTTTTTGTTCATCACGTGGTTTATAATGGTTAAATTCCCTTTATACTTTCTGACATCTTCATTAAGTTTGTCCTTAAACGTCCTCCCTGTTTGTCCAATTTATGTTGCTTTAAACGTATTACTATTTAATTTGTATAGGTACCCCATTTTTATTAATTTTAGACTGCATTCCTTCCACAAGATCCTAGGATAATTATTTAATTTTAGCCATATGTCTTCTGAAGATATCCATGTTGAGTGAAACAATTGTAAAGATTTTGAATTAGTGGAAAAGTTTTTTGTGTATTAATTGTTTATTTATTTTTATCAAAAAATGAATGTTTGAATAGTTTATTTATTTTGGGTTACTTCCAACGAACTATAATCGAACTTGATCTAAAATAACTACGTTTAATATTTCTCTTAAATCGGGTAATAAATTTTCCAAACCCTTGGAATGTCAACCAGTTCGTTGCATTTCAAATGACATCATGTTCAAATGCAGGAAAATCCGATTGCAATGTTGATCTCATTTTATTAGATTGCTTAAATCTGATGTAATAAATATTGCTAAACTTACACTAGTATACGAACAAAGTACTATTCCATCTTTTAAATTCAAAACACGCTTACTATAAACCACATATTCAATTAAGGAAGATCGAGCAACAATTCCATAAGTGACAATTTTGTTGTGCATGCTTATTTACGAATCCCTTTCAAACTAAACAACAAATATTTATATAATGTTTACAATAACAAAAAATCGTATTATACTTAGAGAACTTAGATTTAAAAGGGAACAAAACTGCCTTTATTTAATACCGTCTTTGTTTACTTGAAAGTTAATTACTGTTGGAAGTTTCTTGGAAGCAAGTTATAAGAAAGGTATTTAGGTTACTTAAGCAACTAATTTGATAAAATATTAACTGGGACATAAGATTTGTTAAAACACTCCGGAATTTAATAAATCTCTGGAGCATCTTAATGCCTTAAGGAAAAGTAAATATTCTTGACGTCCTTTAATGTTTAATGGCATCGAACGTGAATTATTAAAATACGACCTCACTATGCAGAAACGGTTTATATCATTTGTATAAAGAAATATCTATAGTAGAGGCTTTTCCTTTTCTGCCTAATTATAAAAAATAAAACCTAGTAATAATTTAATGAAGATAATGCAAGAAATAGAAAATCAGAAAAACCTGACATATTAACTGATTAATAATGTAAAATACCTTTCCAAGCTCTTACGATTCAGCAAATCTTGATTAATATGGCGTATCCATGTAGTTATTTCCTACCCATTATTTATTAACACAACTGTAACGACTGACTACTTAATTAAATTATCAATTCCCAGGCAAAATTTAAAAATTTAATGTAAAAGAACTGATCAAGTACAAATCGAACTCTGATCCTGAGGGCTCCGTACCATGTAAAACTCAAAAAGGTACAGATATAGTAGAAATTTTTAATACTGATCAGTAATTAATTTTCTCAACTTAGTGTTTATTTGTTGTTTAAGTACATAATTGGCTTCTTACATAAAGCTGTTTATGTAATATATGAATTAAGCAAACCCCTCATCGGTGATGGTCCCTAAGCACACGAACAAGGAAGTTTGTTTTGTTCCTTGTTTACATGTCCTTAAAATAAAGTTTCTGTTTACTTTCAATACAAATTAAGTCTCTACACCAAGAATATACGCATTATGTGCGAATTTGATGCCAATACCGCGTCTAATTTCGTTTAGCTTTTGGAATGAATGAATAGACACTTTTGCCATAACAATAATAACGTTCCGTTGGACCTTTCGGACACAAAACCTTAAAAAAAAACTTTTTGAAAATTTCATCAATGCAAGTTATCTATGTATAACAGGAGATTTTTAAAAGCTCGGTGTTATTTTTCTATTTTGATTTTTGAGGGAAGAACCTCTAGTGGATACCAAACTATTAAATATAAACATAAATTTAAATATAAAGATGGAATCAACAGAAACAGCTACTCCGAGGGCTAATGCCCCTACCGGCATTGAATTATACTGTTGGTTCAGATGGATTCTTAGACAAAGGTATAACATATTCAAAAAAGAAGGAATTAAAATCCTTATTCGTCTAAATATTAACCGGTCGTGGGCTATGTCTTTCGGTTCGTTGTGCCTACTTGATAGGACGCGTTCCAAATGTGAGATCTTTGATCTTAATATTTAGACGAATAAGGATTTTAATTCCTTCTTTTTTGAATATTAAATATAAGTTTAATTGGAATTATGTCACCCCTATGTTAAATGTAAGCCAGTATCACGGGTGGTCAAAACTAGACCAATTGGACTTATTTAATTGTTTAAAGGGTTTGGATAGGGACATCAAAATATTACAGGTACCATTTTACGTTTATAAGAATGAATTAATATCAAGTTTTGTCACTTTAAAACAATTACAAAAGTTAAAATTGTTATAATCAGAACGGTGCGTTCGGCTGTATTCGGCCCTGCCCTGGGTAGCTTGTTTTTATGCTCATCTGCTACGAGGACAGATTACGTTCAATTCCAAGCCAATACAATACTTTTTTTACCTGCCCTAACGGGACCACACAGAAATGATTTTTATTTTATATAAATCTACGGTATAGTACCTTTCGAATGAAATAAGATTAATTCCCACCTTTTTGTAAAAATATGTTTTAATAACATGTTTACTAATTGTGTTAACTATGTTGATGTGGAAGGTTTGTAAATAAACTGTTACATACGATTCTACAAACTATATACATATGCGATTAATTGCCTGAAGCTGTATGTAGTTTTTGTTTTTGTGTAGAATTCTTAAGCGACAAATGTTGCACAAGAGTTGTGATACTGCACGTTAACCTCAAAACGGAATGTAGCTATAAACATATTCTTGTCGTAAATGTTATCTACAACATTCACGTGATTGAAATGAATAAAATCATTTCTATATTATACCCATTGCAGATGTAAAAAAAGATTCAGTAAATAGCCAAGATTTTTACCTTGCTCCTGTTGTCCTGCCCAGGTTAACGTGGTACATCGTAATTCGAGAAATCATTGTGGAATCACTATCTGGAAAGAAAATCATTGTCTATAAAAATGTTACTACTACAATTTTTCTATTAATAATAATTGCAAAACAAGTAATTAAACATTAAAAACAAATCAAGATTACAATTTACTATATGTAATTCGTTTTAATCGTATTTAATCAAATATTTTTACCTGTTGTGTTCTTGATCTTATTTATAAATATAAGTACATTATTTTAAAAACAAAGTACATTCTTTTCTTCTTTTTAAACTGCATCAAATGCAACAAATATCACCGAAATATGAGCGATTTAATTATGTACTTATAACGTGTTTGATACCGTTGTAGCTCTGCTTAAACTAATGGTAGAATACAGGGTCACAAGATAACGAACCAAGCAAAAAACGGCAAATCATTTGTGCCTTTGTCATTGGAGACTTTATTAAATAAAGAACACGTGTTTTAGTAAATAAGTTATATATAACAATATATAAAACAACATATAACCAGTTATATGGAAATCAGTATAAAGAATGTGATAGATTGAGAAAGGAATAAAGCCTAGAATTATGTATATTACTCGTGATTTGAAAATAGAAGACATAATAAAAGTTTAGATCAATAAAAACATTTGATAAACCCAAACAAGGAATCATAAAACAATGGGAATATTTTGAATTTATCGGTTTGAACTTCTGTGCTAAAGTAATTGCCCCACAACATATATAAACAAATTATTTAATGGTATATAATACCTTCTTCAGATAACTTATACGGAAAACAAACTTGTTTGTGTTTCATTCCCACCAGCTAGTCGTGCTGGTGGGCGGGCCGTCTCTCCGACCTATACTGTAGTGCAAAGCCGGAGGATAGAGCGTAAGGCCTTCTTTAGCCTCCTTGCAGGAATCGTGGGAATGGGTGGGTGGTGTGTTTAGGGAGAGAAAGATGAGACGGACGAAATGAATACAGAAGAGAAGTAAAAGATTATTTGTGGAATATTATTGCCCCAGAATTTGCCTAAATGTTCCAAGGAAACCACAGAAAACATGGGCCAGAGCAGCCGGACCCGGGTTCGAACCGGTGACCTCCCGAATGATAAGCGTAGACAGACAAACGTACAACACAGTTATCCAATAAAGGTTATGTTTTTCCATTTCAAGGAACAGAACCTTAAAATTAACGCATAAATGTATAATGCGGCATGGTCTAGTACTCTAGATCATTGCTTAGCACTCGGGAGGTCATCGGGTCCGGCTGCTCTAGTCCAAGTTTTCTGTGGTTTCATTGGATCACTTAGTAAAATGCTGGGACAGTAATATCCTATCACACAGATAAATAATTCATTTCTCTTCTGTCTTCATTTCGTCCGTCTTATCTTTCTCTCCCTAAGCACAGCGCCCACCCGTCCCACGATTCCTGAAAGGAGGGTGAAGAGGGCCTTACGCCCTACCCCCCGGATTTGCACTACAGTGTAAGTCGGATGGACTGCCCGCCCACCAGCACGAGTATCGCGTAGGAACGAAACATAAGAAAGTTTGATGTTTTTTTCCCCAAAATTACTAGATAAATGATTAATTGTGTTCCTCCCACTTTCAGATTTAGTAATGGTCTACGTGACGTATTGAATAATAATAATTTTTTAAACCATCGACAGATTAGGCCATTGTGTGGTAAAAAACGTTCTAGTGACAATATGACTAATTTATTGAAACTATTTCGTTTTCTTACTTATTTATAATAAATAAGTTTCAACAAGTATTACCCTCGGTAACTGGGAAAAGAAAACATGTCAAATAAGATGGTCATTTACTTTCAAACGATTTCGTTAACATAATAATGATCCCAATGCAATTTTCGACTTCTGTTCCACTCTAAATATTTTGTCATTATGAAAAAGTTTATAGAACGATCCGCTAGACTAAGAAAGGTCCAAAAACTACTCAAAGTCGATTCTTTTTCAAACTTGCTCATTATTTTGAAACAAATTTGTTAAGAGATATTTTGTAACAGACTTCTTGAGTGTGCTAAAAATGTTGACATATTTAATAGCTAATACTTCTTCATACATATAACATGTGGTTTATTAAGTAATTACAACCTAATGGTTTGTTGTATAATAAACATTGTTTTATTAAACCGTAATATGAATGGAAACTTGCATTTATATGTTTATGTTAAACATAATGTTACTCTTGGTTGCAAATCAGAAACAGCTGGAATGCTATAAAGTTATTAACAGTAACGACAGGCGAGAAGATTTTCAAATAACTGTGTTACCATTACCTATAATGTACCACAACGTGGTTTCTTCATAATCTGAAGGATTTAAAGAAGCCACAAAGTTTGAAAAGATGGAAACGATATTAACTAACTGTGGAAGTTCATAAGCGTTTTATTTATACGATAAAAATATTTGCTATTTGTTATACACTTAGTTATAACTATTAATATTAATTGATAATTAGGATCACGGTCAAAAAGTACCATAAATGTCTAGATAATATACGATGATTATTGTTGTGGCGGTCGATACACCCTGTATAATATAACATTCTATGTCCAAATTCTTTTGTATTATATTTCTTTGGGTATCTGTGTAAACATTTCTTAACGTTATCTTCTAAAGGTTTTGTATTCTGTCTAACTGTGCCAATAATTTTTATTATTGTACTTTCCTAATATTTGAACTTCGCCTACTAACCGCATGACGTCTGTACTTCGCTGTCCTCCCTAATTGCAATTTTACTATAGGTTTGTTCGGTGATTTGGGTCGTTGTTTTATTTGGTCATATTTCTCGTCTCAAAATTTTCCATGCTTTAGTACTTAACTATTGGCACCTTATTCTTATCTACTACCCTTTCCTTTACTTCAGAATTTCGATTTTATTCTATTTTTTCCTTCTGACTAGACAGTCCGACCTGAATCTTCCGCTTGTTAGCAATTATTTCCTTCGGCTTTTTTGTTTTTAAATATATTGTTGTTGTTACGATCCTTATTGTTGTCTAATTTTATTGATCAAAAACTTGTAACTTCCACAATAAAATTTCTTTAAATATTCACTTGTATATAATTTCAATATGTTCTTTATCTTCAACATTTTTAATTTCACACTTATCATAACGGTTAACGTTAAAATGGAAACAAACCTGTTAATAATAATAATAATAATAATCCAACGTTTTGCAAAGCTACTGATCCATTTGCTCTATAAAATATTTCTTAATAATGAGAATATTCACTTCTTTTACCACAGTTCAGTTGATTTCATGGTAGTTTAAATTTATTTTCTAATATTTTATTGTCAAAAAATTAAAGCGTTTCTAAAAAATTTCGAAGAGCTTCACATTCTGAAGATGACAGCAAGAGTCTTGCAGAAAAATAAATTTAATAGCAAAAATAAGGTGCATTTTAAAGAACAATTAACTAATATATTCTTAACATGTAATCAATATAATCTGTATAGTACCTGCGCTTCTTAAACGACAATACACTTTAATCAATTAATTAAAATATAACTGCTTAATAATTAATATAGGTATGTTAATAAAACATTAAATTTAAGTACCCATTGTTAATAAAAATAGATTCAATGTCAAGAGATGTAAAAATAGATTACATTCAAAAAAGGTATAGGTACCTAGATGTGTACTGATTCCTTTATTTTGATCGAATTGTTTAGTCATTAAAGAATGAATATATAACCTGTGATATTAGTAAATTAACTAAAAATATAATGATTGAAATGGGAACTCACAGCAAACATGGTAGACACGAAGTAAGGATTGAATTCATTTTGAGTCTTAAATTAAAAAATTAAAAAGAATGTTTGTAGCCATGGACATCTGTCCACCGTTAAAATAAATTAATGATACTTCTATTAATGCCTTCCATTATCGAACAAGCTTTAGAATTTTATACCAAAAACAAAAGACAGAATATCATAATAGCCTGTAAGTAACCAAGCTTTAATTTTATCTCGTATTTTCCTTGATTAGTTCCACACCTAAATAATTATTCTAAATTAAAATAAAAATAAACTAATTTCACTACGTTTTTTAATATTCAATCAATATTACTAAAGAAATAGAAATATTTTTCTTTTACATTTTCTATTTTACGAATGTCGTTTCTAATTCGTTATAAATAGGTATGCAAAGAACTTTGAACTTTTGTGTTTACCAATTTAACCAGAACATGAATGACCTCACGTTGATTAATAAGTGAGCAGCACGACCGTTACAAAAGCGCGAACGTTATGAAGTATTTTTTATATATATTACGGGTAAAGTTAGATAAGCGAGTAAACCTAGATTTACCCGGATAAACTGCGTAATACCCAAGACTCTTGGGTAAAGTCCAAAATATATTTGGAATTGTACACGTTTCCGGTTTTACACGGGTAAACCGCGTTTTATCCGCTTTCGCTTGGTTAAAGTTGGATGTACCATAAATGACAAGGCCATTAATGTTTGAAAAACATATTTAATTCAAAAAACACGTTTTACAAATAAAAATTAAAATTCTAAGACTGTATTCTCTTAAAGTTAATCTACTCACGAGTACTTATTTGTTCAAACAAGGCAAGCTGTTGTGACATTTCAAGTTGAAAAGATTTCCAATAGCTTTACCTTACCTAACCTAACCTAACCTAACCTAACCACAAGTCCTTTTTTGACAGATTCCAGTTTTTTTGACACCCTCCACACAAGCGCAGATATAGCTTAAAAACATCTGGAGTTATTTGAGTCATTTATGGTACGTCCAACTTTAACCAAGCGAAAGCGGATAAAACGCGGTTTACCCGGGCAAAACCCGAAACGTGTACAATTCCAAATATATTTTGGACTTTACCCAAGAGTCCTGGGTATTACGCAGTTTACCTGGGTAAATTTCGGTTTACTTGCTTATCTAACTTTACCCGTGACATATATATATATATATATAACCAAATGATAACTAGGCTCGTCGATGTGTGCGCATGACACAAAAACTACAGTAGAGATTTTAATTAGTTGATTGTAGTGTTATGCCCTACACGTTTAGTCTTTATGTACAGTAAAACTTGTCTCGATATTCCTATTAAATATCAAGTGAATAAAGCTTATCAATGGCTGTAAGAGCCGCAACTCTGCGAATTCTCTTGCCGCTGAGAAGAGGGGCAAGTAACGCAATGCGCATGCACGGGGAAAGTTTCTACGACAGTCGCACATGCTGTGAAGCTCTATTTCGAAGTCGACTAAAATATAAACCTGAACCGCTATTATTCTAAATAAAAAATTCTCCCAAACAAATAAAAATTGCTGACTTGTTTGACAAAAAACTCATATTTCATTATTGTTTTATAAATTTGTTGCTATCTTGGTATGACTATGAATATTAGTTTGTTTGTTTCTTTTGTTAATTATAAAGTTTATTATTATTTGTTAGTATAACATTGGTTAACTTGAACGAGTCGATGTTGTTTTTCTTTTTTTGGAGGCGGTAGCGAGTGTCCGCTATATATATTTTAGAATCCTATTCATAAGACAATTATAACTGTTTATGTTAATTTCAGATATGGTTTCCTTGAGTCTTATGCCGTTGTTGTTAATGGCAACCCTTATAGAGCTCAGTAGTTCGGCAAATATCCTGATGGTGACGATGGGTGGTACTAAATCACACAAAATTCCTTTTTGGTCTTTAGCCAAAGGACTCACAGCCAGAGATCACAATATAACATTTATAAGCGCTTTTCCTTCCGATTTTGGCATTTTCGGGATCGAGGAAATAACTCCAACAGGATTAGTATTCTATGTACGAAACTTTACCGATTGGGACCTCGTTGGTGCCAGAATGAGAGGAGAAGAACCAGTCCATCCACTTGATATGCTCCGATATGGATATGAGGTATATCACCGAATTTTTTGTTATTAGTGTTGTGCAGGAATTAGAGTTCTTACAAAAATACAAATTTTATTAGATAAAGAATTGTGTCCAGAAAAAGAAGGTCTAATTATAAAGGATCACAGATCCCAGATTTGGAACATGTCTTACACAGTAGGCACAGCGTACCGAAAGCTATATCCCACGACCGATTTCGATCTATCGGGTCTCATCACGATCTTTTGGATTATTATCTTCGTCTAATAATCTTTCGGAATCAACAGTGTAATTCAATGCCTGTAGGGGTATTAGCCCTCGGGGTAGTTGTTTCTGTTGATTGCATATTTATATTTAAAGAATTGCGTCTTATGGTTACCACTTACTGAGATCTTTAACACATAAATGCATCCATAATGTACCAAAAAAAAAACACATTTGCAAAAGAATTAGATGTAAAAAAGAAGCAAAAAAAATGTATACTTAAAAGAGTATCGTTTCTTGCTGCAAAAAATATGTGAACACATTAAACGTCAGTGGCGGTTCGTGCTTTCAGAAATAGATGAAGAAAAAAACCCAGAAAAACTTAATTTATAGTTAGGTGCAATATGCCCTCGTTAACGTGATTTGTTTTATTTGTCACTCTCTTTACCTCCGGAAAAAGTACTCAAGCACACTAAGTCTCTCCTTCACTGCTAAAAAGTTGTATCGTTATTGCCACTTCTTCCTATTTTTCTGACAAAACAGGTATTGAAGGTTTGTGTGAAATATTATTTAGTGTTTTATATAATTATTTAGTAAACGATGTAAATCAGTAACTTAATTTCCAGATTTGTACATGCATTTTATTTGACAGGCTTGTGATGCGTTATTATCAGATTCGGAGACTCAAGAATTTCTGTATTCCAAACAAAAGTTCGATCTGATTGTTCTTGATGGAGCATATCCAGAATGCGCTCTCGGATTCGTATACTTCTTCAACGCTCCCTTCATGTACATAAACACCGTAGGATTTTATACAGGAAGTCTATCGATAGCAGGAAATCCAACACCATATTCCGTAACACCTTTTCTGGCTCGACCGTTCACGGATTCGATGAATTTGTTGCAAAGGACTTCGAATGCAATATGGCATTTGGCTGCACAGGCAATGCACATCTATATGGTGAAATATAACCTGCAAAAAACGTTAAGAAGATATTTTGGACCGGAAGTACCACCGATTTATGATATGTCGAGAAATGTCAGCTTTATTCTTCAAAACGCATATGCAACTGTTACATATCCACGACCGTATCTTCCAAATGTAGCAGAGATCGCCTGCATCCACTGCAAGCCACCAAAACCATTACCAAAGGTACTGTTTCAATTGTATCTAACGAATGGTAAAAGTAAAATTTTTGGATTAGCTGATCTTTAAGAACAAATTCTTACCCTTAGACTTTTTTAACTGAAGCAATGCCATCTAAAATATTTAAAGTGACAATCCCTGGCTAAGAGTGTACCTTGTGATATTTGGCATAATTAATTGAAACAAAGTTAGTAGTTGTCCTCAGATGAAAAAAAATCCAATTTGAATGAAGCTATTAAAGTTGCGAGGAATCTTGCCTAAATCTTCAAATTCTGGGGCAGTAATATTCCACAAATAATCTTTCACTTCTCTTCTGTCTTTCTTTCGTCCGTCTCATATTTCTCTCCCTAACCACACCATCCACCCATTCCCACGATTCCTGTAAGGAGGCCGAAGAGGGCCTTACGCCCTACCCTCCGGCTTTGTACTACAGTGTAGGTCGGAGGGACTGCCCGCCCACCAGCGCGAGTAGCTGGTGGGAATGAAATACAAAAAAGTTTTTAAGATTCTTTCGAATTGATATTAACCATAATTATCCCGTTAAGTGAAACCCAGGATTGAATGCGAATGTTAGTTATTTGTAACAGAAATTTTGCTTTTAAAGCATTATTAAAAATTTGCTTTTGTCAATAATGTAATACAACTTGCAATTGCCCTGGGGTAACAAGATTGATTTTTAAAATAAATCTTTAAAAGCAGACTTTCTATTACAAATAACTAACACTCGCATTCAATTTTTCAGATTCTGTCTGTTTCAAGATCACATGAAAACTAAGATGTTTAAGACGTGTTAGAGCATGAGATGTAATTTGGTATCATTTGGGAAAAAAAAAACGAATTTTAATTTAAAGTTTAAATTTACCGTAAAAAAGAAATTTCTTATAATTTTTGCTGCACTATGGGCTTCATTTAAATTAATGTATTTAGGCCTCTGCAGTATCACATAACCGAATTTCTTTGCATTCATATTAATATTACTATCTATGTATTTGGAAAACATTTGGTGACCTATCGTATTTTTGGTGTTATGTCAATAAATTATGCATTTCTTCACCGTACTGTAAACATGTTCTATTAACCGTTTAACAGAAATAGGCAAAACATTTAACAGTTTAGTAAAATTGTTTTTTCATTTAACAGGTGTTTTCTGAAATATTGCATAATGTAGACAGCTACTGTGACAATCATATAATTAATTGAAAAAATTAGCTTAACTTAGAATAACAATTTATACATATAAGCAGGCATAACTATAGATTAATCGTTAACAGTTTTGTTTATATCCATTCATAAATTTCACAAATCAGTAATAGTAATGAACACTAAACAAAATCTATGCGGTTACGACGTTACGATGGTCTAGAACGAGTTCACTGTTAATTTTGTAAAAAATACTATAAAATTTCCAGGTTGAACACCAAATAAATCATTGAGGAGAGAATTGAATGCAAAAGTTATTAAATTAATAACTGGACTTCACACATTTTGAATACGAAAGAAGATAAATAACTTAATGCAGTGTTTACGACTTCTTATGACTCAAATAAAACTAATTCAAACATCAACAAACAACCAATTCATTAGAACAATGCAATGACATAAAATAATAAATAAATCTATACAACTAATATCCAAAACAAGAAGGAATAAAAATTCTTATTCGTCTAAATATCAAGGATCACAGATCCCCACAGCGAACCAAACGCCATATCCCACGACCGGTTTCGACCTATCGGGTCTCATCAGGTGGGCGCTGGCAGAAAGGCCTTTACAGGCTGTATGATAAATATAAATAAGGAATCAACTACTCCGAGGGCTAATACCCCTACCGGCATTGAATTACACTGTTGGTACTTAGACGAATAAGGATTTTTATTCCTTCTTTTTTTGGATATCCTTTGTATCTTCGTCTAACAATATTCAATCGAATCAACAGTGTTATTCAATGCCGGTAGGGGTATTAGCCCTCGGAGTAGTTGTTTCTGTTGATTCCATATTTATATCTAAACAATTAAGTTTGCTGAGAAGAAGACTGAGTTTGGAAGAGGATAAGAATATGCACCTTTCTAATATTCTAACCGAGTTTAGAATATTTCTCGACTAAATAATTTTATAGTGATAATTCCTTTTGAAATTAAAACTATTAAATAATTATTTAATTAATTAATAATAATTATATTAATTACTATCTCTAATCTAACTTAAGTTTGATCGAAATTAGATGATCCGACGTAATTAATGGCTATCAATAATACCAAATTTAAAAAATTAAATAAATAATGATTATCAATAAATACTAAACAATATTTGTAATTTTAACAAAAAATACTGTAATACAATCGGTTTTTGTATAATCGTGTGATATAATGAAAGTTATAAGGAATCAAAAGCGAATTACTATGTAACCTAACTATATCAATATATATATATATCATATAATTCAGACATATATACACTTTTCGGGCTGTTGTGCCGTGGTCGACGTCTTCCTTCTTCTCGATGCGACGTTTCGCCAGATCTTACTTCTGACATCTTCAGGCAGTGCTACTTATCTAGATAATTTGTAACTGAAATAAACAAGATAAGTAGCACTGCCTGAAGATGCCAGAAGTAAGATCTGGCGAAACTTCGCATCGAGAAGAAGGAAGACGTCGACCACGGCACAACAGCCCGGAAAGTGTATATATGTCTCAATACAACGCTGGCCATGAAAGCCTGAAAACAACAGTGATAAACCATATAATATTGTTTGAAATTCCAACAGTAAATCTAGTTAAGTTGAATAAGTATTGGAGAAGTACAGTTTGTGTGCAAAAATAATAATAAATGACACGTTGTTGTGCCTTAAAATGGAATCATAAGAAATTTTCTTGATTTTAATGTTTTATTTACTTTTCAGGATTTAGAAAAATTTGTGAGCGGTAGTGGCGACGCAGGATTTATTTACGTTAGCATGGGATCGTCAGTAAGAACTGCTAATATGCCAGAATACCTTAGAAGAATGCTCCTTAGAGTATTCAGGGAGCTGCCTCAAAGGGTTCTATGGAAATGGGAATCAGATGATGATATGCCCGATTTGCCAGCTAATGTTAAACTAAGAAGGTGGCTTCCTCAACAAGACTTACTAGGTAAATTGTGAACAATAATTGCTGATGTCTTGTCACATAAACCCACAAGAAACAATACTAGATTGTAAGAGTCTTGCTATTTGAAGAAAAGTCTTATCGATATTTTGAAATGAGTTCATAAAAACAATCCGGTAGTTGCGAATACGAATACGTAAAATTAGAACTCTTTATAATTTCCACAGTTATTTTATTGCCTTAAAATCAATTATTGTGCCAGCCATTAGAAATTTATGACGAACAAAAATAGGTATCGATTTGAAACTTGAAAAGGGTCTATTTAATGAAAGTGTTTTTGAAACTGTGGCATGAATGACCTATTTCTCTTTATTTTAATATTAAATTTAAAAAATAATTTTTGTAAGGGTAATACCCCCTAATGCTAATATTTTTCATACTATATTAATTTAAGGTGAGAACTTTGTCACAAAATATATTAACTTGGAAACTAAAAGGATTTGTTCTCTAACTTTTGAAACTGTTACTAAAATATAAAAATTCCTTTTAATTAAATTAGATGATAGTTTATAGAGAACTGTTTTTAAAAAATGAATTCTGACGAAAGACAATAAGACTTTTAAGAAAGAAATTTTATATAGGCATAAAAAGTACATAATTATAATAAATTCATAATATAAAATTTGCGTGGAAAAGTTAAGACAAGAAAAACGGGACTAAATCTGAATATCAAGACCACCTTATCGTACTAGTTATTAATTATATATAATAAAGTGTGTCTATGCCTTGTTGTGTTATAAAAACTTATTGAAATATAACAGTAGTTATGTCGAATGCCCAAAGGGTTGGATTTATAACTTATTTATTTGTTCCAAAAGAACACATTTATAAACTACACTTACGATTGATAACTACCGACAATATTTTAAAGAAGTGAATTATTAGCTGTAGCGTAAAGAGACTGACTCCCGATGCAGGGTGCAGTACTATTTGTAAACTAGTCTACACGAAGGAATTCGGGGGTTAATGTAAACTGTCGCCACCCTCCGATAACGTAGGCTGGATATAACACACTGTTGTATTTAACAAAATTATATGATATTGTATTTTTAGGGCACAAAAAAATTCGAGCTTTCATCACCCATGGCGGTCTCTTAAGCATGTTCGAAACGGTGTATCATGGAGTACCGATCGTCAGTTTGCCAGTATTTTGCGATCACGATTCTAATGCAGCAAAAGCAGAAGTCGATGGGTATGCTGTGAAACTTGACTTTTCAGCACTCACGGCAGAAAAACTCCTGGGTGCTATTAATAAAGTAATTTACGATCCCAAGTACAAAGAGGAGGTGAGAAGAAGACAAGTGCTCCTACGGGATCAGAAGGAAACTCCTCTCGAGAGAAGTATATTTTGGACTGAGTATGTGTTGAGACATAAGGGAGCGAAACACTTACAATCGCCCGCGAGAAATTTAAGCATTATCGAGTACTATATGATTGATGTCATTTGCTTGCTAGTGTTGAGTGCGATATTATTGTGGCATCTGATGAAAATTGCTGCAAAAATTATGTACAGAATATTTTTAACAGGTAGTTGTGGACTTAGAATGCACGATAAAGTGATTAAGGTCGAGTGATATGTGTTTTTAGTTTTGTTTTCTCTTCTGTGGTACGTTTCATTTAATTTGAACCGTTCCTTATTGTACACAGTTGTTGCTATTATGGGTGATATAGAGAATAAAAATTAACTAGTTTATATTGTTTGTATTACTGCATTATCGAACATTAAATGTTCGAAACTTCAGCACTTCTGGTGCAACTATAAATAAAATATTTTATGGTCGGATAAAGGT
The DNA here is from genome assembly GCA_963921985.1 of Agrilus biguttatus. Classification (NCBI taxonomy): domain Eukaryota; kingdom Metazoa; phylum Arthropoda; class Insecta; order Coleoptera; family Buprestidae; genus Agrilus; species Agrilus biguttatus. The sequence continues at coordinate 13,030,763 of OY998119.1, read as the reverse complement.
TTGATATTCCTGTGAAATTTAAAACTTAACGGTTGGTAAAGTCAAATTTTTGGCTCATAGTTCAGTCAGTAGTTTTGTTTATTTATGTTTATTATGTAGGTTTGTATTTTACGGTTGCATAATTATAATATTTTAGGTATTAACCCAATTTTCATTTTGATAATGGTAGAATTAATTTATTTTACAGCTTCCGTGTATTTATGGCAATTAGATCTCAATATTTACCCAAGACAATGTTTTGAAAACTAACAAAAATAAAATCCTGTTTGTACTAAAACTTTATTATGCAATTATGAAACGAGCAGTCTTTAATGATCGTTTTAATGAAGAAAAACTTTCGTCAAGTTTACTTGTAGTATTTGAATATATTTAAAATTTCAAAATAATAAATTAATCATTATCCTGGATCGATGAAGTTTTATTAAAAGATTTAAATTACTTAGCAGAAAACAGCTTGCCTTTTGTTTAAATGAATATGTAATTTCACTTTAACTCCTAACGAGAATTAATAAAAACGATAGAAAAATGAAATTTCGCATTAATTCACATATAGATATAACGTACAGTGTTTGTCCAAAAATTAATGTTAGTAATTTTATTGTAAAGCGACTGTACGTCCCACCATGTTCGGATCGAATGAGATATGTGGAAGAGGAAATTAATTAGGAAAGAATGTAACTCATTAAAGATAAGAATAAAAGACTAAAGAATGTTTCAACGAAACTATTTCGAAAAACTTGACATATGTTTCGACCGGGCGATCTTTATCAAGAGTTTCCAAAATATCCTCCTAGAATGTAACTCGTTTGACACCTTGTGTAAATCGCAATGCTGCACTCATTGAAATAGGAATTTGTTTTCTCTATAAAGTCATCAAAGGTAAAGAGTCTTAGGTAGAATACAACCCATAATCAAAGAAGCAAGGTGCTGAGTAGCACGCACAACTTGGCGTCACATCATCCCAAGAAAACCACAATGAACAAATCATGCTCGTTAGGTCCATTTACATTAAGGGACTCATCTACCATGAATTTGTACCACGTGGCATAAACGTCAATGCCAAATTCTACGTGAGAGTACTGAAGTACTGAAGAGATTTAAATGAAAAGTTCTTCACGTCCAAACCGACTTTACTATGCCAACGAGCCACCCTCCACCACCTTCCTAGTTACTCGCCTCCTGACCGATTCAAAGGTGCTAATTGTTCCTCCAAACCTTTTTTGTTTTCGCGCTTCCCATGAATATGGACATAATTTTGGGATAGTTGAGAAAGTTTTAATGTGTTCGATAGATTTGGTTAACACATTTTCTATTATCGACTCATTGACATTACTTTTCGGATAAACTCTGAATTTTTAGTTGCAATATTAAAATTTGTTTGATATCAACCAAACATTTTCTAATATTCGATTTCAACTGTTAAATAGAATAAAGTTTCCTTTATAATGAAATATTTGAAGAACCTTTTAGTAAGGGTAAATTTTAAATACATTAACGTGATGATGAGGGAAAAATTTGTCACTGCTCCTCACCGGTGAGGGCGTGACAACAGTGACAAATTTTTCCCTCATTGCATGAGGTAATTTGTAGTGAGTATAAATTAATACAATAATTAATGTCACATTAATGTATTTAAAGTTTCCTTTGTCTATCAAAAATTTCCTAAACTTCAGACAACTAATTAAAATTTACAAAGGAGAAAAATAAACAATGAATAGATTTTCAAACTCTTGTTTTATTATTTAGTTTTAGCTTCATCTACAGATACAAATAACACTGCAAGACTTTTATAAAATGGTTTCGATGTTTTACTTTCATTAATTTATTTCGTCTATTTCTTTCTAAACATAGAAGATTGTGAACAATATCTACTATTTCATAAATTATATACTTCAATAATCAGTATTTGTTATTGGATCCATTCACGTAATTGTTTAGGGAATCAATAGTATTTATAACAGAACTCCTGCTTTTCGATTCGTCGTGTTTTACGGGTGTAACAAGAACATTTTTCGAATTTTTGAAGTGCATTAAGCCAGCGATTGTCCCTGTAACTACAGACATGACAAACAGTATCCACTTCGCCGTAAAAACAATTTGAATCATCTTGAATACAGATTTAATTTGATCAATATATTCGTCACCTAAATCCGCACCCTATAAAAAATATAAAATTTAATATTGTTAGATCATAGGATCTGAAATCATCCTTAATGCTTTTCTTGGTGGTACACAAAAATAATAAATGTGTGAAGTTAAAATAGAACACATAAACAGTTAATAACAATTTTACCCATTAGATACTAAGCATTTTTAATATTGTTTCGAAATAAAGTGATTTTATCATTTTTAAATTCGTTGAAACAAGTAAGGATGTAACAAAATGCATCAGAATAAAAAATGATTTTTGCTTTCCACGACTTCAGAATAGTGGTTAATAACAAACAAATACAGTGGCCGGCACCTAAGGAGATTCAGCGACGGTCATATTGACAAGTAGGTAGGCGGAGAATTTTAGCATAGCAATAAATGAAAGAGCCAACAAGAATATAGAATATATCAAAGATATGTATCATCCGTAAAGTATGAAATTTATATAAATTTTATCTGATTACTCAGTATTTTACTCTTCCCAAGATTACTCATTTCGAACACAATTTATAAACAACCATTTCTCTACTCTGTTAATTTGCAACTGTTTGCCACTACGCTTCTGAACTTCGCTAAGCAGTTATCATTCTGCATACCGGTCGATTAACTCCGCCCTAAAGGTGCTAGACTTTGCTACTGCGCATCCGATAACTTATGGCTTTTGAACCTCCTTAGGTGCCGGCCACTGTATCTCCTAGTATTCAATAATGTGTGACACTTCAGAACACTTTACGGGTGAATATATTTTACGAAGTAGATAAACGAAATCAACGTTAGCCTTTTGTTACCAAGCTACATCAAATTAATAAAATATTTTCACCCCTTAAGTGTTTTGAAGTAATACACTCTCATTAATAACGATTGGTAAAATATAAATACAGCATTAAAGATAGATGGAAAATATGTATTTTACCTCTTCCACCCAAAAAACAGGCAATATTGCAGTGGGTAGATTTTTCATAAAACTAATTTTCGGTATCGGTTCTAGAGGCATACTAAACTGTAGTCTTTTTCTTGCTGCTAAGGGTGTTCCTGTCATCTGCAATAAAAGAAAACAAGTAAATCGTAACATGCCTTTTTGTAAACAGTATTTTGTGTAGGTATGTCATTAAATTTACTATAATAGGTACTTTAGCCATAGATATAACTAAAAAGTTTGGACTAAAATGTGAAGAGGACTTTCATTGTCTTAAAAAAAATTGTGTTTTATTCCCATCAGCTACTCGTGGTGGTGGGCGGGCAGTTCCTCCGACCTACACTGTAGTGCAAAGCCGGAGAGTAGGGCGTAAGGCCCTCTTCAGTCTCCTTACAGGAATCGTGATAATGGGTGAGCAGTGTGGTTAGGGAGAGGAAGATGAGACGGACGAAATGAAGACAGAAGAGAAATGAAAGATTATTTGTGGAATATTACTGCCCCAGCATTTGTTTAAGTGATCCAAGGAAACCACAGAAAACTTGGATCAGACCAGCCGAACAACAAAGATCTAAACGCCGTTTGGTGTTAATCTGCAACCGTTCTCAAGAACAAATGGTACAAACTTTTATTTGAGAACGACTGGAGTTAAATCCAGCTAAAGCGATGTACACATCGAATAATAACGACAAAATCTTTGAACAATCAGATTTTATATAACCACAACATCAAGCATTAAATTAAATATTAGCATTCCCTTTAACCACACTTTTTGTATATGAATTCGCATTACATTAATACGCACTTACAGGTTCAAAATACATATAAATTCCATGTTCATCTTCGTTTGGATGCAAGCCACGAACACCATGAATATAACTTTCGTCAGATGCATAGAAATGTGGTAAGGATGCGTATAATGGAGCACCAACGCATTTTGTTATTTCCATCAATCCTTTCTTCAAACATTTATCAGGTTCAGGACAGAAGCATTTCAAACTATCATCCGTAGACATGTCCCCTAAAGTTGCAGTGTATCTGTTCACTTTGACTTCTTTAACAAACGTTTCTTTTTCGAAAACTGCGGATAGTGATCTAAAAATTGATTGCTAAAATCCAATCAGTAATCAAAGGGAAATTATTGAACGACGAAATATTTTATTATCAAGTGTAGAGATTTCCTGTTTTGTGCTAATTATTTATTACAAATTGCAATCATTTATCCAATTTAATGAAATTACAGATTATTTATTACTGTACAAAGATTGATTCTTTGTTGGTATTTTATGGAAGAGTTCCTTTAATACTATTGTATTCGAAACATTTGTTTATTTAAATCATTTTATCACAGGTAATTAAGAACCGTATACAATTGATTAATTTCTTTTTGATTTAGTTGGTTTCTATAAGATAGAATAATAGAGTTGTAATAATTTTCTATTAAAACAACGTAACGTATTACAATATTCACTAGAATAAATTACGAGCAATCGATATAAAGGTACAAAGGTATATGTTACATGTAATTTCTTTCATTTATAAAAAACCTACAACTCGGTATTGCATTACACGAACAATCAATTATATATAGTTATTATTGATTGTGTAAACGAATAATTGAGATGTAAAATTAAAAAATTATTCACAGATAACGTACTTTTATTACCTAATGCACTGAACTATTGCTATTTACCATATTTAAGATTTATGATTTTTACGGAATGGAATCATGGATATTAACAAAAGCAACAGAAAGAAGACTCGAAGCTTTCGAAATGTGGCTATATAGACCAATATTGAGGATCTCATGGATGGACAGAGTGACCAACAAATCAGTACTAGGACGAATGAACAAAGGCTTGGAAGTAATGAACACCATCAAGAAAAGAAAACTTCAATACCTTGGACATATTATGAGAAATGATAGTAAATATGGCCTCTTGAAGTCTGTCTATGGTAAGAGAGGACCAGGAAGAAGACGTATATCATGGCTTAAAAACTTAAGGACCTGGTTCTCAAAAACTACTACCGAATTATTCAGAGCCAATATTCGGATCGAATAGGCACCCGAAGAAGAAGAAGAAGATATATGATAATATTTAAACTGAATTTGGATGTACAAAAGGGGGTCTTTCTAATATGTTTTTTTTTCTTACACTGATTCGCATTAGTTAAACATGCACTTAACCCAAAAACAATGGTTTAAGCGCTTCATTTTATGGATATTGCTTGGTCCATTTCTCTCATCCAGTTAGGAGAGACAGGGACCAGTTTTGTATTTCAAATTATTATTTTTTACATTATAGCAACGTGTGTATTTGAAGTTTACACTATATAAAAGTAGTGAAGAAAGGAAATTATGTTATCCTTTTGTATTTTTTGCACATTTTTATTTTTGTAAATAAATTAGTTACGTACTTGATTTCGAAAGGTTTTTAAACTTTTTATTTAATTCCAGTATCTTTTATTTCAATTTGAAATTAATAAAATCTTGTAAATGTCTGTGAAATTCGTCCCAAATTTGCATTTATATTTCATTTATATCTTTGGAGAGTTTTCAGTGAACATTATATATATATATCGGATGAGTACCGAGTGACTTATAGTGTCAATAATATAAAAAATAGATTCAAACGGCTTTTAAAACTACAAACAATGTTTATTGGTACAACCAAATGTATACCTAAATATATTCTAAAAAACTACCTGTAACTTATTGAAGACTATTGAACAGGAGGTTGTTGGTTAACGGCAGGTTTTTTTTTAGAATATATTTAGGTATAATCTTTTCTTAATCATAGTTTACTATTACCATTGAAAATGACTACTTCGTAGTCGAAATGTATACATTTGGTTGTACCAATGAACATTGTTTGTAGTGTTATAAGGCGTTTGAATGTATTTTTTTTATATATGATTACCATTATTATTATTAACGTAGTAAGATAGAACTATAGGCATATCAACTCCACAAAAGGTGGTTCATCTATCTCCGCTTTACCCTAATTAACCTATTAATAAATTGTGAACCAATCGTACGATTTTTGTTTATCTTAATCAATCATAAATTTCCAATCGATATGTATGTTTACGGCTACCAAAAAATAATTCCAAAATTTGGGGTAACGTATGAAAAATACACTGATTATAGTTCCTAGGAGCAAATTCAATCAAATCCAAATGCATAGCCAAGATTTGTAACGCTTCTATAAAAGTTTGTGTGCCTAGGTAATAAGTCCTTTTCTTAATTATTCACTAATAAGGTGCATTGTTAATAAAATGTAGTGAAAGTTTACCTGATTTCTTGTAATTAAAAATTCATAGGCGATTATTTAATATTTAACAATCGATCGTTAATCTGGTCTAAACTCCTGAATCTTACAGTTGGAAACAATTAAATTTCCTATCGAATACCTGACAGAGAATAAACAAAGAGTCTTACCTACAAATATCGGGGGAAAATGCCACAATACCTTCTTCTTTTTGAAGAAGAGGTGGGAATATTGTCGAATCAGTACCATGATAGTCATTACATTCCTTTGTGGGCCAAACATGCATGTTTGGTTCGTTGTCAAATTCAACAACTCTGCCGATATCTTTATAATTTTTTAATCCTCGTTTAACTGTGAACGGCCTCTTATCAACTGTACCGTTTTTCTAAGTCGAAATAATGTCAAATTAGTACAGAATTTAACAACAATTAATTTTAATTGACTACTTTTAAAAATAATGAGAGTGGCAGATTGCTGAAAAACAAATTTTCCTTCATCCAGCGTACTTTCTATGAATATTCTAAGGAAAAATGACCATAAAGTAACAAATATGTCTGTTTACTTTATTTGTTGATAAAGTTCTTTTTAAAAAACTGAATCGATTGTACCTCTATTTTGTGATACTTCATTTTTAACACAACTACTAAGAAAGCGATACGTAATCTGTTTCTTTCAGTTTATTTAAATAATAATAATAAAGTGATAGAAACAGAAGACATGTCGTGTTTAAATGTTGTGTTAAATTCTTTTTAGGACAAAGGTAACTGTAATTCTTGATAGAATGTGTATTCGCATTCGTTGTAAAACATTTTTTAAAAATTTATTTAAGAATTTGAGTAACGAAACGCACTGGGTATGTTTCATTAGAACTTTATTTTTCTCAACAATATTGTTTCAACCCTTGTTGGTAACTTAATTTCTTCTCTTGAGAATAACTCACATACTTTGAAAAACTATTTTTCAGGACAATAAATTTCTATTCAAACTTACTCAAATTCTCAAATTGACTATAATACTATTTCAAGGCGAATTTGTTTTTGTTTTTTGGACTACATTTAGAATATTATTCCCAACTGCTTACCAATCCGAAATTTTTAAAAAAATTAATAATTCTGTAAATGGCAATATAAAAACTGTTCGTTAGAAATGTGATAAGGAGCAATGACATTTTAAATTCTACAATCTAAAATTAAAACTTCAAAAGTTGTTTCCAGACCCAAGACATCTTCTATTTCGTGATACGAATGAAATGAAAATGAATACAAATAAATGTTCCTTTACTTACATCTCCGAAAAAGGACAATTTGAATATCTTGTCGGTAATATATATTACGTTTTTTGCTTCTAATCTTATCTGTGCACACGCCGCCTTTCCAGCAAAGTCCGTAACATTACAGTAAACAGTCAAACCTTCGAAAAGGATTTCGTTCGTTGTAGCGGTAATGAAGGGCGATTGTGGATTATTAAAAATGGAGTTTAAAGCTTTTGAAACCAACGATAACATTGCTGGTTTATCCCTTGCAACAGCAACTGCTATGCCCTACAGTTAATTAAAAACTGATGCACTAAACTCATTAGTGATGACTATCTTTAATACATATGAAACTTTATATTGAAAAGAAGTTTCGATTGAGCAGTAGGAAATGAAAACATGAACATGAAAAAATAAAATGAGAAGAAAAATAGAAACTTATGATCTGTTTTTCTATTATTAATAAATATCCTTCGTGCTCAAATCAACTTTGTTTATTTTGAAAGAGTGTATTAAAGTTTCCAGTATTATTTACTGAAATAACAGTAGTTCAATTTTTTGTCAACCTTTAAATTAATGATCTATTTACTTATTACTCACGTAAGCCCAAGTTTCTATTGACAAACTAATTTTAATTTTAATAGTTACTTTTTATGTAACCAGTCTAACATTATACGCTTTTTAATTTCGTTAATAAATAATTAATCGTCATTTTATTTTGTAATCGTATTATTACCAAAATTAACGGGTGCGGAATTGTAACCAATTCATTGCCTGTTAGTGGTGCGGACTTGGTTTTGTTAAAAAACCATGTCATCTTTCCATTATATGTTAGTGTATCATTATCTTCATCGTCTATCGGATCGATCTTCTCTTTCCACAAACTACGAGTTGATAATAATTAAACACATTAATTAAACAATATATTCAAAAAAGAAGGAATTATTATCCTTATTCGTCTAAATATTAAGCCTGTAAAGGCCTTTCTGCCAGTGCCCACCTGATGAGACCCGGGTCGAAACCGGTCGTGGGATAGACTTTCGGTTCGTTGTGCCTACTTGGTAGGACGTGTTCCAAATGTGAGATCTTCGATCTTAATATTTAGACGAATAAGTATTTTGATTCCTTCTGTTTTGAATATATTATATCTTCGTCTAAGAATACATCAGAATCAACAGTGTAATTCAATGCCGGTAGGGGCATTAGCCCTCGCAGTAGCTGTTTCTGTTGATTCCATATTTATATTTATATTTATATTTAATTAAACATGTCTTAACAAATACAATTAACAAAATATTAGAGACTGTTACTAAAAACGAATTCGGTGTCATCATTATTATTAAAAAAGACTTTTCTATCTCATTTTCTCAAATATATAAGGACATTATTTCAGAACGAAAAAAGAAATCATTGTGCCATATTGTTTATAGAATAATTTGGGCTGTCTTATTTCCTATTATTTTTATAGTTATTAATAATCTAAATACATATTACAACAAAAGAGAAGTATTGCTGATTAATGAATCGTTATTTTGAAACGTTTATCAACAAAAAATCCTGCTGCATATTTAGAACATAGAGTTCTTAGTTTATTATAATTAATGTCAGGAGCTGCTTATAATACTAGAGTCTGATGAACATTATGTCTAATAATCGATTTGGTAATTATAAATTGATAATAGTTTTCTAATGATTTGTTGTTTGACACGCAATCTTAAAGTTAGAAATAATTATGTTTTAATTTGTTGAAAATGGAGTTTTTTCACTAATATCAATTATTTTGGAAAAATATAATTAGTATTTCCTTTTGTTATTTTAGTAAGAATCAAAATATGTTCTAGGAAGATGTTTTTAACTTTTAAATAATAGAATTGTCTTAAGAAGACCCTATGCAAGTTTTTATTTTCGTTTGAACAAATTCGCGTGTTAATAATTTTTTCTCTTTTTTGACTTACTCGTAGCAATAAGGTCCGATTTCGTCTAAAACCGGACTCTCCCCATTAAGTACGGCCTCCGCATTGGTAATATTGAAAATATAAACTTTAAAATCCAAAGCAAAGGGGGTCTTCATATACATTTTCCTTATTTCACTACCAGGTTTTAGTGCTACTTGCTAATAAAGAAAATAATTGAGACGACACTTTATTTAAATTAATTATTTTATTACGTACTTGTTTCACTTTGCTTTTTACCATTTTCGGAAATATTATAAATCCAAAAATAACGACGACAATAAATACTATTCCAGAGACTATAGCAACTTTACCGGCCAAGGTCATTTTGTTTCTTTTAATCAAATTCGAAATAATCTTTATCACTTTGTATAGTTCGATTGTTCTCATGCATAAGTCGATGTAATGTGTACTTTACCAGGTTGACCGTTACTAATACAGAAACTTCCAATAGGTATCACTGTCAAGTTCAAAGTGGGGGATGATAATATAACAAAGCGAAATAGTACGAACAAATGTAATAATGAATGACAAGCAAATTTGTACAAGGTAATGTCGCTGTTGAATACTATCGACATTATCTTACACTTGTTTAATTATACTTTAATTTACAGAGCAAATTATGGGTTCTTGATTAGCTATAAGTATACGTTCATGTGCATAATATTTGAAGTTTAAATTTTAAATTTAATATAGATAATTTTATTCTTACTACTTCATACCAACCAATAAGATTTAATTTATTAATTTAAAATTCGTGATACATTATTTTACACGCAGAGACTATATTTAAGGAATTGTAATGAAATTGGTGGCTTTTAATCCTTAATAAACAAAACAAAAATTTAAATCATTAGTGTAAATTATAAACCCTTAAGCCTCTAAAACATTCTAGCGTTGTTTATTATATTTTCTGTTCTACTGTCCACTATATTTTCAAATAAATGATTTTCAGATCAAGGTCAAAATATAATTTTCGCAAGTTAACCATTACTCTTATTTGTTCATGTGGATTTTACATTAAAGATTTTCATTAAATATGTTAAAACTATCTTTTGTGTCTTACACTATAGTGTATTCATAATTTTTTTTCATAAACTTACTTCATAATAGTCTTCCAGTGTCTCTCATTTTGTGTACCTATTATCACCAAACAGGAACTGTTAATAAATTAAAAGAATAAAAATGAACTTATTTTACGAAGTATTTTAACAGGAAAAACATTTTATGTCATTGAAAATCAGTTTTTTCATTGTGTCCTTTATTAATGAAAATTTCAAGAAACCGCTAAAAACTTATCTCCTAATAACACCAATTTTTAAATAAAAACAAACTTGCAGGTTTCCTTATAAAGTGTTTTGAATACGACAATTTCGATAAATAATTTTATTGATCAAATTTATATTATGCCAACAGATACAACAAATAGATAACAAATCTTTGTTCAAATACGGTATACCGATGACCTAATTTTTGTTATGTACCTACTTTAAAAAAAATTGAATGGTTCGCCACAACAAAGTTTATCCTTTCGGATTCCTTACGTAATTCATAAAGAAAATAATATCTGGCGCATTTGGAGGATATCTTTGTCTGTACCAAATCAAAGTGATATATTTGTTTTTGAAATATTTTCATTTTATCCATACCAAATCGAAGTGATATTTTTTTTTTTTGAAATATTTTCATTCTCAGCGTAAAATGAACAAAAAATGGGCAAGGTAGGATACAAGGGTTGAATTAAATGTACAACATAATGAGTTGGTTTGGTAAATTAGTAACCAAGAACTTAAAATTATTAATAAATGGTTTTGGAAACATTACAGGATAAATAAAATGATGCGGTCGATATTTCCAACTTAAATAATTAACGTCTGGTAAATGCTAAAATTTGTGATCTGAGATTGTGTTGTACTAGTTGCTTTAAGGCACTGGATTGAAAAATTATATGGATTCGAAATCATTTTATGTAAGTATAGCAACTTATTTAATAAAGCACAAAACCGACCGCCGGAAAATGAAACTTTTATTTGTCCGGTTTTTACATTTATGAAATCTGAAAACTGTAAGAAGCAGTTGTGATATGTTCCAAAACTATTTTACATTCTTTAGGAGATCTTTTTAGAAATGTACATACTTCAAAAGTTAATATCCGGGATTATTAGTTTGTTCATACCTTGTACGAACCAGAAAGAGAAAAATTAACTAACGTAAATGGAAACTTCAAGATACTTAGAAGAAGTTCACAGAAAAGTTAATAATCCCATCAAACGACATTAGGTTCAACACGAAAAGCACTAAAGCTTTTCGTAGGCGTAGGGGATGCAAAGGTTCAATGTTTTCCTGTTTTTGTTGATAAAGGAAATAGGGGGGATGTAAAATTGTATAAATTAAGAAATTACAAAATAATGCAACTCTTTTCAAAGTAATACTAATAATCATTATATTAATTATTGACGACAACAAGAATAGAACCAATGTTTACCATAAGATACGCTTCGGAAAGAAATTTAAGATTTTTTTAATCTTGAGAGACGATAAAATAACACGCTTTATCTACTGTTAACAATTGACTAATTATTAAGTACTTTCTGTCCTCCAGTGTCATCCACAATGTATTGTTAACTTTTTGGTACAATGAACCCCTTTTTAATATGAAAATCCAAACAAATATTTTAATGTTTGAAAAAATGTTAAAGTAACTGAATTTTTAGTGAAACAGATTTATGAATGAATTTCGAACAGAAAACTTAAGTTATTTATTCAATTCCTAAACTGTGCCATTGAGGTGTTAAATTTTGTTTTTTTTTTAATGTGGAAATAATGTCACAAAATAATATTAATAGTCCAGTTTGGTAAGAAAAACTCATTGCTGCTTTAATAAAAGCTCATCCCGACGTACTGAGTAGCAATGTAAGAAAATATAAGAACGTAAGCTTTCACGGCCGGAATTCATAGTAGAATGATGATTCGGGCTTGTAGGCCGTGGTCGATTTGAACGGTTTCGTCCAGACGTTTCGTCAGCTCGAACCATCATTCTACAATGTAAGAAAAGATAATGACTTCTCGAAAAATTATAAAAATGAAGGTAGATCTATTGAAGGAGACTTTTATTTAAGCACTAATAGTTTAATTCAAAAAATAATTCAGCTTTCTAAATTTTAATTTTATTACTTAATATAGGTTGTGTGGGAGGTATTCACGATTGTCTTATTTTTGCTTATACAGGAGGGGAGGGTTTAAAATCATTAAAAGTCTGCTTTCATAAGACTTGAACGTCCTCCCAATCAACCTATAGAGCGGTTTTTAAAAATAGCTTTTATAAATGTTCGGATTCGTTCTACACAATTTCTTAATAATTCGTCTATTTGCACATCTATTAATACACAACTAGTACTTAATAAAAGTTAAAAAAGCAAAGACTACATACTACTATTACCAAACTATAGATAACATTAAATTTAACAACAGTTTCTTGAATCCTTACAGTAATTTCTAACAATGACGTTGGTAATTTACCGACTAGCGTGTGTGAAAAAAAATTACATGTTGTCGAGTTTGTGATATCTGCACGAAGTTTTCCTTTATTATTAGTAACTTAATTATTAAAATTTTTAGCCAACGATTCCTTATTACGACGTGGGGGACATCGATCAATCGTGAGAAACTAGCACGCATTTTAAAAAAATATTATTTCATGATATGCATTTTAAAGTCGATATAAGAATATGTTTATTTGGAATTATTACTATTAAGAATGTTGAACCTAATTTGATTTTTTTTTTTGTTAAAGACATGGAGTAAGTCTAAAATGAATTATAGATAATGTATATATTATATTCTATGTAGCTTGAATTCACTTTATGTGACAATGAATTATTTTCGTTCAGTTTTCCAGAGTGAAACGTGACTGTTTAGTCTGAGTTGTGTTTATATTTGTACATTTTTATTCGGTTGAATATTTTTTTTTGTTATAACGATGTTTGTCGTTGGTATATTTTCATAAGACGTGGGATGAAGTAATGGGTTTTGCTATCAAGACTGGTAGAACAAGGGGGGCTCTGTATGGCCTGTCTGGCGGGATAAGGAGGGCAGATCCTAATGAACCAAGGTACTGACGACAGCATTTTTTTGTATTGTAACATGAAATAAAGATATTAAATTCAAATCGTATGACTTTACGTACTTTCACAAAAAGTTCAATCGGTGTATAATACAATACACCAATATTCAAAAATAATAAAAGGCACAGCTTTTTAATTAAGGTTGTGCAGCAGTGAATAAATAACAAGTAATAACTTGATGAAAGTTCAGTGCCAAAACGTAATAAACAGATAATATTTTCTAATATAACTATTATAAATTAAGAAAGTAATTAGCCGGTAGCTCTTGGTGAGACATATTTATATTAAACTAAAGAAACACTTGGAGAAGTTTCAGTGTTTATTATTTATACATTATTTATAAACACTGAAACTTCTCCCAGTGTTTTTTGAGGTTAATATAACTATTGTAATTTGTAAACTATTTTGTAAAAATGTTTTCTATTTCTATACGTGTACATTAAAAATTTCCTAATCCTTTACATAAAGTTATTACAATGTGAGGAAAGTAGTTGTGGTTTTTGAAATTTAATACAATGGAATTCTGGCTTGACTGTTAGTGAAACATATTTAAATAATAAGAAAAAACTAAACCCCTGGTAAAATTAACGGAGAACTCTGTTGGCACTAGATGTAACATTTAATAATATAAAGTTAAGAAAACACTCGGTGAATAATTCCATAAAATTTATTAAATTAGTTTATTCGTGTTCCGGCAATTATGGGATCGGCATGAGTTTTGACAATAACTGAAGATAACACGGTTGTCAATATTATCATTAATTATTGGGTTTTACCCTTCATAAATATGTTTGGGTTTAAAAGATGTGACTAGCTTAAATCTACTTTTTTGTTTAGCAGGTTGTAAAGAGCTCTTTTAATTTCAAATGTTTCTAATGTATTTCATTTTTTGCTTTTTTTAGACAAATGAAGAATTTTCACACTATCTTGAATATCATCCTTTTGAAAATGATGATTATCTTTTAATAGATTAATAACAAAATTAGAACTTTATTAACTTAATATGATACATTGGCCAGTTCTTAAAATATACGGCATTCCGAATATAAACAAAAATGACTCAAAAAAAACATTTTGTGAATGCCGTATTTTAAGATCCGACCAAGCATTTTTAAAAATAATATAGATGAGGCTTTCAATATTTAAATATTTTTAAATATTTGTTTAAACAGAATTTCTTCTTTTATATTGTAGATCTAATTTTATTTTAGTACATCAAACTGTAACTTTAAAACTAAAAAATAATAAAAAACCTTTTTCATTTTTTCATTCTTTTCACATTTGTTAAAATAAACTTAATGTATTATTAGTTGTATATTAGTATTGTACATTGATAGGTAAAAACCCCCCACTTTCTTCTTTTCCACAATATAGTATATAAGACAATTGCTGTTAAATTTTAGTTTATATTTCATCTACCTGAAGAAGTCCCAGTGTGGCGAAATAATTATTGTGGATTTACAATAAAAAAGTTTTGTAACCGTTTACTGTTGTTTTATTTTATTCAAGCATTTTTATTTAGTTTTGATTCTTTCACAATGTCGTTGTAAATTCAGTATCATCTACATATACCTTGCAACTTAAAATATTGGGACGACCAGAATACTTCGATTTGAAAAATACTTTATAAATCTGGTTTCATTGTATAATAATTAAATGTGCTATTTTATATAAACGCATTATTATTTTTTTAATTATATCACGTTTTTGAAAACCATAGGTATTTATCAAGAGGACCTTACTAGTTCGATATCAGGAAAATGTATTCAGATTCACATCACGAAATCCTGGCCTGGAAAGCATACATGACGTTATCAGATCCTGATCAAATTCTGACAAATCCTTCTAGTCCGGCGGGTACAACAGTTATATACAACGAGGAACAGAAAACATTTCTTGTTTTTCTAAAGTTTTTGAATAAGGCAACCCAACTAACAGAACAACATTTTTTGTCAATAGGGAACTCAAAAAATATTCAACAAGAGCAAAAAGAACCGATTGAAAAAAAAATTGTTTTTGTTGTTTATATTTTTTTGTGTTTGTATTTGGCAGCTAATTAATTCTTTCCGTTGAGCAGAGATTTAATGGAAAAGTCAGTTAATAAACTTAATAAATTCAATGAACATGGTAAGCCAACTGTAACGAGATTGCAGAACAAACACATTCCTTTTTTTCTGGGCAACTTCAACTGCACCCTACATGCTTGAAATTTTATGTAAAAGGATTACATTTCTAGGTAGGTATACTGAAAAGATTGAGATATTTATCAAGAACAAGAAGCTGTTCAATTAGTATATCTAAAAGTTTTCTTGAAATAACTAGATCGTCACACTGGTAATTTGAAACAGAATCAAAAAGTAATTTCATTTTACACCTCATCAACGTGTCTTAATTTATTTTGTAAGTAATTAAACATTATAAATGAAAATATATACCGTCGACTTGAATTGAAATTTGCTTTCTTCAACTGTTCAACATAATTTTAATAAATTCGGCTTGCCTTTAATTAAAATTATTAGAAGAAAAGAATTATATATTTTTGAAAATTAGGCAGTAATCTCCTATTGAGAAGGATTTATAAAACAGGCCAAAAAAGTTCCCACTCCTATCGTGTGTGAAACATGCAAAAAAACCACCCCCAAAATGAACGTAACGGGGTAGAATGAGTTATTTAATTTTGAGAACAAAGGTCAATAAATGAACACAATGTGGAATATGCCTACAGAGTAAACCATTAAATAGAACTAGGAATCAACTTGGGATGTTCCTCGCCAAGCATGAAGAGTTCAAGTTAGAGAAGAAAGAAGTTAATCTTTAAATCTTTGTATAAATGAATGATGTAATGTTTGTGTGTTTCTATGTTGTCTAAAAAAATGAATCGTTGAAATGACCTTTGATCTTATGCAATTTGTAAAAGCACTTTGGTGTTTATAATGAACTGTTTGACTTAAAAGAATTATCTTTACATGCAATACGATTTTAAAAGCTATAAAATTCGGGCGAGTTACAGATTTGCAAAGAAAAATTTCTGTACTCCTTTCCCCTGCTATGAACGTTTTTTTAAAGACCTTCACACTTATTACTTACTAAAGCGAGTGCAATTCTGGTTCAAATAATGTTTGAACGCGAGGACATTTAGAACAGAACTGATTTCACTTCTGTTTGAAGTGAATGCCCACGCTAACGCATTATACGAGTGTGTAGATGATATGTGCATGTATTAGTGTTTGGATAGAACTGGTAATACAAGAAATCCAGACAGAATTCTTACCATAAAGGTTTACATTCTTTGTTTGGTTAATGTAAAGTGTACCCAGTATCAGCTAATAAAAGTAAGTTTAACTGTAACAACCAAAATTTATTAGAAATTAAGTTTAAAGTTTTCAAGGTGATTTTACCTCATAGTTAGCAATTCTTTTGTGAAAGAAACAGGTGGTTAAGTGCGAGTTTTAGCATTACATGTAAGTCGAACATATTTTTTCATTTTAATGTGTGGTTAATAAGATTTGAAACGTTTAAGGTGTTGAAATATTTTCACGTCAAATCATACAATAGACTGGTAAATAATCGAGTTCATAAAACTTAATAATGGAGAACACTAAGCATTTATGAAAAAATATTAAATACTTATCTTACATTGTTTAGTCTTTTGACCTTTAATTTACTTACGAACAATTTCTAGTATTTTCAATAGAAAAAGTATCTGTATGTAGAAATAAAAATGATCATATATTTACATAACTTTAATGGTAAACCTGCTGTGTGTAGAAGAATATTCCTGATGAACTTGTTCTTCTCTAAATCCATGGTAAAATTTATTACTCTTATAGTTTCTGATTGAATAACGTTTTATATTCTATAAAAAAACATTATTGCTATCAACGTAATAACTCAAGCTATAAAATTGTAATCAGTACACAATTTTTCCTGCACATTTAAAAAAGTTTTCCAGTGATATTTTTTTATGATTTACCTTTATATGACATTACAGATACCCGCAAGAAAGTAAGCAAAAATGACAACTGAAGAGACAGAATACTTTTGCGGGCTAGGTTTGAAGAAGGCAACAATACTTATCGGCATTTTCCAAAGTATTTTGTCTTTCATATCTTTTGTGTTATGTGCAGCATATGCTGAGCATCCTCATGAGCTTCTTGAACTGGCAGATACAACAGTAATACCAGAAATGCATGGTAAGATTTGTAGATTCTAGCTGTAAGTAAAGATTACCAAAGAGGTTCGAAGTA
The DNA here is from genome assembly GCA_963921985.1 of Agrilus biguttatus. Lineage (NCBI taxonomy): Eukaryota > Metazoa > Arthropoda > Insecta > Coleoptera > Buprestidae > Agrilus > Agrilus biguttatus. Next base: position 13,012,852 of record OY998119.1, on the reverse strand, counting down.
GTATTAAAATGTTACTTCATAGTTCAAAATATAATTGGAAAACGCAATTGAAGAGTTGTAAATGTAGACCAAACGCCTTTTTATATAATCTTAATATTTAATATAGATAAAAACATTTGTTTATTTAAACCAATTTTTGAAAAGGTAAAGGTATTATTATCGTTCAGTTAAAATTAAATGAACACCCATCCCAAATAACTTTTATTAACGTTAGTTTTCAGTTTTTGCCTCTGTATACGCATAATGACATACCTTGATACTAACTTTCAAGTTTCTATCTTACTTAGAAATGGTCTAGACTGTGATGAGTGAATTAGTGATAAAAATAGAACTTTTCAGACGTCAATAACTCGAGAATTGTCATAGGTTATATTATATATATATATATATATATATATAATATAAAATAATTTGGGTTTCAGGTATTAAAGGGTTAGGTATTAAAGTTTTTGGTTTATGGGGGGAAGGGAACGAAGGCAGCTCGAAATAGTTCGTGTAATATACGCATTGGCAGTGTCGCTCTTGCTTTTTCTAAACTAATACCCACCTTACTCAAAAGGCCATGATCACTTCGTTTAGCATTTTTTTTCTTTCAAAATGTGGAGATGCCGAAGAACAAAAGATTTTCGAGTAATTTAACGGTGCACTAGATTTTAAGTAAAGTGAACGAGAAATAAAATTTTCGGTTGAACAAAAATATATGGCGCTTTGTTCGCTGATAATATATAATAAGGTGAAGCTACACAAAATATAATACCTTTGATCAATTCCTTCACATATTCTTTCTGTAAAAGTACTTTTGTATGCATATTACAAATGTTAATACTCCGTTAAACTATAAATGTATATTAAATGTAATAAATTTATTTTAAAAAATTGAAGGATACAAAAAGTTTCAAGCTATGTATATGATATCACTACAATTGCTTCGCTTAACTTAAGCTTCTTCAGGTGAGGATATAACAAAACTTGTAATTAGTAACTACTTATATATACCTACTAATTATTATGGTGGGGGAATTAGACATTGACATTTAGTAAAGGAGAACTTTTTACATCTAATTGGTCCTTCAAAATATTATTACCTTTATTATATCGATTAATTTCTAAACCCTCTAGTAAATCCAATTTTTTACCTTTATTATGAAAATGTAACATTTTAAATTCTAGATTAAAATTATGGCGTAAGCCGAGTCGGTTTTTTTATTTATAAAACTCTTATAATGTTCGCGAATACGAATATCAAAAGAACGCTCAGTTTGACCTATATAGACTTTCTCACAGTTGGAACAACTAAATAAATAAACACCTGATTTTGAGTTATTAGGTGTTTTACATTTGTTATTTAAAATAAATTTGCCTAAAGAGTTATCTGTTTTAAATGATCAAAAAATTTGATATATGATATTGAGATATCTTCACCACCTGAAGAAGGCACAATGTACTGAAATAATTTTACTGGAAACATTAAATATTTGTAAACTCCAAGTTGGTTTTTAATTTATTTTTAAATATGGAGTTACATTACCTGAAAGCTTCATCAATTCTACTTCTACATATTTTATTGATTTAACTCATGTATTTAAGAATAACTTCTTAGATACATTACCTATAAATCTTCAGTATTCAAGCAATTTTCTAATATTGTTATAAATTAAGTGCTTGGATCTTCTTGTTAATTTGTTTTTTGTAATACATGGTCAACAATTAATCGGTTATTTACATAAGAAAACAATTAAATGAATTAATCAATTACGGTACGCTTTCTTTGCAGCAAACAAAAGCAGAAAAATCCGCCGCAAGCAATTGATATCCGTAATACGACGATGATTACTTCATTGTTTTTAAGTTAATCCAATCAGTCTCACGACTAATTTTTGTGAAACGATAGATAAATTTAAAGCCCGATTCGTTTCTAAATAACTCTACTTATTCACACATTTTATGTATATTTAGTCACGTATTGTTTCACTCTGTTATCTAATTGGATAATAATATTATGATCAAGACAGACTTGCTGAGTCTAGAAAAAAGGAAGCTCATTTTTTCAGTTGCTGCCTACATTTTTTTCTGAAAAAAATAATTTTATTCTAGAACATACAGGGTTATTCAAACTGAGTGGTACATTAGACGTTTTAACATTTTAAGTTATTTCATTTTTTATGGAAGTTGTGTTTTTTTATAGTTTAGGTTGCGGTGCAATCTTTTTTCAAATAAATTAAATTATCTCAGAAACTATTCATCGTAGGCATATCGGCATACAAGTTGGTCATCAAAGTCCCCTTAAAATTTTATGTTTCATAGGAATCCATCGTAAAAGATATACCATTCCATTTAAAATAAGAAAGTTGATATCAACTTCCTGTATAACCGGAAGTGCCAACAGTTGAAATTATTTTAGTTAAATAGATCATCCTTGATAACTCCTACTCCCAACTCCCAAATTTTCAAATTCGTAATATGCTCAGTTTACCTAAAACGTCTAATGTACCACTCAGTTTGAATGACCCTGTATAGTAACCAGCCATACAAAACTTCAATTAGAAAAAATCAAGTCGATAAAGGGTGTAGAGTTTATTGATTATGAAATCTAAAACTGACGTTTCGCACTCATGTACGAAATTTCCTCAAGGTTGGTTTCATCGATAATTAAATTCAAAACATATGGTGCAGTTTTTAACAATAGTAACTTATTACAAGAGAACCTTTAAACAAAAATACAGATAAAATAATAAGTATAATAAATAATTAAAAACACTACTCCAAGGACTAAGAAACTGTGAATTATTAATTAGACTAGGCAATCACTGACAATGTCATTATAAGCGTCTTCATGCTATCTATAAATGGGTGCAAAACATCGATAAATCAATGGACCCTACATCATTTATTGTCTGAGTAGATTTTTTTGAGGAGATATGGACAATGTACAAAATGTCTTCAATAACAAAAAATGGGCGAATGGACATTGCAGCAGATGTCCAAAGGCCTCAGGTAGTAATCCATACTAACATGTAATATCCCGGGATAGAAGCTGCAGGTTGCATATTATCCGAAAGGGAGAGACACCGGAAAAGCGTCCCCCAATTTACATACATTTACAAAAAGACCGCTGTAATTTACAAACAATGCAAAAAATAGTACTTTCATTATATAAACGTATTTGCAAAAAATGAGTTTTTAAAATTGACTACATTATAAATTCTTATACTCTAATTTACGTTAAGCACAAAATAAATATCAGAAATACGAACTACGTAACTAATTTTAGTTTTGAATCTATCTTGTATGTTATTATATCATGTAAACAAACTTGTTATAGTTTTTGAAATTGTGAACGTTGTAACGGTTAATTCATGCTTCAAGCACTGTAAACATATTTAACAATCGCTTAATGATGAGTTCATTATTAGAGCGTCCTTGGTTACGCTAATACTGTTTAATTAGAAACACGACTATAAACCACGAAAACACAATTTAAGGCATTGCTCACTTCAAATATTTAATATTTATTTTGCATTCTTTTTATGCAATATTATTGAAAAAGTGCATACGTTTACCCAATAAAGTTCAACAAAAACTATATTTGTAGCGGTTAGTTAAATTTAATATTTTAAACTTATAAATCAAAATCATTGGAAAATTAAAATATAACTACTAATTGCTTTCCGAGAATATCATTAGCAGTAAATACCTAACAGTACCACTTGCATTCAAATTCGAAACCTAACCTCCTTAGTGTGGTTCCCAAACGAAATTAGGTACTGCTAATTTCACGATAAAAGCAATTAGGGTGACAATATCGTTAAGGGTTAAAATGGCTTAACAGTACAGGGAAAAGAACCATATAAAGTCAGAATTTGTAATGGGTTAGTTACCGAGCGGCCTGGTTTAGTGCTCTAGATCATTGCTTAGCATTCGGGAGGTCATCGGTTCGAACCCGGGTGCGGCTGTTCTGGTCCAAGTTTTCTGTGGTTTCTTTGGATAACTTAGGAAAATGCTGGGGCAGTAATATTCCACAGATAATCTTTCACTTATCTTCTGTCTTCATTTCGTCCTTCTCATCTTTCTCTCCCTTACCACACCACCCACCCATTTCCACGATTCCTGGAAGGAGGCTGAAGAGGGCCTTACACCCTACCCTCTGTTTTTGCACTACAGTGTAGGTCGGAGCGACTGTCCGCCCACCAGCACGAGTAGCTGGTGGGAATGAAACACAAAAAAGTTTTTTTTAATAGGTTAGTTAGTAAGTCCTTTCCTTTCTTTTGTTACAATTATGCAATTGAATTACGTTTATTTTTACTGTCCGATTATTATTATTACTCTGCGTTTTATTCGTGTTATATATTCTAGTGATCTTATTGTTCTTTGCGTTTTTTTGTGTCTGTTGTTTTGTGTGGTCCAAATTATACCTTTTTTAAATTTTATCGGACTATTCTTTTCGTATTATTTTATGTTCCTTTGTTTACCGAACAAACCCCGATATATTTATAGATTATAGATAATATCGTAGCATAGTAACTAATATTTATTTCTTTTTAGTATTGTATACCAGCAAGAGCATGTGATTTTATTCTTATAATAGCATCATTAATTGAGGTAGATAATACCCAATTTAATGTTTTTTACTAGAAAAAAAGTTTTTATTGTGAAACCTTTGATTTAGTTTACACAAATTAACTAAACTAACTAGTTAGTTAACTAGCTAGAGCAACTATTGGAAAGTATGAGAAACATTTGATACACGTATAAAGCAAATGTTTATAGTGAATCGTTTGATGGTGTCTAAAATGTGGTAATCAGATGCGACTGATCCGCCAAAATGTTTATAGTGAAGAGTAGACCCCAATTCTGAATTTATAAAGCAACTACATTTGAAATCATTCCGAAGGTTTACTAAAATATGTATTGTAATAGGGTATCTGCATAATTGATTGATTCTACTCATACTTATGGAAGTTCAGTTATACTTGTCAAACTTCTTCACATTCTATTATCTTAGCAATCCTTTCTTTGTGGCTTCTTCAGAAGATACAAAAAATTTTGATACAAGAAAGAAAATAGAGTTTGCTTTTTTATGTTTCAAAGAATTTATTTAATCGCTACAATTGTTTCGACGTCTCACGTCTTTTTCAAATTAAATTACCAACTAATTAAACAAATTAGAAATCAATACGATATTAGTTAATAAATGTAACTTAGACAAAATATTAAGTAATTATAAACAAGAAATTAGTAAAAATAAAAAAAGCGGTGTGTACAGAATAGATTGTAAAGATCGTGATGCTAAGTACATAGGTCAGACAGGACGAAATTTAGAAATTAGGAGTAAGGAGCGTTTTAGAGAAATATTACTTAAAAAAAATAGCACAGGTATAAGTGAATATTGTACCTCCCATAGTCATAGTATAGATTTAGACAATGTCAAACTTTTACACTAACAAAATAAAAGTAAAAAACTAAACTAAACTAAATCTGTTAGAACAATTAGAGATTAAAAAACACATTGTTGACAAACATAATGTTACCAAGGATCACACAGATTTTAAATATATTCCGGTAATTGATTATTATCTAGGATTTTCCAGCAATTAGACAATTAAGTAGATATAGATAGTAGTAAGACCTTTCTTAACTTTAGTATACGTTTCGCTCTTGAAAAAGGTCTAAGACGTCCAAACAATTGTAGAGATTAAATAAATTCTTTGAAACATAAAAAAACAATCTCTCTCTTCTTTCTTGTATTATTGTGTAAAATGTTTCATAAAACTCCTACTGCATCATTAGTAAATTTTACAAAATTTTGAATTTGTAGCGAAACGATTGTTAAGATAATAAAAAGTGTGGAAGTTTGACAAGTGTTTTATTTATTACAAATGGTATATGCATTCCGTATAATGATTCTATGTAGGTCAACAGTACAATGGATTTATTTTTGTGACCTTCTTTCAGTATTTGCACGTTTGTTTTTTTGAAAAAAAAAAAAATTAAAGGTCTTACAATTCTCTAAAATCGAGATAAATGCGAAAAACTAGGCAAAATTGCAAATTGCAATGTTTAAAATTTTACTCCCTGGAACCTACTCAATACGGTGATATACTCAGAGTGCTGTTAAAAAAATTGACCAAAATAAAAATTTTCATTCTGTAATGACTTGGATCATGTGGTAACTGCACTCACGTGTATCTTTCCGAACCTATCTCAACAAGAATAGTTTTAGGATTCTTTCATCAATTCATAAACAAAATTGAGGCTAAAATAATTTGTCTCCACACGAAAAAAAAATATTTAATACCATTCTATGTAAGATTATTTTCTTATTCTCTAATACACTCGTTTATCAAAAATTGTCGGAATCGCCACGATGACCTAACTGGCTGCCCTCTTCCGCCTAAGAAAACTACATACCTACACCAATGTCAACATATTTTTTCCAGTGCAGTCACATTTATTACTATATTTCAGTAGCTAACTATTAAATAGTGTTTGTTCTTATTTTTCAGTTCTGAAAACTGTCCTGGTTACATTGAGTGTTGCAAACGCGTTGCAGTGTGTGTTTTCCATTATGATCATATTCGGAGCACTTACGGTAAGAATAATCTGTAATCACATATATTATCATCATTAGTCATTTTTCTTAAACTGTAGTTCTATGAACTTAGAACATATTAGTACAAAAGATTAAATAAACCAGAAGCATTACTTACCCACGTAGTTTATAATAAATTAAAACGATATTTACTTGTCTTTAGGATGGTTATCCATCACACATAATATTTTTATGCAACTGATTGTGTGTCTAATTGTCGAGAATTTAATTAATTTTTTGTAATCACACTTCTGTTTTAACAATTACTGTTTATAAATATTGAGTTATGGTTAGTATGTCGTCATCTACTGATGTTTATTGCTAACTGTAATACTACAAATGTTTATTAATATTTTTTTAGGTGTAAGTAACAAAAGGTTTAGGTTTAAACATAACACAAAGAATAAATTATGCGGACTGTTGATATTATAAATAATTCTCTTAGAAGAAAACACAAGTTGGATAGTTTCACTAATTTATTGGCTAACTCGACAATATTGTTTCGGCCCACAGGGACCATTATCAAGAGTATATTGTGTACTAAAATTATGAACTTACAACAGAATATTTATACATACAGCCTACATAGGAGAAGTGGGGTTGAGTCGTTGTACATTTCAATCTGGTTATTGACTAGGGTCTGTTTTTTGAATAAAGATTTTTTAATTTCTAAATTCTCAAATAATGAAAGCTTTATCCTTATTTTAATATTATTCTGTAAAATTTTGTTTTTTTTTGTATCAAAATTGTGATCATTGTCAATGCAATGCTCAGAGATTGAAATGTACAACGACTCAACTCCACTTCTCTTATGTAGGCTGTAGGTATAAATTTTCTGTTGTAAGTTTATAATTTTAGTACACAATATACTCTTGATAATGGTCCCTGTGGACCGAAACAATATTGTCGAGTTAGCCAATAAATTAGTGAAACTATCCAACTTGTGTTTTCTTCTAAGTGAATTTACATCATGTTTCACAAAGTCTTAATAAAATTATAAATAATTTTTATCTTCCGATATGTTGGGAAATAACATTTCTATTTAAAAGTCCAAAAAGTTGACCGAATGTAAAATTTCTTAGATATATTTTTACATTTATTATCATTCCCATATCCCAGTAAATCTATGTACAGTGAAGAGAAACAGATCTACCTCTAAAACATATTGCACCTGGTGTTTATAAAGAATGCGTGTTCTTTTGTTTTATTTTTTATTTTTATTATAATATTTTGAAAAAGGGAAGAAATAGAACTTGAAAGAAAATTCAGCAATTTCATGGAAACACCAGGTGTATAACACTATCTTGAACTTATCACTTCTCATCGAGACACCATAGGTAATTTTGATAAATATCGGGGTTATACGACCAGTTACTTAATCTAGCTTATATGCTGTGTTGATGAGATCCACTAAGTTGGAAATCGCGATTTACATCTGGTGGTTTTAATAAATTCCTGACTAAAAACGTAATGTTATTTAGTAAATAAATCAGTAAATAAATATATTTATAGAACCGTCCTCTTTTACTACTTCCCTGGCTGGTACTTAATCCGATTAGCTTGCTAGTTTACATTTTGGGGACAATTGCAGCTCTTGTGAGACATTCTAATGCAAGCCATGTTGCATTCTTCACTGGTCATCTATTAATTGCATCCATAGTGTCGTGTAAGTAACATAATAATAATTAGTAATTACAAATAGCGTATTAACGTAACAGAATAATTATATTGAAGAAAAATTATTCAGTTCATCTCTACTTTATTTGTATATTAGATCGAAATAATACATGCAATCTTTAAAAAGGGTTTCATCAAGATAATGCTTAACAACTGTTTGGCTTGACTAAGACATCTTCTGAAACAATTTTTTTGTGTAATATTTCGAATTATGTTGTGTATGTAAATGCAAAATAAAATTTTAAAATGTTATGTAATAATTTATTAATGTCAGGAGTAATTGTTGAAGAACATTTTACAAATTATTTTCCCTTTTTAGTGGTAGGTGGTTATAACATTTTCCTTGTTCGTAATTACTACAAGTATTTGAAGAGGTTGAATTTCTGAAGAAATTACTGAAGTTTCCCGAAGTTTGTCACTATCTGCATGGCTTCACTTATACGACTGAAGCAAGATATTTCAGTATGATATATATTTTGTCCTTTATATGTTAAGTATGTAAATAGATTAAGAGATATAGCTGTAATAGATGAAGAAAATTTTTCTAATATTATTTGAGCTAATATTGGTGCTTCTTGTGGTACCTACTATTAAAATAGATTATTATTCTTAGACAATTAACTTACCTTATTAACAATATATTTATTTCATAATACTTGGTAAAAGAATATCAAATTTATATTAATTATTTGCGGTTGATACACTTAACAGTAAATTGATACATTTTTCAGAATTATGATTAACTTGATAATTTGTTAAAAATAGTAGAAAATGACAAATTTATCTACAATTGATACATGAATGATACAAAAATCATTATTTGTATAATGTGCCTACAAACTGTTAATATAAAAAGTTTGCATACATAAGAATATTTTTATAAATTATACTGTTTCACATGAAATAAATACGTGCTTTTTGTTTAATTTTACTCACGGTTAGACTTTATTCAAGCTAATGTCTTCACAAGAACAACAAATATTCTGTTAGTTCTCATAAATAGCCGTCACTTCATGGAGAAACAGTACCACTTTTCAATTTCATAACAAATTTTAAAAAGTTTTTAGAAAAGAGTTATACAACTAAAATGCGTCAATACTTTACGATTATAATAATGTGATAATTACACGTTTACTAGAAATTCAGTTTAATTCCTTCCAAATATCTAAAGTACTGATCATATAAGATTGAACAACCATAAATAATAAAACACGAAACTTAAAATAAAAAATATATATATATATATATATATATATATATATAAAAAAGACTCAATATCACTGACACGTGGTAAAGATAACTAAATAGCTTTTTGTCCTTAGAGAAAGTGTTTTTAAAGTGCGATAATCTAATACAGTGCTTCTCAAGCTGTCTGTCACCGCCCCCCTTTTTCACCTTAAAATTTCAAAGGACCTTCCCGCCCTCGAAGAATGGGTGTGTAAACAAATATTGAGGAGGGGTGAGCTAATTTAAATCCCGAAGGAATTCATATGTTTTGTTTAATTAACTGGAAGCACTCATTATTTTGAATAATAGTCAACTTGTTTTTAGTATCAATGAAAATTAATAGCTTATCATTGAATAAAATATTATATGTTTTAATGTTTTGACATTAACTTTACTAACTAATTGAGTTTACCAAAAATATTTAAAATATTTTTATTTGTTATATTATCGTATTAAAATATTTATATTGTTTTTATTATATATATGTGCAATTTTGGAAGTGTAAGGTAAATTATTTTATGTGTATCCATCTAAACATGAATCTATAGTACATTTAAAAATAAATTGATCTGTAATTAATTTTCTGCAACCCCCAAATATTTTTCGTAACCTGCATGGGTGTCGCAACCTTAATTTCGAGAATAATTAATCCAATGCGAAATATAATTAAATTCGGGTCTTGTCAACACTTGAAAAATTAGTTTCACTTGAAGAAATTGAAATCCTAGGATAAGAGATTTGATTAGCCTGTTTTTTTATCAGTCGGTCCTTATATACAAAATAAAATAGAACCAAAACGAAGTTCGTAGCACACAAAAAACCTAAAAAAGTAGAAAAAACATGAAGTTAAAGTGAATAAAAATATTGCATTGCCTACCCGCATAGATTACCGATACTGCTATAAAACTGGAAACGATATAGTGTGATGGTGGAATCAAAAAAGTTACTCCAAATACAAAGTTAGTTATGACAAAAAGTACACTGTGGATCATACCAAATAACACGCAAATTCCAAAGCCTAAGAAACATGACTGAAACGAAAAAAGTTTAAATCAGAGTTTTATAATTAAATACATGAAGTAAATATTGTAATAGAAATTGAATTTAAATAATAAATTTAAATTTCTCTCAAAAAAAATAATGGACTGATCAATTTTTATAGATTTAGCTCTATTTACTTTTATGATACTCCAATCTAACTATGGACCTTGTTAGATGGCAAATATACATCGACATTTCCTTTACAAATTATTTAAAACTGTAACGCAAAATTTCTACAGATATTGTATTTAATTAACTTTTGGTAACAGTATCAATTTTACGGTGTCAACGCCACGTGTTGATTAATTACAATGATAAGAGCCTGATAATAAAAGTATTTAAAATTGTTTATAATAGAACTTGACAGATAATTAGTCCCTAATCTTCTTATAATTTGGAATACCGATATTGTATAAATATAGATTTTAATCTACATTAAAAAAACGTTTATTGATTTTTAAAATATAGGTTTGGCTTCTTGTCATAAAGACTCCATCGTATACACAAAGTGGTGCTAAATTCGCCTAGCAGAAGTGTGGAAAACTTTCTTGAACGTCATTCGTTGAGTGGAGGCTTTTGTTTATCAATAAATTGATTCGATTAATCTTAAACTTACCGATATTAACGTCACACAAGTACAAATGGTAAGTAAAAAGGAACTTGCAGCTACCAATGCATCTGTGAGAAGAAAATAATGTTCAATTTGTCTTTCTTTCTCACTTATTGCTTCTCTACCAATAGAAAATCCGTATATCAACATCAACATTACAAGAAAATCTATTATCTGAAATCAATAAAAAAGTTTATCCAATAGATAATAGTACTTCTTTTAAATTGCTGGCTTATTGGCCGATATGCATGCATTTTATATATATATATATATATATATATATATATATATATATATATAAGATTAGAATTTTAGTTATTTAAATAAATAAATACAAAAACATTAATTATATACAGTTTTACTATTGTTTCGGCCTTTAAAGCCTTTTTCAGGAGTAATTATGTACTAAATAATTGATTTATTATCAAATTATTGGCCGTATATCGCTATCTACTGATATTTACTGCTAACTTTAGCATCTCTTGCAAATAAGTTCATACTATATTAACTTGTTTTTATGAAGCAACTTAAGATTAGTCAATGATTTGTCGAAAGTACCTTTGACGTACTGATGAGGTCTAATAAGGTCGAAATCGCAATACCCATTTGGTGGTTTCGATAAATTGTTGACCAATTTTCTTTACCAAATAATTGTTACTGTTTATAGAATTCTAAAATGTATGAGTTTGCACCTGTTTACAGGTTTGGTTTAGTATGATGGTCATACATAACACTTTAATAATTTAAACATTTGTCACGGCTGAGTCTGGTCTGTTCCCTAATCGTTTGTGTCTGTTGTTTAAAATGGCACAAGTCAAAGGGATCACAGAATTGTAACTACTTTAGAGTGAGTGTATGTAACACTCTAATGAGGAACACAGGTTACCAGCAAATTATAAATAAATAAATATTATTGGTACACTTGACAGGTCCATAATACCTTTATATCATTATGTGCTTGTAATGTATCGTTTTCTTCGTTAGTTTTAAATAACACTATTATTACCACAAAGATGACACAGACTCCTACAACATTTTCTGGATGACCGTTGTACATTTGCTATCTTTCGGATTTAAACATGTGGTGTCGGAAATAATGGACACAACTTTTTGTGTTTGTGTAGACTTAAGTGTTGAAGCATGAGCGAAAAAGAGAGTGTATGAGAGTGAGACGGATGCATGAGATAAGCCGTAGGTTAGTGATGTAGGAGTGCGAGGTGGTGAAGATGGTATATTCCCCTGTATTTATTTTGTTTGTTCACTTTTTCTTTTTTTTTTTTTAATAAAGTTAATTAAAGTTTTATTCCTATGGTCTCCTGAATGCTGTAAACCCAGCTAAGTAAGAATTGAAAAAAAATATTCACTACAGACATAGAATCTCTCTAAAATTTAGTAAGAAGCATCAACAATATTGAATGTATGCATGAAATTTAGAGACTGTTAAAGCAAGAGTGAAAATAGTACAACAGCGAGAGTAAGATGGAAATAGTAAAGCGAAAGGGTTGCTAATGCATGTGTGTTGTACTGAACGATGGGGTTAAGACCACACTAACAATCGAAGAGTAGTTGTGTGCATTTGTGGACGTTACTATAAATATTCTTTTTTTTGTATTATGAGCTTCATTTTCTTATCATAATTAACCGGTTTTTCTTGTGATATCGCAATAAAATATGTATAATAAACAGATATTTTCATCCAAAAAGATATATTCATTCCGACGATGTTTTAGTAAAGAGTTATAAATGGGGCTACATTTAGGGCTGCCATATCTGTTGGGATGAATCCCGCGACAAAAAATATCTTTATTTAACTTATATTGAATTTAAAGAACCTTAATTATATTTATTACTGATTCTGGCAGTTGTATTCACTTTTTGGCCTCTGATCCACCTAACACTGCAATGAATTCAGAACAAGAAAAACTAAAATTGATTGTAGTCTGGAGTTCTTCCTTTACAAGATCTACGAACAAGCGGTTTGGTTCTTTCCCCAAAAGTTGAACACGAGATTAAAAATTCGTTCATAGAAAGCATTGCTGACAATGCTTGTATCTCTAGCATGGTACTAGAGATGGCTAACGATTGAACGAATCGAATCAACTTTTAAATAAGAATCGCATGAATCGATTCACTGCTTGCGGTGAGGTGAGGGTTGCTTAAATTAATCGTTATAGTGAATTGTGGAGTCGTGGAAAATACGAGACCACTCCTACAGCACTCAGCGGAGCGCACAAACTCCTCGAACTATCGTTGTTTAAACGAATGAATCGTGAGAATCGATTCCTTTTATGAAATTGAAATTTTTGAGTCTCATCACTAGAAAGAATTTCGTTAACCACTGCATGGCATAGTTGGAATGAACAAAATTTATTAATTTTTTAACTTTTAAAATTGTGTCATAGATATTCCTCAAATAGGAGAAATGGGTGTAAATTTTGTGTGAATCAAATCTACGAGTTCTGGAATTAATGATGGTAGATCCTTATCGAACGACAGCTCATTATTTAAATCAAATTTTTGTACTTTATTGTAAATTAATTTTGATTTTTCCGGGATGTTTTAGTAAGTTAAGCCCGGGATGTAGGCTCGTATTCTAAGACTATCTCGGTGGGCTCCGGCCATCCGGCAACCTAATATTTCATTTATATTAAAATGTATTTCCTTACCAACACGAAATGAATGTAATGTGGCGAAATGATGAATATATTTTATCTATCTGATCAATACTATCTTGTTTGTTGTGGGTTTATGGTTCTTAAGCTTTACGTATTTAAAGACTTTAAACTAGTTTCAGATAAAAATGCATGGTCTTGAAACATAAAATTGTAAATAAGAAAGATTCATTTTTATATATTTTTATATATATTTAACTACAAAAGAATATGATACAAGCAGAAAAGTTAGTTAATTATAAAGATTTTTTCTGTTTCTGATGATTATTTTTTTCCATACTTCCATACTTTACTAAGTTAGTTAATATATCTTAGAATTTCTATTAAAATTGATCATTTATTTTCATAATGGTATTTCAAAGAACAAACTCTTATTATATTATAATATTGATTACAACAAACTTATCAAGACAAACTCTCTATATTTACTACCAAATTAAAAGAAGGAAAAAATAATTGCAGTTTTATGGTATATAAGTTATTATCGTTCATCAGTTTAATTAGACATACCCATGTTAACCGAGTTGGTCTAAAGCGTTTAAAAAAATATATACAAATACTATTAGAAAAATAGCAAGAAACTTACGCATTTTAACAATATGACTTTATATGCTTGTTCTCTTGACAATAATACACAACACTGCAGCTTGTTAGCAATCATTTTTTTATTAACATTATTTATGTTTGATCGATCTATGACTAAAAGGGAATGAGGTAAATTGCTAAGGTTGGATTTGTTCAAAGATAATGGAGTAATAAAGATAACCGCAATAATATCCGAAAACATTTTATTATTTCTTTTGAAACAATGTCGGTACTTTCCATTCTTAATATCTAGGGTTTGTTACTTTTAAAGTCTGGAGAAATTACAATGAATTAATGAAGTTCAGCGATGGGTTTCGGACTTGTATTACCTTTACTTTTTGAAGTATGTACAACGTTTCGGCTGGTACTATTTACATACTAAGGTGATAAACGATCCGGTAGGGAGCCAACATTGCAATTATGTCTAACTACGCCATCTATAGGACTATTCACGCTTGATTTACTGAAAAATTTTTGTTTGACTTGGATATATAGATACTGCTTGTATCATGCACTTGATGAATCTCAAGTAAACTTAAGGGTCGATGGTAGTACATGAATAATTGTGGTGAAGAGTAATAGAGAATGATAAAGAAAATATGCAGCAGTAAATTACACAATACTTTATAACACTGTTTCATTCTATTTTCTTTTCAGAAAATTTTGTTTTTAACGGACCATTATAGGTTAATCCAGAAGATGTGCTGTGTATGCCACACGTGGTCAGCAATTCCTGATTACCTGTACGGCCTTTTTGCATTTGGGTGTTATGTTATTTTTGTAAAAAAATAAAACTTTATTGTGTTTCATTCCCACCAGTTAGTCGTGCTAGTAGGCGGGCAGTCCTTCCGACCTACACTGTAGTGCAAAGCCGGAGGGTATGGCGTAAGGCCCTTTTCAGCCTTCTTACAGGAATCGTGACACCAGATCATTTCTTAGCATTCGGGAGGTCTCCGGTTCGAACCCGGGTCCGGCTGCTCTGGTCCAAGTTTTCTGTGGTTTCCTTGGATCATTTAGGCAACTGCTGAAGCAGTAATATTCCACAGATAATCTTTCAATTCTCTTCTGTCTTCATTCCGTCCATCTCATCTTTCTCTCCCTAACCACACCATCCACCCATTCCCACGATTCCTGCAAGGAGTCTGAAGAGGGCCTTACGCCCTACCCTCCGGCTTTACACTACAGTGTGGGTCGGAGAGACTGCCTGCCCACTAGCACGAGTAGCTGGCGGGAATGAAACAGAAAAAGTTTTTGTTTTATTTCAAGACAGAGTCCGTATATAGAATAGCTGAGGGAAAGAAAAATCATAAACAATTATCACTTTTATGTTTATAATTGTAAATTTACAGCTGCTCTAATCAGTTAAATTTTCTACTTGTATTTTCTGAATGTAAGATTTCAAAATTGTCAAAATCCATGTTATATTGTGTTCACTAATACAAGTACAAGTTCCTTTAAGTGAAATATCTCGTAAATAAATAAAACAAAGGTATTGATTTTCACAATTTTATTTACACACACGTAACTATCGTTTCGCTAATAATATTAGCTTCTTCAGACAGGGAGTATTTATTATACTACTAAAGATATTTAACAATAAAAGTACTTATATACTAAGATGGTCTTTATAATAAATTTAAGAAGGGGGAATTATTGCATTCTGTTTGGTCGTTCATTAAAATATCTAGTTTTTTGAAATTATTAATTTCCAAAGCTTCTAATAATGTTAATTTAATTCCCTTACATTATATATGTAAAATATCCAATTTATCATTAAATTGATGTCCCTCTATAGTGACATGGTTGGCATAAGTAGAATCGGTATTATTTTTTGTATAACTATTTTATGTTCGTTTCGTACGTTTTTTGAAGATTCTCCCTGTTTGCCCTATGTTTTTTTTGGCAAGACCTACATGTTGACTTATAAACTCCTATTACTTGTTTCACAGGTACGAACAGGCAACTAGACAATTTCTTGAAATACGTTAATAACTTACACTCTAACATAAAATTCACTATAGAGGAGAAAAATAATTGCTTAAACTTTTTATATTTAACGTTAACTAAAATAGATAACTAAGTATATATCATTTTCAATATACTATAAACCTGTCCATACGGATTTAACGATTCACAAGAACTCACTTCACCCGATGCAACAGAACAGCTGCTTATAACAGTATGACACACAGACTTCTAAGTATCCCTATGTCAAAAGATAATTATAATAAAGAGTTAAATATAATTAAACAAATAGCGTACAATAATGGTTACAATCCAAAATTAATTGAAAATATAATAAACAAAAAACAACAAAAAATAGCACTACAATTAATCTATCCGTTTGTAATAAACAAAGAAACTGAATATAATTGTATTACATATCTTGGACCATTTACGAATAAAATAGTCAATTATTAAAAGAAATGCGGCCTAAATATTACAATTAAAACGAATTCCTCATTAGGCAGTCTTATAAAAAATAATATTATAAAATCAAACCAATCAGGAGTTTATAAGTTAACATGTGGGTCTTGCCAAAAAATTTACATAGAACAGACAGGGAGAAGCTTCAAAAAACGTTTGTCTGAACATAGAATAGTTATACAAAAAACAACACAGATTCTACTTATGCCAACCATGTCATTATAGAGGGATATCAACTTAATGATAAATTGGACATTTTACATATAGAAAGTAAGGGTAGGTAATTAAATTAACACTATTAGAAGATTTGGAAATTAATAATTACAAAAAACTAGATATTTTAATGAACGACCAAACAGAATGCAATAATTCTCCTCTCATGAATTTATTATAAAGATCATCTTAGTATATAAGTAATTCTATTGTTGAATATCTTTAGTAGTAAATACTACCTGTTTGAAGAAGCTAATATTATTAGCGAAACGATCGTCACGTGTGTGAATAAAATTGTGAAAATCAATACCTTTGTTTTATTTATGATGTTGGATTTTCATTATGTAAAGGTCGAATCTACTTAATATCTCGTAAATGTTCCTTAATCTTAATTTCGCCGTTGTGACCCGTTTGATCAATATAAGTGGCCTTAAAATCTTTACAATTCAGTTTGTATGTGCCGCTATTTTTATTTTTATTACATTTTTGTTTATTACTTGTTAACAATTTACCCAAATTACATTTATTGAATGTTATTGTATTTATATATTTTTGCTTATATTACCTATGTAACATAGTTAACATAATATAGAATTTTTTTTGTTTTCTAAATTTTTAAGAATGCTTCATAATACTCAAACCGCATCATCTTTAACAATTATTTGAAGTTAAGCTATTGTAGATGTTACATAGGCAAAAAAGTTAATATATTTATGACAAATAAATCATTACGAGATTATCCCGATAATTACTAAATTTCACTTCATTTTGCCTATCAAAGACACACACCAATAGGAAGCGCAAAATTCAAGATAGAGTTCATTTGCTACGTATGTTGGATACATTGTTATCCTTTATCGTCAAATAGATATTCTGTTGATTTTGGTTTAAAGTAGCATTGTATATTACGCTGCGGACTTTGAAGTAGTTAAAACTAACTGTGTTGTAGTGTTTAAAGTTGCATTATTAAAAATGGGACTACAGAATACTAGATCGAGGACATTTTTACTGTGGATTTCTGGCATTCAAATGGTATGTATAGTTTTAATTTTATATTTATAGTTCTTTCTACAAAAATAATCGCATAAACCATTTCTAAGAAAGAACTTTATAAAGTCTCAATTCGATTTATTATTGTGTTTAATTTTAGAGTACTAATTAATACATAAATTTATCTGATTCATTTTTAATAATATTTTA
Source organism: Agrilus biguttatus (assembly GCA_963921985.1). Taxonomy (NCBI): domain Eukaryota; kingdom Metazoa; phylum Arthropoda; class Insecta; order Coleoptera; family Buprestidae; genus Agrilus; species Agrilus biguttatus. Next base: position 12,994,611 of record OY998119.1, on the reverse strand, counting down.
GGTCATCCATATTTTTGTTACGATTGGATTTATAATACTAGATTTACTAGTAAGAAATTGTGGAGATGATTGTTTTAGTAAGTACCGATATTAATTTCAATTATGTATATTTTTCATACTATTTTAGTTATTAACACCCATAACATTTCCTTCACTCAAATAATATAAATGACATTGCATTAGAACTGTAGTATTTCTGTTTTTGGTTTCAAAGTAGTCTTTTTAATAAATGGTACAAAAATTAAATTGCTTCAAAGTGTTTATAAAACCTCTACAATTTTTTGGCATTTTATGCCTTTTTCAAGAGTCAACAATCTACTTTAATTTAATTTTTGTACCATTCATTAGTCAACTATGTTTCACAATTACCAAACTGCAGTTTATTTACAATTTATTTTTGTTTTTAGTGAATGAACTTTACACTGAAATTTTGGAATTTCTTCATATGATTCCTTTAGGTTTGGCAATTTTACTGTTCATTGGAATTTTACGAGTAAGTTTAAACAATAATTCACTTTACAAGCGCTTTAGCCATTCAAAAATACTTTCTTTTTTTTTTTTTGAAAAATATGCCATCTATAATTTACCATCTGCAACATCTTTATTGCATATTATCCTCAAAAGTGATCGACGTAGAAGTAACGATTCTCATTATAATATATCGATAGTATATAAATAAAATGTCCTAAATATTATTAAGTAAATGTTTAAGCTATTGTTGACTATAGAAAAGGAATTATAGAAAAATTAGTGAACAAATACTCATCGTAAACTATATCTTATTAGTAAAGAGCGTACGTCCGTCGTTAGGACATGACGTCATTATTAGGGGCGCACTTAGGTCTCCAAGTCACTGTTTGTAAAAACTGAGGTTAAAAAACATACAAAAAATGAAAATCAACACTACCTTGTACTAGTGAATTACACCTAACATATAACATAATGTTTAATTATTTTGACGTGTGTTGATGTTACAATGCAATGGATCTAAAAAAAATAATCAATTCTCGCTATCTTTAGCCCTGAAGTAGTCGTCTGACGGTCGTGACCATGACACCTGTAGATAAACAAACGAGCTTCTTATGTCAGTTATCTGGCCCTGATAATGTTGAACTAGCGGTATTCTTCGAAGTAGCAATACGCACATGCCGACAATCGATCGGTATTAATAACAATGCATAATACATGCTACTAAGAAATTAAATGATATAGGAACTCTACATTTGTAGAAGTTCATAAACAAGATTTTATGCCAATTAACTGGCTTTGGCTATGAAAAATAAATTTGTTTTTAATAAGAATAATGAATACGTATTTAACTATTTAATGAAAATTTCATCAGCTTAAATACGGACCTGATATGTCCAAAGGACGTGCGTTTTCTACTTATCAGAATTAAATCAAATAATTAAAAGTGTTCTCGTTTACACTTGAAAAAAATCTAGAAGTGCGTCATGGAAAAGAGCTGTTATGGTATCAGAATTACAAAGAATAGCTCAAAATTTACATTTTAATTTCACATTTATTTGAGACGTTCATCAATCATTAAGCTAGAACTAGGAAGCTAATTGTATTAGTACATTGGTACTACCAATTATGTGCAAAAATACCTGTATACATTTGTGTATATCTGTATCACAACGTATAATCTTATCTCATTAGAACATAACAGCAAGACGCAAATCCGTTTTAGATTAAGTATTTTTTTAATTATTATCTATTATTAATTATTATTAACTACATAGAAAATTAATTTCGAAAATCAAAACGACTGTTAACGCTTATTTCTGCAATTAAATGTAGTTCCTTTATCGTAAACTAAGTTATACATTTAATGGCTAACGTTTATCTTCAACAGTAACAATTATAGCAATAAATCCCCTAGTAGTTTATTAAATCTAATCGCAAGATCGTCTTATTTTAGAATTATCAACAAAACCTACAGGAATGGTGTTCCTATCATACATAAATGAAAACATAGTTATAGTTACTAATATTAAGAACTATTTTTTTAATAATATCATGTATTTTTTACAGAATGACTTAACACTTCTAAGAATATGGTTAATTGTAGTAATGGGAGCATCAATTATTATTTTTTCCATTCAAATAGGAGTATTAGTTTTCTATATTCAAACTGGTCTTAATTATGAAGTATGGTGTACGTATATACCATTGTTTATTGAAATGAGTAAGTAGTTAAAAATTTAGAAAAATTTCAGTTTAATTATAAAACCTTGTTTTATTATATGTAGTTCTGCTTCTGGTAGTAATTGGTTACGTTTTTCAATATTACAACAATCAAAGGAAGTTAACTACTGAAGTTTCGGACCAAGTTGTTGAAAGTGGTAAATGAATTGAAAAAAGTACCAGCTATAAGAAGTAAGGTGCCCTTTTTATTTAAGAAAAAGGTCTGAGAAAATCTGATTAGGTAGTTTATAAGACTGATTTAAATACGTATAAGCTAAGTAGTTCTTCTATGTAACACTTTAGAATAAGCTTAAATCTATTGCATAGATTTTTAATTTATATGAAATAATTTAATAGTAAGTGATTAACCATTCAAGCTGTATATGTAACTGTATGTTTATTTTGTTTAATTATTGTATAAACATATGGTGAAGGGTTAATAAATACAATATTTTTTGTTATCGTAGTAATTATTATTTATGAATTCATTTTATTCAGAAGGCAGTCATGATTTCTTACTACAGTATATTCCAAACTCTTATCCGTTGTTTACAGAATTCATTAACCCTAGAAATACATTCACAATAAAAACAATTTATTTAATTACATACCATTATTCAAATACAAATAAATACACAATTTTGAAAATTAAAGATGTTTTGAAAGAAGGGCTCCGTGACCGCCGAGACCATGGCCGACTACACCATGTCCCACTAAACCATGTCCGACTAAGCCATGTCCAACTAAACCATGGCCAACAAGACCTGGACCAGCCAAACCATGGCCAACTAGACCTTGACCAACCAAACCGGGACCGACAAGGCCATGACCAACATCAACTGGTACTGGTACAGGTGAAGGTACACCAACGGGAACGGGTGATGGAATGGGAACTGGAGCTGGTACTGGCAAAGCAACAGGTCTCGGTACATCATAGGGAACGGGGTGTGGCACAGACACTGGAACGGGTCTTGGTGCATCAACGGGAACTGGACGTGGAGCATCAACGGGCACAGGTACAGGTCGGTCTACAGGGAATGGTCGAGGAACATCAACAGGTACATCAACTGGGACGGCCACAGGTACGGGACGATTTACAGGGACAGCGTAAGGAGCAGGAACTCCAACAGGAACAGCCCGATCAACAGTACTGATTGAATGTGAATGAGTTCTTGGTGCTCCAACGGAACCAACAAGTCCAGGTCCAGCAAGACCGGAACCAACAAGTCCTGGTCCAATACCGATACCATGTCCAAGTCCTGCACCAATCCCGATACCATGTCCAAGTCCTGGACCAATGCCTATACCATGTCCAAGACCTCCAAGAGCAATACCATGACCAAGAGCTCCACCACCAATCAAACTAGCGTCACCCAAACCAAGAAGTCCTCGTTTTTCCTTTTTGTCATCTTCACAGAAGACGCTACTGGCAATTAGGATGGCAAATGAGCAGATCTAAAATTAATCAACTTTTGCATTAAAACATTTCAATTCTTAAACGAACGTGTATTTTTTTCTTACCTGGAGAGTTCTCATGTTTACTGTATTTGGAATTTTCTAACGAACTATATTGTGAACCGGGACGTTTGCTTTTATATGCATGTGGAGGGGTAATAACTTCATGGCCGTTTAATTCAGATACTGGTATACGGAAACCAGATGGGGCTACAAACATGGGTTGATACGTTGAACTTTCACCGATACATTTACATGATTGCCGTTCGAGGTAACAAGAGGCTGCTCCAGAACAAATATACGTATCTAGAGCTGGTATTTTATCCTTCATTCATATTTTGTTACATCCGTACACAAATATAAAATTTCATTATTTCTCTGTCGATAACGTTACCGTTTCATAATAATTGTACGTAACGGATAAGGGGATAGAAACCGCGCACAGTTAACATTTGTAGAGATATCTATCATTTTGTAAATCTGCGCTTTATTGTGAAAATATTGGAACGTATTTTACTTCTTGAGTATAGGTAATAATTAGAATAGTAGAATTAATAAAAAAAAACGTAACACTGGGTGTGGACAATCGCAATTATGTATAGTTTACATGCATTGTTGAATCAATAATTCGCAATATATAGAAATAAAGAAAAACATAATATTAAATAAATGGTGATTCAAGGACCCACACGTACGTTTTATATGAGTACATATATAAATGTCTTTATCTAAGTCAACAATTTTCATTGAAAATGTTTTCCTTTGAGGGAAAGCCCTAATTATTTATTTATGCGAAAATAACAAAGTACCGTCCAAGGTTTAAAAAAGCTACTACACTCCTGCTCTGGGCTATTTTTACGTACCCTGCTCCTTTCATTCATTACTCCTTTCCATTTGCAAACTAACGTACAATTCTAAGGACGTTAGTCGAGCAGTTCTTTTTAAAACTACTTACATACGTACCAGGGAATGAGTGACACCGCAAAGTTTTCACATTTTTTACAATTCCATTGCACAACATCAACCGTTATTTTTTTATAATTTTATATCGTTATAATTTTACAATTTCGATGAGTGCCATTTACTTAATATCATTACTAATTAACACCTAGTTGAATAGTAAACAGCACCTTGCAATTGCTAGAAACTACATAACATTTTCTCTAGGAATTCTCGTATCTGCATATTCCATGGAAGATAAGTTAATATACCTATGTATTTTATGCAAACAAACTGGAGATTAAAGTGAATTAAAAAACGTTTTTTTTTCTTTTGTATATTCGAAGCGAAAGCTTATTCTATATTATATAATGTAAAAAGAAATAACGCACAACTTATATTAAGTTTGAATAAAAAAAAAACGATTCAGCCTAAAACATAATATAAACGACAATAAAAATAAAATAAAATCCATTTACTTTATTAATCGATACTTCCTTATTTTGTGTATATAATTTATAATCTACAATATTTTTAATAAAAGTAGATTTTTGACTCACTCTAAGAAGTCGTCAGATTAATATATACACCTAAGCATATTATTAACTTAGTGTTTAATATGAGCCTTGATCCTCGCTCTATACCCTCGATCTTCACCTACTATAATTCAATTAGGTATCAATACCAAGTCTAGTCAGACTGTCATAGAACTATTACATTTACTTTCACCATTAGGTATAGACATAAAACGTACATGTATCTACAAATTAATATAATTTAATAATACTAAGGAAACACTTAACAAAAACTGCTTTGCATGGAACAATAGATATACGCATGCGAAACAAAAATGTTCTTTTATTCCATATACCTAAAAAGAATTAAAAGATCATTTGCAGATAACTGCATTTGTTGTACTTATTTGCTATTTAGAAACAGAAAATGAATAATAAAAGAAAATAATTGCATTGTTTTAAGTAATGTTGGTTTCAAGGTAGACCTACTAATAATAGGTGTCCAAAGTGGAGACTTCACTGGTTACTAAAATTATTACTGTTTGACGAAAGAACGGTTAAGTAGTTCTTTTCAACGATACCCTTTACATTATAACTTTTACCCAGCATATAAGCTTTGCGAGTATAAATATTTCGAGACGAGTGGAGACAATTTTCGCGAGAATTAGTACTAAAGGTTTTTGGTATCGACTAAGATCGAGACAAAATAACAACAAAACGGCGAGTGTCGGAAAATATCGAAGAACAAAACAGATATCCCAAGTGTATATAATATTGTCAAATATAAAAATCCAGCACAAAAATTAATTTCAGTTTGATTTAATTTTAACAATTAACAGTTAAAAAGCAATAAATACAGATAGCGTAGTTACTGTCATCTGTAGAAATTTGCTACTTATTATGGGATTCGGTTTTTTAAAAGATGAAATACGATTAAAATATACAAGTACATATATATACAGGGTGTACGTTTTCAACCTGACCTCTAGACTATCTTCAGACTGAATTTTAGTTTAAAAGCCGCAGTTTATGAAACGCCAGTAGAAAATATTGAACATTTGCAGAAACGAATCACTACAACAATGGAAGAGATTCGTCCTGAACAAATCCTTAATACCGTCCTGGCTGTAGAAAAAATAGTTTTAAAATGTTTAGAGGTTAATGGACAACAATTCGAACAATTGATGTAGAATACTTTTGTCATTGGTTAAATAAACTTATTTGAAAAATAAAAAAATTGTATTAAAACAGTTCTTTTAAATTTTCTCACAAGATATCAATTTTAGATGTATAAAAAATATGGGCTGCTATTAAAAAAAAAGAGTTTTTTTTTATTTCTAGTTTATGATACTCAACACATGTTTTGATTCCATTTTTGTTTTTTTTTTTTAATTTTTGGACGAATTAATACCTTACTAAAACATTAAGAACATGTCGATAAATCGTTAAATTCCATCAATGACTTTTGATGATAACCGCGATAAAAGTAAATGCGGCAAACCGAATAATTTAAAAAAAATGGAATAATTCAAAAACCGTTTATAATAAAGGTAAGGTTGTATCATCAAATTCGAAAATATTTTAAAATGGTAGACTCTGTGAAAACTCATTCAACCAAAATTTCAAAACGATATTCCAATTCAGTCCGAAGTTAGTCTAGGGGTCCAGTTGAAAACATACACCCTGTATAATATTGTCAAATATAATAATACAGTACAAAGATTAACAGTTAAAAAGCAATAAATGTAGATAACGTAGTTAGCGCCATCTGTAGAAATTTGCTACTTATTATGGGATTCGGTCTTTTAAAAGATGAAGTACGATTAAAATATTCAAGTACATGTATATATATTTGTAGTACTGTAATACCTAATCTGTTAACTGCTGTAGTATCAACGATAAGTGTATAATAAATAACAAAATTATTATTAAAAAGATTTTTCATTTAAAAACCAAAGTCTGCTGACAGAAGGATTCAAACTTTAGGATTTCATATTGATATGTTTGTTATCCTTAGGCGTTTATAAACGAAAAAATGTATAAATTATAACGTAAGGATTTCAATCGTTTCTATTCTTTCCTATATATAATATAAATATGTATATTTTTCTCATGGTAAGATAACTGGGTGTAAAAAGTAGCAATAAAATACATCTATATTTAAAACCTAAGATAGTAATGTGCATTGTATAAATTCGAGCCATTAAGTAACAAGTTAGTTGTGAGCTAAGTTTTCCTTACACACGCTCAAATGAATAAGAAACTTTAGGAAAAATTGTTAGAGTCCACGCTATAAACTAGCACTCGTAATCGTTTGTGATACCGACCTACTGCTAGTCGGTTATCCATTTTTCGAAGTTTTGCAACCACGCCATCGACCGTACGTTGCCATTAAATGAATATGGTTTTGTAGGAAGTAAAACGAATGCATTAGAATTCTCAAGTGAACCAACCGAATCGATTTATTGTTCTTATTTGAAGTTCTACATAACATACAATACCTACACTGCACTGCGAATGTTTGAAATGTTACACGGAATTCGCGATTGCGAAAATTAAGAAAAAATTACGTATTCATACTTTAAGGAAAAGCGAACCCAATACAATATTTGTCACGTAAACATTTAAAATTAAAAAAATTGCTGCACGGGGTGCCCAAAGAGAACCTTGAGCCACATATCGACTTACTCTTGACTGTACATGAATTACGTAATATTTGTTCCGATTGTCCAATATTCTTATATCCTTAGTCCTGATTGCCATAAAAAATAAATAAACAAACTTGGTTCCACATATTTCGATAATAAAATTTCCGTTGCATTGGGTAAACAAGAAATTTATTTAAAGAACATTGGGTTCTTGGATAAAGATTTATCGAAATTACCTCATCAGGCGACCTTAGGTAGCATCGATAAATGCTGACCAAACTGAAGCTGTTCCGTGAAGTTCATTTAATATCGAATTAAAGGCAATATGTCGTCATCTACTGAGATTTATTGCAACTGTAGTATTTCATTTATTTAATTCATATTGTGAAGCCTGAGTCTCATGTTTGTAAAGTATAATGACAAATTTTCAATAAAAGCACAAGTATTGAAATTATCCGGTAAAATTATTTTTTAATTTTCTAAATTATATTTCTTTAGACAGAATACAATTCAAGAAGGGTTTAAGAGTACGAGGCATGTTTTTTAAGTAAGTACCGTTTTAGAATTTTGCCGTCGCAGCGCTGCGGTCAGTGTTCTGAACATGCGCACTGAGTACCTACATCTCTCACCAAGCACTGACGCCATTACAGTCTGATTTGCCCTTGTTTACGTTGTTTACTAAGTGTTTAAGGTGCCTCCGATAATCGTGAGTCCTGCCTACCGTGAAGTCTGGGCTGTTATACGATTCCCTAGTGCTAAAGGACTAAAACTGATTGATTTTCATTGTGAGATCTGTGCAGTTCACGGACAAAACATTATGAGTGATGGAATGGAAAGAAAGTGGGTGAAAGCATTTAGAGATGGCCACACAAATGTGCATGACAATGCCCGTCCGCATGTGGCTAATCGGACCAAAGATCTCATCACATCTATTCACTGGGAAACTCTAGATTATCCTCCGTACAGCCCTGATCTGGCGCCCAGTGATTACCATTTTTTCCTGCACTTGAAGAAACATCTGCGCGGTCAGCGTCTTCAAGACGATGACGAAGTCAAAACAGTTGTAATACAGTGGTTAACAGTTAACAAGTCAGGCGGTAGAGTTCTATGAGAAAGGGTATTAAAAAACTGATCATTGGTCAAACGTTATGACAAGTGCCTGAATATTGAAGGAAATTATGTGTAAAAGTAGATTAATGTACAGGATTTCATGTAAAAATAAAACTATTAAGATATCTTTGCACGTTTTTTATTAATTTCAAAACGGTGCTTACTTAAAAAATATGCCTCGTCAGTATCTACCACCTATAGAGGCTAAGGAATGCACCGAAATGTAAGAGAAGTCATCGAAAATTTAGAACAAAGAAATTCTTGTAAACTCGGAAGTGTAATGATGTCAATGATAATCGTGAAAGTTTACAAAAATTACAATGTTTGGTTATCTACGTGCTTTTATACAAACAAATGCTTTATATTGTACATAACATAATTGTCATTTAGAACAAATGTACACCTCATACTAAGTTTATGTATTTACCAAACAAACCTTTCCAACTTTTTATTCGACTCATTTTAATGGTCATGGTCTAGACAAGGGTCGCAACGTCATATTGTCTTTTTTCTCGAAATCGATTACTTAATAATATTGAACAAGCAAGATCATTGTTATTGCGGCAAGGACGAAATCCAGTTACCGTTCGCTGTCTTGTTCCGAAGAATGTCAACGAGAACTCGACTATTTTATGAACATTTTGCTTTGTTGTTGGTACTTTCCCTCCTAGTCACAGACAAAAAACCGCTTAAACGTGCAAAGCAATCGTACAAAAATTGTATCATTGTTTTTTCGTTACCATACGTAAATTATACAATTTAACACCTACTTAATTTTAATCTATATATGTAAATCAAACAATTCTTTAGATATTAGAATTACCATTACTAACAACCATCATATTTTGCCAAAGTAGATCAGATACCCATGTTTCCAGTTTTTCTGTTTTTCATACGATTACTAATATCTTAACTTCTATATAATTAATTATATTAATTTTGATAAAACAAATCAATCACAAACCCTCTTAACAGCTCAATTTATCGTAGAAAACAAGTAGAATCGTAAAAACCCGGACTTCCTTCTCAAAAACGTTCAACAATAATTCATCAATTACCAGCATAAAAACACAATTATATTTTAAATATAAAAATGGAATCAACAAAAACAACTACTCCGAGGGCTAATACCCCTACCGGCATTGTTGATATAACATATTCAAAAAAGAAGGAATTAAAATCCTTATTCGTCTAAATATTAAGATAGATAGGACTCCTTCCAAATCTAAGATTTTTGATCTTAATATTTAGACGATTAAGGATTATAATTCCTTGTTTTTTTAATACAATTATATTTTAATGACTGATACATACTAATATTAGATTTAATATATTATATTACAATTAGTTTATATGAAATGGAAGCATGCAATTATTAGGGTAGATTAACTTGGTTAATTAAAAAAATAACCAATTGATAGTTTGGAAAAGAACTTGATGCTGCATTTATTTAGAGCGTAGAAGTTATAGTTTACAGTTTTTTATCCTTCAGTATCCTTTTTCGTTTTATAATTAGCCATGCGAAGTAGAAATCCCTATGATAAAATACCAGCTAATAGTTAATTGTAATGTACGGTGCATTTTACTGATAAGTAAGTTTTATTTGTCATCCCATTAGCGAAAGTGTACGAGTTGAGAGAAATTTCAAGCATTTCGCAAAACTCTTTTCTCCGTCATTGAATAGGAAATGCAGTAAATCACTTGCAACCAGTATGTCCAATTAGGTGCAGGACAGTGGCTAATAAACTAACATAAATAAACGGCGTAAGGTAACCCCTGACAGGAAATATAAAATTAGAGCACATAGAGTACTGTTTATGGAGACCGTTCAAACCCTTTCGTAATAGAGATTATGTTTCGTGGTAACAAGATAACTCAATCCCTAGTTCGAAACCGATATTACCGTGTTACTTACCTACCTGTTCACGGCTTTAACGCGACCCGCGTTACAATTCTACCTCAAACAAATCCTTTCTCTTAATATTAAGGAAATAGTAAGCAGAACATAGATAATGATTAATAATTTACAAAACACTCTCAGCCAAAATTCCACATATTATATGTATAAAAGCATCCAACGTGCTGGTCTTAATCTCTCTCTGTGGAATTCTGAATAATACTGCTTCGTCTTGCATCGATATTATGGTAAAATAAATAATCTAATCAAAATATTATTTTAATCAATATTAAACCTAATAATGACTCCATACCGTGCAGTGGCAATTGTAAGATCCTATAAAACAATTACGATGTTTCTTACATTAAGCGATCCATATGGATATTTCCTACTGTTTTATTTGAAAATTTTTGAATAATTTTGGATTAAGGATAAAAAAGGAATCGAATGACAAAATAAAATATGTTAGGTGCCATTTGAAAAACTTAGTTATTCGTATTTGAAATTTTTAAACATTGGATTTCTTTTTCTGAACGCCCTCTACAAACTATAAATCTTAGTTATTGGCATGACGTTAACGTTAGCGTTATGACTTGGCTATAATTAGTAAAAATTTCAGCATTCTAAGTCATTTTTTATGGAAGTTATGATTTTTTTATAGCTTGGGTTGCGGTGCAATCTTTTTTCCAATAAATTAAATTACCTTAGAAACTATTCATTGCACACTGGGAATACAAGTTGGTTATCAAAGTCACTTTAAAATTTTATGTTTCATACGAATGCATTGTAAAAAATATGCCATTCCATTTAAAATAAGAAAATTGACCTCCGGTATAATCTGGAAGTGCCCGACAGTTGAAATCATTTTAGTTAAATAGATCATCCTTGATAACCTCTACTCTCAAATTTTCAAATTTGTAACATGTTTAGTTTTCCTAAAACGTCTAATGTACCACTCAGTTTGAAGGACCCTGTATACTTTTTTAATTTTATTTAATTATTTCTTTTCACAACTATTACACCATTAAAACTATAAATAGCAAGAATAGGTATTTTGGAACGACTACCAAAAATGTTATGTACGTCAAACTGTGTAGTTTTTCGTAATTCTATTTAACCACTATCTATTGAGACAATTGTAATTATAAATGTTCTAATAAAATCAATCTAAATCAGAAGAAGTGTTACTATTATTTTTAAGGATTATAGGGCGCTCCATTCTTTTTTACTAAGGACAACTAAAATTGCTTTTATATCCTTTAATGCAACATTTTCTTTTTAGTATTAAAACTTGCAATAATTCGAAGCCGTAACTCTTCTTTCAAATATATTTTCTGGTTTTCAATTGAAAGAGAGACGTTCAATCGAGGGATTATGTGAAAAATTAATCACAAGGTATGATTTTTAATTATGCAGGTTTAAAACATTAATCTTTTCTAAAAATGTCACCTCACATATACGGTAATAGTCCAAAAATTTAGAATATTTCATTTAACGTTAATTAGTTTTTTTTAGGACGTGAATTCAAAGCAAAGCTGAAATATTAGTCAAACTCCAATTAATTTAATTGTAAAATTAATGGTAAAAATAATGGGTGGTTACTAGAATACAGGCCCGAAACTTCTTCATCCGAGCCAGATCAAGGGTTTGCTATTATTTAAAATTACGTTACATAAAACACGACAAACAGTTTTTAAACAATTGTGAAATCTTCTTAAGTTTATTTGCAAATAATATAAATACGCGTCGTCATGTGTAACTGATTAATTTAATTTACTTTTAGTGTACTGTTTGAGCTATCGTTTGTTAGTTAATAACGATAAAATTAATATGAATCAATAAATCTATTTCGATTTTATTCTAGTGAATCATTCATTATTCCCGCTCGTTCCTCCTAATGAGAAAACTTCATTAATAAACAGACGCACTCTAATTTTCACAAATTATCGTAAATTAGTGCTTTAAGTCGCAATGCCGCTTTTATAAATAATGTACCGATGGAAAGCATTCGATTTAATTAAAGATGCACGTGGGAAATGTTAACACGTGTCGCTTATGGTAATTGTCTAATCATCAGGATTTAATATGCAAATGTGATCGTTTCAAATTGGAATATCTATTTTGCTACTTATAGAAAGCACTTTCCGACGTTGAAAGCCATAAAAATGGTAATGCATCCTTTTTTGGTGTGTCCAATGACCGGAAGGTCGTAAAAATGTAGTTCGATTCAAATGTCTCGGTTATGTGTGGAATATTCTAATTCGCAAAAAAACATTCTAATCGTACCCAAAGACAAAATATCGATTGCTTAATTTCTTGTTTTAATATCACCTTCTGTTTGTGACTTCCCTCTCACCTTGCTTACTATATTACTACAGGGAAAGTTTCTATATACTATAAACATTTCTGACGACAATCCAGACTTCAACCCCAATTGTAACTCTGTTCTCTCAATTTCTCCCGCATAGCATATACAATAATTAAAAAAAATTATGTGATTCTTGAATCAAACAAAAAATGACTATCATTTAATTATTTATAGTCAACCTCTATGATGATCTTGAAGAAAAGTATGCCCGGAACTATGTATGCAGCTTGGGGATTTGTTAGCTTTTGCCTTATCTATTAAGAACAAGCAATATATACCAGTTCTGTTAATAAAGCTATCTGTTTAAGTTCCAATTATGGTATAACCATAAAAATATCTATTAAATTGCCAACGGTATTTTTAGTTGAATTCCGATAAGCGAAGTAACTTCAGTTTAGAAAAAGAGATAAATAAAAAGACCAACAAACATTAAGAAACGAATTCGATTATGAAAAGATCGATATAACGGACAATCAAGATCATAAAGAAATTCTACAAATATTACGACTTTGCAGCGCGTTATACATGTAATTCCAGTTATAGGATGCTGTTCGTCCTATCTTGCTTACCTTACCTTGATACAAAAATTCCAATTCTCTTTAAAACGTTTTGTTTAAACTATGATATCTCATTAATATTACACAGATAAATAATATCACTATGACGTGGTTAATGCGAAATATTTCCCGGTATATTTTTAATGGCGCAGCCTATAATCACGGAACTACTTACAGATATGTAATGTTCTGAAAGTCAAGTTTCACAAACAATTGATTACTATTGTTTAATATCGTTTCTTAGTTAATTGTGTCTACCAAAATTGTTTTTTATTAACTGTAAGTTTTGATGTCGTTAAAGCACCAGGAGGAAGTAGTAAAATTCAGTTGTACTTTATTTATATTTTATTATATACTTCTTTATATTTTTATTAAACAGTATGATCACAAATAAAGTGTTAAGTAAAACTGCATCTTCTTAATGAGTAGATAATTCTTTATTTCAAAAAATTAGGTATTTCTCTGACTTTTTCGAACTATTGTTTTATTCTCTGTGTACTAATAAAAATAATTTTCGACATGCAATGTTTTGTTCAGGTGGTGAGAGATTATTATTATTGTGGTATCAATAAAAACTTTCTATAACTCATCTATGTTTTATTAAATGTGATTATGGAGTTACAATATTTGAAGGCTTCATCGATTCAAAAATCATTTTGATGTAAATTTCAAATGAAGTTTATTGTGAAGATCAGTACAGTTGAGGAATCGAACTATCTAAATGGACTAATCCAAAATGTTATCCTTTCGTCGGATTTTTTAATTAAAAATCAGCAATCATTAGTGGTTGTAGCTGAGCGACCGCCAACGGAATAATTAGGTTGCGGTATGAAGGATTGCCGTGTTTAATATGTAAAAAGAAAGTCTAGCAATGGGTACTTAGCCCGTTATTAGCAGAAATGTTTATGAATCAATCTATAAAACAAAATAGCTTCACATCCCTTATTTAAAAATTGTCTCGATTAGTTTGGTTTTGTAAACGACATTATTGTATGCTTTACAGGTTCAAATAGATTACTTAACAAATTTCACAACTTTATTAACAGTATCCACCAAAAAAATAAATATACTTTAGAGATAGAAAAAGATAAATCTTTAAATTTTTGGACTTAACAATAACTAGAGTAGGCTCCAAACATGAATTTGCAATATTTCATAAACCCACCCAAACAGATACTATTCTGTACGCTAAATCGTTTCACTCTACCCCTCATAAATTTGCAGCTTTCAATTCATATTTACACAGACTTATTAGAGTACCTTTAAAAACAGACCAATATAATTTGGAGCTAGATACAATCTATACTATTACTAAAAACAACGGTTACCAACGTAGCATTATTGATAACATACTAAACAAAAAGTTAAGAAACAAAATCATGAATTGTATATTCCCTATTGTCTAGCTTAAACCTGTCAACTTTAATTGTTTCACTTATTTAGGGAATATATCTGTCAGATTAGGTAAGCACATTCAACAAATTAATAGCAGCTATGTATCGTACAGAACAATCAATGATACACGCAAATTTATCTTAAATAATAAATGTAAAACAACTAAGGGGTTTAACTCTAGTGTTTACCTATTAAATTGTAATAATTGCGAAAAAGTTTATAGGGGAAAACAGGTAGATTAAAAAAAAAAGGATTTTTGAACATCATAGGAGTTTTTTAAATAAAAAATCTGATTCTGGTTATGCTATCCACTTTATCGATTAACAACGTGATTGTAACTTAGATTACAGAATCCTACACATTTAAAATAAAGGTTTAAAACTTGATCTACTGAAGAGTTTAGAAATTAACATATATAATAAACACAATAGAATTTTAAACCTCCAATTAGATATTAAGAACTCACCCCTACTAAATTTAAACTTAGATAACCATATCTCTCCCACGTAGTGGTTAATTTCTGTATATATATGTTTGTATCAACGATATTTGATCAATCTTCACCTGAAGAAGCTAATGTTTAGTGAAACAATTTGTAGTGAATTTTTTTCAATATATTTCTTGAAACCTGATTATTTTTATAGTTTATTCATTTAAAATGTAAGTGCCATGCACCGTCGACAACGGTAACTATCAATCCAAACTTAATAGGCTAATCTAGTTTATTACATCTTGTTATTATCATAGTTGTGTTACTTGGTCATTGGTTTAAAATTGTGATCAATCAATGCCTTTCTTGGAAATTTCTTTTTCTAAATTTAATATTAAAAGTAGGCACAGGGTAAACTTTTCTATTGAGATATTTTACATACAATAATAAATTTAATAATGGGACAGGAAATGCACCAACTCTAAGAGTAGGTACTTTCGTTTCGCCGCCTTCTAGCAATCCTAATCCGTAACATTGCGTCATGTAATAATTTTCCTTATCCGAACAACGGTGCAGATCAGTGCAGTGCTCCTAATAAGGCGTCGGCTGTTTTGCGAAGAAACACTAATAGGAATCAAAATTGTTACACTCCTATAATGCCAAGGACAAATTTTGCAACTGCAACACTTTTATTATACTTATTATAGATATTAACTGTTTGCATCCGTTACATATTTATAACGTTTTATAAACTTTGGACTAGCCCTTCCATATGTGACAATTGAAATATAACAAATCTAGATATTTCGGGAGGAACAATTAATTTCTTTTTCATAAAGAAATACAATTAACAATAATTAGTGTAAACAATTTCTCATAATTTTATTTAATTGTTATTGATCTTTCATGAATAGTAGAAGGTCTTCCCTAAAGAAGTGAATTCCAAAGCTCACGAAATAAGGGCACAAAATCAGACCCACACAGTTTAAACCCGAAAAAATAATAGTAACATAATGATTACTAATCGTCGTGAAAGACTTATCATAATCATAGGATCGTCAGTTCAAAAACTGGCCGGAGAGTTACTTTCGCTCCCTCCCATCCTGAGCCAAAATTGTAGGTTTTTCTTTTTAGGATGTGGAAATATTAAAAAAGTAAATATCCGAATAACTACGAGGTATGCTTTTTAAGGAAGTACCGCTTTGAAATTCTGCCACCCCAGCGCTGCGGTCAGCGTTCCGCTCTTGCGCACTGAGTACTTACATTTCTCACCTACGCACTGACGCCATTACAGTCTGATTCGCCCTTGTTTACGTTGTTCACTGAGTGTTTAAGGTGCCTCCGATAATCGTAAGTCCCGCCGACTTTGAAATCCATGCTGTTTTACAATTCCTTAGTGCTAAAGGACTAAAACCGATTGATGTTCAGATCTGTGCATTTTATGGACAAAACATTATGAGTGATTGAATAGTAAGGAAGTGGGTGAGAGCATTTAAAGATGGCCGCACAAATGTGCATGACAATGCCCGTCCGCATGTGGCTAATCGGACCAAAGATCTCATCACATCTTTTCACTGGTCACTGGGAAACTCTCGATCATCTTCCGTACAGCCCTGATCTGGCGCCCAGTGACTACCATTTGTTCCTGTACTGTCTAGGCGGTTAGCGTCTTCAAGACCATGACGAAGTCAATACAGTTATAATGCAGTGGTTAACAATTAACAAGTCAGGCGGCAGAGTTCTCAATATTGAAGGAAATTATGTAGAAAAATAGATTAAGGTACAGGATTTCATGTAAAACTAAAATTATTAAAATATATTTACTTAAAAAACATGCCTCGTACTATTCTAAGTATATAATATTTATTAAATTTGATGAAACCTTTCCAGGTTTTACTTTGTTTATTTATACATGTTTCACAATAATTGCACCTCCCACACTGTTAAGTAGTTTAACAACTCCGGAGGAGATAAAGGCCCTAATTTATTTTAGTGTTATCATATATTGTAGTCATTCTATGCGGCTGGGTAATAAATACTGCAATCTGTATAATTGTCCTTCGACTACATGTAATGAATTAATCAAATTTCCTTATTCATTTTCACCAGAGTGTCGGAAGCGATCACATTAAAATTTATTTTGAAGTAAAACAAGTTACGGATATCGTTTATACTATTCGGATCCTTTATATTTGCAAATAGTTCTGAAATTCTTAGCCTTCAGAAAGAAAATTATGTTTGCAGTACAAAGGAATCGTTCGTAACATCGAGGCAGAAATGTTAAATATGTTTTGTGATGGACTTGAGGTTTTTTGTATTAAACTATTCTCAAAACGGAATTCTGGGTAACTGAAATAAATGAAACACCAAAACCCAAAATTCTACATAAAAAGGGTTTCTAACTGAGGACGACAGCTTATGTTAATTGGCCTACACGTCGACTTAACGGAGTGTAGGTGGTTTTCTTTTTGTTGTTTGATATTTCAGTTGTTTATTAATTGATTTAGCTGAGATGATACTTTATAAAAACAAAGAAACGAAACTATTTACAGCTTTTGATAATATTGTTAGACCTGGTGGAAAAATTTAAAATTAGAAGAGCGAAGAGTACGTTTGATTAAAATGATTGAATTTGATATTATTTGAAAATTGATTGGTAATGACTTGGACTATTTAATAACTCATGTAACATTTGTGGGGGTTGATGGAGAATTTAATATTGCCAGTGTCTTAAAAAAGAGTAGGACAATAAAGATAGGAAGGGATGTACACTGGCAGATGTTGTTCTAGGAAAATTTTAACAGTCGTCGAAGGAAAGGATTTTGGACAATATAGCAATAAATAAGAAATTTAAAAAATGTTTGACAGGAAATTAATAATAATGGAAAGAGTAATTGCAGAGCAATAAAAAAAAGATTTGTTTGGTGTTTTCTATCTTAACAATAGTAACAGATATTTTTAATGAACTGTAACGAAAGTAAATTTATAATCGATTGTTGAACTGGTTGGATCCTTGTGAAACATTATTTTAATAATTGAAGGAATGAAAATCACTTTTAAATGTTTCAAAATATTTTATTGTAAACTTTACAATATTGTTTCGACATAACAGTGGGATTGTTAAGAGTAACAGATTTACTAAATTTCAGGTCATACTTATCGTCTATATATATATATATATATTTACAGTTAACAGCCGGTATTCTGTGGGTATGATTTTCAAAATTTTAGGTACATACTCGTTGTTAAGAAATACCAGATGCCCTTGCTTCTAATCTTGCATTTAATAAAGGCGTATTGAAAGTAAATTAATATTTTTTTAAAAATCGTGACGGACGCGACACCTTAGTTTTTGAAACGAATTTTAACCTTTTAAACATTTTATGTAGAGTTTTTGATGTAAGTAATATATCAGAGGCTGGACCGGTTTCCGTTTCTAAAGTTTTCAAAAACAGAAGATTTTGTATTTATATCTATATTCCTTTTATTTTATTTTTTGGAGCTTCAGTTTTGTTTTCAAATTAAATTATAATGAATAAAATTGTACATGGGTAGTTTATGTAGTAATTTATTTCAGTTAAAGAAAATTCAGAAGTAACAAATAATGTTGTCAACTGCTCAGATCAGTACCTGAGTAATTAAATTAGAAAAATACATTATAGCAACATTTATTATATTTGCATCATAAATACGACAAATTTCACTTTCAAATTAGGGTATCTATAATGTAATTGTCCTTCATCGGTAACTATTACGTTTTTAGTATGGTAATTTCATTCAACATTTAAAGCAGATTAAGCACCATCAATGATACAGCCATTATATAAAAAGTGAATTTTGCACGTAAAATAAGAATGTACTTACGTGCGAAGTTAAAAGGCGAAACCGAACAAAACATTCAAAGTCAATGTTCCTTTAAATTCTGAATGTAACTTTTTATTGGTACATACTGAATTATCCAATGAAATTATTGGCAAATAAAATAAATTACTGACACTAGATCAACAATGCATATTCTTGCACTCTGAAAGGTATTTCGAAAAACCACAGAACGGAAAAATCTGGTAACCACTGAGATCAGATGAAGAAGGAACTTTTTTGAGAAAATGCAAATTTGAAAGTAACACTCGGTTCTTCAGGCTACATTTTGATATCGGAAAGTAGATGATTTAGTTAGTCCCACTGTTTCATTAGACCTTTATATAGTCAGGTAATTCTATAATTTTGTATCACGAGAGGAGAGAGCATCATAAAGTTACTTTAAAAATCAACATATACGCTAGTATCATAGATACGTATAACATTATTCTGTAGTGATAGCTGAAGACTTTTATAATGATTTGAGTTTCTCTTGATTGATTTTTTAGAGTTCATAAAAATGGAAGGCTGAAAGTGCTTTCTGCTGTCTTAAAAGTCTTAAAACTATTTTTGGTTCATCAGCATGTACCTATTTTTCAAATATCTAATTACAAATATAAATATGGAATCCACAGAAACAACTACTCCGAGGGCTAATGCCCCTACCGGCATTAAATTAGACTGTTGATTCCGATGAATATTTAGACGAAGACTTAACATATTTAAAAAAAGAAGGCATTAAAATCCTTTTTCGTATAAATTTTAAGGATCACAGATCCCACATTTCGAACGCGTCCTACACAGTAGGCGCAGTGTACGGAGAGACATACGACCTTTTCTTTAAATATGTTAAATCTTCGTCTAAGAATCCATCGGAATCAACAGTGTAATTCAATGCCGGTAGGGGTATTAGCCCTCGGAGTAGTTGTTTATGTTGATTCCATATTTATTTTTGTATTTATTATATAGCTTGTAAAAGCCTTTCTGCCAGCGCCCACCTGATGAGACTCGATAGGTCGAAACCGGTCGTGGGATATGGCTTTCCGTAGGCTGTGCCTACTGTGTAGGATGCGTTAGAAATGTGGGACCTGTGATCCTTAAAATTTAGACGAAAAAGGATTTTAATGCCTTCTTTTTTTAAATATTTTAAATCTTTAATTGTTTGTTGTGAAGTGGAAAAGTGTTTAAACATTACTTTGTGATACATGCGCATGGCTGTAGCAATTGTTTTTATTTTTCTTTGTTACTAATACAAGCATTTTTCTTATCTTGGAGAGATAAAGTACTACCTGTCACGAAGAACAAACGTAACATATTCCTGTTATTTCACGGGCACGCGACATAAATAGGTGTAATTTCATTTATGAATGAGGTTGTTGGTTATACTTTGTGTCACATTTTTACATTGGACGAGACACTCCCTTGAAAATTACGCGCATATATGAATGAATATTAATTTATTGGAAAAAAAGCAGTTTTCCGCTACTTCTGAATGGCGGCGGGAAAGTTGCATTGTCATCGATATTTATACATATTTGTTATATGTACTGTTTATTATAATTGCGAGTGCTAACGTTAGATTTTTGTTTGTAAAAACGGACAAACAATTTTGCTTACAAGAATTTATTGTGATAGCGCTTATGAAACTGAATTGTGGGTGTACAAACGTCAAATATTGTAAACCAGGTAAACAGATAAGTCGGTAATAAGGTCATTAGCTAGGTGTGGCTGTATCCGTGCCAGTAACAATTTGCAGTTTTTCTAGTGGTATCGATAATTTAAAAAAAAAACTTATTTATATAATTGGAAAATCTAAAAAACGTTCTCTATGTTTATGTCTATCAGTTGACCAAAATATTTCGTTAGCCTTAATTACATGTGTATTCATATTTTTCGATTATTTGTGATGTGATGAAATAGATTTTTGCCAAAAAATGTTACAAATAATTAAAACATTAATAAAAGATGTGTACAAAACCTAACCTTACATTCCTACTGTACACAACCTTTTGTAGATTTACGATAAAATTTAACAGGAAGTGATACAAAAATAATACCCTCTGTATTTTATCTGAGATATTCGAGGTAACCATTACTCGTAAGATATGTACAAATATTTACTGAAAATTTTCAGAATTGACCTATTAGAATACACAATGAAATAAGATTATATTGAATGATAATTATAAATATGGAATCAACAGCAACAACTACTCCAAGGGCTAATACCCCTACCGGCATTGAATTACACTGTTGATTCCTATGATGAAACCCGATAGGTCGAAACTGGTCGTGGGATATGGCTTTCGGTACGCTGTATCTACTGTGTAGGATACATTTAAAATGTGGGATTTGTGATCCTTAAAATTTAGACGAAAAAGGATTTTAATGCCTTCTTTTTTTGAATGATAACAATGATTTTATAATCGTAAAGTTGGCATCATCATCTATATTTATTATAGAAAATCTATTTATAAGAAAAGAATATTTTCATACTGTTATACGCTTTGTTCAATTTTAGAGGCCAATATGATATAATAAATCATAATTCCAATTGAAACTCTGTTTTTTTATTAAGTTGGTACTATTGTTAGAAAAGTTCTACTTTTCATTTACAATACCTACATTGAATAGGCTCTTGGTCATTTTTATTTTTATTTTTTCGTGCCTACCACGTAGTTAGTTACGCCATGGGCTCAGTTTAACAGGTCGATATCTTTATTATAAAAGGACCTTGTTGAACATTATTGAATCCCTTAAATAAGTAGCAAATATCTACGCTATCTGTATTTATTTAGTAATATTTAGTCCGGTATATATGCAATACAGATTATGCATTAAATATAAGTATAGTAGCTAAAAATTTCATACGAAGATTACAAGTTGTGTTGTGTTATAGGGGGCTCAGATGTTTTCAAAGTAATGAAAGAAGTATTTAAGTACTAATAATATTGTTATATTTATGAATCTTTATATGCATTATATTTCCGCTGTTTTTTTTTCTGTTTTTCATTTATTTTTTCAGTTTAAAAATTCATCCTTTTTATTGGGGTCAGAAGCGCTCTAAGAATTACTTTAATATTTGTCTACAAGGTTATTCAAACTAAGTGTTACATTAGAAGTTTAGGAAAATTAAACGTGTTAGAGATTTGAAAATTTTGGGGTTATCAAGGATTATCTATCTTATTATCAAAAGTTTTTTAACCATGTGCCACTTCCGGTTATACCGCAGGTTAATGTCAACTTTGTTATTTTAAATGGAATGGTATAATTTTTAGAATGTATTATAAAATTTTAAAGTACTTTTGATAACCAACTTGTATGCCTAAGATGAATAGTAGTAGTAATAATTAGTAATTTAATTCACAGAAAAAAGATCGCTACCGAAATCTAAACAACAAAAAAAAATTACTTAAAGTGTTATAAGTCTAACGTTATACTAAAATTAAGCTTCATAATGTGTACTGGGCGTTCATAAAAAGCCATAGTTTAAAACTTTCAAACACGAATAATTTCATTTCTTAAATGGCACCTACCATATTTTGTTCTGTCATTCGATTCATTTTTTTACGTATGTCTAACGTACCATTCAGTTTAAGTAACGCTCTATATATCCTTTTTTTGGCCAACATTCCTTGTTATAATCTTATATTGTCGGTATACGAATCAAAACGTTGTATCAATGATGACTATGTAGGAATAATGTTTTGAAATGATTGAGATTGCGAAATATTTTGACACATCGCTGTATTGTTCATTATTTCTACTCATCCTCGGATCCTGAAAGTAAATCACAATTTCGGAAGTGCGAACACGCAATTTTTTCTATTACTTTTATTCAAACAGAATACAAATGAGTGGAGAGAAAGTCAAATCAAGGCTTATCAGATATCCCTAGGACAGGAGTGATCGTTTTCAGTGGTAACCGTGGAAGTGGGGGTTGAACTATATAAAATTAACAACTAATAATGAAGAAATCAGTTAGCAACTCCCCTTTAGGACAAAAACTGTATAAGTGCTCAACATGAAGACCTTGGTACGTATTAAGACGTTAAGAATTAAACATTACTTTTTTTATATACGTACGTACGACATAGTTCCCCATTTTAGAGGTTCTCAATATAGTAATTATTATTTATTTAACATGTGACTTAAGCTTATTTTTTATAATGTACTTAATTAGAACAGCTTTTTTTTTTAATTTCGTTGAATTGATAAAATTTAATAACAAAAATTTTAATCATAAGTAGTATAATTAAGATTGCTCTATCACTCATTCTTATCGATAACGTTCCAAACTATGGTCACAATTCAATAAATACTTAATTTCTGTATTTCCGTTTTAAAAGAATAATGATGAATATTTGGGTTAATAAATTGTTGACAACTAATTCGGAATTGAGTCCCTAAAAGTTTGAATCGTTTTTAAAATTTTCATAAAAAGTAAATAATCCTAAAATCAACAAAAATGTTAAGATATAGGGTTAAAGCATTCCAGCTTTATTTCTTAGGGACATGTGGTGCAAGGCTGCTCTTTTAGTATGTATTACATTATCTCGGCATATATGACTCCTGTATTGTATTTGTTGTTCGATTATATATTTATACATATGTAGATATATCGGCAGTTATTTATCATTTTGCCCGATTATTACGTTAAAATCCTATTGATTTATATACCTAGTTAGATATTGTATATTACAGTAACGGGAGACCACTTTTACTTTTCTTTTAAAAAATTACAAGGACTTCTAGTTCCTTCAGAAACTAACAACCTTTGTCTTATACACGCCTAATTGGACCATGGAATGGACAAAGGCGTGATTATTCCCTGCCCTTTCACTTATAGATTAAAAAAAGTAAAAAGAAAATAACATTAACTCTAACATTAAACTGAAGACGCTTATATACCTATGATTACTAGTTGCATTGAATTACATCTATTTACTTTGAAAACTGAACCTTATAACAACTAATAGTTGCTATTTAAGGTAATTGTTAATTGACTAACAGAAATAAACACTGTTATAAACAAATTGTATTTCGTATACCTACATTTGACATGGATATTGCTAATTAATTATTAATGAACCTTTGTGTTATGGCTTTTGAACTTGACTGCTTCGTGGGTCTTTTGTAACCATGTGCGTTACAGTACATTTATTAGTAATGAACTTGAGGAGTTTTGCCTCAATGAATTTGCTAATTTGTTAAAATATACACCAAAATAAACATTCGAAATTACCACTTATTTGTTTTGAAATTTGTATTATATAAAGTAATTGAATCAATTTTATGTTATTTGTGAATTGACTATCATAGGAAAACTGTACGAAGGAGGTGAATTAATTTATTTTAGTAATTTTCATTGAATTTCAGATTTTTTAAAATTATTTGTATTCGAACAATTGTTTTCAATGTCTTTTTTGTTCGTTAAATATAATAATTAACTTTCTACGGTGGACTTTTCGTGAAACATAGTATATCTAATTAAGAAATAAAACAAAGTAATGTTTACACCAATTTATCAAGAGTATTTATTTGATAATGGTAGTATCTACCGAAACAATTGCCGAGTAGACTAATAAATTGGTGTAAGCATTACTTTGTTTATTTCTTAATACGTTAAATATTAAGATCTGAATGCACACGACTGGTCGTTAAAACAATAGTTAACCCCCCCATTGTGCCATTCACAATAAGAAACTCTTTCTTAGACTCACATATTCATGTACTGACTTCCCCTACTTCTCAAACGCTCGATCGGATATTGAGGTTGCAGTTAACAATCGCGACGTGCATTTTTATCCTGAAATCCCGTTCAGGACCAATATCGCGTCAAAAGTATTGCACAATACCATTGGCGTAGATACTAATGAACAACATCGTTTGCATTGTAAAACACTTTCTCTGTTAACGTGTATGTGATCTGGATAATCAACTAATATGGCAGTGATAGTGTTCAGCTGTAAATAACTGAAACGTGCGCACTTGATATTCGCCAACCACGCGCGGTACCACATAAATATCGGTCATTATCTCATTATGATATTTGATCTCTAGCAAGTAATACGTAAAGTAAAACAGAATTTTGGAACACCTCATTAACTTCATTAGAAAATGTCTTCCGGTCTATTAACATTATTATTTGTATTCTTTGTTTTGACTGATTCGAGTTTTTTTTTTTAAGATTTTCTTCAGTTTACTGGTGTGCGCTGCTTTGGCCACCGAAAAGGCTGAAGATAAAGAAGTTGAAGCTTTAGCTGAGAAGAAACAAAGTAAAAGAGGAGTTTTTGGACTTGGCCTTCACGGATCACTCATTGGACCTAGTGCATTGGGACATGGTTTAGCCCTTGGTCCAGGTATTGGTGGTGGCCCTCTTGGTGGCCCCATTGGACCTGCAACTATCGACTTGGGCTCTCATTCTCACACCCACACAACTATCACCAGAAATTTGGGATTGCCGGTACCTGTACCACAACCTGTCCCAGTTGATAGGCCTGTACCAGCCCCATATGCAGTAAATGTACCAGTGCCAGTTGATCGTCCATATCCAGTTGATGTACCAAGACCATACCCAGTTGCTGTAGACAGACCATACCCAGTACCTGTTGACAGGCCTGTTGGAGTACCAGTACCACATCCAGTACCAGTTGCAGTTGACAGACCAGTTGGTGTACCCGTTCCCCACCCAGTTGGAGTACCAGTTCCAGCACCATATCCCGTAGGAATCCCCCACCCAGTACCCGTCGGCGTTTCCAGACCTCTTCTCATTAAATCTATCCACAGTCATCACCTGTGATAATCTAATTTATCAATAGCATATTGTGAAAATAATGTATTAAAAAATGATGTTTGTCTTTTCAAATTTTATTGTGTAATCTTGATAGCAAAATTAGAAAGATAAGACTATTTTACACAAACTGCCTCTTCTTATTCTTAACGCTGTGTGCTCCCAAGAAACAATTGTTCTTCAATTTCCTTTTGGATGAGACTTAATACTCAAAGTTAGTTTTGTAAGGCTTGTAAATGTCAATCTCTTAAAAATTTCGTTTATTATACAGACATCCTGTCACATTTCTTTATAACTGCAATGGCATTAAAGAAAAATAAGGAAAATTGCAATTTCTTTTCATTTATATTTGTCTCTTTTTCGAAAAACCTTGACCTTACTTAGATGAAGTGACACTTACGATTAAATAAAGCAATATTTTTGAAGCTGTTTGTGCTTCATCTGTATGACCATAAGACCGTTGAAAATATTCCTACTTTTTGATACCCTGTTTTACAGAAAACTCTTGAGGGACAGTTCATTATTTTACATTTGATATAAATAGCGTACGGATATGAATCTGTTCCTAAACAAAAGTGCATTATGGTTTTTGTTTTTCCATATTTTAGACTTTAGCAATTTTTGTTTTTTGCTTTAATCAGACCGATAAAAATGATAATGTTATAAATCAGTTTCCTCATGCTAATATTTAATTACTTCCATTATCATATTTGCTAACTAAGTAAAAAGATAATGTGTCCATGCATTGTTTTGGACGCACTAATATGTTGTTAACTGCCGAATTTAGTACGAACATAAAGTTGTCACTACAAAAGAGATGAAGAACCTTATTGTTGTTTTCAGTTTTTGTGGTTGCATTTTTGCTACAGAAAATAATGTTTGCACTTCCTTCGTTGATTATTACAACGACATGGTGAAAAATCCAAACTGTTACTTCAATCCAGAAGCTGATTTAGATGTGGTAAGTACTTCTGTGTCAAAAAAAGTTCAGTTAATTAGGGCTATAATTGGGTACCTGATGCTTTAGATTGTGTTTATAATACGAACACATGGTGCAATAGGTGTTTGGATAATTTATTTGCTTCTCTTGTTAAAAAAAACAACAATAATTCTAGTAAAGCCGTAATACTCCGATCTTTTAGACGAGAATTATTTCACGGAATGGATATCCTGTCGAAGCACACCCTGTTCTAACAACCGACGGTTTTTTGCTTGTACTGTTCCGAATACCACATGGAAAAGTACCTCAGGAAGGATATACTCGAACTCCAGTACTTCTCCAGCCCGGAATGGGTCTTAATTCCGTCTCTTATGTTGACAGAGGAAACACATCTTTGGGTTAGTACGCAGATATTTAAGTTTACGTTAGGAGTTTTCAATGTTTTACTACTCGTATAAATAATCTCTGCGAATTAATATTCTATCAAAAAATTTACATTCCTTCCAGAATCATCAAATAATTCTACTCAGAAAATATTTGTTAAAGGCTACAAAGTGTTCACTGATAACAGATGTCTATGTAGATAATTGATTAAATTCAGAGAACAATAATACCCCAGAAAATTACTTGAAATTCTTAGAATTATTTAGTTTACATTTTATAATGAATGCTGAAGCAAGAAAAGATGCAAAAGCTCCAATGAAGAATCTCAATGTTAGTTACTGAAAGTAAAACAGAGAATAGTTTTCCATAATGAAAGTTTATACTTCCAATTCGGTGTAACTTCTACGTTTCTAAATCTTTGCATTTCAATCATTTTGAAACATTCAATTTTATTTGTTACATTTTTAGTCGTACACTGTAATAATACTATTAAGACTTTCATTCCGGCACTGATTGTGAAACATGATGTAAATTCACTTAGAAGACAAACATAAGTTGGACAGTTTCATCAATTTATTTGCTAACTCGACAATATTGTTTCGATCCAAAAGGACCATTGTCAAGAGTAATTGCTTCCAAAAATTAAAACTTACAGTAAACATATTTACACTTACAATATACATAGGAGGCGGGGTTGAGTGTTCATTGTTGACCAAAGGCTGTTTCTTATGTAGTGATTTCTGAATTTCAAGATTTTCATATAAAGAAAGTTTTTTCTTATTTTAATATTGTTACGTAAAATTTTAGTTTTTGTTAAGTCAAGTGAATGATTATTATCTGAACAATTTTCAGAGAAGCCGTTTTTTTGAGGTTTTTATTTATAGAATAAATGTGCTCGTTAATTCTAGTTTTTAAAGATCGTCCACTTTTTCCTATGTAGGTTGCTTCATATTTGTTACAAAAGAGTTGATAGATTCCTTTTTTAAGAAAAGGATCTGTTTTAGCTTTTGAAACTGTAATAACCACTAATTTAGGTAAATAATAGTTAAATTAAATAATGTACGTAGAATTACTAATTAAAGAAATTGTTCCGTTTAGGCATAATCGGCTTCAGTAGTATACAAATTGTTGAAAAACATTCTCAGAAATGTATAATAATACAATAAAGAGTAGTTTTTAACCGCCAGAGATTTATAAATTTATTAACCGCTTAATTATATAATTAAAACTTCCAATTAATTACTTAATGAAAAATGATTCTACAAATTCTTTGTAATAGATGATTCGATTCAATTCGATTTATTTAGTATCTTTGCATTTAATATTTGTACTTTTTCTTTTACCTAGTGCTCAAAATAACTTTTATATTCCTAATGAAAACTTTTCAGCTTTCCTTCTAGCTGATGCTGGTTTTGACGTTTGGCTGGGCAATTTTCGAGGTTCGCAATATTCCCAAGTTCACTTGTATCTAAAGTCTGACACTATAGCCTATTGGAATTTTAGTTTCCATGAGTTGGGAATATACGACATACCAGCCCAGCTATCACTGATCAACGAAGTTACTGGAAAAAAAGGAAATATTTTGTATATAGGATATTCGATGGGAAATACAGCTGGTTACGTTTATAACACAATTTTTCCCGAAGAAGCTACAAAGAACATGAAGCTATTTATTAATATAGCCCCAGTTGTTTATACCGAGAATGTACGAACAATATTCAAGTATTTTACATTCCTATGGGAATGGGCACAAGTAGGTATTTACACCAAATGGTTACGTAAATAATATGGTTTAATACATTGTTTTACATTTCTAAATTTATTCGGATTATTTTTACTAGTTTTCCCAATTTTATTCGTATGGTAAAACAACATTACCATTTTTCGTGGCTTGACATAAAAAAGAACAGATTTCATTGTGTATCTCCTAGCTCAAGATTTATATAGTCCCTTAAATTATTAATCACTAAACAGATGGTTTTATAACATTAACGCATTGGGGACAAATTTTGTTCTCTGCAAAACTTTTTTAAAGAAGTTGTAATTAAATATAATTTTAAGTATAAATATGGAGTCAACAGAAACAACTACTCCGAGGGCTAATACCCCTACCGGCATTGAATCACACTGTTGATTCCGATAGATTCTTAGACGAAGATATAACATATTCAAAATAAGAAGGCATTAAAATCCCTTTTTTGTCTAAATTTTATGGATCACAGACCCCACATTTCGAATGAATCCTACACAGTAGGTACAGTGTACCGAAAGCCATATTCCACGACAGTTTTCGACCTATCGGGTCTCATTAGGTGGGCGCTGGCAGAAGGGCCTTTACAGGCTATATTATAAATATAAATGTAAACATGGAATCGACAGAAACAACTACTCCGAGGGCTAATACCCCTACCGGCATTGAATCACACTGTTGATTCCGATAGATTCTTAGACGAAGATATAACATATTCAAAATAAGAAGGCATTAAAATCCCTATTTGTCTAAATTTTAAGGATCACAGACCCCACATTTCGAACGCGTCCTACACAGTAGGTACGGTGTACCGAAAGCCATATCCCACGACAGTTTTCGACATATCGGGTCTCATCAGGTGGGCGCCGGCAGAAAGGCCTTTACAGGCTATATTATAAATATAAATATGGAATCAACAGAAACAACTACTCCGAGGGCTAATACCCCTACCGGCATTGATTTACACTACTAGATGAAAAAGGTATTTTAATGTCTTCTTATTTTGAACAATTTTA
Source organism: Agrilus biguttatus (assembly GCA_963921985.1). Lineage (NCBI taxonomy): Eukaryota > Metazoa > Arthropoda > Insecta > Coleoptera > Buprestidae > Agrilus > Agrilus biguttatus. The sequence goes on along the minus strand of OY998119.1, from coordinate 12,964,366 downwards.
AGTCATTTTCATTACTTCAGCGTTCTTCTGTGACCTACATTTTGGCTACATATTGTTACTTTTCATTTAAGAAACTGGAAGGTAACAACTTCACTTTGCTTAATGGATCAATTGCGGAATTTTTTGTTCATTTATTACTTCTTTGTAGGACTGCCGCAAATTCAGACAACACGGTCATTTACAAAATGTCGTTTTGTTTTCGAAAAATAATAAAAATTCAAACCTTGTTACATTCTTGTATACGTGATCTTCATATTATACTGATTTATTTTTTTGCATTTTATTAATGCATATGAGCATTTCGTTCTTGATATTATCTTGGTTTTACATACAAAACAGAGCGAGACCAGATCGATTTATTCTTCACTTTTTCGGCAGCTCTACACAATGAAAAGTTGATTTTAAGCAATATCCTCATTATTTTAGTTCCTAGCAGATGACGATGCATTTCATAAAGACCTTTTAAAACGTGACCAAGTAAGCACAGAAATAATGAAGCGCATTTGCTTGCCGTATCCCATTCAAATGAAGCTCTGTTGGCTAAGTACAATGCTATTATCTGGTTTCGATGTGGATCAAATGGATCCTGTAAGTGTATAACCTTCATATTTAAAATGACACTCTTTTGTTTTTCAGATTACCCTTGCAACATACAGATTATTCTGTTATTGAAGTTTTTATTAATCCGCCTTTGCTTTAAAGTTAATTGTTTTGCATTCATTTGAAAAATATCATATTCAGGTAAAATTCAATAAAAAGTATTTAGAAAGGTCTAGCTAATTGTTTACTTATACAAAACACTTCCAGCTCACTGTATGAATAAAGAAAGAGAAATTCTATGTTTGTTCCCCACAGTTAATTGATCAAATCGAACCGCATTATATTAAGTAAAATTTGAACAAAGGACAATGAAGTTTAGAATGTCAATAACTTGTACAATACAACATTATTGCGTGATGTACCCACATCGACAAATATATTTATTATTTTATTTATATAGATTAAAGCTCTTGTTTTTAGTCACTTTGAACATTTTATTCCGTAAATCTTAAGATATCGTATTTTAAACTTATGTTTATACTATAACAACACTAGGTATATGTTTTTTATTTTAAATATTCTCACAGGTTTAAAAAAGAATTTCAAATTCTGTTGAAACTTTATTATTATAAATTTCAAATAATGGTCACTATAAGATTATGCTCATGTAATTATACCTTTAGTGAATGTTTTAGTTTTATCTGTATTCTATAAAAAGTTTTGAATTATCTCATTTGGTCGAAAATGCCAAATTTTGGACATAAAATCATGGAGCGCTCTTTACCGATACCGAGCGGCGTGGTCTAGTTCTCTAGAGCATTGCTTAGCATTCGGGAGGTCACCGGTTCGAACGCGGATCCGGCTGCTCTGGTCCAAGTTTTCTGTGGTTTCCTTGGATCATTTAGGCAAATGCTAAGCAGTAATATTCCACAGATAACCTTTCACTTCCCTTTTGTCTTCATTTCGTCCGTCTCATCTTTCTCTCCCTAACCACACCACTCACCTATTCTCATGATTCCTGAAAGGAGGCTTAACAGGGCCTTACGCCCTACCCTCCGGCTTTGCATTACCGTGTAGGTCGGAGGGACTGCCTGAGTAGCTGGTGGGAATGAAACACAAAAAAGTTTAAAGTTTTTTCCTTACCGATAATGTTTCTAGTTTCTCAGGCCACTTAGAACCTAACAGGATATTAAATAAACTATGTCATAGTAAAAGTGGATATTTTTGCCATAAAGATTAGAAGTGCTTGCCACGATTAATCCACAACAAGCCCAATAATACAATAAATACTTATAATTGTTTTCTTCGATCTAGTGCAAATATTCTACTCAAATGAAATGGTTTAAACATCAGCACATATCTTTAATAATTGTTGTGACAATTAATTAAAAAGGTATCTCTGAATGGTTGTAGGAAACATTGCCAATAACAACGATTCAACACACTGACTCAACATCTGCCAAAATGCTGACTCATTTCATTCAGGGAATAAGTTCCCGTGATTTTAACCATTTCAGTTATGGGGCGGAGGAAAACAATAGGATATATGGGAGTGAAACACCACCATCATATAATTTATCTGCTATCAAAGTACCTGTTTACATAATATATGGAAATAATGACTGGCTTTCAACCGAACAGGTATCTGATTTGGCTTATAACAAAACTAATTTGTGTTGTTTTATTGTTTTTAAGGAGCATGGGATTCGAAAAGGCAAGACTCTTATTAAAAAATAAAAATGAAAACATACACTAAATATGTTGATAAAACCTCGACAATATAAGTACGTTCGTTATTCTTACAAATGTTTGCTACTAATTGTATATGTTGTTGCTTATATTTAATGAAACAATAACCAAATCGTAGATTATTTTCGATTAAATATGATATGCAAAATACATGTCGAATATAGGTAAAGTTTAAATTTTGTACGGTGCATTCAGTGTGAAAATGCATATTAAATAAAAGGTATAAAACAAACACTTGGTTAATTTTCACTAAATTTATTATCAACTCGACAATATTGTTTCGACGAAATATCGTCATTTTCAAGAGTACAACAAAATTATACTAAAGTTATAATGGGTATTATCTAATTTATACCTGGTTTTGGATTTTACCCAAATTACACAACAGGAGGGGTGTATTGTTGTTATACAGTTCTGTTTGTAAATTTACGATATTCTGTTTATTTAAAATAGCTTTTCTTATTTCTAGGTTTTCTAGAAGGCTTAATTTTTTGCTTTTATGTTGGATATGTAATATGGCTGTATTATCTATATCTATATTATGATTATAATTTAAAGTATGTTCTGACATTCCTGTACAATTCTTCTTAGACACAATGCTATATAGGTGCTCATTTACACGTGTTTTAACAGCTCTACCACATTGTCCAATATAAAAAGCATCACATTGTTTACAAAATTTTTTATATATGCCGCTGTTATCAAGGATATCTGTTTTTTGTTTATTATTAACAAGTAGCTTACCTAGAGATTTTTTGTTCGAAATAATTGCTTGAATACCGTGTTTTTTCAAATTTGATTTAATTTTTTGACTTGTTAAGGGTACATATTGTATTGAAAGAAAAATGTGTTCAGGGTTTTCGTTTTTTACATTGTATAAAGTTTGTCGGGTTTTTTGTTTTAGTTTAAGTTTGATCAAGTGATCTACTATTTTAGTGTGATATCCATTGTTTTGTGTTATTTGTTTAATAGTATTAACTTCTAAAATGAAATCGTTATGACTGAGGGGGGTATTAATTAGCCTATGTATAGCACTGTGGAAAAAGGCTTTTTTAATATTGTTAGACTGATTCGAACTAAAGGGAATGATAGTGTCGGTAGTTGTAGGTTTCCGATATATTTTAAAACAAAGTTTATTATTATTTCGAGTTACTGTTAAATCAAGGAAGTTAATTGATTGATTAATTTCTTTTTCTATGGTGAACTGTATAGGTACAGAGTAGAGGCACTAGCCTCTCTTACACTTTGGCAAAATGATTTATAAAAGGAGAACATTCACAAAATATTTATTATCAATCTGACAATTAAAAAAAAGGAGGCATTAAGATCCTCTTTCGTCTAAATTTTAAGTACCACAAATCCCACATCTCGAACGCGTCCTACACAGTAGGCACAACGCACGGAAAGCATATCCCAAGATCGGTTTCGACTTATCGGGTCTCATCAGGTGGGCGCTGGCAGAAGGGCTTTTACAGGCTATATCATAAATAAAAATATAAATATGGAATCAACAGAAACACCAACTCCGAGGGCTAATACCCCTACCGGCATTGAATTACACTGCTGATTCCGATGGATTCTTAGACGAAGATATAACATATTCAAAAAATGTAGGCATTAATTCAATGCCGGTAGGGGTATTAGCCCTCGGAGTAGTTGTCTCTGTTGATTCCGTATTTATATTTTTATTAAGCTGACAATTGTTTCGACCATTACTCGGTCATTTTCAAAGAGAAGATACAGTTTTATTCTCTTACTCTTACTATTTGAAAATAACCGAGTAATGGTAGAAACAATTGTCAGATTGATAATAAACATTTTGTGAAAATTTACCAAGTGAGTCTTTTGTTGTTTTGTTATGTCCTTTCATACATGTCACACCATACAATCGTTAAATTTAAAATAATTTATACAAAAATATTTTCCATTTGGAAAATAAAAATGAAAATGAAATATTTAAGCAATAACTATTTAAACAAATATGCTTTCTCATTTCTGTTTCTACATATTACACAAAATAGCTTTTCTAACTAACTTGTTATCAGAAGAGATAACAATCACAACAAATTATAAAATTACCTCCTTAGTTCGTGGTCTTGCATTATCCCTGTACCTAGCAAAATAATTGAATTTTTCCTTTCGGTCATTTAGACGTCGAAAATGTCAGTTTGCAAACAATATTAAAAATATATTACTTATTTTAATTTCAAATTTTTACATAATATAACGTTTCTTGTTTTGGTGGATGTGTCGGGTAAATAGAGCAATAAAATGTTGAATTTCATCGACTCAATAAATGAATTAATTAGTGAAATCCATTACTCGAAAGTCATTTAAAAACTATATTTATGAACCAATTAATAATGAATAATCGATTTAAAAGCATTATTCTCTAAACATCTAACAGCCTCAATTTTGTATTTGTATGTACTCTATTATATTGTAACGAATTTTCTAGTTCAACTTATTTATTTAAACAATTATTTATTTCCAATAATTTATTTAACACTTACACGCTACTTAAAACGCTTAAACACTAATGTAACAACTTATTTATATGACAAGAAAAATGTGTTATTTATATCACTCGGTACATCGTATTTATATTACCACTTATTTATATGACAAGGTAAATGCCCTATTTATATCACTCGGTATATCGTATATTACCATTCTACTGTCAACTCTAAACTGTGTACTTTAAAACTAAACTGTTTCTCTAACTATACTGTGACTGACCGTCGACAACATCGTATTTATAGAGGTATCGAAGGTTCTGGAGTAATCAGGAACGACCTTCTGGTATTTTCTCGAACTCCTATTATGTTGTTGTTTATTTATTGCTATCAAAGCACCGACCGACGACTGTATTCGAGGAACCCGTCTTATCTGTTTCCGGAACTCGCCGCCGCACTTGTAAACACACATACAGGCTCGTTACAATATAAATAATATTCTCAATCAATATCGGATTTTTATATTTATTGACTGGTTAAGATTTCAAGAAAAGAATATTTTCACATTTCAGGATGTGTTAAGATTATATAAAAATCTCCCAGAAGCTGTTAAACAACATGGAATTTACAAAGTGAACAGGACCCATTTCACGCATTCTGACTTCTTAGTAGCTAAAGATGCAAAGACTCTAATTTACGATCATCTGTTAAAATTCCTTAAAACTTTATAATTGTTTAATATATTACAGAGCAAAGATACTTCTATGTCTAAGTATATAAGAACCAACACGTTTATGTTTAAATAAAAATCATCTTGTAAATAAGTAGTTGTTTTATTTCGCCAATACTGAAGCAGTATCAATACCTTGTTTTACATTCTGAATTATAAATAAAATATCGACGAAAGATTCGTTTTGTTTCAACCCTTTATTATAAGAAACTCTTACAATTGTTTCGATCAACAGATCATTATCAAAGAGACAAGAGCAAGTAGATATGCATTTCTAGTTAAAACTGTCTCTTTGATTATGATATGCTGATCGAAACAATTGCAAGAGTTTCTTGTAATAAACAGATAAAACAAAACGAATTTTTCGTCGTTATTTTATTTATTTGATATGTTTCATCAAGACAGCACTATGAACAGCTTTATAGCTTATATTCTGAATTATTATTAATTAAATTATAATTAATAAGTGGCAAGCTTAGAACCTATAATAAATAATTGGTGATCGATTTAGAAGTTTCCTGCTGATCGATAAATACAAATTTTAGTAAAATCAGAAGGTACTGTAATCATAATTGACATCTATGACCAACGGCTATTACAAACAATCGGTAGTCGATTTAATGAGCAATTAATTATTTACAGTGACACAATGTGTTCAAAGTACGTCTACATATTGCAGAATTTATTGTAAAGTAAACTTTAATATCGACGATCTTAGAAATACATTTGCTAGTGCTAGATGTCAGTATCAGCTAACAGTTAATACAAATAATTGTAAAACAAATTAATACTTCAGCAATCATGAACTTTACATATTGAAATGCTTTGATATTACCTTTCTAAAGGAGGATTGAATTGATAGGAATAGTAACAAAGAAAACATATAAAACTGTAACCACTTTTACTTATTGTTATATGTAAAACACTAAAAAGTATATTTTTGATAATTAAAGAAATTTAATAAAACTTTTAAGTTTTACAAATATTTGATTTCTGAATATTAGTCAATAAATTTTTAATTTGAATTTACTCCTTCTCTTTTGGTTCCCTCGTCCATCACTGTCTTAACAATGTAAACTGCGTCGATAGTGCCTCTTCCTCTCCTATATGTTATTTGTGTATCTTTTATAAGCTTTTTTCTTCCAATTCCTCCTCTAACCTTCGTCTCAGTATCTCCGCGTAGATTTTATATCCTGTGTCCGTAAGTGTTATTCCTCTGTAATGGCTTGGACAGTGGTCATCTCCTTTTTAAATATAGGTATCACCAGTCCTGGGTTTTGTTCCTCTGGGAATTTCTCTTGGCCTTTCCATATCTTATTCTTTTATTTTTATTTATTATTATGTTTCATAATTACTCGACCGCGAAATTATTAAAAATAATTTATATTAAGTTAACCAAAAATAAGCTAATTCATTAACTAATTAACTATCATTAATGCGACAAATGCATTGTACGAACAGTAAAAAACGAAAACAGGAAACATTAGTAGAAAGTACATACTCCTAACATTAAACTACATACTAAATATATGTCTTTTAAATAAAAAAACTGTTAGCTCAACTTTAATTTTACTATGTTAACACAATATTGGCCAGTTCTTAAAACACGGTATTCAGAAAATAGGCAAAAAAGGATAAAAACTCCGTATTTTAAGATACGGCCAAGCATTATTATTTCGCAGCCTGGCAGTTATAAACCAGAAGGCTCACACCAAGCCACAATGGTCTATTTGTAGATTGAAAACACTAGGTATTTATCAGGAAAACCTTTCTAGTTCTGAATGAGGAAATCCTGGTCAGAAGAACAGTCAGTTCCACATCATCCTTAGTATTCTACTACGTTATATGCCTTACTTCATCCTGATCGAGCATGCGAGACATGGTCATATTCAGATAAATTTTTCTAGGCGCGACGGCATTCAGAAAATATGCAAAAATCGTTATCCTTTTTGTGACTGGCGTATTTTAAGACCCTGCCAAGCATTTTTGTTTCTCATTCTATGAGTTAAAACCTTTTTTGTGTTTCATTTCCAGCTACTCGTGCTGATAGGTGGGCAGTCCCTCCGTCCTACTCTTTAGTGCAAAGCTGGAGGGTAGGGCGTAAGGCCCTCTTCAGCATCCTTGCCGGAATGGGCGGGTCGTGTGGTTTTGGGAGGGAAAAATGAGACGGACGAAATGAAGACAGAAAGAAGTGAAAGATTATCTGTGGAATATTACTGCCCCAGCATTTGCCTAAATTATTCAAGGAAACCACAGAAAACTTGAACCAGAGCAGCCGGACCCGTGTTGGAACCGGTAACCTCCCGAATGCTAAGCAATGATCTAGAGCACTAGACCACGCCACTCAGTCTAGGAGTTATGAACTGATACCTTATGAAGGCTCACTCCAAACCACAATGCTCTATTTGTAGATTAAAAACACTAGGTATTTATCAGGAAAACCTTTCTAGTACTGAATGAGGAAATCCTAGTCAGAAAAACAGTCAGTTCCACATCATCCTTAGTATTCTACTACGTTATATGCCTTACTTCATCCTGATCGAGCATGCGAGACATGGTCATATTCAGATAAATTTTTCTAGGCGCTACGGCATTCAGAAAATATGAAAAAATCGTTATCCTTTTTGTGACTGGCGTATTTTAAGACCCTGCCAACCATTTTTGTTTCTCATTCTAGGAGTTAAAATCTTTTTTGTGTTTCATTTCCAGCTACTCGTGCTGATGGGTGGGTTGTCCCTCCGTCCTACACTCTAGTGCAAAGCTGGAGAGTAGGGCGTAAGGCCCTCTTCAGCCTCCTTGCCGGAATGGGCGGGTCGTGTGGTTTGGGAGGGAAAAATGAGACGGACGAAATGAAGACAGAATAGAACTGAAAGATTATCTGCCCCAGCATTTGCCTAAATGATTCAAGGAAACCACAGAAAACTTGAACCAAAACAGCCAGACCCGTGTTGGAACCAGTGACCTCCCGAATGCTAAGCAATGATCTAGAGCACTAGACCACGCCACTCGGTCTAGGAGTTATGAACTGATACCTTATGAAGGCTCACTCCAAACCGTAATGTTCTATTTCAAGTCGTCTAAACCTATTAAAGTAGTGTAGCTATTGCAAACCCCGATAAAATACAAATGAAATTAAGTTGTTACATGCATATTACAACTCATGGAATACAAACTGTTGCAGACATCAAATGAAATATTTTTGTCGGTAAAGATGTTTTATAGATATCTATAATTTTACAGTGAAGGCAAAAGCTTGTTGTAGAATGAAAAAATTTTTTTTTAATTAAAACTAATTAGTGACAATGGCTTATAATTCTTACATTTACGAAAATTGGTATAAATACAGTCACTTTTGTAGAAAATCTCGCCAACCGTTTGCGTACACCTTAATCAGCCTCGTAAACATTTTCTTGCATTTCAACAAGGTCAATTCACTTGAGACATTGTGAACAAGAAATTATTGCAATACTTCTGTACGATACGCGTATTGTTGCATAATTTTGAATTGAATTTGAATAATATTAAAAACTACTCAATCTGGCTTCAGTTCAAACAACCGAAGGCTACAAAACAATTGTAGGTACAAGGAAGAGCGTGCCATTTACAACACCTCATCTGTTATAGAAAAATTGATTAAGGAAATACAACTGGATAAAATTTTATAGGATATGCAAGCATAATGAATTAGTTAAAAATTAAACTTTTGACTTACACATTTCAAGGATATTTTCAAGAAGAAGGTTAAATAGCAAATGTAGCCAATCATCCATAATTAGCAATATGATGATGTTTAATTATTGAAATGATTCTCGATAGCCTTAGCTTTATGCCTTACGAACAAGTTGAGTTTATCAAAACTGGAAATAAAAATGTAAATTAACGACAAAATAGTCGGGAATACCTTGAAAATTATGTCAAGATCCTAGTCTATTACGAACTTTCAACAATTTTCTTCAGTATCTTATGGTATAATTATATCAAGCAAAAATGCTTTTAACAATACCATACATGATACTTACTGTAATATTTTAAAGTTGACTGGTCAAGTCAATGATGCGTCTAATTTAATGATTGTCTGTAAATAGAAGGTTTTGTTTTCGAATATATAAGTATAAGTAATAAGAATAAAAAGTAGCACTTGGTTTTGTTTCACAATTTTATTTGTATTTTTACATATGCCGTTATCAAAGAGTTATAAATAAGTAAATGAATATATATTTACAGAAGTTCCTTTAAATAGATGAAATTATTACGTTAGGTGGTAGTGGTGTTATTTATGTTTCTGTTACCTGTGACCGCTTTTATCAAGGGGGGAAAACCCAAAGTCTATCTGGTCGTTCAATAAAACTTTATTGTTGTTGTTCGCTCTGGTTATTTCTAAAATATCTAATCTTTCTCCTTTATTCTGAATATGTAACAATTTAAAATTATCTGTAACTAACGAATGATCATTTTGTGTGAAATGTTTTACTAAAGTTGTATTTTTTGACTGTTGGATAATTGATTTTTGATGTTCACTTTTGATTGAACGACCAGTTTGACCGAAGAATATAGAATTAGAATAATTGCATTTCACTTCATATACACCGCTTTTTTGAAGTTTGAAAACTGTTTTCAAAACCTTTATCGCAAGGCTAAAGTATAACAATTTCATCTATTTAAAGGAACTTTTGTAAATATATATTCACTTACTTATCTATAACACTTTGATAATGCCATCATATCTGAAACGTATGTCAGAATACAAATAAAATTGTGAAACAGAACCAGGTGCTACTTTTTACTCTTATTAATTTTAAAAATGTTTCACCAAGTGATTAGCCAAAATACAATTATAATTATTAAATATAGGTAGTTCTTGCTGCTGAATGTATTGGCGCTGATACCAATCTCTTTGAAAATAAATCCTATATACTAAAATTATGTATTTAAAAACTGTCTGTATTGATCCCGTTAGTTAGACTATATTTCAGTGTTTCCAATTTGGATAAAGAGGTAATAAAACACTTTTTTTCTAGATCTTAAGCAAGTTACATCCGAAAATTCAAGGGGTAGCGGATTAAGAATTGGTTATTGACCCCTGTAGGCTCAGATTTCACCAACCTATAAACCATACGCAGGATATCGAAATAAAATTTTCTAATGCCATATACTCTCATAAATACCCCATTATTAAAAAGAAATTATTTTTTCCTATTTTATTTTTTATTAATCTTCTAAGAGAAGATTTGACCGTAGCCGAAGGTGCCACCAAATTATACCTGATCAAAAAAGGTACAACCGATCTAGCCACTGACCAAAAAGGGTCTTTGAAAAGGTACAACCGATTGTGCCACTAACACCTAATAGGTAGAAATTATTCTAATGAGAAAGGAAAATACTTTATTAATGTTTTATGGCATTTATTTAACAGTAATTAATAAAACATTATAAATATATACTTATACATATATCAGTCAACAATTTTTCAACGTAAATATGATACACATTTTATATAGTCGATGTTCGATATTGTTTTCTTTTAATATTTTTCACACAATTCCATGATAGTTTTTACTTTACTTCTTACGGAGGCATCCTTAATTTTGAAAGGTGTTTTTAAACTTTGAATCTTGACATAAGTGTCAATTTGAAATTCTTTTAACATCTTAACAAATATATATATTGATGGATGAGCTGTGTAAAAAGATTCGTTAAATTTTGAGTGAAATGTTTCACACGCGTTTCTCGTTTTCGTAACACAAGAACCACACTCCTTACCACTACCTTATCAGGTAGGTAAGCACCCTTTTCTCTACTTTTAAAACCCCAATTTTGTAGCAGGTTGATCTTTATTTTTAGTGGCAACTTCGGTCCCATTGGAATATTTGTACCACAGATCCTTTTCAGACTTTATACCCTTATTTAAGATGTGAAATAGTTCATTAAATTTGAGAACTTCATTAGAAAGTAACAATTTTTATAAATAGACATAAGGTTTTTGGCTTTTATACTTACGCATAATGTTGGCCTAAATAGCATTTCAAGCATTATATCCCACCTTACAAAATGACCTGAAGAAATTTACTTGCGTTTTGTGTTAAAGAACTTAATTTACCTAAGTAAAAAACTTTTTAGCTAATCCAACGATCCTGCGATTCAGCAAAACAATCGTTGCGAAGGTTAATAAATTTGTTGAAATTCAATACTTGGTGTTTTATTTATAAAAAATAACTACCTACAGATAGCGTGGTAAGAATTTTGTATGGATTTTACTTTTATTTTTCAGTTTCCTTGATTTATTTGATACCCTGCTTTTGCGAACAAGATATTAATGGAACCGCTATATTTTTGACAAATTTAATGGATTCACAAAATTAACCAGGTATCACTCAATGAAAGTAATGCTTTATATCATTTTGCACAATTACTTGTCCAATAGATGCGTAGAACAATCGCTATAAAAACCAAACAATGGATTATAAAAAACAATACGATTTATCTATTTTGTAGTTAACGTAGGTTTTCATATACATATTTTATGATCAAAACAAGAGTCAGATGATTGCAATAATTTGAACTTTCTTGGTACATAAGTATTGCAATTACTGATTTTATAGTCAAATTTATTGTTGCCAGTACTAATGAGGTAAATCCCTAATTACTATTTTGCCTACTTCAATCGGTTTTACTCACAAGGATTACAATAATTTGGAAACATTTAAAAATACAAAAATGCTGATTTTTACTAATCTCATCCTCAAAACATAAACAAAAACTGCATAAATTTTCACAAAAAAACACATGCCGTCAATAAACGTAAAGCAATGACAGTTCAAGAGAGAAAAAAGCGGAAATAACATTTCTTGAAACTACAATTAATTACAAAGACGATGAATTAATTAATTCGTTATTTATGTATGGAAAGTATTAAATAAAAAGTTAAGGACGTAATTATCAAAAAAAAAAACAAAACTCCCCACCGTTACTCAAGGTGACGGATATCGAGTAGGTATAATAACATTTTTAATAATTTTACAAGCATGAATTTGTTTTCGGAGTTCGAGTGTATAATATTCGTATGTTACCGTAAAACCACCTATTCTCATTGACACGAGTCAAGGGCTTTTAACCTGCTACACAAATAAAGTGTTGAGATGTTATTGGTCACACAATGTCTCATATCGATCATGCAGTCAATAAGTTTGATAGTGCTCGTGATTAGTGGTGTTCTGTCGGATATGAGAGTTCAAAAGAACAATGTGTGTTCAACGTTTGAGGACTATTTTACAATTGAAAATAACCCACGATGCTGGTTTGATATTGCCGCAGCTTCAGATGTGGTAAGATTGATAACTTTTTTCTTTCTTGTTTTTTAAGAAGCAAAATTCAATCAGTCGAGGCAAAAGAGATCAGTATTCTTTCTATATCGTTTTATTTTTAACGTCTTAAATAAATAACTTTTTGTTCTTTAGAAGAAAAAATTAACGAAAAACAGCCATAATTCACACATCCGAAATATTGGCGTTATGCCAAAAGATGAATGATCGTTATCCAATGGATTAACTCATTTCGATTGGCATTCGTGTTCATATTATTTACTTTTTTGATTAATTTTATTCACCTACGTTTTCACGTATGACTGAACAATGTAATCAATTCACTTGTTAATATAGACATTCAACATACAGACGCACGCTTAGTTAACGTCTTAATCTTATACTCAAAGTTTCAAATAATTTGAGATACTAACGATGCTCGTACTTCAACAATATTTAGCAGCCAAAATACCGAAAAAAATCAAAATACTGAAAATAACAATAAGTCATATTGAGATATTTAATATAATTTTGTTTTTCTTTATTTTATTTACTTTTATTGCCCAGTTATATTAATGAATAACAGTCAAGCATTAACTTAATCAAATGATAAAGTATAAATTAGTCGGTAGGTGTAGCTATGATTTTTAATAAAACACAGTAATAGCAATACATATATATTTAAATAAAGAAGGTATTAAAATCCTTTTTCGTCTAAATTTCAAGAATCACAGATCCCACATTTGGAATGCGTCCTACACAGTAGGCGCAGCGTACGGAAAGTCATATCCTACGACCGGTTTCGACCTATCGGGTCTTATCAGGTGGGCGCTGACAGAAAGGCCTTTACAGGCTATATCATAAATAAAAATATAAATATGGAATCAACAGAAACAAGTACACCGAGGGTTAATACCCCTACCGGCATTGAATTACACTGTTGATTCCGATGGAGATATAACATATTTAAATAAAGAAGGCATTAAAATCCTTTTTCGTCTAAATTTCAAGGATCACAGTTCCCACATTTCCAACGCGTCCTGATGAGACCCGATAGGTCGAAACCGGTCGTGGGATATGGCTTTCCGTACGCTGTGCCTACTGCGTAGGACGCGTTCGAAATGTGGGAACTGTGATCCTTGAAATTTAGACGAAAAACGATTTTAATGCCTTCTTTATTTAAATATGTTATATCTTCGTCTAAGAATCCATCGGAACGAGCAGTGTAATTCTATGCCGGTAGGGGTATTAGCCCTCGGAGTAGTTGTTTCTGTTGATTTATATTTATATTTATAATACATATATATATATATATATATATATATATATATATATATATATATATATCTAAAACATCAACATCTCGCATACCATAAATGTTTTAAACACAACATCATAACAAATATATAGCCAAAAATTCTATAGAATTAATATCGCATTTGCATACCGTATAAAACATTATTAGCATACTTACTTACAGAAATTAATTATTATTGAATAAGATATATGATAGCAGAAAACACTTATAAAAACACTATTTACTTCTATGTTACATAATAGATCTAGACAAATGTAGAAGTGGTATATGACAGGTACTTTTTTAAATTGAATTTGGTCATAAAGACATAATCTGGTATTCGTTGGGCTTATGCTCTATATTGACGAAAAAAGAGGATGTGGCAATACCCATAATATTTTTTTGAAAATTTGTTGCGGGAAGAACATTGCAAACGTCTTTTAGTATTTGTGGAGCGGAATTTAAAATAAAAAGTGGTAAATAAAACCCTTAATTCGTTTTTAACAACTCTTAAAGGATACGATACTCCATTGCTAAAAGGTATTCGAGAAAACCTTTTATCCTGACCTCGTCATAAAAGGAGCTATTCAAAAAATAAACAATTTTTGCAAAAATCAAAATGAGATATACGCACATTTTTTATGCGGGTTTATGTTTCTTACGGTATTATAACTTTGGTGTAAATTATAATTAATCTGTGCATTGAATCGTTTCAATCTATTGGTGTAGAGTGAATTAGCGTTGGTCTTTAAATATTTTCAAATTATAAAATGAGAATGATATTTTGGTTGTCTTAGATTTCTAAACATTTTGTGTGGATTATTTGACTTAATTCCACAAAATTGCTTTTGATTTTCTAGTAAAATGATAGAAGCATGGAAAACTCTCAGATCACTTGTATATGTTGCAATTTTAATATTTATGACAATGTCCTTAATGTCTGGAAAAATGAGACAATTTAGGGAAAGGCAAATATACTACCTTCTTGTATAGTTTTGGTTGCAATTTCTTGATATAAAAATCAAGGCTTTGCTGTTGTTTACTACACACGATTTAACACAATAAATGCCTTAATAGGTAGATGTATTTCTTAGTTAGTGCTTACTTTTGGGTTACAAATTGTTTTTGCATATTCCTACAATTCTTAGGTACTTTTAATGTTTAAAAAGAGGGTGTTGCTAAATATCTACTTAACTAGATTAACCATTGGAAGAAAAGTTCTCAATGTTCTTTTTAAACTAGAAGTGGGTTAGCGTCATTCATTACGCGAAATACATATAATGAAGTATTCCTTTCTAATATGTACTAACTATCTAATTTGAATAAAATAGTTAATATTATAACCTTTCTTACGAGATCATTAACATTGGTTTCGTTAACGTTTAAGAATAAACATTCAACCTTTCAATGTCCCTATTCTCCTAAGTAGATAGATAGAAGAACCTGTTCGTTGTTAATGGACAAATAGTCCTTTAGTCTCAAGGACTGATACTAAAAGTTTCCTGTACATTGTGATTGATTACGAACTCCACAATACCGTTATCAGTTGCATGAACTTCTTTAAAAATTGAAACCGATTAATATGTTTAATTAGTTTAATACGGTTTACCTATTATGACTTAACAACATTCTGTAAAACCCGTTACTAGGTAAATTAATTGTTAAATATATAATTGTAAATAACCCCTTTGAGCTTTTAGGAAAATACTTAATAAAAAATAATATTAATGTAGCATATAAGATACAAAATACTTTGGGCAAATATATCAAAAATAACAAGGATATAGTTAATAAAGAGGATAAGTTAGGGGTGTATAAATTAACTTGTAACTCTTATAACTATATATATATATATATATATATATATATATATATATATATCGGTCAAACGGGAACATCATTCAAAGAACAAATAAATGAACATATAAAATCCTATGATAATAATAAATTAAACTCAAACTACGCCAAACAACTTAATGAAGAGGAACATATTTTTAGTGATAATTTTGAAATTTTACATGTGGAAAATAAAAATCTTATACTATCCTTATTAGAATCTCTAGAAACTAATAAGTTTAAAAATATCAATGTTCTTCTGAACGATCAAATTGATATCAATAATTCACCACTATATAGCCTCATTATTCACGCCGCCTTAATTCTTAAACTATATATAAGTAGCTTAGCTTAGTTTACTTTAAATTTATTACTTCTGAAGAACTCTCGTTAGGCGAATTAATTATTAAGTTCATTAAACAAATTTTGCCAAAATTTCTAGTGTTTTATTTATTGCTAAGTGTTAAAATGAGTTTCCATCAAGTGAATGTAGAAAGAATTAATGAAATTAATTATTAGTTTGCCTGTTTGTTAATTTGTAATCAACCCTTTTCAGGTCCTATTATAAAAAGACTTCTGTCATTGAATCGGCTACGCTTTGAATAATATTTTAGGCTACACTCTATAGAAGTCACAGGAGTAGATAAGTGATAATAACATAAAACAGATAATAACAGATAAATTTATTGTGAGATCCTAATAAAACCGTTTAAGATGCGAAATCATCTTTGTTGGGGTATGCCATCAATCGAAAAGTTATGAATGGTTGCTAACATTTACTTTTTCCAATATTGAAAAACTGCTCGGCGTTATTAACACATATGGCTTCTAGACTACATACAACTTTTTTTCATGTATCTACATTGTGATTGATTTTCATAGTATTATTTTTTTTGTACAATCAAATCATCGACCAACACAAAACTGAGTTTAAAAGAACCAAATTTTGGCGAAGCTAAAGCAAAATAATAGTATAAAATTTATTATTATTATTAACTTATTATTATTAGAATTATGCCACAATAAGGAATAAAGCTACTTCAAATGTTCTTTCTAGTAAATATTTAATCAAAAACTCAACAAATTTTGTTAGGCTTATACTACCAGTTATGAGAACGTCATCCGAAATAAATTTGCCGAATTTCTAAATAAACTTTTCGTTTCTTTTATTCGAATTATTGAATTAAAATAAAACTTATATTATTTGATTGGGTATTTAAGATAATAAACGTCTATTTATTCTTGAACGTGAATAGTGAAATAATAAGTTATAAAATACTACCTTCACAAGACAATTCATTTATTGATAACAAACTATCAAAAAAGCAGTTGTTTGTTATACATCTTACGATTAAATGATAATTGGAAATGTACGGATCTATTTGTTACTGTATAAGACACTAGAATAGACAATAAATGAAATATTCACATTTTACTGACGAATAAATTTAATTAAAATAGTTTTTATTGTGCTTTGATAATGAACTCCAATTTTATTGCAATTACTAGACGGTCCAAGGTCATCATTACCAAGGAAACTACATATTTAAACCTTACATATTTCTTTATGCTTTGAACTTTTATTATTTAATGTTACCCTCTTTTTAATTTGAATTTGATATATGTAATTTGAAAATTAGACTACTTTTACTATTGTCCTTAGGTTACAATTATTCAAAGTAAAGGTTATCCTGTCGAAGTTCATAAAGTAATAACAGAAGATGGGTATATTTTAACAATGCATCGCATCCCCAACACTCGTCACCCTAGGCGGAAAAGGTATCCAATATTTTTACAGCACGGTCTCATAGCCACATCTGCAAACTTCGCAACACAATCAAGAAATGTTTCAATGGGTACGTAATTATTATTATCTTACCATTAAAATTTTTATCAGAATCAAACAGTTTCGAGGGTAAATATTATTTAAAGAAATATATTTAACTTGGTTTGTTACAGCCATTCTGTCTGTTATAATTTTATTCCCGTTAGTGGAATAGGTTGAACTTTCATACACCTGTAGTTCTCATAATAGTATTGGGGGAGGTCACAACACTGTTGCACATAACAATCTCAAATTAGTGAAATCACAACACTTATTTTTCATTAAATATGGAATCAACAGAAACAACTATTTCGAGGGCTAATTCCCCTACCGGCATTGAATTACACTGTTGATTCCGATGGATTCATAGACAAAGATAACAATCCAAAAAAGAAGGTATTAAAATCCTTTTTTCGTCTAATTATAAAGGATCACAGATCCCACATTTGGAATGCGTCCTACACAGTAGGCACGGCGCACCGAAGGCCGTATCCCACTACCGGTTTCGACCTATCGGATCTCATCAGGTGGGCGCTGGCAGAAAGACTTTCACAAGCTATATAATAAATTTAAATATGGAATCAACAGAAACAACTACTCCGAGGGCTAATACCCCTACCGGAATTGAATTACACTGTTGATTCCGATGGATTTTTAGACGAAGATAACAAATTTGGGATCTGTGATCCTTTATAATTAGACGAAAAAGGATTTTAATACCCCCTTTTTTGGATACTTATTTTTCAGTTATATGGATTGAATTACGTTAAGGGACATATCTTAATGGAGCTCCACAGAAGAACCAAACCTTTGTCCCAGATCTATTTTTAATATTTTTGGATATTTTTATCAACGTGTACAGAATTTGTTTTCAATTTTTTATTAAGTTCCCCCTCTCACATTCATTTCAGAATTGAGTTTTTCAAATATGTCTGAGATTCATGCAATTTCCTTAAGAATACTTGTTAAATAAATTAAGGAATACTCTCCAAACTGACATTTCTAAATTTTTGATCTATTATTTAAAAATATATATACATGGGTATTCAAATTGACTGGTGTATTGGACGTTTTAGGAAAACTAACCGTGTTAGAGTTTTGAAACTTTAGGAGTAGTAGCTATCAAGGATGATCTTTTTATATAAAATAATTTCAACAGTCTGCCACTTCCAGTTATACCGGAGGTTAATGTCAACTTTGTTATTTTAAATGGTATGATATATTTTTTATGACGAATTGTTTGAATAACTTTGGATTTTGTTTTCAAATAAAACAATGGGAAATATCCGAATGTAAACTATTCCTTAATTAGAAAAAACAAAACTAAAGATTTTCACACACTTTATTTACTATTCGTAACATATGTTTCGCCAAACATTAGCTTCCTATATGTTACGAATAGTAAATAAAGTATGTGAAAATATTTGGTTTTGTTTTTTCTGATTAAGATGGATTTTCATCAAGTAAAGATTGAAACCATCAAATCTTTGAAAGTAAACTATTCCATTTAAAATAACAAAGTTGACATCAACTTCCGGTGTAAACGGAAGTGGCAGGCATTGAAATTAATTCATATGAAGGATCACCCTTGACAACCACTACTCCTTAATTTTCAAACCTCCAGCACGCTTAGTTTTCCTAAAACGTCTAATGTACCAGTCTATTAAAATAACCTTCTAGGTATCCTTATTTTTGTACCATGAAGAAAACTTCCTTAAAAACTGGAATAGAAAAAGTTTTCATTGGTTGTGCGACGCAAAAAAGCTTTATCATTGATTATAAGTTAAACTAATTAAGTACATTTTACTTAATTAGTTTCTGATTTTTTAGATAGAGTGTACGATTGATTAATACCATTTAATGCAAATTAGTTGTTACTTGAAATGATATTTTCTTTAACTTCTTATGTATAACATTCACCTCATTAAACAAAGGGCAAACTTTTCGGCCGATATAATTTGGTAAATAATATTTGAATTATTTAATACAATAACGTAATTTTGCCTTGTCCTTTAGTGACAATCTAAAATTGTCGCAACACCAGGAAGTATTTCATATTCAATTGGTTTTGAAAACAGCAGTACCACTATTGGTTAACACTATGTCGTTCATAAAATTTCTGTAGAATGCCAGAAGATTTTTCCAAATTCGCTTTATATAATTAGAATGCAAATTTTAGATAGATAAACCTTGTCAGTAATGCACTTTTTCCAAGGTCGATGTACTGGAAATTGCTTTTCTCCATGTACTAATACTGGACTTAGAAAACAGGTTCCGCCAATTATCCATATACTACATACTATAAATACAGTCTGCTTAATTATAATTATTGATAATAATAACAATAATAATGAATAATTATGTCCGGCGCCTTTAGCTTGAATACAATAATGAAATTTAATATATAAGGCATTCCCAGTGAAGTCGATTCGAGTAATGAAAATATCTTCCAAAAAAAGAAGGTGTTAAAATCCTTTTTCGTCTAATTATAAAGGATTGCTATCTTCGTCTAATAATCGTTCGGAATTAACAGTGTAATTCAATGCCGGTAGGGGTATTAGTTTCTGTTGATTCCACATTTATATTGAAAATATCTTCGTTATTGGAAATCCTTCATGTTAAAGCTTTTCCTTGAAAAAGGTAGAGCATATCCTATAAATATTTTCGTAACTCGTGTAAGACAATTGATTATATTTGAAACAGTGTCTCAGTCTTTTACGTATCGAGCAACTAATTATCATAATCTAAAGGTTTTATCAAAGAAAAATTATCCATAGACAGTCATTTGAAGGCAACGAGTTTTTATCTGTTTTCTAGGACTATCCGTCATCTTCTCATCTTATCCATGCGAAAACGAACTTTGTTCCAACATATAATTATTCTGTTATTTAATCAGTTTTTTAGGAATACATGTAATTTATTTCTTATGTGTCATTTATTGGAAGCATAAAAATAATATTTCATTAAACTGAACTATTAAAGTGAACATTTTCAATGGTAATATTTTAGCTTTTATCCTATCGGACGCTGGTTATGACATTTGGATGGGAAACTACAGAGGAACTACTTATTCACAGGAACATGTTAGACTGACAGTACGTGACAACGAATATTGGAATCACAGGTACACAAAGAAAACGAAAGAAAACAATAGATAATCATACGCGCAGATACCTACTGCATAAATATGTCTGGCATATAATTGATTTTTTATCATTAATAATCAAAACATCTAATTTATTTAATCTAACAATGGTATATTGACATGCATTAATATTCTCGTTTGATGTACCCAACATGAGTACAATATTTTACCTTTACTGATAATAATGGAATATATAACTCGTTAGTTACATGTAAAAACAAAAATTTAAACAAGTCATTTGAACAAAAATTAAATAAAATTGGAGGTTCAATTTTCCACTGATTTATTTACAACTTAAAAGTTGTTTCACACAATATGGGCATCTTCAGAAGACATAATAACTATGCCCATGTTGGGCTAAACAATTGTCAAGTTGTTAAATAAAACAGTTTAAAATTGAACCTCGAATTATATTTCATTTTTGTTTGATTCATGATTTTCTATAATGTAATTAAGTCATTTGAAGTTAAAAAATATTTATTATATCAATTAAATATTTTTTTCTGATATTATGACGAACACACTGTTTATTTGCTAATAAATTTTAATACGTTGATTCAATCATGCGGAAAAACAAATTAAATAATGGCAGGGATTAGTTTTATTATAATGGCAATAAAAGTGAAGTCTGTATAAAATATAATAATCGCAAGAGCAATGAAAATATATCTTTGACAATATATCGATATGAAGTCAAAATAGCAAAAAATTTAACGTATTTTATTTAATCGTGAGTTTATTTCAGCTTAGATCATTTAGGATTAATGGATATACCGGCCATGTTAAACAAAATAGCGGAAATTACTGGAAAAAAGGGAGAAACAATACTAATAGGTCATTCATTAGGGACAACCATATCCATGATTTACGCTTCGGCCAGACCAGAAGAAGCAAGGCGAAACATAAAATTTATGGTACTGCTAGCACCTGCTGCAACATTAACTAACATGATTTCTCCATTTCGAATTTTGGCCCCATTGTCAGAAGCTATATTGGTGAGAGATTTTCTTTTTGATATATCGAGCGGCGTGGTCTAGTGCTCTAGATCCGATCTGGCTGATCTGTTCTATGTTTTCTGTGGTTTCCTTGGATTATTTAGTCAAATGCAGCAATATTTCACAAATAATCTTTCACTTCCCTTCTGTCTTCATTTCGTCCGTCTCATCTTTCTCTCCCTAACCACACCACTCACCCATTCCCACGATTCCTGCAAGGAGGCTGAAGAGGTCCTTACGCCCTACCCTCCGGTTTTGCACTACAGTGTAGGTCGGAGGGACTGCCCGCCCACTAGCACGAGTAGTTGGTGGGAATGAAACACAAAAGTTTTTTTTTTTTTATATAGAACTTTAATAGGGAATACACATTTCAGAAAATGTTGTGCAATCCAAAATATTTCTATAAATAGGTCATGAATAATTAACTACTAAGTATAGTTCGTGTTTTAGCATTTGGATAATTATTTACCTATTTCTATGTAATATGAACACAACAGTAAATTTTTTAATTACTGCACCAGTTCCATTATTATTAATACGTTTGTGCTGTTTATAACATAGGAAGGCTACAAAAAGTAAATTTCCTTAATTACTCGCGGATTTTAACGCCGTGGATTATGTTATGCTGCCCTCAGTACATAATACACTAACATAAATTCTGTTCACGTGTCCTATTATAACAGAGAATCGTACAAATATCAGAAAATTTAATAATAAAATTTACATTAATAATGAAAAATTTGAAGAATTTTTTGGCTTTACGCGCCAATGCTTTTGCCACTAAGGAAAAATTCCGGGTTCGAATGTGACAGCAGAAACAAATGTTTCCTCATTAATATGACGTAATCTGTAGTGCGTATAAATTAATTCAATAATTAATATCACATTTATGTAATAAAATTTACAACTCCATTGTAACAGCATAATTTTTTGATCACTAAATTCAAACTTTTGAGATGGAGAAACAAAAGTGTGGTTTGAATAAATAAATAATAAAAACCATCGTTTTATGTGCGACGACGTGATTACTGAATAGTATATGCACGTGTTTTACGCTTAAAGATAAAGGTACCTGATAAATATACATTTACAAATTTATAATTCTATTCAATATTTCCAATCCTATATAAGAACAGAGGGTTTCACGGTCGGAATCAATAGCAGAATTCAGGACCGGTGTCGTCCTATTTGCGGCCAGTCCATCGAGCGGTCAGTGGATTTTTCGGTCAAATCTTTCTTGAATGTAAAAATGGAGGAAGGGTAAAATTTACCTGTCGGTTTTGCGGTCAAAAAAGCGTTTCACGTGTATAATGTATACACCTTTATTTTTGAAAACAAATTGGTTACTTGCGATGTTATGATTTCTCTCATTTGCTCTTAATAAATATTAATTATTACATATTTTCTGTCATTAGTAAGAATTACTTGTTACAAAGAATGGTAAATCATTTTTGTTAGCAGATAATGGTGATAAAAACCGCTTATTAGTTTTTACCAGTGAGAAAGGCAAGCAAGCTTTAGGTTAGGGTAGGTTAGGTTAAGTTGATGTTAGTTGTGTTTTATTCTAATTCGAATTTATGACCGCATATTCCACAGTCTTATGTTACTTTGACCGCAAAATCGACATATTAAAATGAGATGGAAAAAGTGACCGCTCAATCTACAATTTTTACGTTTTACCGCAAATTACACGACCGCTCGATCCATACAACCAAAGGACCGTACTCTAAATGAACGGTTAGGTCCAGTCGTTTCGTCGGCAGCTGCGGCCAACATCATCAGTGGTACTGCGATGAAACGTGGGCGAAAGAAATACCTCGAGTTAAATGGACTAACTGTTCATTTACAGCACGACTCCTTTAGAGCAAATCTGAATTGTACTAGTTTTAATACTGATAAATTATATTTTAGGATGTTGTTGTATCTAACGACCTTGTTCGAGTGGTATCATCCCCAAATATAAGCCAACTTTATTCCAGGACACTGTGTTTTGATTCTCCAATTGTTTTGAAGAGATGCGAACAGATTTTCAATATATTCTATGGTCCCAAAAGTCAAATGGCCGCAGTATGAATATAATACATTGATGGAGATGTGGACTGCTTTAAAAGAAATGTATTTACAGGAACTGTTACCCGTCTTCTTCTGGCATTTACCAGCAGGAACAAGTGTAAAAGTAATAAGACATGCGGCAGATTTGGTATTGGGAAAATTTCATATGTACGATAACGGTGCTGAGGTCAATAAAGTGGTATACGGGTCCAAATCGCCACCCAATTACAATACCAAAAATATTAAAGTTCCTACACTAATTATGTATGCTGTTAATGATTGGGCATGTGGAAAAAAGGTAAGAAAAAATACTCATAATAGGAATTTAACTATTGCAACTCAATAAATTCGATTTATCTAAACTATCAAACGTGGATCGCGATTTCTAACTTATTGAACCTCATCAGCACCGATCAAATCGAACGAGCACTTTAAGAGCAAGCTGAATGTTCGTTATTCAATCACGTCGTACGTGCTAAAAGGATTTGAATAAAACTTGGTAGATTAGATAGTTTATCTCGAAAAAAATGAATAATTAATGAAGGAACGCAACGTTTCGAGCGGTTGCTTAGTCGTGCTTGCACACGAGCGGGTCCGGATTCGATTCCTGTCTCAGTGATTTTTTGTTTTCTTACAAATAAATTCAAACTGAAAAAAGACAATCGATAGTTGCACATAAGTTATATAGTATTTATATTATTTTTTCGTAATAATTTTTGTTTTAACAATTTTTTTATGAAACATGTTTTTTTATAGAATATTTTAATAGATTAGTTATAGTAGTTACCTATATCAAAAATCAATTTAATTCAGTTAATGTGATCAAAATTCCAAAAAAGTCTTTATTGTCTGTAACAATTGTTAACATGTATATTAATAATAATAAGGTTTTAATTTCATTTAGCATTGTGGAACTATTGGTATCTAATATTTGATAATTAAGAATGAGCACTATTATCATTAATAAACATACTATTCATTAAATCAAGTTTTAAAGTTTCATATACTGCAATTAAAGTGAATATTAAATTTATGTTTTTTTTGTTAATAGGCGTTAAAAATACGTAAAATCAGTTATGTTCGTTATTATTAATTAAATGTGCAATTGTATTTAAAGGGAACTTTTACATTTTATTTATTTTCATTTATCATCTCTGTGAATGTAATTTATTAAATAGGTTTTTTTCCAAATATTAAGACCTATTCTTAATTTAACATTGATTAGATGGATTTACCTCATAAATAGTTTATATAAACATTATCTGTAAAAGTTTTTTTTTACTTTAGGATGCACTTATCTTAGCCAACCACATGTCTCCCGAGGTCCTACCATTTGGAGTAGCTGAAGTTGATGTGGAAAATTTTAATCATATGGATTTCTTGTACGGATCAAGAGCAAAGGAAATTGTAACGGATAGGCTAATAAGACTGTTTGATACACTACACAAGTTACCTGTAAAACGTACCCAAAATTAACCTCTCATGTTAATAGAAATTGTCTAATAATTGTTATATTGATTGTTAAGAATAATAAAATATTTATACAAACCAATGTTTCTTTTTTAATGAAATAATTCTGAAATTTCCTAATGTATGCTCATTCATTATATCAGTATACAGAGTATTACGATTTTAATAGAACAAATACAGAATAACACAACATTTTCATAATATCGTCTGACTATTTGTTTGGATTTTTCACTTTCAAAACCATATATTAAGTTAATAATATTGTGTAAACTACTCAGATGTATGTTTGTTGACTTTCTTGTTTACAAACAACAGGAACACATTCTTTCACGGTATTTCACAGTTTCAACTAAAAATAAAACCAATTGTATTAATTCTTTTATTACACAAAAATGAGTAAACCCAACAATTATGGAAACAAAATGATAACTATTATTAAGTTTCTGTTTCTTCCCCTTCTTTTGAAATGTACAAAATCAAAGTCAATGCTGTTATTAAAAGTAGTATAAATCTTAAGGACTGACAAGGATGTTTCGCCAATCGCTGTTCCATATGGGATGTCCAAGGGATGTGAAAGATGTACATATAATTATAGTGTATAAACATTAATTTGTACAAAACCATTGTACAGATAAAATAATAAATAATATAAATAATTGAGAGCCACGTGATAACAAATACATTTTACAATAAGAATTATACACTAAAGGAAAAATGTTTAACCGACCATGCAAAAAGTTAATATATCGATTTGTCCTTTTTTTTAAGTATTATTATTTATATTGTTATTTATCAAAAAATGAAGATAAAAAAGGTGATTAAATTATCGGACTAAAAAGAACAAAAGGACATTAATGTACATCATAATTTTGTGCCAGTCCGAGTATCAGCACATCAAACAAGCGATAATAAAATCTCCCTATGGTCGGTTAAACATTTACCTGTAGTGTATACAAAATTAACAATAATACAAACTACACCCAGAAGTGAAACATTGGTATTGATTTTATCAGTGTATTGCCATAATTCTGTACATTAGCTTATTAAGTTTATAAATCTACAAATTAGGAAAAACAAACATAAATCACTAGAATCAGGAAATCAAAGTTTTCGCTAGGTAGAATTCTGTAATTATGTTCGGTAAAATAACTTACAGATTTGATCATGTTTGCAAAATTAATTCCTAATGTTAAAAAAATCGATTTGTCCTTTTTTTAGTATTAGTATTTATTTTCTTGTTTATCAAAAAATGAAGATAAAAAAGTGATTAAATTAACGTACTAAAAAGAACAAAAGGACATGAATTCACATCATAATTTTGTGCCAGTCCAAGTATCAGCACATCAAACAAGCGATAATAAAATCTCCCTATCGTCAGTTAAACATTTACCTGTAGTGTATACAAAATTGACAATAATACAAACCACATCCAGAAGCGAAACATTGGTATCATTGATTTTATCAGTGTATTGCCTTAATTCTGTTCATCAGCTTATTAAGTTTACAAATCTATAAATTAGGAAAAACTAAAATAAATCACTAGAATCAGGAAATCAAAGTTTTCGCTAGGTAGAATTCTGTAACTATGTTCGGTAAAATAACTTACAGATTTGATCATGTTTGCAAAATTAATTCCTAATGTTAAAAAAATCGATTTGTTCTTTTTTTAGTATTAGTATTTATTTTCTTGTTTATCAAAAAATGAAGATAAAAAAGTTATTAAATTAACGTACTAAAAAGAACAAAAGGACATGAATTCACATCATAATTTTGTGCCAGTCCAAGTATCAGCACATCAAACAAGCCATAATAAAATCTCCCTATCGTCAGTTAAACATTTACCTGTAGTGTATACAAAATTGACAATAATACAAACCACATCCAGAAGCGAAACATTGGTATCATTGATTTTATCAGTGTATTGCCTTAATTCTGTACATCAGCTTATTAAGTTTATAAATCTACAAATTAGGAAAAACAAACATAAATCACTAGAATTAGGAAATTAAAGTTTTCGTTAGATAATTCTGAAGCTATGTTCGGTAAAATAACTTACAGTTTTGATCATGTTTGCAAAATTAATTCCTAAAATCGTGTAAGTATCTTTTGATCTTAAAAGCCAATATACCTTTATACCCTTTAGAAAATTACTTTATTAATCTTATGTATCAGAAAGTTGTGGAAACTTCGAGAAACTTTTCAATATTAAATAAATAATTAGGTACAGCCTTTATATGAATAAAGTTGAAAGAACGGTCCCAATCGGACGGCTACTCAATCCGTCGAAGAACAGTTACCCACCTATACGAAGTAGGTCTTCAACGTTTAAGGTCAGTAACAAGGCATTGCTCTCACTTCAAGATCGAGTTCACGGTCGCCACTTGTGTATTATACGATTATACCGTACGTAAAAGTTAGTTAGCTGGTACAAGCGCAATGCAGTGAAAGACAGTGAAGAAGCACTCGAAAGTTGGTGAAAATGTGTAAAATTTATTTTTGTTTCGTCGTCTGTTTTGTATTTTTGCCGGCAGTTTTACCTGCGAGATACGTTCCTAAATGGAAAAAACAGGTAAACACGGAGAGAAAATTTAAATGTAAGAAGAGGTTAATTAAATGAAATTAATTACCTCGCTAATAATTCAAACCAGATGGTTTCGTTCACTCAAATCCTTAAATTTTGGTAATCATCGTTTGCCCCAATAAATTTTACCCTCGAAACGTCATCGGCAATGCATAATTTGGATAGATGAGGTCTTCAGCTCCTGCAACTCCATGATAATAATAGTTTAAAACAAAAAAAAAACAGGTTTTTTGGTTTAAAAAAATATTGCAGGCAACAAGAAGGGTTAGGTATGGGTAATCCTTTAAGTCCACTATTAGCGGAATTTTTTTAATGGCTTAGAAAACAGAATTTCAAAAAATAATATGTTTAAAAATTGCCTTTACTGGTATAGGTATGTAGATGACATTATTGTTTGTTTTCAAGGCACAGACATGCAACTAGCAAAGTTTTTTAATTTTATTAACAATCTAAATCCTAAAATGCAATTTACTCTAGAAACAGAAAACGAAAATTAATCCATTAATTTTCTAGATTTAACTATAAAAAATGTAAATAATATCCATCAATTTGCTATATACCGCAAACAAACTCAAACAGATACAATCATTCATTCTAAATCGTTTCATCCTGTAACACACAAAATGGCTTTCTTTCATTCTAGTATAAATAGACTAATATCTTTACCTTTCATAAAGGTAGATTTTGAAACAGAATTAAATCGAATCTGTTAAATAACAGCCAATAATGGCTATAACCCGATAATAATTAAAAGTTTCTTAAACAAACATTAAGTTTAGTATATCCACAAATTAAACCTATTTCAAAATTTAACTCCTTAACTTATTTAGGCAATTTTTCTAGCAAAATAGGCCATTATGTTTCTAAATTTACTAATAACAAAATTTCATATAAAACCAAGACGTCATTAGGATTTATTTTAAAAAACAATTAGGATAATACTAAAAAAGAAGAAAAATCAGGAGTGTATCTACTAAACTGTGGAGATCTTTTAAAGAAAGAATAAAAGAATATCTAAATAGTTTTAACAATAAAAATAAAAATAAAAAATCTGCCTACGCAGAACATTTACTTGATGAAAAACATCATTTTGCAAATAAAGGAATAAAACATAATTTTTTAGAAAAATTAGAAATAAATAAATTGTGTAAAAATGGAAATATCTTGAACGACCAGCTGGAATTTTGTAATTCACCTTTATTAAATATTTAAAACAATTTACCCCTACCCTTCAGATTGCAAATTAGTATATATAAGTGTTCTAATTGTAATTTAGTTTGTAAAATTATTCCACCTGAAGGAGGCACTGTGTGCTGAAATAATTATTGTGGAGACAATAAAAATTTTCTATAACCAAAAAACGTGTTTTTGTTTCAAACTGTGAAAGCATAATTTGTGGAACGCTCAATCATTAATTGCTTAATATAAAAATAAAAGGATCGATCAGGAATTTAATAAAAATATGCTTTTAAAAAGGTTTTTCTCTATGCACCAAAAACTTTATATTTAAAAAACGGGAAGAACAGAATACTAGGTTTCTTTCACTAAAAAGGTTTTAATTTGCCTTCTCTACAGTATTGTTTCGCCCCTCTCGGGTCATTCTCTAGAGAGCACTTCTTTTACTAAATAAAATTGATTAGAAGCTTAAATATATACTGTTCATTAATGTGGCTTCTGACTAATTTTATTTAGTAAATGAATTTCTCTCTTGAGAATGACCCGAGAGGGTCGAAACAAAATTGTAGAGAACACAAATTAAAACCTTTTTAGTGAAACAAACCTAGTATTTCTATCACCGTTTTTAAAATATTTTATAATGTTTCACAAAGAGTGCGATATGAATTCTTTCAATTTAACATTATATTTTATTCAAACAATAAATATACATACCCCTTTCTATACACATGTAATTAATAAGACTTGAAAAATATGATAATCATCAACTTAAAATTAATTCTGTAATAGTACTACAATAACCTTCGTGCATTGGAGAATTTTGAAATCAAGTACTTAACTATTTGAAATTTGAAACGTTTTTGAAAATATAACCAATCAATCAACCAATTCTAGGATGAAAACTTCCGGGTAAATGTGTTTCATATTTCTGACAATCAATATAATCATTTAACTCATTAATTTCAGAAAAAGAATTGCTTCTAATTAGTATAAAAAATGAATCATTACTTAGATCATATGAAATAACGGGGTTAATGCAATTGCAAAACTAGAAAACTTCAGCAAATGTATTTAGTTAAGAATTGTTTCTGGGTCTACAAGACTGCACGCAGATTTTAATAACAAAAAGCATCTGATGAAGCTTTCTAATTGTTTTTCTTTTACTCTGGTTATTACTGTAACACTTCAGAAGAAAGAAGTATTTTGCTAACAATTAAATCAGAAAGAAGTTAATCTTTAGTGCCATCCAAGACTGTAACTTGTAGAATAATTTTCTCTTTAGTGTGAAACTAATTATAATTTCTATTCAGGCTTGCGAGGTTCCAACCGCACAAAACGAACATTCCCATTATATATGCGATGACGATGGAGAAGTGAAATGTCTCCCGGGATGGACTGGCGATTTATGCGACGTTCCGAAGTGTCGTCCAGGATGCGATCCTTTAAATGGTTACTGCAACAGACCAGGAGAGTGCCTCTGCAAATTGGGATTTTATGGCGAAAGATGCGACAGGTGTATCCCATTACCAGGATGTCGCCACGGTTATTGTAATGTCAGTTTCGAATGTATTTGCCATAAGGGATGGGATGGAATATTTTGTTCTGAACGTGAGTAACAATCATAAAAACAAAAACATAATCGTAACCATACAAACAAAAAATGAACGGTTACATTTTCATGAATACAAGAGATATAGGATTTAAAAATCGGCATTTTTAAAGTTTCAGTTTCAAATTAATTGCATAAGGATAAATTAATAAAACCGTAGGTAATGTGAATGAAGTCTGGTACATAAAATATGCAAGAGATATTTCTATTTGTCTATCATTTTCATAGTTTGTCATTCAATATTTAATTGAATAGGCACTGATATGTTTAAACTCCATAATCAAAATTCGAAATAAAACACAAGTGTTTAAGAGTTTAACAAAAAACTTTTAATATATCACGACGAATCGTTTCACCTTACAAAGGCTTCATCAGGTGATGAAATGTACAAAAATAAGAAAGTTACAGTAATATATACAATCATACAATCTAAGAGTGGGGGGGGGGAAATATTTAATAGGGGAGAATTGTTGATGTCTAACTGGTCATTAAAAATAAGTTTAGAATTGTTATATTTATTAATTTCGAAAGATTCGAGAAGATTTAAATTATAACCTTTATTTTGTTTGTGTAAAATCTTGAATTCAAAATTGGGTTGATGTTTTTCTTCAAATAGGTAGTTGGCATAAGTGGAAGTATTTCTACTTTTAGTAAAGGCATCATCATGTTCATTTATCCTTTCACAAAACTTCCTTCCTGTCTGACCAATATAGACTTTGTGGCAACTCCCACTTAAAAATAAATTAAATCTTCTCGAATCTTTCGAAATTAATAAATATAACCATTCTAAACTTATTCTTAATGAACAGTTAGACATCAACAATTCTCCCCTATTAAATATTTTTCCCCCACTCTTCGATTGTATAATTGTATATATTACTGTAATTTTCTTATTTTTGTACATTTCATTACCTTATGAAACCTTTGTAAGGTGAAACGATTCATCGTGATATATTAAACTCTTAAACACTTGTGTTTTATTTCGAAGTTTGTCATTCAGTTGACAATTCCATGCCACGTTGTAGCTCCATCAGGATATACAGAGTTATTTGATGTTGTGCAAAATAATTGTGAATATTGTAATAGTGTTTAAATTTTACATTGAAATGAATTTTAATCACGAAAATTTGTTTCAAGCGATTAGAATTTGAACGTCATCTGGTAGTGCCAGCAAATTTATAACCCGAAGCGTTTTATTGAGTTTATTGTTAATATAAATTGAAAATAAGAAGGAAAATGCTAGTTACTAAATCGATTTTGTATCTGAATGTTTGGACACTTATAAACTAAATGGAGGCAGTTTTTGTATAGGTGCAAAACAGCAAAAAGTATTGCTCTCAGTTTTAAGGCCATTTTATAGCTTCATTTCCCCACATCCTATATATAATTTATCCCTTCAATTCAATTACAGACAGTATGTCTTCTCTATTACAGCAATTTGTCGATCGGACTGTCATCCAAGTCGGGGATACTGTGAATCCCCGGGTGAATGCCGATGCCGTCTGGGATGGGCAGGCCGAAGCTGTACTGAATGTCAAGTTCTTCCAGGCTGTCTCAATGGATACTGTCAGAAACCCTTAGAATGCAAGTGTTATCCAGGTTATACGGGGATTTTATGCCAAACGCGTAAGTCAAGAAAATCGATTTTTATCTAATCAAGCCCGACATTGACGAGTTTATTTTTTGCAGCGATATGTTCAGCTACTTGCGATCGAAGAAGAGGATATTGTAGAAAACCTGGAGAATGTAGGTAAGTCTTTGTATGTACCTATAAAAAAGTTTAAGGACTTGTGATAAACATAATTATATAGTTCCTCGTCTTAAAAGGATAATGAAATCAATTTTCGTAACTGAGAAGAACTGGACCATACGTAGTAATATTTGTAAAATCTATAAATTAATGAAAGAGTGTAAATATATAGCTACGTGACAAAATTAAAAGTAAAAAATTTAAAAAGCCTTAATTTGGCAATTTTTTATAACAATACCGATTTAGAAATAATAATAAAGGCGATAGTAGTCAGTAAATAAACTAAGAAAAATACATCCTTAATTATCAAAAGTAACATTCAGAGTGTCTTATCCACTTTAACTATGGAAATTATCAACATGAAACTATGGAAAAGTAATTGAATTAAAAGTTTTGAATTTTCTCACAAACTGAATATTTCAAAGTAGAATGATGGTTCGGGCTTGTAGGTCGTGGTCGATGTGAACAGTTTCGTCAGTAACTGCGGCTGACATCTTCAATGGGTGCTGTGTTGATTACGTGGGCAAAGATTATACCCACTGAAGATGTCAGCCGCAGTTTCTGACGAAACGTCTGGACCAAACCGTTCACATCGGACACGGCCTACAAGCCCGAACCATCATTCTACTATGAATTCCGGCCTTGAAAGCTTATGTTCTTATATTGAATATTTCAAAATTGATTAGCCGTGATCCGAAAAATACGATTAATTCATTTTTGAAACTTTTACGGTGACGTCATTAGACGACAAAAAAAAGGAGTATGAGTTCTCAAATATTTAGATTTATATACAAAAATTAATGTATCCTAGTGTTTTCCCATAATTTTCCTGTTTTTGTTTTTTTAATCCATAGTTTTACTTTGCAATATAGGTACACAAAACTAATTAAAATTTCATAATTTTAGAGAGGTAGTATCTTCTCTTAAACTTCATTGTCACTGGCATTTATCGAAAATTGCTTACATTATACAAATGCGAATAATTATCAAAATTAAAATGTTTCCATTGAATATCTGCGTTATGACCAAGTTATAGGGAAATTAACTAACATTAATTGTGAATTATAAAAGAACACAAACTCTTTCCCATTTCAGTTGGTTAACTGTAGAATTTGCCACAAACTGGTATTAGGGGAATCAAAATACATGATACATCCCCAGCTTTTTGCTTCATTTGAGAAGGTTATTTATTATTTTATTGAGAACTTTAAAAATGAAACAAATATTGGTACATTGTTTTGGATATTATTAGACATTCCCGGTTAATAAATATATTTGGAGGTTTCATTAGGTGGGCCAACTGAAATTGGAAGGCGGTCGTACATACAAAAAAAATTAGGTAAAGAATATGGAAGAAATTCTACAAAATAAGTATTTTAATATTTTCTTAGATTGCGTTTGCATTTCGCAATTCTTTTAACAATTTTGCTAATTTATTAACTTAATTAAGTCATTATTGCAACAAACCAAAAAATACCTGTATTGTTAACTTTAGGTTGAAAGGATATTTGTTTATAAAACTGTATGGCAGTAACCGAGTTCTGTGTTAGTTGACTCGTCTAAGATAATCAATTATCTTCACTAATGATAAGCAAGTTAAATAACGTTTGGTGGAGGTGCCGGGACAAATAAATATTTCTGTATTCTATTAGAATAACTGCTCATCAACAAAAATTTAAACGTAACATATACTAATAATTGTACTACGATTTATTATGAGTAATCAATAAAATGTATAAACAGACCTTAACTTAAAGCATAAAGATTAAGTATGTAAATATGTTGCGAATGTAAATTAATTGTGGTCTACTGTTCTCCGCAAGGAATAGTGTATATTTGGTTGCAGATTTATCGGGTAAATTTTATCTAGAAATGTTTTAAAAATATATTTTTTGAAATTGTACTTTAATATTGATACAAAATCGTGTTTCGATGTACATAGTTTATAAGGAAACATTTCAAAAAGAAATTGTATGAAATAATTTTTTTATATTGGTACAAGAAATTTTCAGTTCGTAAGCTCGTTTTGTAAGCTTTTTATTTCCATTCGATTACTAAAACTTTCATCATTAAATAACTTCCTGTTTAATTCAAATTGAATGATCTTGTACTAATTGAGAACTTTTAGGGTAAAGAAATTTTATTATTTTTTTAATCAAAACAATTAAAATTGCTACTTATTGTGGGACTCAATAATGTTCAGCAAGGTCCTTTTTCTAATATTTAAGGATATTTGACTTGTCAAATTATGTGTTTTATTTGGTTAAATGTCCATCACGTAGAGAGCTACGCTATAGATTCAGTTTGATAAATCAATATCTTTATTTATTTATCCCATAATAAATACCAATTCCTAGAGATGGTGTTCACAAGCTGTTTGCACTAATTAATTAAACGCTGTTTAATGGTAGTAGGTAGTTCGGTAGGTGATCTGTCGGACCTGTCAACAGCGTGCTGATGAAGACCAAACAGTTCGAAATCGCGAACATATCTGACAGTTTCGTCAAAATACTGTGCACCAAGAATTTTTCTGTTCTAAATTAAATATTTAAACTCAGTATTGTATCAAGCGTTGTGTTCAATCCTTACAAATGTTCCATTAATTAGTCATTAAATTCTATTAACTTTACTAAATGTTCGTAGAAATAATTAACGAAATACTATCTGTAGATGGTATGAGCTACATATAAATTTATTGAATCACTCCAAATCACTTGGCAATTCATTGGATAATCGTATTATCTAATTCCTGCCCCATAAATTGTCTATCACATAAACCATGCCTACAGTTTAGAGGTAAACATAAAATATCTTTTTCCATGTGATGTGATGTAACAACACTATTAACCTACAACAGAAATCTAGTGATGTAAGTGTAACAGATGGTTATGCGGCATTTTCTTTAAAAAATCTGTTCAGCAAAAGTAAAACAAGTTTCAAGAATTTTTACTAGTTCCTGTAACTATATAATCGAGCAAGTCTTGATTATCACCAAGTTCATTGCCCGTCTAGTAGACAAGAAGAAGAAATATGTGATAACTTTGCAAATTAGACGTTTCTATCGGAACTTTAAATGTTAATCATGCAATCAATTATATTTAATATAACGCATTATTTAAATTTGTTAGTATATTATAATGTTCTCGAAATAATTACGAATCTGATAGAATATTTTTCACGACAAATTTCCCTCAACAGACTTTAAAAATTATGTCTTGTTATTGTTAATTTTAATAAATGCTTTAACTATTTAGTCACTATGAAACAATAACAATAACCTGGAATCCGATTTTCAAGGTTTAGTCTTCAGAAAGTAAATATTTCAACAAAATCTTTAGGCTTAATTTACATATTGTTACCCTTTGTTCTATAAGGGTAGATGTGTATAAAAATAATCCTACAGAAGCCGGTGTAAATTCAAAACCAAAAATGCATTAACAACTACTTAAAATTATGCGAATTTTATTCATTTCATTAGTCCTTCTTCAACTGTAACTTCACGTGACTGAAAAGATAAATTTCACCGATGATGTACTATAAGTTACAGTTACTTTTGTGTAATAAAATAGTTGTAAATACTGGTACGGAGCGAATTTTGAATACAACGTTCTAGAAATTTTTCCTTATTTGAGTTTTATCTATAAAATCATGACCATTAAATCTAAATTAGAGCGAGTACTTTATCACCGGATGCGACAAACATCTCAATTTCATTGTTTTAAAATAACTGTCACTTGTTTTAGTATTTAAAATTACAAACAAAATAGAGCCAGATAAAAATAATTTTAGCTATCTAAAATCCGTAAAAATAGCGGTATTAAATGCTGAGTAGGTATATATGTCACGGATAAGGTTTTTTTTAAAGTTTTTCTGACACCCTTCACACAAGAACAGTATAGCTTAATATCATCTTGAGTTATATGAGTCATTATTGGTACATCCAACTTTATAATTGATTTTATCTATTGATACTTGATGAAATTCCGTTATATACTTAATGAATAAAAAACACTTTTTCGAATTTCACAGTTTATAACTGTAGCTTCTTCGGAAGCTATATCTATTCGCTTATATTCTAACCCTTCCAGGAGGGGGTAGGAAATGAAATAAATTTAGTAATGGAGAATTGTTGATTTCAATTTGTTCATTAATAATATTAGGGCTGTATTTATTTTTATTTATTTCTAATTCTTCTAATAATTTTAGTCTATATGA
Source organism: Agrilus biguttatus (assembly GCA_963921985.1). Taxonomy (NCBI): domain Eukaryota; kingdom Metazoa; phylum Arthropoda; class Insecta; order Coleoptera; family Buprestidae; genus Agrilus; species Agrilus biguttatus. The sequence continues at coordinate 12,927,642 of OY998119.1, read as the reverse complement.
ATTATTTTCTGCATGTATTATTCTAAAATCTTTATTAAACGTATGTTTATTATCGTTTAAGTGTTATGCATAATTGGAATCTGCTTTATTGTTATTATAAGATCTGTAATGTTCATTGATTCTGATTTTAAAGTTTCTATCTGTTTTATCAATATAGAATTTATCACAAGAATTACATGTTACTGTGAAATTCGAAAAGGTGTTTTTTATTCATTAAGCATCCAACTTTAACCAAGCGAAAGCGGATAAAACGCGGTTTACCCGGGTAATGCCCGAAACGTGTACAATTCCAAATATATTTTGGACTTTATCCAAGAGTCTTGGATATTACGCAGTTTACCCGGGTAAATCTAGGTTTACTCGCTTATCTAACTTTACCTGCGACATATACACCAAATAAGGGCAAATTTAATTTCCAGAAATGTTAGTTTCATAGGATGAAACATTTGTGCAATTTTAATTGTTGACTATAATACCTCAGTTGCGGTAGTGTATGCGTGTTAGTAAACAAAATTTTTATTCCTTAACACACCCGTACGTACCTGCAACAATATTTCCGTAACATCTTACTTATTTCCTTTTTTTTAAATAGAATTAACCATTTTCTTAATCAGCATGTTTTCAGATCATGCAATTTACAAGAAACACTTTCTAACTGTTCCTTCCCCCGTAAAACTGGTTTACCTATCGTTCAGTGAAACATCGAAGCGCGCAGCAATTGGTCATTTGTAAAAATCGCGAAATATAGAAGAACTAATTTAATTTCACTTCCTTTTATGTTCGCATTGTCCTTTAAATATCATCCATTAGATTTTATAAGCGAAAGTAATCCCGCGTCTTAGGTGTGTTCTGTGTCGTACTCTCATTCGTACGAATACGTTACCAACAAACATACAGACACACATACACGCGTGTTTTCCGGTTCAACGATTTCTATATTCGTCTGTCATCAAGTAACTTTCCTTAAAGTTCAGTCAATTCAGTATCATAAACCCATATACCAGGATTATTATTTTATGACACGCTTTCCCATATCCAGCAAATACTATGTACCCATAACGGAAATAAGATCAAAGGATGAATGCTGAAACTGCGTTATCTATTAAAAATAACTATCATTTCATTAATCATTCCCATCTGTGATATACAATTTCTGAATGCAATAGTAATTAGAAACCACCTTAGTGTAAATGCATCTTGTACTATGAAACAGGTGCAAATTCATGGATATAATTAGTGACAATTATATGGAAGAGATGACAAATTTTGCTAAAACATGCCGTTGCCATGTTATAACTTCAAAACACAGTAATTAATTATTTAAACATATGATTAAATTGCTTCTTTACCAATTTCTCACTGACTTTATAAAGAACAATAGACAACAGTAACATTGTCTCAGTTTTAGAGTTACGCAAACAAAATTGTTTGTTACTCCATGCAGAACAAATATTTATCTAAAAGATGTGCGAAGTACAAGAATGTCGTTCTATATGTGTATAAACATGTTTTATTTACTTTGACAATCGTTTCTTTAGATGTTTTGAGTAAGTAATACCATATACCAAATATACAAGAACAAATGCATGCTGAGATACAGTAAGATGTTCAGAAAGTGCCCCTTTTATTATCTACTATTCTTTAACGAAGAACATTTTTTTCTTCGTCAAAAATTTATCAATCGGTAGATAGCGATATACAGCTTATAATATGATTTTGTTTTTTCTGTTAGAAATAAACGAATAGTTAAATAATATTTATAAACATTCATCTTCACAATGTTTCAAAAATTGTTAATTACTATGAAAGAAGAATGCCATTTAAAAAAAAATGTTTATTTACATTGATGACTATAAAAAAAATGTAAAACATATCACAAGTGGTGCAAAATGAAACAAGTATCTCGTATAAATACTAGTGACTTAATATTTGGACTTGTAACTTCCCAACGAAACACTACTGTAACTTGATCCTCCATATGATTTTCCGATACCAATTAGGCCACCGTGACCTCCAGAATATCCACCTCCAAATCCTCCGCCATGACCACCTCCTAATCCTCCGCTATAGCCACCTCCAAATCCTCCGCCATGACCACCTCCCAATCCTCCGCTAAAGCCACCTCCTGATCCTCCGCTATAACCTCCTCCTAATCCTCCGCTATAACCACCTCCAAATCCACCTCCAATTCCTCCACTATATGCAATTCCAACGCCTCCTCCAAGACCTCCACCGAAACCGCCTCCGATTCCACCACCTCCACCTGATACAACGACTGGTTGAGCTACAGGAACGACAACTGTTTGTGGTACTCTAACTGGAACAGGTTGTGCAACGGGAACGGCGTAAGGTTGGGGAACGGAAACGGGTACTGGTTGTGCAACTGGTACTGCTATCGGTTGTGGTACTGGTACTGGAACTGGTCTGTTGACTGTAACGGGAACAGCTCGTGGAACAGCGATAGGCTGAGGTACTGGAACTCGTACTTGTACAGCCCTTGGTACATCAACGGGATAGGGTTGCGGAACTGGAACTGGCACTGGACGGTTTACGGTAACTGGGTAGGGCTGTGCTACTGCGACTGGTACGGCTTGGTTTATGGTAGACACAGAGGTACCAGCATCAGATACTGCTCTGCCGCCGCCGATTCCACCTCCTCCAATTCCTCCACCAATTCCTCCACCAAGTCCTCCTCCAATTCCTCCATCAAGTCCTCCTCCAATTCCTCCCCCAAATCCTCCTCCCAAACCTCCATCGCCTCCATAACCACCGCTACTGTATCCAATTCCTCCACCAAATCCAGCTGCGTATCCACCACCGTGTCCGACTATAAGCCCTCCACCCAGTCCTCCATGTCCTCCGCCCAGTCCTCCATGTCCTCCACCTAGTCCTCCATATCCTCCTCCAATTGAGTAGGAGGCTTCCGAAATTCCTCTCTTTTCTGTTTTCTTATCCTTGCCTTCACACCAACCTGAACCAACAACCGCTAAAAGCAATGCGGCAACCTAACGAGTAAATTAATAAATTATTGTTTTTCATTCTTTTTTCTTATTGATTCTTCCTAAGAACTTACCACAAAAGGTTTCATGACTGATCTGGAAGAGTAGCTTGTGTGGAATGATGCCTCACTCTACTCTAGGTGTCTTTTTATACGATTTCATATGGTGAGGGTTACTCTAATTTACTTTCACTGGGCGGATGCGTCTCAAGAATACATAGAGGCATTCACACCAAACGAGTTAATTCTATTCAGATGCTTTGGGTAATAATTAAAATTATTTATCTCCGAGGTCGTTCCCTTTTTTTAATTTTCATAAAAACGGTACCTTTTACTCTCAAACGGTTACTTATCGTCAATAAATATGTTTTACTACAGGAAATTGGTCTTACATCAACAGAAATATTCCGGAAAATTATTTCTTAACTTTCAGTAAAATTTATTGAAAACAACAGTATCATAACCAAATAACACAAATTAAAGTACAAACCTATTAACGCCCAACATGAACTATTGGTCCTACATAGAAAATCGAAATTTAGCAAAAATATCTCTTATTTAAATATAAACAGCAACGACGAAGATATTCTTCAAAATTAACTCTATAAAATGTTAAAATCAAAGAAATGTAGGGTTGTTCTACCAATTTTTGACAAATGAGGTATCAATTCATTCTTCCTCACTTGGTACATAAAAATAAACTAGCGATCTTTAGATTTTGATAACAAAACAACAAGTGTGGAGTTTCACAATAGAGATGTTTAAAGGAATGTTTCAAAGAAATTATTTATATGTATTGCGTAACTTCAAAACACCTAAAAAACATACGCATTCCCTGGTTGGAAGTTGCAGATATGCAAGCTTGTTTATTATAAAAAAGAGAAGTAAACATATTCGTTTTTGTAAAACAACGATACACATTTGCCTTTAATCATATGTATATAATTCTAACTGTACTTCCTGTCTAACACATCGGTTAATTATTTGTTTATCTTAATGAGATGGTAATTTTCTCATTTGTTTCGGAAATGCTTGCAGTTATTAATATTGATAAGTAATGAAAATCTTGTTTTCCGTAATGTTATTTTTGCGGTATTTAAAATAGACTGTTTAAGTTTCATGTAGAAACTAATGAACGCAAAAAGCTTTCGAAATGTTTATTAGATAAAATCATTACCTTCTCCTATCGGACAGCGTACACTATTAAATGCTCATGCTCTTCAGAAATAAACAACACACCCGTTATTATAAATCACACTCTATTAAAGGTATGGAGAAATTTGCGATGTTATGGGAATTATTCAGTTAGTTCGCCTATTAATTCGAAAACCGTCAAACTGATTTCTAGAAAATTACGCAATAACAAATTGAAAAATCTGACCAACGATATTTTTAAAGTCGTCATTAATTTTCTTTAGCACTCAACGTGAATATTAATGTTTCAATCTGTTATACAAATACCAATTTATTTTAAGCAACTTAAAAAAATAATTTGAAGTGCATTGTTTATATTTTCTTACATCTATAACTCAATCATTTTATTTATTTTCCACATATAATTAAAACCTAAAGTTATGTATGTACGTTAACATGAAGCATATTGCTGAATAAATGATCTAAATTAGTGTTTAATGGTAAACGAAATTGTTAATTACTGTAAATAATATGTCATTTTAATTGAATGTTTTATATTGAAATATTCGTATAATATAAGCAATTTTTTCAATAATTCTGATAAATGAGACTACTAAAAGCGATAATCTCTCTCCCCCAATGATTACTTAAATAGGTTCATTAATATTTTGCAGCTTTTTCTAAAATGCATCCTCAATACCTCATTTTTTAATTGATCAGTCAGTTGTTTTTATTACTTCTCTAGCACCTCTTATTCGTTGTTAATATTTTAAATAAATTTTACATTCACGCAAGGAATTAAACTTTAGTAGTAACAAATTTTTCCTCGTTAATTTGAGGTAATCTGTAGTGGATACAAATGAATTCAATAATTAATATCGCATTGATGTATTTATAATTTACCCCTACTAATAATTCTTCAAATTTTTCATTAGTAATGATTAATTAAACCGTATTAAATAAAATTATTTGAGGAGTGGCAGTTTTCAATTATTTGTTACCTATAACGTATTTTAATATAGCAATACTAAGTTGAACTTATAATGAGTAACCCATCCTTAAAAATAAAATCCGTTTTGATAATTGTGAATGAAAGTTACGGAATAGATGAAGTATAAAGAAATTTAGTTCCTCGGGTAGCAAATATATTTTGAGAATTGAAACTTTCACCTACTAGTTTACCACATTTTTTTATTCAAGTCCATGGCGAGCGGTCATATTGAAATGTCATTTTATAGATATTAGTGCGGAAAATGCCTTCAAAGGAATTGAAAATGTCATTTGCAAATTATGTTAGCTTTTATTTTTTGTTTATGACACTATATGAAACGCCATAAAACATGCTTTTCATAATAAAAGAACTTAGGTATTGAATAACCGAGTAGAATAAAGTAAATTTGATAAAAAGGCTAAAATTAAATACAGGAATGTTTTTACAAAAATTGTTCTATTGTTTTTGTCAATAATGGAATTTTGAAAAGTACAATAGGGTTGTTAAAATGTAAAATATTTGAAAATACAATTTATGCCTCAATGTAAATTTTGAGAAGGAGGTCTAAGAGGTTAAAGTTTATGTAGGATGAGTGAGGAATTACAATCACAATTGGTTATTAACCAACTTATTATTTAATAGTATCTTTTTCTCCTTCTAAATGCTTTAATAAGGATGTAATAAATAGAATATACAACAAGAATGTTTGCCAAGAGGCTCTACAACTAATAATCATTTTTAAAATCTTAAACTATCCAAAATATTAGACTTTAACATTTCAAAAATATGAAATCAGTAGGTATAATTTTTCACTATTTAAGGCTAAAAGAGGAAGACGGAGAAAGAACTAACTAAAGGAGAAGACAATAGTTAAAACATCCCTCTACTAGTTTTAAATTCTGGTACCCCTTTTGTGTTCTTAAGATTGGTCGTATCTTCCGAAACAATATTGTCGTGATAATTAACAAGTATTCGTGAAAGTATTTCAGTATTTGATTATATTCTTATTATTATTATGTGTTTTACAACCCTTGAACCACTGAATGTTTAAATAGCATTAGCATTAATGTAGTTAACGGATCTTAAAGCAATATAACGTTGTTATTAAATACCTAAGCAATAAAACTAATTAAATTGTGTACCATAAAGTGTTAATCTATAAACAAATTATATATAGTATAATTGAATTCTTAAAGATTTATTTTTAACTATAAAATGTACGATAAATACAATGGGAAAACAAGAAATAATGTCGTTTCTTAAAGATAATTTTTGGGAAAAAGTTTACGAAAGTCAAATTTTTATGAAAAAATATGTTAATAATTATCTTAGTGAAATTGAATTAATAAAGTAATTATTATATAATTGAAATAAACTTGTAATAATTATTTATTCATTTCGTCGCGTCGTTTTAATTTATTATTTTGTAATTTGTGTCCTTAACATCTTGATATAGTTTTGTAATACGCGCTATAGGTAAACGGTATATTTTACTGTCAGTTTTTGCCCTATAATAAACGATCATTCTACACGATATTCAACATGTCCTTTATAAATTTAGATGTGTTAAAAGTAACACAAGTACACATTTCTTTTTTTGGCTTACGCCAGGAGCAGATTATATGTAAATTAGACTATTATATTCGTACAGCGATATATATCACTAAACTCATAAATATACACATTGGTTTCAACATCATTTACCTTACCTCCGATAAATATCTGTTGCAAAAATGGATTTCTAAAACATTATAGTCTCGTATTTGTCAAATTTCCATATTAAAATTAAAGTGATAGTCAATTTATTCTACTATATTCTGTTGAGAATACCATGCGATGTAGAACTAACCATGCATATTATTTAGATGCAGTGAACTTTAGATAAAAAAACCTTTGAGCCATAAAAAATCAGTAAACCTTTCTAATATAAAACATATGTTATACGATTATTATACTTAAATCAAACACAAAAAGGCATGTTCAAAAAATAATGTCCTTGATCAGTAACTAGTTACCTAGAAATAGAATACATCAATGCGATATTAATTATTGAATTAATTTATACCTACTACAGATTACCTCATACAATGAGGGAAAAATTTGTTACTGTTGTTTTCCCTCATTTTATGAGGTAATCTGTAGTGGGTATAATTCAATAATTACTATCGCATTAATGTATTTAAAATTTACCTCTAGTAAAAATTCATCAAATATTTCATTATTAATGAAAAATAGAATGGACGGATTTATATTGATTTAAAACAATTTTGAAAGAAAATCTGATATTTAATGTTGATTATGGTTTAATTATTTTTGGAATAAAACACACCACCATTTCATATATTTCATATTCTAAACTTTTTAACGGATTGTGGAAATTTTATCTTACTTTTTTGTTCTTTAATTTAAAGAAACTTTAAAAAACAGATAATTTAATTTTTGACAGTAGAGTTTTAAATTAAGAAAATGAAAGGAAACTGATGAACATCCTTTCATGAGGGAAGCTCTCAAAGTTTACATAAAAATGAAAAACAGGTTTTCTAATCACGTTTGCCTATATTAAGTTGTATTTTGTTTATATTTTTTACATACCATTCTAGTAATATTGTTTTAAATTAAGAAAATGTAAGGAAAAGAAATGAATCTCCTTTTATGAGGGAAGCTCTCAAAGTTTACATAAAAATGAAAAACAGGTTTTCTAATCACGTTTGCCTATATTAAGTTGTATTTTGTTAATATTTTTTACATACCATTCTAGTAATATCATTTTAAATTAATAAAATGTAAGGAAAAGAAATGAATCTCCTTTTATGAGGGAAGCTCTCAAAGTTTACATAAAAATGAAAAACAGGTTTTCTAATCACGTTTGTCTTTATTAAGTTGTATTTTGTTAATATTTTTTACATATCATTCCAAAATATCAAAAATAGGCCTTAGACTTACATAAGCTTTTGTGAATGGAGATGATTTTTTTTATTATTGTCCTTTAATTATGGCATATGAATGTGGTTATCAATTAATGGTATTGAAGTACAAATTACTAGTTTAAAAAACCATAAATATAATTCAGGATTAATGAGTCGTGAAGAAAATCATTAAATAAATAGATTCTCGATCATTATAATTGCGGGTCATCGATATACCATACTAGGTGAGACAATTATAAAAAATAATAATAAAATAACTTCCTAACGTGAAAGGTGTGTTCAAAAAGCAGTCTTCGTTCAAATATATATTTTGACCATTGGAACGGAATTAAGGAAATGGAATAAGTAATAGCTATCACAAAGGTTTGCGCTTAGAACGAAAAAAAAGCTATTGGCCCACGATTTACATTAGAAAGCACAAAACTACTATATATACTTTTGTATGTGTCTTATGTATCTTAAAATGGGTGGTACTGGTAGTGCACATGCATGAAAAAAATGAGCAAATTACTTTCAGTAGAGCGTAACGAGCACCACATAATGATAGACAGTTATTTTAAATGTTAACTGAATTACAAAGCCGTATATGGATTTTAAATAACATAGATTTTAAAAAGCTAAATACGCTAATAGAAATGTACGTGAATAAAATTTTATATCATTTACCTTAAAAATTAGATGGCATGAAAATGTTAAAAGAATACACTTAAACTAAATTTAGTTACTGTTAATTTGTGTATAAAATTACGTAAGCACATAAAACAACATAAATTTGCAGATTATAAGTTAATTAGTCGAACAATTAATTAAGGTTCTTTAAATAAAATTTTATGAAACTGTATTTCTTTCAACTAATTAGTAAATATGTTTCCTCAAGTGCCGAGCAACCAATCTATTTCTAAAATAATAAATTAATCAAAACTAACAATAATAACACTAACTAACTAACTAACTCTTCTTAAATTAAACCTAAAACCATAAGAGGCATATAAAACACATAAGTTGATTTGTAGAAAATAGACTTAAGAAAGCCCTACTGGCATTTCTGGATATACCAGATAAGAAGATTTACTCCTATTCTCCAAGAGCACTTTAGGTACTATAGTATTGTCAATATGATTAAGGACCAATTTTGAAAATTTTCTAACAGCCTAGGCCGTAGGCTGGTAAGAGTACTGAATCAATTTTAGAATAACTTTTGTCAGACTATACTCGTATTGATAAGATACGTTTCTCCTGCTAATTTCACGTTTCCTATCTATTTTGGTTTTCGAGTAAATCGAAAAAACAGAAAAATGACAAAATAATCTTTGTCTCAAAAACAATTTAACCGATTTGAATGACATTTAGACACATTATAGAAATATTAGAAACAAGCAATTTTTTAGATTTTATTTTTATTTACGATAACGTTCTAAAACAGTTTTGAAAATTATTTCTTGTCTTTTTCGATGTAGAATAACCTCTGATATCCTTAAATTCATCAAAAAGGTACATTATGCTAAATAAAAAAATAGAAACCGCTTTTTTGATAGATTTATTTTAAAGTTCATACCTATGAAACAATGGAACCAAACCTATTTGTTTAATTGATATTAATACAATAAGTTATTTTAATTGTAATTTTTCCATATAGAAATGTAGTACTTGTTCCTGATTATTCGTTTTTATTGTTCAAAAACCAAAACAGATATAGGTCTGACACTTGATCAGTATTATTACTACCAGCATACTCTAAAATTGAACCAAATATCCCTTTGGGGGTTGATTTACTATACATATCACCCTATTGCCAAGAAATTCGAGTAAGGTTTGCGAAAGTAATGTACTGATTTTTATAATTTATAAATAATAGCGTGTTTAATTAACTTTAAGGAAAGTAAATATGATAAATTTGTATTTCTGTTTAAGACTTAATAAGTAGAGTGTGTAAATTTTAGTGTTCTTCTTAAGCGTGTAGACTAAATACATAAGATTTTTTGGTAGATAACATACAAGACACGAACTTATTTCTAAAGTTCCTAAACATTTTTCTTTTGTATTGTTTTTTCAAAATATCTACAGTAATATTAGTTCTTGATTGTATTAATTCGCGTTGAGTTATCCAGCACACCTGTGGTTATTATCGTTTTTTAATGACTCAAACTAACTGAAAATACTAGAGCAAGGGCAAAAGTGAAAGAAAGACTAAATAACCATCAATTTGCCTTTTGAAGGAGAATTGAAAATATAGGTTTCTTATTTAGTTAATTTTTGTTACAATTAGTTCAAACGTTAAATTATTTTATATCTATGTTTAGATGCAAAGTAGGATGGTGGGGTAAAAATTGCAACAAATGCTACCCATATCCTGGTTGTACCAATGGAGACTGTAATAGACCATGGGAATGTAATTGTAGGCCTGGATGGGGAGGATTACTTTGTGATGAACGTAAGTAGATATACCTATTATTTAATTTGTTATTAAAATTAAGTTCATTTCAAATGAATGAAAAGAGTTTTATTTGCATACATAAAAAAAATGGAGCTTGCAAGTATATCTCAAAAATTAGGCTTATCCGATTTAAAATATACATGGATATTTTGTGAAATATTCACATAACTCACAAGACCACTAAATAAACTAAAAAAACATCAAATAGAATAATGATAAATATAAAGTCTTCCAGGATTATTTTCTGCATTTTGGGGGATTATTACGTTATGTAAGACAAAAGTAATTATTAAAGAATTTACTTGCTAACGTTAGTTATGTACTTTGCTTTCAATTTATTCAAAGGGGTGTGTTTGGAAATAACGGAATCCTTGAAAAGGTAGGTAAATTTAATAAGTTTTAAATTAATTAAAACAAAACCAAAATCAAATAAAAGAAACAAATGAGTTAACAACTAAGAGAATAGGCCATTACTCATAACAAATATTTGGTGAGTTACTGAAAGATATTCCTTATGAAGCCTAATTTTTTAAAAAGTTCAATATATCGACTGAACCTTGCTAAATATTTCTTCTATGAAAAGGAAGGGTTCCATATTTTTTTGATGCATCTTTAATTCATTATGAACTACTCTAAGCAATTAAAACATTAAAAGTAATCTTCTAATAAACAGCCAATCTTCATAATAAAAAAACAAGGGAAGTATTATAAGAAAAATCCATACATCAATATTTATAAAAGGAAAACAAAGTAGAAGAACGACAACTGATAGAAATTATGTTTTGTTTTATTTCAGCTTTGGACTTCTGTGAAAAGAACGTAAGCATATGTCAAAACGACGCCAAATGTATTTCGTTAACCAAAGAAGATGGAAGCTACAAATGCTTATGTAGAGAAGGAACAAGGGGCAGAAATTGCGAGATTATCATGAATCCACCCATAATGTATCCTACAACCACTTTGTCACCCACCAAGCCAACCCATCTATCCAATGTCACATTAACTTCTTCTACTATATCGACCATTTTGACTACAGACATGGATATTGATAAATTTAGTAACAATAAAACTGACTTGGAAGATCAAAGTTTGATTAATCATGATATTGATAATGAAACTCGTTGATAATGGAAATTTTTCCTGCTAGTCTTTTAGGTACTAATAAAAGCATTAGGTCGCGTACAACCTGAGCACTGTTAATTACTAAACTAATTTATTATTTATTTATTTATACTATTTATTTTTATTTTTACTTTGCTATGGAAATAAAGTTTATAAAAAAACAGAGATGTTTGTTTTACACAGCTACAGTTTTACAGATTGTTTATGTTTCGACTTATTTCACCTAAAGTTTCAATAATTTAAGGAATGAAAATCACTTTTAATGTTTCAAAATATTTTATTCTAATAAATTAAAGTAAACACTATAGGGGTGAATAAATTTAATTTAGGTATACATATAAATATGGATTCAACAAAAACAACTACTCCGAGGGCTAATACCCCTACCTGCATTGAATTACAATGTTGATTCCGATGTATCATTAGACGAAGATATAACATATCCAAAAAAGAAGGAATTAAAATCCTTATTCGTCTAAATTTTATGATCAATGATGAGACCCGATAGGTCGAAACCGGTCGTGGGATATGGCTTCGGTTCGTTGTGCCTACTTGGTAGGACGCGTTCAAAATTTGAGATCATTGATCATAAAATTTAGACGAATAAGTATTTTAATTCCTTCTTTTTTTGGATATGTTAATTTAGGTAGTTTATTTGTTAATAATAAAGAAAAAATTATCAGGTAACAGTTGCAATGCATCATATATTGGCCAGACTGTCAGGAATCTTGGAATTCGACCAAATGAGCATAAAAAATCCATTTTAAATCAAAAACAACACGGGATTAGCGACACATTGCATAAATAATAACCATTTTATTGATTTGGAGACCATCAAAATTTTACATAATGAAAGAAAAGGGAAAAGATTGGACTTTGACTGTAAAAATATATATAGACCATAAGTATTACCTGAAAATGAGTAAATTTGTTACTCTTGAGAAAGACATTGTTATATCGAAACAATATTGTACAGTTAAAAATAAAATATTTTTAAACGTTTAAAAGTGATTTTAATTGTTTCAATTACTGAAATAATGTTTCACAAGGATGCTACCAGTTCAACTGATTATAGAAAATTTCAAATTTATTGGTTTTGATAACGGAAATAGTTTAATATTTGAACAAGTTTAAAGGGAGATGGAAAGAATTTTCTTGTACAAAAATATTTTTTTCTCATCATAAGTTTATCATAGGTTGTATTCTTAAAATAATTACCATAGGTAACCGTTCAGGACCAATCTGGATTTTGCTTTTACTACTTTCAGTTCCTTAAACAGTATAGAACTCTATAGTTATTTTGAAAAGCAATTACAGTTAATTATAATCATAAGGGTTCGAAGTTTTGTAGTGGAGACTGAAGCTAATAAAACCTTTTGTGATAGAAGAAAAGAAACAAAACCATTTTAAATATTCCGAACGGTTATATTTATATTTCACTACTTTTATTAGATTAATTAACTCATAGAATTCTTTTATAACTTTAAAAATCTTGTTAAATATGTAGGATGATTAATAAAGGCAAAAAATCTTTTAAAAAAATTATGGGATCAGTTCTGAATTCTGCTGAAATTTGAATGCATATCCTTCAATTAATATGCCTTCGAAAAATCCTACAACAATTGACTATAAACATATTAATTAAAATAATTTTCCTATCTAATGAATCGGATAATAAAATCAATTTCCCCTCTATTCCTTTTTGTTCATTGCTTTTTATGTTTGCAATTCGTTCTTGCAAGATGAGTCTTTCATTTAAAAACCAAATAATTCGTCACTAGGTTCAATGCAGTTTATATATTAAGAACACTACATCTAGTAATATCTATTTGTTTTTAAAAGTTTATTTTATAATTTCAATAATGTAAGACAAAGGAACAAAATAGTAAAGGAGCCTGTAGTAACCAAATAGAATAAAATCTCTTCTCGCGTTAATAATACTCCCAATAGAAGTGGGCGAAACACTTGTTCGCATTTTCGAAAAAGATTGCGCTATACAGTGGTGAGTTTCTTTAATTTTATTCTGAGAAAAAGGAAGATTAAACAAATGTAATTTATTTAATTGATATAGTTGCACTTACTTTATGATTTTCTTGTTTATTTTATTTCTTTTCTAAGTTGATGTTTTTATGGACGATAATTGTTTATGTCAGACAAAACTAACAAGCAAAAGCATTTAAAATTTGTTGACAACATAATTTACCCCTCTTTATCCAAGAAGTGAATTGCAACACATACTACTTATTTCTATTTCTGTAATTTTATATCATTTGAAATTGTCAAGGTCTAAAGTAAGTTTTACATTTAGAACTTCAAAAATATTTCCAAAGTAATATAACTCGATCTTTATAGTCTGAAAAATTACCTTCAATACTGAGCACAGTCCTCTACTCCTTCTGCGAAGAAATCTTTTCTTGATTTGAACCTGCAAACAAAGTGATATAATGAGACAAAGAAAGAAATTTTATATCATTTTTACGATACGCCGGAGAGATATCATATGAAATGCTTCAATATCTATTTAGAAAATTCTAGCCCTTTGTAATGAAATTCGCAATACGTTTAAACTTAAGCAAAAACATTTGCTACCTTTCATTACATACTGTTGGATAATATAGGCATGCCACCATGATCCAGTGTATTGGGGGTTAAAGTAAATTATTGGAACCATATTATCTACTGTCTGATAATATTTTTTAACAATTTTTACAATTACAACTAGACTAGAAGTATTCTTGGAAAAACATCTTCATAAGGGTAGCACTTACAAAAACATTTCTGCAGGTACTAATATTATTAAATACTCAACAATTGTTTCGAACCTAATCGGTTACATAAATTTAGGGGTGGAGGTTACAAATAGAATACACATTAAAAATAGCAAGAATAGATATAAAAATAAATTAAAACCTTTAACCTCCAGACTATTGAAGTAAATAATAATAATTTGTAAAAATTACTAGTTACAGAAAAAGAAGTGGTGTCTGTTAATTAACTTACCTCCAATGTGGTGCTACTATGTTTAACATATATTGGCCAAAGCGGGCGTTCATGTAAATGTACGGTTAAAAGAACGTTTAGATAGTATTAAAAACCAAAATTGTTCAACAGGTTTAGCTGAATATTGCATTACTAGTAATCATAGCATAGATATACATAACAAAACTAAAAGGTAAAAAACTGACGATGTTAGAAGATTTATAAATTAAAAATCCTCTTAGGTAAGAGTAGCAAATAATTAAAAAGAAATTTTAACCTATAACGCACCTTTAGTCATTTCTAAATTTTAAGTTCTCATTATTTGTAACCCCGCTCCTCAATTTAAGTTATAAAAGCAATGTATTTCGAACTTAATCTTTACTACACTTTCTATACTCTTGAAAATGAGCAATTAGTTTCGAATATTTAATACAATTATACATTTTTGTTTGTGTTTTCTTTAATTACAACTTTTATTTAATTATCATTATAGGACAAAAATGGTTTAATTTTTTATTTTTTAAATTTTCGTATATTAATGCTCCGTCCTACTTTCTGTGTAAAAAACTAAGAATTACCTGCTCTTATAAATTTTCAACCGCGATTTTCGATTAAAAATTCTTACGAATTCGTAGATATACTCAGAAACTTAGTTATTCCCACTAACAGTACATCTGCTTCCTTTGATATCAAAAGTTTATTTACATCAATTCCCACTAATGAATTAAGAACCATATTGCATAATAAATTTGAAAACAACCCATTCTGGCTTTCCCTAAATGATGCTTGCTTAGGAGAAATTATTTTTCTTTTAACAGTAAATTCTATAAACAAAATGATAAGCTGTTTAATGTACCTAACCCACTAATTAATAATGTTTTCAAATGGATGAATTATGTTGATGACGTGTTTTGTGTTTGGATAGGCACAAAAAGACAATTACAAAATTTCTTACTATATTTAAATTCCTTCAATAGATTTATCAGTAACACGTAATAATAATTGCTCTCTAGACTTCAACATTTACAGTAAAAATACATTCTCGGATGCTAGCTCTAATCAAAATTATAAAACTAAAATGTCAACTTTTGATAGTCTAATACATAGGCTTATTTCAATTCCCTTCAATGAGGAAAACTATGATATAGTAAAGAGGTTAATTTACTTAAAACATTGGCAATTAATAATGGATATGTAAAAGAATCTCTAAAGTTGGCATTGTTAATATATGTTCTAATAAGAATAATTTAAAGCAAAATGTTAGTTAATAATAAAATATCAAACAAGGATAAACTTTGTAAATCTGGAGTTTATGAATTTAATCGTGAGGATTATAGTGCTATTTACATAAAACAGACAGGTAGGTCCTTTAGGATTAGATGTAACGAACATAAAAAGTCTATATTTCATAAAAAACGTATCACAGGATTTTCCCAACACTGTATTAGAAATAAACATAATTTTAACAAAAACAATATAAAAACTTTACATTGTATTAATAAAAGCAGAAGATTAAATTTATTAGAAAAATTCAAAAGGCATTCTTTCAGAATAAAAATGTTACCAATGAACAATGTGAAGAGCATAAAAGTCCCATCTTTCTCGCAAAAATTGTAATTCCCCCACCTACTCATATTCTATAAATTGTCATGTTTCTGATTTTTAGTTTCGTTTCGCTTTAACTCTTTGATAATGGCCTAATAAGCCGAACCGATATTGTAAGAGTTTTATTATTATTTATTATTAAAATGTTTTACAACTTCCCAACCGCGACTTCCCTAATAATTATTAACTGCAAACTTTTCTGCATATATCAACATGAAAGTTGTCTAAAATAATAACCAGTCAAATTTTCTTAACCCAGCTATATAAACATGATTTTGTTAAGGATTTCAATTCGGATTTAATATTGTTGTTGCAAGCATCATTTACTAATCGTGTTATGGCTGAGCAGTTTGGCTGTTTTATCTGTTATTTAAAACGTTCTAATCTTCAGTTTTACACAATAGCTCAAGGAAATTAGTTCACTTTCGTAAATCTGTCATATTAATCAAATTAAAAGTAACTGTTCCGGTATATATTATTTTTTCACCCATCGAATTGTGCTTGCGTAACAATTCGAATTGTGTCTCACAGTTGTCTTCAATATCCTAAGAACCGTCTAATTTTTCAAAGTCGAATCGGATACGCTCCTATTTAATTTATGGGCTACGTGTGTAAACATTCACGTTGCAAATATTTTATTGAAGATCAGCATCGCCTTACTAGACCGTGACCAAATGAATAGGTCAATATTGCACAATATCGTTACGGTAAGTTCAACTCGAATCGCATCCAGACAACCACAGAATTAAATACCTACAGTGAGTATAAAATAAATACAAATCGGCTGTTTTAGGATAGTATCTGATATTCTTGATTACAAGCACTCACGTTAGTAGTGATTGACATAATTATATCTTCTAAATACTATTTGCTCTATGACTAATAAAGTACAGGTTAATATCGTCCAATAATATTTGCAAAACTGTCAAATTTAACTAGCTTCATTAATTAAAAGTTATATGTAATTTCAAAATTTGATATTACTGAAAAGATTAGGTACAAATTTTATTATATAATTCTCCGAACAGTGTACGTAATTTTCACCTTGGCGTTATATACAGGGTGCCTAGGAAATAGAGTTCCGCAGGGGCAAGATGATGAAAGACTTCAAGAGCCAAAATACATTCACTTGTATTCAGTAATTTAGTTATTAACTCTGATTATCAAATTCTTTTAGATATCATCACGTAAAGATATTGGTACCTAGTGCCTTATAAACAAAAACAAAAATTTTAGCTTCCCATGCTTACATTACAGTGCTGAACAATATTGAAATTGCATCATTAAGTCACTCATGTTAAATCGGTGGTCCATGTGTATCCTAGAAATTTTCAAAACATTTTTATATTTAAGGTACTTCAAGATCAACAATAGGACATTACTTTATGACAGCAGTAACACGTACTGTTTAAGCATTTTGAAGAAAAACGATTTTAAAGAGAACTGTGCGGCTTATATATTATACAATAAATGTCAATAACCTGGCAATAAACCACGTGGTTCAGACCGCGGTATATTGTGTTCTTATAATAGTGAGGTTTCTGGTTCGAATCTTACAATGGACAATTTTATTTATTAATTTTTAACCACTGGGTCAGTCTATGTGCCCATGCCTTTGCAATGCGTAGACCAGTCGTGGTTGCTAAAATTGTGCTAGGCTAGACTGCCTGGTACACAATATTGGTTCAATTTCATAAAACCCTAAAAGAATCAAACACTAACAAAAATAAAAATATAATCAATTGTTGAACTGATCGGATCCTTGTCAAACATTATTTTAATAATTGAAGGAATGAAAATCACTTTTAAATGTTTCAAAATATTTTATTGTAAACTTTACAATATTGTTTCTACATGATAATGTCTTTCTCAAGAATAACAAATTTACTAAATTTCAGGTCATACTTATCGTCTATATATATATTTACAATTTACAATTTCCCGTGTTGTGTTTTTGATTTAAAATGGATTTTTTATGCTCATTTAGTCGAATTCCAAGATTCCTGCCAGTCTGGCAAATTTGTTGTTGTTTTCTATTTCCATTGTAAACTGTATTTTATTGCAAATTGAGTTTATTAACTTCAAGAAGTCAGTTAATTGTTCATTTGTACCATTCCATATGCAAAAAACATCGTCTACGTAGCGTGTCTAGTAAAAAACATATTCTATTAAAATATTATTCGAACTAAAAAGATCTTTTTCCAAATTTTTCATAAAGATTTCACCTAATAAGGGGGAGAATGGAGAACCCATTGTGAGGTCATCGGTTTGTTTATAAAATTTATTGTTAAATTTAAAATAGTTTTATGAAATACATAATTTGATACTTTTTAATAGTTGCTCATTTTCATCTATACTGATATTAGAATAAGTGATTAAATTATTCGCTATGATCATTAATTTATCTACTGTGACAGATTAAAAAAGGCGATTGGCATCAAAAGAAACCAATAATGTGGAATCTGTAGTTCTTTAATTTTATGAACAAAGTCTACTGAATTTTTTATGGCATATTCAGGTATGGAGTTGATTAAGTTTAGTAAAACTTTATTTAAAAATTAAGAGAGTACCTGCTCATTCAACTCCTAAGGACTCCATGAATATTTTAGAAAAGTTTCCATTTTTCATTAGATTTGATATTCTAATTGATTAATGAGCTAAGTATTTTGCTTTTGCGCACTAACAGTAAACTTTTATCATGGGATAATGAATATATACGTATAGTTACTAAGTAATATATAAATAGAAGTATATTATACGTTTTGTACTGATACTGCAAAATTCCGTATGTTAGATTTTTAATTTACTTGGAATGGAATGTTAGTATCAATGTTTCCATCTAGAAAAAAATAAGGAAAGAAAAATTTATTATTCATGCTTAATATTACATTATACTTATATTAGTGATATTCTGTAATATATTCTATACTACCTAATTTCACTTACAACAAATTATTAGCTATGAGTTGATTCTTTTCCATTTAGGTAAAGTCAATGAATAGAATTAAGTGGAATGTTAGATTATATGACAGAATATCTCGTAAACTTAGTAGCTGGTTAGTATTGAAATCAGTAACAGACAAAGGGGAATACCAAAATGGATTCTAGGTAAACTTTGTCTATAACGAAGATACTATAATCATTTCAAAACAAACTAAACTAAACTGGAAAGACATGAATACACCCTTCCGACCAATGGTTTGACTGCAAACTTTACAGTAACGGATATACATCCATAGAAGTGCAAAATTATTAATTGAAAACTAACATGGTTGCAATAAGTTTCGCACTGCTATATCACTCCATAAGTTATTATTCATCCGAGTCATAGTTATTCCAATTTAGAAGACTTTTTAAAATCTGCTTTAAAATTAATCCATATTTAATTTTAATGTGCATTTTCTACTACAAAACTTTACATAATATTAAAATTAAAGGTCAAATTTTTCAACATTTAAGTTAAATTTTATGGTTTATAAATCGTAAATTTCTTTAGAAATTAATTATAACTAAATAGATACATACATAAAAATGCGTATTTTTTTTTCTTATTGAATGCGCTTTCACCTTTTTATTTAAATTCGTCTACCTGTTATTTAACAGCTAGCAATCTTCTCAATAAACAGTCTTTCTAAGAAGATAAAAATTGAATAATATATTAGAAATGATCAAACAATAAAAAGGAAAGCATTTCAACGTTTCGCAAATAAATCATATTTCTAAACCCATTCATGATGGCAGGAGAAACTAACTAAAGACGACAACCACAGACATGGTAGCAATAATTATGGCGATACGATGTAAAAAGAAACAACTCGACCAGGCACCGCCTTGTAATAAAACTAGCGGGAAATGTTAGCTGTGCAAGCACACTTGTTCTGCTGACATATTTATTGGAACAGCACAATAACCAACTAAATGTAAAACACTTAGCAAGTATTTCCACAACAGCACCTTTGTTTCTACTGTTGAACTCTCAACTATGATGGTTATCAGTAAAAACAAAATCCTTATTTACCTAAAACCTAGGGCTTTCATTAGATGCCGGTAAATATTATTTCAGGTCTTTAATTAAAAAATTATTTTGTCACGAATTTCGTTAAATATCCAGAAGAAATGGTAATATTTAATTATGTAGTATTTTAGGCATAGCCGCCCAAAACTTTCCTCAATGGTACATTGATGTTTTAAGTAAACCATGAAGAGGAACAAGATTTTTCATATTACTTCGCTTTTTTTAGTTTTTTGAAATGCAGATTTTTGTTAGTAAATTAAATTTCAAATCAGGACAGTTTTCCCAACCATGTAAGAATAAGCTAATTTACGAGGCATGTTTTTTATGTACCGTTTTGAAATTCTGCCGCTGCAGCGCTGCGATCAGCATTCC
This sequence comes from Agrilus biguttatus, assembly GCA_963921985.1. Taxonomy (NCBI): domain Eukaryota; kingdom Metazoa; phylum Arthropoda; class Insecta; order Coleoptera; family Buprestidae; genus Agrilus; species Agrilus biguttatus. The sequence continues at coordinate 12,907,065 of OY998119.1, read as the reverse complement.
ACACATGCGCACTGAGTACCTACATCTCTCACCTACTCACTGACGCCATTACAGTCCGATTCGCCCTTTTTTACGTTGTTTAGTGATTGTTCAAGATACCTCCGATAACCGTGAGTTCCGCCGACTGTGAAGACCGGGCTGTTATACGATTCCTTAGTGCTAAAAGTCTAAAACCGATTGATATTCATCGTGAGATCTGAGATCTGTGCAGTTTACGGACAGAACATTATGAGTGATGGAATGGCAAGGAAGTGGGTGAGAGCATTTAAAGATGGCCGCACAAATGTGCATGGTAATGCCCGTCCGCTAATCGGATCAAAGATATCATCATATCTTTTCACTGGGAAACTCTAGATCATCCTCCGTACAGCCCTGATCTGGCGCCCAGTGACTACCATTTGTTCCTGCACTTGAAGAAACATCTGTTATCGTCCTCAAGACGATGACGAAGTCAAAACAGTTGTGATGCAGTGGTTAATAGTCAACAAGTCAGGCGACAGAGTTCTATACGAAGGATATTCAAAAATTGGTCACTTGTCAAACGTTACGACAAGTGCCTCAATATTGAAGGAAATTACGTAGAAAAGTAGATTAAGGTACAGGTTTTCATGTAAAAATAAAATTATTAATATATCTTTGCACGTTATTTATTAATTTCAAAACGGTACTTACTTAGAAAAAACATGCCTCGTGATTCAATCGTATTCAAAATATTAGTTACTTGCTCTTGTATCTTTAATTCTCTGGATTTTTCAAATTCTTAAACGTTATTATTGATTTTAATGAAACTATTAAATGACATTTATGTATCCATCTACCTACCTACTAAAAGCGGAAGCTTCAATGCCCCACATAATTAACGTACCATTTATCCATAATATTTTGTATATGCTACCAAACATGACATTTGATTAACGATCCCGTAAATCACTTGTGCCAACAAATGTCCGAAGGCACTGTAACTTGTAAGTACAGACATTGGGTTCATGTAACCAACAAGGAAAATTCTTTTCACAATAAAGCAAAATTAACATGCCCAAACATTTTGTAATAACAAAAATATACCTACATCATATATAGATCACCCCCTGTTTTTCATTCTTCTTATAAAACGAGGGTAGTTAAGTAGACGACCCTTCTAGGAAGACCTGTAGATGTGTAGATTCATCGTCATCGAACAATTAAAATTTCACTATCATCATGAACATAAGGAGAAAATCACGGTTATAAGTACTTAATTATATTAATCTACGAATAATAGCTAATTTAAGGATTATTAAGTATGCATAGAAATAAGTTGTTGACAAACAAAATAAAGTCGAATGAACAAAACATGATAATATGAATTATGTAGTGTATCTTACCTAGGTCAATTTGTTAAGGCATTTATTAGAAAACTTAGTTTGTACAATCAATCTTTATATTTGTTATTTTTATATTTCGTAGTTTCGTCTATAGTTGTACTATTTGTACATGTAACAGATATCATAAAAAATGTTGTTTAGTCTAGGTATCAGTTTCGGTGGCGGCGATAGAAGAATATCGTGGTTAGTAGTTGTAAGTATATTATTTATTTACAAACGACCATTTCTCTACTCTGTTAATTTGCAACTGTTTGCCACTATGCTACTGAACTTTGTTGAGCAGTTATCATTCTGCCTACCGGTCGATTAACCCCGTCCTAAAGGGGCTAGACTTTGCCACCTCCTATAGGCGTTTTTTTTTTCGTTATAACTAAGGCTACAGGACACAACTATTTGTCAGAGTTGGGTTTTACTAGTTTTTCGGGGAATTGTAAATTTAATGTAAACTTATTTTTATTATTTTAATTGTCGTACTACTTTATTCAGAACTTTCGCTTTCATTAGGATAGAATGATTCGGTTGTGCTACCACAAGTCAATTAATTAATTTGTGTTTTCATTTATTTGTTTTGTCAAGTGGCACCTGAGTTAAATTAAGGGAACCGGTTTCCCTGTTTTTACTAATTGTAAGTTGTCTAGTAAATCTCGCACAAACAAAAATTAATGTAAATAACCATAACGAATATGCTCGCAATCAAAACTTACTCATAATTTTTGATATCCATTACACAGGTACCACCTGCAGGTACATTTCTTAGAGATATAACTCAGTTAAAGTATTTCCAGTTTCACTTTTTCCACTGCAATTTTTTATTCTCATAGAACTTGAACCTGAATAGATCCATTAGAATTAAATCTAGACTTGAGGAAGAATACTATTCAACAACTTGGTGAGATTGCAGCTTCTAATGGATTACTTATTTAGACATAATCTATCTTGGGGAAACATAAACATGTCAGTTCTTTTCTATCAAGATTTCTAAGATTTATTGTATTTCGCTGTTTCCCTTAAATAAATTACGATCCTGATATAGGATTAAAACAGGTTACTGAACGAGTATTTTAAGTGGAAGTAGAATTGCTAGAGGTATTAAATGATCAAATTTATTCGCAGGCACTAAAAATATCATAAGAAACTTTCTAGTTTCTTATATTTATTTAGATAATTTTGAATACGTAACTAATTTATTTAACACTAAATTACACTGTATACACTAATTACAAAGCACACATCAAAAACTTGAAGAGAAAAGCAATGACAGTTTTAGAAAAGTTTGGGGAATAGCTGAAAGGAACCTAAAGAAAAATTGAGAAAAGAGGATGTATCTTTTTGATGTAATAGTAGAATGTGTAATTATGCATGGAATAGAAATTTGGAACTGTAAGGAATACAAAAAGCTGAAGAGTCTGCACGAAAAATGTATAAGATGGACACTAAAACTCGGTAAGACCACACCCAGTCATATGCTGTACCTATAAACGAAAAGAAGAAAACTATCAACAACAACAAGAAAGGGATCAATAAATTATGAATAAAAGATAATAAAGAGTGAGAATAATGAAATACTAAAGGAATGCATTAAAGTTAAAAACAAAATATCCACAGATAAAAGCCAAAAGAAGAAACTACAGAAAATAGATGTTTTGTGAAAGTATAAGCTAGTTACTGGATTATTACAACAATCACAAATTACAAGTAGGAGACAGAATAGAAAAACATTCAAAAATGCACAAGAATACAGAGAAATCGCACCACAATTTACAGAAATGCCGGAATATCTGAAAAACAAAAATAACAGAAAAAACGAAATGGAAACAAGAGCTAGGATCAGATTAGGAACAAAAGCAAAATATAATAGATACTGCATGGGAAATGAGACCAGAATGTGCAGAATATGCACAAAAAGAAGAGTTATTAAAGCATTTTTGAAGAGTGCTAGATAACAGGAGAAAATAATGACAGTTGGATACTGCAAATAATAAGACCAACAGCATTTTCAAGAAGGTGGGACATAAAACTAATACCTGTCTTTATCGAACTATCTTCGACTGTTTATCAACAATCTATTTATATGCTGTATTATATATATGTAATCAACAGAAACAACTACTCCGAGGGATAATACCCCTACCGGCATTTAATTACACTGTTGATTCGGGAAAATTGTTAGAGGAAGATACAAAAGATATTTAAAAAAAGAAGGAATTAAAATCCTTACTCGTCTAACTATAACTAACTATATGCATTATCATGGATCGTTCTAACGTTCTTTTAGTAACAACCACACAGTTCTCCAATATTCTCGTAACCCTTTGTTCTGCATCTTGGTATATATCATGCAAGACTATAAGGGCGGTCGACTATTGGTTTTTGCCTCGGGCTCACTCCCACAACAATATTTTAGGGTGCATGACTGGCATCAGAACACGTTCGGCATTTATTAAATCATTTTTTAAATAAATCAATTAACTAATTTCTTTTTGTTTAATTATATCATTATTAATGAAATTTCATTCTGGCTTCGCTCTTGATAAAATATATTTAAATAATGAGAAGAAAAACTGAACACTTAGCATTATTTGTTCCACAATTTTACTAAAATAAACTGACAATATTGTTTCGGCTGTTATGCCATTATCAAAGTGAAATGTAAGATGTAAAAGGTGGAGATTACATGAAAGCTGAAGAAACAGAAATCCCATTATTACTAAAGGATACAAGAAGTTAAGGGTATCTGCCGTTATCACTTGGTGAAACATTTTTCAAAATTGAGAAAAAATTAAAACACTGAGGGTTTCACTAAAACTTTATTGAATACTCGATACGTATTTCGCCTTATAAGGGCATCTTCAGGAGTAACGAAATTATACTAAGTACCAAACAGCAATACATTAATTTATAGTACATACTAAGAGGGTGGGGGATGAACAATGTTTGGGTCCAATAAGGGATTGTTACCAAATTCTATTTGGTCGTTAGTAATATTTTTATTTTCTATTTTTGCTTTTTTTATTTCGATGATTTCGTATCTATCTGGTATTGGACCTCCTTTTAAATGGTGTAATAATTCTAAATTATTTATATTTATGCTATGGTTATTTTCAATAAGATGAGTGGCTAAACCTGAAGCATGATTATTGAATTTTACGTAATTTACGTGTTAATTGTATCTTGTTATAATATTTTTTTGGTCTTTCCTATGTAAATAGCTGAGCAATCTGAACAATTTATTTTGTATACACCACTTTTATGGAGGGTGTCGGTTTTTCCAGTCATCTTATTGTTAAACAGAAATTTTAATAACTTTACTGTAGGTAAATTTCTGGTTAACAATAAGATGACTGGAAAACCCGACACCCTCCATAAAAGCGGTGTATACAAAATCAATTGTTCAGATTGCTCAGCTATTTACATAGGAAAGACCAAAAGAGATATTATAACAAGATACAATGAACACGTAAATTACGTAAAATTTTTTGGTAACAATCCCTTATTGGACCCAAACATTGTTCATCCCCCACCCTCTTAGTATGTACTATAAATTAATGTATTTCTGTTTGGTACTTAGTATAATTTCGTTACCCCTGAAGATGCCCTTATAAGGCGAAATACGTATCGAGTATTCAATAAAGTTTTAGTGAAACCCTCAGTGTTTTAATTTTTTCTCAATTTTGATACAAGAAGTGTTTTAAATGACATGAAATATATTGAACAAGAATAATATGTTAGTTACAAATTTAAAGAATGAAAGGTTAAATTTTAAAATTTCGGTTAAAAATTAATATTTTGTAATTTGTTTTTTGCTTTTACCAGCTGAAGCTTTTATAAATCAAATTCGCGCTCTACTGGCCATGAAATATATAAACAAACTAAAAGGAGTATTATTTACAATATTTATTATTAAACAATGTCTTTTGTGTAACAAAATATGATAACTGATACCAGATATTGAAAGCACCGCAATTATTCCTTGAAGCAGAAGAGTTCAATGGCAATAGCTTTTACTTTCATACAATTGAAACCTTCTGCTTGCTACTATTTTATCAATTGGTTGTGCCATTCATATTGCAGGTACTACCTAAAGAAGGACTTTCAACGAAAGTGAAGAATTCTAGTTTTATATTATAGTTAATTCACTGTTTCCTTACAAAATGATAAAATCGAGAAAGGAATAAATAGGCAAGATAGATGAACATAGAAGTTGACTTACTTACTTACTTACAGTAACATTAACTTAGCAGATCTTACAATCTTGAAAGCTTCAATGATGAAGGCTCATTTTTTGAAACAATTATCTGTAAGTTTGTGAATAAAACAAGGTTTTTAAACAGTGGTGGCGTGTAATATTGATCATTAACGTTAACGGATAACATAGTACATAGACTCACTACTCACTAATTAGGCATACAAGTTAGGTTAATTACTCGTAACACAATAACAAAAATAAAATGTGCTTTTGTGTAAATTAAATAAGTAATACCGTATTATAGCCAGTATGTTGCCATCTACTAATATTCACTGCATATACTTTCATATGTTTGACAAGATCTTACGAAAGTATCTACTTGATAAACTGAATGTACGACACAGGTTATATTACGTTATAGGCACGCAAACCAAATTAATAAATAATATTTAGATCTTAGTCAGAAATATATGGAAATTATCAGCTACACGTTTTATGCAAAGAAAAGGGTAAAATAGAACAATTTATGGTAAAATGTAGCTTTTTAATAGTCTGTCTTTATGTCAGTAATGTAGTTAGTGAAACTACTCCCGCTATTGACGACGACTGAATCAGTTGTAATGTAGAATATGCTTTAACTTAAGCGGTTGGTTAGTTATGAAGCATTTTGAAAATAATGAAATGGTGAAATAACAGAAATAATTCAAATAGTCTTACTTAGACTTCAATTGTTTCGACACATTACGTCTTTAGCAATACAAATAATAATAATAATAGATACTGAAGATTAAAAGTCATTGAAATGCGATTTTCTCCTTTTTTGCTTAGAATATGCTTTTTAATTCATCTATTATTCACAAGAAATTGCAGTAATATTTTATTTTCATTTCAAAAGGGCTCCAAAATGGAGTCAAAAATTTTTAATGTAAAATACCAGGATCGGATGAGATTTCACATTGCTTTCATTTTTCTGAACCATTTTGAACCGCATTCAATAAAATGTTCGAAGAAGTATTTATACTACGAATTAGCGATGTTTTTCTGAATCGTGCTCATAACTCCGTTGTGAATTACCAAAAACACTATCTTTAGTGGTTTTTGACCAGAATTATTAAATTATATGCAATCAAAAATTGAATAGATTCGACCTTTACTTGATGAAAATCCAACACACAATTTCATAAACACACGTGACGATCGTTTCGCTAGTAATATTAGCTTCTTCAGACAGGGAATATTTACTACTAAAGATATTCAACAATAAAAGTACTTATATACTAAGATGGTCTTTATAATAAATTTAAGAGGGAGGAATTAATTCATTCTGTTTGGTCGTTCATTAAAATATCTAGTTTTTTGTAATTATTAATTTACAAAGCTTTTGATAGTGTTAATTTAATTCCCTTACTTTCTATATGTAAAATATCCAATTTATCATAAAAATTATGTGCCACTATAGTGATATGGTTGGCATAAGTAGAATCTGTGTTAGTTTTTGTATAACTATTTTTATGTTCAAACAAACGTTTTTTGAAGCTTCTCCCTGTTTGTCCTATGTAAAATTTTTGGCAAGACCTACATGTTAACTTATGAACTCCTGATTGGTTTTCTTTTATAACATTATCTTTATTATTTTTTACAATACTGCCTAATATGGAATTCGTTTTAAATGTAATATTCAGACCGCATTTCTCTAAATAATTGACTATTTTATTCGTAAATGGTCCAAAATATGTAATACAGTTGTATTTAGTTTCTTTATTTATTTACAATTAATTGTAGTGCTATTTTTTGTTGTTTTTTGTTTTTTATATTTTCAACTAATTCTTAATTGTAACCATTATTGTACGCTTTTTGTTTAATTATATTTAAATCTTTATTGTAATTATCACTTGACATAGGGATACTTAGAAATCGGAGGTAGCCGAAGGTGCCACCAAATTATACCTGACCAAAAAAGGTACAACCCATCTTGCCACTAGGACCTAATAGGTAGAAATTATTCTAATGAGAAAGGAAAATACTTTATTGATATTTTATGGCATTTATTTAACAGTAATTAATAAGTCATTATAAATACATAGTTATACATATATCAACAACATTTTTTTCAACGTAAATATGGTACACATTTTATATAGTTGATGTTCGACATTGCTTTGTTTTTATATTTTTCACACAATTCCATGACAGTTTTCACTTTATTTCTTACAAAGTCTACAAAAACTTCATTTACATAGAAGTTTAAATTAAAATCCTTTAAAATTTTGGATTTTAACAGATAAAATAATTTTTCGTATGTTTGTGATTGTTTATTTCTCAATAAACAATATATGTAAGGCACATAGTGACCATTTTCATAACCATAACCGGGTTTTAAGTTACTTAATCCTTACTTATGATATAATTGTAAATAATTACTCATATCAATATTATCACCGTATAATTATAATTATCATATCAGGTAGCTGAGCACCCTTTTCTCTGGTGGCAAGATTGGGTATTTACTTTTAAAACCCCAATTTTGTAGCAGGTAGATCTTTATTTTTAGTGGCAACTTCGGTACCACCATGGGAATCATGGAAAAGGATGGGTGGTAACTGAGGAGAAACAGACGAGACTTATTAAATGAACATAGAAGAAAAGTGAATGATTATCTGTGGAATATTACTAGTCCAGCATTTATCTAAATTATACACAGAAACCACAAAAAACTTGAACCAAGACAGGCGGGATCATAATAGCACCGAGACCGTGATTTCTGAAAATTCTCTATCCGTTTATTTAATAAATGTATTCTACCGTTTAAAAGACTTAAACCAAATCTAGTTCTTTTGTTACGTTAAGTAATATTGAGAATATTGCTTTGTATAGAGAACACGTCTCCTTTTTCTTAAGGACGTTTCTTCTATTTTTTATTATCTTGCTCAAAACAAATGACTTCATCCTATTCGCAGAGTAGATTTACCTTGAACAATAGACACATTTACCTACTTTCGTCAATATGTGTTAAAAGGGTACACCTAAGCATCGAAGTATGCTCTTTTTGCAATATTCTAATAGGTATCTTATCTGTACGTATATATAAGTTTATAACGCGAAATGCAACGGTGCGTGATTTTACGAATGTATAACACTTTTTTTGCATTGACTACCTACAATTAATTCTATCAACATAAGACATATCAAAATCTAGATTAGTTTTTGTTTATACACAACTATTTGAACTAATTATTTAACAGTTTTCAAGGTGATTTTAACTCAAAACTTAATAAAAACGATACTTTGAATCACTTCAATATCTTTGAATACGTATAATATAAGTTCTCAATTTCCCACTTGTTACAATTAGTTAATTTATGATTCATTCCAAATATTGACTTCCGTTAAAGAATATTTTGTAAACAGTAGTCGAACTTAAACGATAACGGAAAATTACAATCTGCAATTAAATATGTATAAGCCTATTCCATCGAGTCTTTTGTGTTAATTATTCTTTAATTAAGTATTACTCATTCAAGAAGATGCCTCATTTAGCTTCCTTTTTTAAATAATTACTTAATAGTAGGAGGTTTACTTTCTAACCTAAATTGTAAACATTAAATAATGCAATAATAACAATGATTCATCTTTTTATGTGTTGAAAAATTCTTTTCTCTAAACATAAAGGTGATTAAACTTCATTTGAAAATGTTTGTAAAAATTGTAACACACGAACCAATTTGACATTTTCACAAAAAGGATAATGTCGGTTTGTTTTTATGTATTTATTTGTTTTTTTTTGTTGTTTCTAAGAAACTGAAAAGCGACCAAATTTAATAAGGACAAAAATAAATTCTTGGTTAAGTACTTTATTGATGCTACCAGATGTGGATCGCGATTTCGGTCTTATTAGATCTCATCAGCACGCCATAGGTAGATTCGATAAATTACTGACCAAATCGCTGGAACTCAGTGTAAAGCGGATTTAAATAAAACGTTGATATGACAGTACGTCGCCATCTGTACTGCTAATACCGTATTTCATAACTTTAGACAATGCCTTGTTAGGGTATCATCTTGTCTAACTGAATCGACGGCGCAGCTTATATACGTGATATGATACGTAAACAAAATTAATAAGAACAAAAATAAGTTTTTGGTCAAGTAATTTAACGAAGCTCCCAGACCTGGTTCGCGATTTCGATCTTATTAGATCTCATCAGCACGCCATAGGCAGATTCGATAAATTACTGACCAAATCGCTTGAGCTCGGTGTAAAGATGGTACCCTAATAAGGCAAGTAGATTGCGACGTATTGCCATTTCAAACTTTTATTTAAATCCGCTTTAGACCAATTTTAAATTTCGCCCATGATAATTCGTTACAAAAAAACGAAAGAAAAGAACAGGTGAAATAGAGTGGAGTAAAGGACAAAGCAAATGTTTAATTCCTAATAAATGTAGGACAACGATAATTACCATTTCTATATTCCTCGCTTCTATACTAAAAGTTACGGTCAATCATCCGAAATAAATGTGACAATACCCATGTTAAATTAATTATTCGCTGAGAAAGCACATTTGTTTATACACTGACATAAAATGAAATAATTACGTTCTGTTCTACGCATTTCGTACTTACTGCAAAACGTTAAATAAACTAAGTGTAAGTATATTTTACTATCGGTAATAATTGTATGAAACAACTCAGTGCTGCAGAAGATACAAAACGATGGTTATATGAAAATTTCACCATACACTGCGGAATTATGCCTACGTATCACTTATGTAGATATAAAATTATTTAAAACCGTGCTTAATATTTTAAATTCTGAAAATAAGTACAAGAAAAGCATTTCCCAAGTTCAAAATCATAATACATTTGTGAAGTGTAGCAACTACGAAATATAAGTACCAAAAATAAAGTATTTAGGTAGTACCTGATGCAACTAGATGAATACCAAAATAATTTTTATCCAAAAATTCTCTGAAAAGACTGCAAATTTCTTATATTGAAGGTGGCAGTTCATCGGTGCGATATTTACATAAACGTAATAAATTAAATTATTTTTTTTATTTATTATCCGTATTAGCACTGTAATTCCTCGTTACTACCTAAATATCCTCTTCAACTTCTGTTGGTATCTATAGACAACCTGACTTGAAAACATTGTCAGAATATGCTCAGAACCTGGTCAAGCATACGTCGCGTGCCCGAATAGGAGGAAGTAGAACATGTAACGTAGATGCAGACTTTTTTGTGTTTCATTCCCACCAGCTACTCGTGCTGGTGAGCGGACAGTCCCTCCGACCTACATTGTAGTGCAAAGCCGGCAGGTAGGGCGTAAAGCCCTCTTCAGCCTCCTTGCAGGAATAGTGGGAATGGGTGGATGGTGTGGCTAGGGAGAGAAAGCATTTGCCTAAGTGATCCAAGGAAACCACAGAAAACTTGGACCAGAGCAGCCGCACTCGGGTTGGAACCGGTGACCTCGCGAATGCTAAGCAATGATCTAGATCACCAGACCACGCCTCTCGGTCAGATACAGATGAATACTAAGGAAATACTCATGAATGTATGATGTGACACTAATAATGTCTTCCTGGCCAGGATTTAGTAACTTGGAATTGGTAGGGTTCTTCTAGGATTTCGAAAAATTTGATATAATTAAAAAAACAATAAAGCGTTTATATAAAATTGCATTTTTATTTATTACAGAACGAAATGAGATTTATATCTAATACATAACCTTACTAACATATTATATAAGGTTTTAATCAAAGGACAAGTATGTGTAGATGATAGCGCCTTTAAAATAATTTTATCCTTCAAAGGATTATTTAGATTGCTATATAGTTTTCGCCACAATACCTAATACCTATGTAAAAGAATCAAAATTAAATAACAATGCTTGGGAAGATCTTAAAATACGGCTTTCAAAAAATGGATAACGGTTTCTTGAGTCTTTTTTGCTTACCTTCTGAATTTTTATTTTAAGAACTGGTCAATGTTTCATATTGCGCTTTTTAAGAGTTATAGACTGATATCTAGTGAAGACTCACTCTAAACCCCAATGCTCTATTTTAGACGGTTTACATTTTTTAAATATTTTTCCGAAGCTCTGCAAAGTAGATAAAAGACTTCTAAGTCAAATATTTCGCTTTCAACATATAACATATAGCCTATATTTTGTTATTTTTTATTTCTATGATCCCAAATTACTCTAGTTTTTTTTTTCAGGAAAATCATCGAGCAAAAATTGTTTTATAATTTTGTGAAATTTTTAACGATGTTCCATCGTATCAAAAAAAAATATATTTTTGTCCCGGTTTTTCTAAAAATTTTTTGCCTTACCAACGCCTAAACGGGCCTGATAAATTCTCCGGCTGTGCCTAAAGTAAATTTTAGTCGAAAATATTCTCGAATATTTTATAGGTAGGTACATATTTTTATTCCATCTGAAAAAAACGTTTAATAATAAAACAACTTCATTGTTCATTTACGTTAAGTATATAAGTTCAATTATTTTGAAAAATTGTAATAACATTAATAATATTTTTTTATTAAATTCAAGCAATAACCGATTTTACATAAAAATCGAGCAACATTCTAATAATCTTCGTTCTTATTCAATTGTTATCTGAAATGTATATACATATATGTGGACAGTTGCTGTGTGTTCTTTGTGCAAATTATGTATACAATTACCACAAATATTTAATGGCATTGTAAGTAACAAACAGTGTGTTGTAAATGTCACAATTTCTGTACCTAAACCTATTATCAGTTTTACGTAAGAGGGTGACTTTGTTTATTAACCATGTTTTTGTAACATTCTGAATCGGTATTAGGCAATCATAATTGTCTTTATTTAAATACTCTCTGCACGATCTAAACCTTTCATACAAAGGTACCTACCATTTAGGTAGATTGCGAATTAACTGAATGGGCAATATTATCTCTGTTCAATCTTAAGTGAACTGTAATTCATAATGATCGATCTCGTTAAGAAAAATATGAAGATTTGACACTAGTGCAACGATGGACGGTAGAGAAAGCGAATGCGATCTAATCAAAATTTCTTTTTTTTTATCGAGCCCGGATTGTATTTCAGCCCAGCTTAGGAGCAATGAAAATTTGATAAAAAGTGAAGGGAATATATAAGTCATCAAATAGTCGGCGACGTTACTATTCATGTCGGTACCGTGCAACCATGTGCAGGCCAGTTTTACGAGTAAGTAGAACAAAACTAATTTGTTCATCATAGACAATAACAATAGTCGTTCAATAGATATGTGTATCAGTGATTTTTATTGTTGGCAAAAAGTGCAACAAAAGTGGAACGGTTTAAAATTACCATGAAAGTATACAGTGTGTCTAAAAAATAATTCCTAAAAATTTAGTGACAACTACTGTTAGTTACAAAAAGTCGGTTTTCATCCACAATAAAAAAAAATCCACAAATAGGTACACTTTTCTGAAATATAAAAACCAATCATCTGGGACCTTGATGAAGGATTAATTATAGTAGAAAAACACAAATGCAAGTTATGTTACATTTCATTAAATTGTTTCCAATCGACACACACTTTGTAATTATGGAAAGTAATTAATTTTTGAATCAATATTGTAATAGTTTTGCCTAGGTATCTGCACAAAACGTTGATAGATTCATTCACGGTTTAGTATCTAATAATTATTCTGAAAAATTTGATTAAAATTTATAAATAAATGCGAAAAACTGTTTCAGTTCCTTTTCTTAAAAAATGGAATACAGAAATATGTAAGTACAAAGACTTCTACTATAGTCATTTGACAATATTAATTAAATAGTACCGATGTATTATACAATTATATGCGCATTCGTTTCTTTAATAATTATTTATTAAACCCTAGCTCAATTCATTTCATTCATTTAAAACTCATCGTGTAAAGATACATAGAAGCCAATTATTTCAACTGGGTCCATACAACATAATTTACTTATTTTTTAATTATTAAATCGATATTTTACCTCCACATTATGTTCTATAAAAATTTTATCATTTAAAAAAGTAATTAAAAACTACAAATATAAACAAGAATTTATAACTTCCTCAATTAAAAATGTTAAATAATAGTAATTATTATAGAATTGTGTAATTTGAGTTGGTAACTCCACGTTCCTATTAATAAAAAATATGTATGTAAATATAAAAAGCTATAAAAAGGTCATTATCTACGGAATAGTTTAATTGTTATTTTATAGCCGATTTGTTTATTTCTGCGTTATAAAATCTGTTGAAATTAGAATCGGTAAATAATAACCCCAATAACCGTATAATATTCATTGGAAAGTTAAATACGTGTGTCTCTAGTTTTACAAATTATTAATTCTTATTCAAAAGACACTTATATGTAGCTATATTACCAGCTATTTATTCTAGAAAGTCATATTTCAAATGTGTGTGGTGAAATACTTTGCAACCATTTAACACAAATTTTGTCTCATACTATAAATTGAAAAGGCAACTTAAAATCCTTCATTTTATTTCCAAAAAGCTTCAAGGATAACAAAGTAATTATATAAACAAAGCAAATGAGATTGTATTGTAGATTTAATCATTATTAGTTAAAAAACAGATGCTACTTAAGTTATTTCACTTCCGTATATTAAAAAAATATATATTTAAAGGAATCTTGCCGTTTTAATAATTAATTAATAGAAACAACTACAAGTCTGACAAGTTTCTCTTTAGCTTTGTCATTAACTTGACCGATACAGATATAAGAAAGATATCATTTATTTATTTTCTATCCTAATATAATTCAAGACTAGAGACCACTTTCACCACTTTTATTTTTATCACTGACTGATCCTGATATAATTGTGATTGCCTGCAACCATTCATTTCTATATTAGTATCTCTCATTTGAAATAAAAAGGATATCAAAACTTTATTATTATTATTATTATTATTATTACATGTTGAGTATTATAAAAATACGGGCAAAAATGTATTTTAACTCCGTTTATGTAAGTCCTCCTGTACTGTTACTATTAGTTAGTAACACAGTAACACTTAGGTACATAGAAAGTTTTTAAAACTACAATGCAGATTAGCTTCCTGGTATGCCAGTAAAATTAAGGTAATTGTTTGTAAAAGGTGACCTGATCTGGTAATGTTCATTTTAACGTATTATGTAGAACAGCAAAGTCTATTTTAAATGACTTTACTAAAAGAAATTCCGCAAAAAATCCACTAAAGGCGTACCAATTATAAGTGTCGCCTTTGCAAGTAATGAAGGATGAGTTTTTGTAAATATTTTTCCTATCGTTGCACTTCCTATATTATCGGATATTAACTTGTGATAAAAGTATTCTTGTGCCGTATTTAAATAATATACTTAACCAATTATCCATTCTTTCGCTCACGGTTAGTTGATAATTGAAGTTTATAATTACTTTTAAACCAACACAGCAATGTAGAAATAATTAAAACAATCGCCTCTTGTAAGAAGATAAGCTTTCACGGCCGGAATTCATAGAATGATGATTCGGGCTTGTAGGCCGTGGTCGATGTGAACGGTTTCGTCCAGACGTTTCGTCGGCAACTGCGGCTGACATCTTCAGTGGGTGCTGTGTTGACTACGTGTGCGAAGATTATACCTCGAAGCCTCGGTAGCGACTGAAGTCGAAGTATAATCAATCTTCACACACGTAGTCAACACAGCACCCACTGAAGATGTCAGCCGATGTTTCCGACGAAACGTCTGAATGAAACCGAAACCGACCACGGCCTACAAGCTCGAATCATCATTCTACTAATCGCCTCTTGGTTTAATAATCTTGACTTAAGCTCTTGATGTATCTACTACAGTGGTCTAGGAAACTATCTAGGAAACCTTAATGATAATAAACACAACGCATCTATCAAATATCTAGAATCAGTTTAATTTTTCAACAACGACGTCTATGACAGTACTCTCGTTGTAAACTGTAATGCTAAACATGAATGAAAACGATTCTTCTTTCTTCAATTTCCTTTCATAACTGCGAATGCTACATATAATATTCAAACAAATTTTTCGCTTTTTAGTTTTCAGTTAATAAAGCATAATTAGTTAACTGTAAAGTTTGAAAATATTTTCTTTGTTTACATTATATACACAAATTTTTATACAAAAGCTTCTAATATGGTAATCCTCGAACAACTTTCTTATTTCGAATCTCCCCTTTTAATGGTTATAAAATAATACACCTGAAGACATTTCAGCTGTCTGCACGTATGAAATCACGGGCAAAAGATAGTAAATAATAAAATTCTGACTAATTTTGAAGTTAAAATATAGAATCATATTATCACTCCTTTTTTAGATATATATTTGTTTTATTTATCTGTTTCTATTGATATTTTCTAGGACAGAGAATTATAATTTTAAATCATTCGAAGAAACGTCATTAAAAATACAAAGAGCTTTGCACGTTATACACTTTATTATTATTGAGAACCACATCACCAGTTAGCTCATGTTCGGTATTTAATTTAAATTTTATGGAAAGTTTTCCACCGTAGTTAGTAAAAACTGCACCCAATTTCCATAATATGCGGATTTCTCTCAATAATAATTTATGAATAGCAAAATATAAAGTCTGTTTTCTGCATATATTAACAAGAAATTATTGTTACCGGAAGCTTTCAATATACTGTAAATAAATAATCTATAATTGCCACATTCTTAGCAAATAAAATTTAAACAATTTAATCTATCTACGGATATCACTTTTATTACTTTTAACAAAATGTTTAATCATAATTAAAAGGTCCAATTTGAATTTAGAAGCCTTTTCTTCCTTTTCGAAATTAATTTCGTTTGGTTTGATAATTTCATAAATGAATATCTACCTTAACATATACTATATTTGCAATTTCATAAATGTAATATAAACGAGGGTGGATCAAATATAAATGTGCCTTTTTAAATTGCGCGCCGGATTGTCATTTAAGGCGCATCCAGGCGTGGGGATATTAGGTGGCACGGAGACGACGCGTTGTATTGCTGCGTTCGCTTGGTTAATAGCTCAAATTGCAAGCACAATTCGGAAATGAAACGCTTTCGTGACCACGTGTAAAAGTTTGGGGCAAAGAATTTAACGATGGGCGTAATAGTGTCGAAAATGTACATCATTTGCGTTAGAAACCTTCTTGAAGCGTACCGCCACGCCACACCACTGTGCTTAAGACATCTGATGAACTCGGCATCAGCTATGGGAGTGTCCACACAATCATAACGAAAACCTTGGAATTTTTAAAATTTTCAGTTCGTTGGGTTCCAAAGTTGCTAAGTGAAGATCAAAAAGCTGCTCGAGTTCGCATCTCTCAGGCGCTTCTCGCTAGATTTAGAGAGGAAGGTGATTTTTTTGCACAAAATTTTAACCTGCGATGATACATGGATACACCATTACACTCCAAGATCAAAATGAGCAAGTATGGAGTAGCGGCGCAAAGATGAATCAAACCCAGTGAAGCCAAAAACACGTCTATCTGCAGACAAAACTTTAGCCACGGTTTCTTTGGACTGGTAAGGGCTGCTGTTAGTCGATTTTTTACGCGAGCGAAGAACCATTAATGCAGACTACTACTATCTGTACCACTGACTTCTCAGTCAGGTTAAACTTGCTTATCGCCGAAAAAGGAGAACGCACCCCATTCGTGACGTGTTACTCTTGAACGATAACGGTAGGCCCCATACCGCAGCTTTAACGCAGGCCAAAATCGATGAAATGCACTGGAACACCCTCCATATAGCCCAGACCTACCCCCCTTGTGATTTCCACACGTTTGGGCCCCTTAAAGAATCACTAGGAGGCGAGCGATTAGCTATTTCAGACCGATGAACAGGTGGAGGCGTTTGTGCGCAACTGGATAGACACCCGCCTTGCTTGTTTTTATGAAAACGGGGCGAAAAAACTACCAATGTGGGAAAAATGTATTGACAAACAAGGGGAGTATGTCGAAAAATAAGGAAATTTGCGTTTTTGTGAAACTTTTTAAAATAAATGTTTTACGAACAAAGGCTCGTTTATATTTGATCCATCCTCGTAGAACATGAATGCAACAAACCACTGTAAGTAGAATTAAAAATAAATAGATAGTTTGCGTGAGGTCCTTGCAAACCAAGAAAGAAAGATTGCCTGAAGATAAATATGATTTATATTTTAGCAAGCAGTTATGTTAGGTATACACATATAGGTATTCCACTAGGAATAACCTTTAGCAAATTGAAAAGTAGGTAACCGTAAATACCTTTAAAACTTATAACATTCACACCCAACTGTAATTGGTACCTACTACAAAACGTTTGCACTGTGATGATGACAACGATGATAAGAACCGTAAATTCTCGCGATACTTAGTAAAATTACTGCAATGATATTAATTAGAGTCGAAATTTCTCAAAGAGTAAATATGGAAGACATCCAAAATATTCGATAAAGCAAAATTTTGAATTGAACTGATGAAGTATTCAAATATTGTAACTTCTTATTGTACATAAAACACAAAAAGTTACAAAAGCATTTTATTTTACCAGAATGTATATTCACCACACTGTAGCTTGAAAAAATTAATATATTTCACTTAACTACTAAAATCAATGAGAGAGAACTGTGAACAATAAAGTAGATAAATATTTAGCAACAAAAAATGATTTAAGTCTACTTTATTATTAGTATCAAATCCTAATTATTCTATTTAAGTTATTAATTTCGAGATTTTCGAATAGTTTAAGTTTGAACATGATGCTTTTTTGCCACATGTACAATCTTGTAATTTTCATTATAACTACGTTTATTGCAATTTGCATAAGCCAAGAAGAGTTTTTATTTTTAAACCTCTTTTTGTGTTCATTAATTCTATCCTTGAACGCTGTATAGACTTTGTCACAACATCTTTCCGATTTCGCATTTTTTGAAAAGTCTTTATTGTTTGTTTATGTAGGTATTTCCCTAACGAGTTTTCGTTAAAAAGAATATATTAAATTTGATAGATAAATATTCTCCTACTTTTATCGAAATATTAGCGAGTGACAATTAGTAAGATTTTTGTTAACTAGATAATCATAAAGTAAATAAGTGGATTGGTGACTAAGGATATTTTAAAGCCATTGTTTTTCTTTGGACATCGGTACCGTTATAAGTCTACGAAAGATAGACATGACACAATTTATAAAATATCGTGTTTGTAGACGATTTTTGATAGTTTTGTAACGTTCGATACAGTAAGAATATAAATGAAGAATTTGAAGCACTTTTAAACCTTCACTCAAGTTCTCCTTTTATAAATTTTCCGTATCTTGAATGTTTAGTTTGTACTTAAGACATCCGTAAAGGTGAACTATTGCAAAATCGGCACAGACAAACTAACACAAACCTTTTGCCTATTTATGTCACCTTTTTACAAATGGTTACAAGTGTTTGCTGTAGGTGGTCACGTTTATGAGCCACGCTGAGGTAGGTCAGTTTATGATAATTTCAACGCTACCTTCGTTAACCTTTAATAAGTGACCGTGTTTTTATAATATTTAGTCAATAAATATTGCGATAATTAAAATACTTCCTTATACGGAATTCAATTATTATAATTTAAATGTTTACCCTTAAAGGTCAGAAACATCATTTCTAATCATGTAAAGAGAAATACCAACAATTGTAGAATAATTTAAATAAACTTTCCGTGGATAATATATATAAGTGGATTGTTATTTAATAAATTAGTAGCTTATAGATGTTACCTACTTTTCTCTAATTTTATCGTTCTGGTCATTTAATTTATATAACACAAACTACAACTTTGTTTCTTAATCCACCGCATTAATAAAAAATGATGCCAATTAAAGACCTTGCTAATATATTCATGAATACAAAATCCGGATAATTTGTATACAGCAGCTGTGATTGAAAATTATGATTGAACTGGTATACCATGCGCGTATTTGGTAATTGGCAATGGTCTTAATAAGGAAGAAAGATTCGTGTTGAAGGTATAAATTCTATATAACCAAGATAAATGGCTATCATCTTAATCAATCTCTATTGCTGTGTTTTAAAAGCATTTGTGACGAAATAACAATCAATCAATCTATATATAAAATCATATTGACAGTGTGCGATACTTTCAAGAATTCTTACCCTTCAGGGTGATTTAATAAATTTTAACCAGCTAACTAAATCAGGAAAAACATTACTTTCTAACAATTACAAGTTCTTGGTCAGTAATTTACCGAAACCACTGGACGTGAATGGCGATTTCGATTTTATTATATCTCATCAGTACCACATAGACAGTCTCGATAAATTACCGAACAAATCGAAACAGCTCTTTAAAAACAAGTTATCATAATATCTAGTTACGACAGTATACCGTCATTTACTGATACGAAGGTTGCTATTTATATTATGAACCTAATGAAAAAACAATAATTTATTATCGAAATGGCTTTATTGTTTTTTGAAGTATTCTCCATGATGATCAATAAATTATCGCATGCGTCCGAACCAATTTTCGTAACACTTTTTCCATTCAAATTCCAAAACGTGTTTTATGACTGATAGATATAGGGGAATAAGGAAATCATTTGGTGACAAATCAGGGCTGTAGGGAGCATGACCAATCAATTCGACGTTTTGGGCAGTCAAATAGGTGATCGTTTCAGCTGAGAGCTTGCATTGTCATAATTCGTTGCTGTTTCTTTTTTCGAATTTGACCAAACATTTTTGGCAAACAAATAATTGTGTACCATTTAGATCAGAACTCATCATTCTACCTTGCTCTAACGGTACGGTTGCCATATGTCCGGTTATACCGAAGAAACAAGCGATCTTTTTCTTCGAAATGCTTCGCACATGAATCACTTTTGTCAGATGTGGCTCGTCTTAGAAGACCCATACGGTCTTCGGTTTTGTTTCGGGCTCATATGCATTGATCTAAGATTCGTCACCTATGTAGATGTTACACAAACTTGTTGATGCACCGCGATTGTATTTCTTGAGCACTTTTGTGCACCAATTGACTAGAGTATCTTTCTGAGCTTCTGTCAAATTATGTGGGATTCAACGTGAACAAATCTTCACAGTAAATATTCATGCAATATCTTATTGATGATCGTCATACTAGTGCCCAATGATGACTCAATCTCACCATAAGTCACATGACAACCTTGCAATATCAACATCAATGTCAATCCCTAAGCGAACTGCAACCACGATTAAATTCGTTATACCAGCGTTTCATTGTGCGTAAGGATGTGGCTTCATGACCAAAAGTCAAGTAAGTTGATCGATGCATTCCTATCTTGATAAACTACGTCGAAAGTCGTAAAAAATAATTGCACAAAAATGTTTACGAGTTTATTCCATTTTTCCTCTGAGACAAAACTTTTAAGCCACCGTAAACAACATAACTTGTATTCAAATGACAAAGCATTCTGAATAAGGTTATTGTTAAAAAGGTCCAACTTTGAATTAGAAACGTCAGGTGGCGCCTATAAACACTTGCCAAAGCTCAAAATATAAATAGCAATCCTCGTATCTTACGCTAACTGGAGTAATTCATAGGTGAACTACATCGATTTGGTAGGTGACTCATCCAGACTGCCTATGACGTGCTGGTGAGATCTAGTATGGTCGAAATCGCGATTAACGTGTGGTAGTTTCTACAAATTCCTGACCAAAAACTTATAGCAACTGTTGTTATTAATTTGATTTGTGCCAATTACGTATATGTATAAACTGCGTCGTGAATTTAGTTTGTCAAGTAGATACTTTAGTAGGGCCTTTATATAACCCATGAATTACTGCAGTTAGCAGCAGATATGTGTGGATAGCGACATACTGCCATGACTGCATAAAAAGTATTTTACTAAAAATTAAATATTAAATATGGTAAATTGGTTTTACATGCGGTTGTTGAAAATACCATGAATAGAAAAAGTTAGAAATAATGAAGCATTAGAAAGAGCAGGAGAATAGAGGATGTTACGAAAGTCAATAAGGAAAAGGAGAGATAGATTGATGGGACACTTTTTTTGAGACATGAAGGACTAGCTAAAGACATATCAGAGGCAGAAATAGGAAAAGGACGCAAATTAATGTCCATATGAGATTACTGTTCGCAAATAGGTAGGGATGTAATATGTTTTAGGTTTAGAGAAATTCGAAAATTGGCTCAGGATTGGAAGAAGTGTTCAACCATCCAAATCGTTCAACAGTTTTTAAATAAAATTTGAAAATCAAAGGATAAATTCGAAACAATTGTCAGAGTTAATAAAATCTTTTAGTGAAACTATAATACCAAGTGTTTCATTGATCTTTTGATTTTCAAATTTTACAACATTTTTCACCAAGTACCAAGCGACACAAGTATCAATTTTAGTTTTTAAATAATTGTAAATAAGCAATCATTTACAGTACTCAATGAGTAACTAAAACTTTCCGAGTCAATTTTATTTAATGTGATAATAATAACTTCAACTAGTTATTTTTTCATTGGGTATAATTGCTTTAAAATGGCACTCATGTTACAAATAGAGTAACGTATTAAGTTAAAGCTCTTATAAGTTCTCAGTACCTCCCTGAAGCTTTGCGAAAATGATATAAAAAGTTGTTTGATTATTGTTTTTGCTATTTTTACAGATTTTATGCATTATTGCTTTTTCATCGACGATTTTCACCTCAGAAGTTTCAAGCCCTGTTAAAAGTCGGCATCTCCACGATGTAGGCGTTTCAAAGAGTTCCCTTGATATTTACGTTGAAAGTAACTCATTACATAACGAAAACACTCAAGCAGATTACCTACTCCCTGTTAATGAACATCGATTTCCGCAAATAAATGAAAACATTCCCTTAACAACTTCGTACGGAATAAGAGAAGAAACAGACGAGACGCTGTTGAAAAGCTCCGAAAATAGCGGTAATACTCGGATACTGGTACAAATACCAACAATATTCAACAAAGCTATAGTTCAAGGAAGAATTTTACCAGATGCCGGAGGAGTATATCAAAGCAGAGATTCAGTTATGAGAACCAATAATAACAATATATCTCCAAATCTTATTAGAGCAGAAATTCCACAGAGTAACCCTCCAGTAATTGGTACCATTGGATCAGGTTCGCTAGGTTATACTCCGCTGGGAAACGGATTGTATGCAATTGGTTCGGGATCGCTGGGTTTCGCTGCATACGTCCCTTCGCAATCCGGAAAAGGGTCGATAACAGTACGGAACAAGATAAATAAGAAACCCGCCAGGAGTGGTGCAAGTTACCGTTTTAATAGTTTTAGCGAGATAACACCGCACGCTTATCCAAAACCCATCGATTTAAAAAGAGAAATATCGGAACAAACAGGACTATAAAATTTACTAAAATTATTTACTAATGTCTGCATAAACACTGTAGAAATTCTAGTCGTTTTGTCAATAAATATTTAAATATGTCGACAGTACACAATGGTAATGATTTATAAAAATCGGTCTTGTGAGTTGTAAAGATTGGGTCTCGATTTTTAAATTTTAAAATGGATGCGTTTCTGCTAAAAATCTATTTGATCTATAATTTTTTTTTTGTTAACGCCTTTGTTGTAACTCTTACAAATAAAATGAATATGAAAGGTGAACAAAGAAACTGCTTGCGAAATTTGTATTATGAAAACAAGGAATGCCAGTTTCGAAAAGATTACGGAAAAAATTAGGAAAACTATGACTTTTGTTTCACTTTTATATTAATACATGAATATGACTTATAACATTCAAGATACTGACAACTACAAGCAATTATTTTATGACT
The DNA here is from genome assembly GCA_963921985.1 of Agrilus biguttatus. Classification (NCBI taxonomy): domain Eukaryota; kingdom Metazoa; phylum Arthropoda; class Insecta; order Coleoptera; family Buprestidae; genus Agrilus; species Agrilus biguttatus. The sequence goes on along the minus strand of OY998119.1, from coordinate 12,883,714 downwards.
AACTTGAAGCTCAGTTATACATAGCTGTACATAAAATTAAAAATGCAGTTTTTCAATTTTTAACTGATATATCGCTTGTTAATTACATGTGCGTAAAGTTTAATAAAATTTCTATTCTTTATTTCATTTTGCAACATTTGCAATGCACCCTACCTTGGTGCGCCTATTATATTATACCATAGTATAAGAAAGAAAAATTGTTATTTTTTGTATGCACAGGAACATTACTTTCTGTATAAGAAATAAATAATATTTACCAATGTTGTAAACTTATTTTCCAATACAACGAAATATATTTCCGCCTTTCCGTTGATGTATATTATTAAATTGTTCACTTACAATAAAGAAATAATAAATAAAAGTTTAGCAAATATACATATATTGATAAAATACTTATGACCACCTCTAATATAATTTCATTGAATTTATTACCTAATAGAAAATAACTACTTCCGAAAATGTATTTAATTTTCCGATAATTACCGATCTCAGACCCGTTGACTCTAAAGTAGAAAGATAGAAAGAAAATGTACATTTATTAATAAAATCTGGCATTACAAGCGTCAGCTGGTAAACTGAACTAAACTAATATATGCATAATATAAGCCATAATTTACTTTCTTTTTTTTTTCAGGAAAAATCGCCTACAATTACATAATAAACATAAATCTAAAAATACTTTATTATCTAATACACCTACATAAAAACGGTGTCAATTAGTGGAATTCAATAAATTATAATATGTAGATTTTTAAAAGTAAGCAGGTAGGACGATTAGTTTACATGAAGTATATTCGGAAATTAAATAAAACAATATATTTATCAACAATAAACAATCAAGTTATACTAATTGCTTACATTATATATCTAGGTAATTTAACCTTCTTGTGAAAATATTCCAAAGAAAAGCTAAAAGATCTGTCTAACTGTTCCATCGTATACACACATCAACAAAGTCCTAGGATACTTTGGTGTAGTGGCTATATCCTTAAAAAATTTATTTGAAAAGTAATGAAACTGTGTGGTTTATTTTTTGAAGGAACATGTTTCCTACAATCCCTTCTCCCTTTTTCTAATTGTCAGTTATTTGTTGTCATTGCTAGATAATGTATATTTATTTATTTATTATTTCTTATTTGCTGGTAACTTGTGTTCCTCATAAGAGTGTTACATACACTCACTCTAGAGGAGTTATAGTGTTGCTATCCTTTTTCGATACATTCATTTTATGTCTTCGTTATAGCTTCAAAATAACGGACGCAGAACAAGTCCACCACCAACCTTATTTCAAACCAAGCCAAAAACTTATCTTAAATCTAACATCTTGGTGGATATATTTGCACATTTTTTATTCGTATTCAAAAACCCGAGTTGCAACCACTCACACAGAAACTTCGAACTCTATATTATCATTTTCACCTTTTTCCATTTCATCAGCATACATTTTAAACTCTCCTTCACTGCCCAATGAACGGATTACAACTCCCATTGCTTTAAGGTCATTTTACCATCACAATCTTTATCTGTTATATTAAATCCGAATAATTTTATGACTTTTTTGATGACAACGGTTGTTGCAGTTGACAATCTGCCAAAATTTATACGTTTAGTTTGGTTTTTAGTAAATATTGACAAAATTTTGCACCGAATTTATATGAATAAACCTGGATAACGCCAAAATTTATTTCTGAACGGCATTAATAAGGTAATTAGGATGCTTAAGGCTGGTCTGAAGCAATACGAAGTGGCATACCGTTTGGGCACTTCTCAGAGCGTTATTTATTGTTAATAACAATGCTATAAAGCTACAGGTACTCCTGCAAAACATCATTTAGATAGAGGGCAAGCTACACTTGCCGGCACCTCACCCTTCAAGCACAGAGACAACATTCAATAATTTCCTCTAAATTACCAATACGATTTCATACGATACACAACGTTTTGGTTCATCCTACAACTATCAAACGTTTATAATAGGTAAATCGTCACTCTAAGGGCTCTCATGCAGTATTTACATGATTCTGGAAATCGAGGGTACAGAGTCATTCGGACAGAGAAACGCTTGCTATAGTGTACAATTTTTTCTCAAGTGAATTGAGATTCGGAAGGCGACTACTTGGAGTTTGAGAGTTTGTGTCAAACTGACAATGCGGAAGAGTTGAGACATGCACAGAAAGAGCACAGCTACATGTGGTTACAGAAATGGTTTAAGGAGAAATCATATTAGGTTGGAAAACAAATCCCGTTCTTTTTAAACCAATTTTTCAACGCTAAATGTTATATCGAGGACATTCTTCAGCGTGTAATTGAACTATTTGTTGAAGCAGTTGGCGGAAATAGTACCTACCCTCACACGGCAAAGTTGGACGATTTTTGGAAGACACAGGAATTGATGCATTTGTCAACATAATCCTCGAATCTCAATTCCATAGAGCATGTGTTGGATATGCTTTAGAGACTCTACCTACCACAAGTGGATGTTATCCACAATCGCGAACAATACAAACAGCTTCTTTCACAGCATGAAAACTTTCAGGATAAGATAACCTTATTATTTCGATGCCTTGAAGCTACACAATAGCTTTAATTACTTATGAAAATTTAATTTTCATGTTTTCATTGTTAACAAATGTTTCACATTTATTTTTATAGCTTATGTTAATTAACAAATGAGTAACTTTTTAAATTATTGCTATCATCTATGTTCAGATTAAGAGTATGTTTATCTTAAAATATTAGCATGAATTGTCGGTTCAATCAAAATGATGCATTTGCCTGCAGGTGGCATTTATGGCTTTAGATGTGTGCCGACCTTTTGTAAGCAAACTATCTTTGCGGGATAGTGGCCGTCGTTGATAAATTACAAACAGATCATTTCATGTATTTCTTAGTTATTAGTGACTACCCTCTCCTATTCCGCTGGAGTGTGGTAGGTTTTGAACATAGTCAGTACACATTCATACTCAAATAAGAACAGAATCAAAAAAGCATTTTATCGTAAACCATCTTATAAAGGGTATTCTAATATATACATATGTGTTAATATTTAGCTGTAGTAGTACTTGTAAATAAATAATATAAGTGCAATTACTCGTTTTTCTTCGATATAGTATTATTTGCATTTTAACTCCGAACATTAAATTTCGTCTGCTCCCTCATAGGAGAATGAAGTAGCGCATCAGCGCAAAACGAACAGACAATCTAATTAAAATTGTTTTTTCTAATAGATAAAGACAATTTATAGCTGTGTATATACCATTATCTATATTCAATAGAGTTGAATTTAAAAAAAATATATATATCAAACTTTATTCAAAGATTATTATTTCTAAATACCCCAGATTTTCATTTACTAACGTATGAATAAAGTTTCTACGGGAACATCTTCTAAGAACGCAGCAATAGAATATCAAGAAATCGTAAACATCGTAGGCAACTTCTTTAACAGCAACAATATTATTTTGTAATTATTTAACAAGAAAGTAAAAGTGTTGGCACCTATTGGATTTGTCACATATTTCCTTATTTGCAAGTATAGCAGCCTTTATCAAGAATTTCACAGGTTTTCGTGAAGATGGTGCTACCGTAGAAGAAGAAAACAAGAAAAAAAAGTTAAATAACTTTTGCTTAACTAGTACTTCACAAAGCACTACGTAGGTAGATGTTCATATAACCAAAAATTTTTAAGCTTATGTAAAAAGTTTATTTGAAGTCAACATAATCAACATCAATTACAAACACATCGTAAATATATGTGTATTCAGTAAAAACTCCAATTGTTACTTGAGAATCAATAACAATCATCATATTTATGAATCATACCATCAATTGATATTAACGACAATCAGAAAACATAACTAATAAGTAAAACGGACCCAAAAACAAAAGTAAGGGTTCACGTGTCATTTAATTCTTTGAATAGAATCGCTTCCGAAAACAAGTTCTATTTTGAGGATACGCAAAAAATCGTGAGATAAAATACTTTCACTTCATTGGGAGTGGACGTTCTAGGCGGCCCCTTTATATTTTCCAATGCTAACTAGTTGCATCATCTGCACTAAAAAAAAAAAACTTAACACTTGAATATTTTTCTTCTTTACTGTCTTTGTATCGAATACAATTCATGGATGTGAAACAACTGGGTTCATATTTTAAAGATTATATAAAAGTTTGGTATTTGATTTTTTTATTTCAACATCGTCATTATTCAAAATGTTACACGACAATGGTAACCAATACAGATATCTATCTAGGATCGCTTTTATTTAATTTTCTTCTGATTCTTATTCAACCGACAAAAAATAGACATTATCCCTTACGAATAACCTCTGATAATTCGATTATAATTCTGTATCGGCTTGCGATAATATAATTATTGCGACGTAATTAGAGGATAGAAGTACATAAGAAAACTATTTCACCGATTGCAGAAATAAGCATTAGATAAATAGTTTCAACTTAAAGAGTAACTTGCTCTTGTCACCGTGACAAATACGACACAAAAAGAAAGTCTGCTACTAAGCACATTATTATGAATAAACTCGTTTAAAAAAAAAGACGTGAACAATTTATCACATATGTCCGCAAAACGCAGCAATAAATTAGTATAACTACTAAATACTACTTCCGGTATAGACAGAGGATGGCATCCTTTAATGAGCGCATTTCTAACAATTTTTATCACTCTATACAATTTTTACGTTAGCAGATGTATTACATAACGTGTTCCAACAGTTTTCCAACGGAAGTTGGAAATGATGCGATTTTGTCACCAAAACAAAGTCGATAATGTTTTCAGGAAGATAAACGTAACATACTTCTGCGTTGGCATTACATATTTCATAAAATTGGCAAGCAAATTATACGCTATGCGATTGCAGAAACTGAAAGTAGACCACGCATCTCCCTGGGTGGAAAGAAAGGCGAGGCTATTCGATCCCATGCATGTGCCATCCGCCCCTCTATAGGTGACTTCTTATAGTCGCCCAAGTATATAAGAACACGATAATTCGCTATCCCTATCGCAGTCTTCTGTTCTATTAAACAGCATTCACATATAGCGCCATGAAAACAACGGTAAAAGAAAACAAAAACACAAATGAAATTCATTAATTCACACTGAACCTTGCTAATTTTGATTTTGTTTTTTATTTTACAGATTCTATTGTCATTCCTGGTCTTTGGCACCTGCTTAGCCGGAGAAACCGAAAAGAAGACCGTTAAGCGCGGTATCATTTCGGAAGGAATTTCATCCGGAGTTGGCGGTGGTTTGGGCCATGGAATCGGAGGTGGTGCGATCCTTTTGTCCGGTCATGGTGGTGGAATTGGTGGAGGTCTCGGAGGCGCTGGATTAGGCGGTGGATTAGGCAACGGATTAGGCAGCGGATTAGGCGGTGGATTCGGTGATGGCCTGGGAGGTGGCCTTGGCGGTGGACTTGGTGGTGGATTAGGTGCTGGTGGATTATCTGCTGGTGGAGTAGGAGCCGGGTCTGGAGTCATCGACTTAGGATCATCAGTACATACACATCTTACAGTTACCAATCGTGTCGGAATCCCACAACCCGTCCCTGTACCAGTTCCAGTTGAAAGGAATGTCCCAGTACCAGTACCTCAACCTATTGGTGTGCCAGTTGACAGACCATATCCAGTCCATGTGCCAGCTCCTTATCCAGTTCATGTCGACAGACCATACCCAGTTGTTGTACACAGAGACGTACAGGTACCTGTCAGTGTACCTGTTAAAGTAGCTGTTCCCCATCCAGTTGCTGTACCCGTACCACAACCCATAGCTGTTCCAGTTCATCAGCCAGTCCCTGTACCAATACACGAAACTATTGTAGTGAAGAAACCCGTTCCAGTTTTTGTTAAATCTGGAATCTCCTTAGGACATAGCGGTGGATACGCATTCGGAGGCCATGGTTTTGGACACCACCATCACTAACAAACTGTGATCAGAATATAAATTCTATTTTCGTTATCATTATGTACTCTAAATTGCCTCATTAAGTTTTAGTCTAGTCCACCTTCCGAGTGGTGTTATGTAAAATATATTTTTGTAAATAAATATTTTTATATACAATTTTATATCTATATTATTATCTAATCTATAATCACATATTTATTGGTCTGACATCTAATAATAGCTAATATAGCATACTCCACCGTGCATTTTTCCCCTTTCATTTCTTCTTATATAACTTGATGATATAGCTTCAAGGAAACTGTCAATAAAAAATATTGGTTGTGATACGGATGTAATTTATTTGAATGTATGCAGAATTTATTCCAATGATTTCGAAACTACGTATAAAGATCAATTTTTATGGGGCAATTATCCTACTTTCGCCCATCAGGTATGGAAAAAAAGGGTTATCTAGTTTCCATTTCCTTTTTCTAATACCCACCACCAATCAACACCGGATCATCGTGATGATCGTATCCTTTGTTCAGTTTCAAAGAAGATACTCAACAAGAAGCAAGTAAAGACATTCTATCTTCAATGTTTCTGAGAAGCCATCAAAATTCAAAGTAAAAAGAAAAACTGGTTCTAAATATTCTTAGTGAGTAAATGGTACAGTGCAAAAATTCTTTTAAAAAGTCTTACGGTGTGAACTTAAATATCTTCACTACTTTAGACACACTTCCACTGTACTACTTCAAGCATCGAAGACTACAACAGGTATGCATTTTTTTATCTATTATGTTTAATCTTTCTACGATATGATAAATATATGTATATTTACTAATTACATAAACATTTTCAAATGACCAGTTAACGTTTTTTATTAATTCGGTGTTCTTCTTTTTATAATTTCAATTGAAATTGCGGTGGGGTATTTATGAAACATCGTTTAAAATAAATATTAAATTAAACACAAAGAATGCTTTTAAATGTTTCAATTTTTTTTGTTTAACACTACAATTGTTTCGACTTTCGAAGTCTTTGTCAAAAGTAACATTTATTTACTAAGGGTGGGTGCATTCTGTTAGTGTTTACAAATAAGACGGTAACATTACAGAATAGGGACAGGTACAAAACTAGGTATTTCGAAAAAAAAAACAAATTAAATTGTGTCTCTCAAAAATTGGTCAATAACCGGCGTATTTTTAAATTCTGATTTATCGTTGGTCTTTTTAATTTCGTATTGTTCCAAAAAGTTTAAACGTCGTCCTTTATTTTCTATATGTAGAATTTCAAACTTTTCACTATCTATTTTGTTATTGTGTTCTATACAGTGTGAGCTTATTCCTGCGGATGTTTCTCAATTTTTGATATCTTTGATCATTTAATCGGGTACCGAAGTTTCGGCACGTTTGACCAATATAGAAAGAGTTACAATCTTTACAATTAAGTCTATATATGCCATTTCTTTGAAGTTTGTTGGTTTTTTGCTTGTTGTTAACTAAAATATTTTTTAAATTACATTTATTTACTGAGATTGGTGTTATGCCTAACTTTTTTATTTCTTTACATATTTTGTTATTGTTCTTGTTAGTACAATTAGTAAACTTAATATTATTTTCTTTTGGTTTGTGGGTATAAAAATTATTTAAGATTAAACTTTTTTGTTTATTTTTAATTAAAATAAATATAAATATGCCTTCTTTTTAGAATATATTTGTAATTAGTTCATCAATTAATTCGGATTTATAACCATTATTCTTAGCTATTGTTGTTATTGCGTTACGTTCCTTCATGAAATTTTGTTTAGTTAGTGGAAAATTTAAAAGTCCGTGAATTAATCTATGGAATGAGGAAAGTTTTACTTGCCAGGATTGTTTGGATTTTTTATGTATAATGACATCAGTACTTGTGGATTTCCTGTGTATATCGTACTCTAATTTATTGTTTCTAATTTTTACGTTTACATCTAAGAAATTTAAACCTTGTTCTGTATCCTGAATTTCGATTGTGAATTTGATCCTATTGATGAAGTTATTAAGATATGTTAAAAATTGGTTAAGTTGCCTATCTGTACGTATCCAGATACGGAAAATATCATCCACGTATCTGATCCAATGAAGTATGTTGATTGATAAGTTATTATTATTATTATTATTAAATAAATTGTTTTTAAAACTTGACATAAAAATATCTAAAAAGAGTGGAAAAATGGGTGAACCCATCCGTAGTCCTTCAATTTGTTTGTAGTAATTGTTGTTATAACAAAAGTAACTATTCTGTAATGTTACCGTCTTATTTATAAACACTAACAGACTACCCTTAGTAAATAAATTTTACTCTTGACGAAGACTTCGAAAGTCGAAATAATTGTAGAGTGTTAAATAAATAAAAAGGGAAACATTTAAAAGCGTTCTTTGTGTTTAATTTAATATTTATGTTCTTCTTTTTGCTCGTTTTTTATAAAAGAATTGAAATGCTTCACCCGTATAATTAATTAATTAAAATAAAAAGAAAATACAACACACACAAAGTAACAAAGAAGAAAGGTCCAGATTTATTGTCATCTACGGTTTCATTAAAATTTTGTTTATAAACGCCATCAGTTTTCGTTCAATTAATTAGAAAAGAAGGAACATTCAGTTTTATTGTTATCTTCTATTTGACTAATTCTACTTGCTGAAATCTATCTAAAACCTAATCAAAACATAATTTGAAAAAGAAAATTCCTCATTCTCTCTTGCTAGATGTCATAGGTTTAACAAACTTTTAATATTTAGCTCATAATAGGATTGGAAACCTCAACCTATAATTTGACATTGTGTTGATTTGTTATTATTTTTTTTTAAACTCGGAGAATATGTAATCTAATTGAAACTAGCTTTAGGACATTACTACAAATACGTATTTCATAAATTGCCTTTATATGGACGTATTCATTTAAAGATACTGAACAGTTACAATCAGGTTTCTCGCTTGACCTAGCATTGAATTACCTATCACATTAATTAAAAATTTATGTGGTAGAAACTTCACGAATTTTATTGACCTTAATATGAGTCAATATTTAATTCTGAAGCATACCTTAGATTCTTTATTGAAACTTAGGCCACATTCGTACAATACTATACCTATTATTATTTCGTTATGTTCCCAAAGACGATGCGAATAGACAACACTCGTATGAATCCCTATTATACGGCATTTCTTCTCTACTCTAATGTAACATGTGCTATCTAAATACGTAGCTTAAAACAGAGATAATACAACTTATAGATATATTGCTCTACGATATTGCAACAAATGTAAATGTTGAAAGACTGAAGTCGACAAATGTAGAAAACTGGTTCCTGAGAAGCCAAACAAACGAAGTAAAAAACAAAAAAAGTAAAAAACAAACAAAAGGATTGTTTCACCAAATTTTATTAGAAAAATCCTAACAAGTTTCGGTCAACGCGACCATTTTCAAAGGAGCAGAGTACAACAAATACTAAAGTTTTAAAACTAAAACAGCTCTATATATAACTAGAGATTAGCCAAAATAAGTGGGGAGTTAATGTAACTTAACTCTAATTGGTTATTTACAATATTTTGATTGTGCGAGAGAGCTGTTTTGATTTCCAAGCTTTCAAGAAAAGATAGCTTTCTACTTTTGTTAATATTACTATGTAAAACTACTACATTTTCCTCGTCTAAAGTGTGGTTAAAGGAGGTGCAATGCAATGTAGTAGTTTTACATAGTAATATTAACAAAAGTAAAAAGCTATCTTTTCTAGAAAGCTTGGAAATCAAAAAAGCTCTCTCGCACAACCAAAATATTGTAAATAACCAATTAGAGTTAAGTTACATTGACTTCCCACTTATTTTGGCTAATCTCTAGTAATATATAGAGCTGTTTTAGTTTTAAAACTTTAGTATTTGTTGTACTCTACTCCTATGGAAATGGTCGCGTTAACCGAAACGTGTTAGGATTTTTCTAATAAAATTCGGTGAAACTATCCTTTTGATTGTTTTTTACTTCATTAACTATGTTTCACAACAGTTGCATCCCACAAGGTGTTAAGTTTATCAAAACAAACTTTTACCTAAAATTTTGATTTTCTAATACAATAATAGTTCAAAATTAATTAAAAGAGAACTTAATAAAGTAATTTTGCATTTATCATGTCCTTTCACCATCAAGTCTTTAGATAGTATCAATAATAGTTCAACGTGGGCTTCCTTATCTATAAGTTATTTTTTTAATTTGTGCTATTCTTTTATTTTTCTTAAATCTCAGAAATATTTTTAGATTTTTACAAAACCAAATACTTTTTAATGTAAAATTTTTAATTATTTATGCAAGGCGTTAAGGTATTTTAAGGTTTGGAAATTAGACTTTTAAAAAAAATTTTACACAAAAATAGTAAATAACTAATTGTAGGAGATAAATGTACACAATTTCATTTAGTGAAGCTATGTAATGAAACAGAACGGACACTAAAAATTAATCAGGTAAAAAAAAAGTTTCGTTTCCATTTCTTTACCTTAATTATAAAGTATAAAATCAAAGTCAGATAATTTTAAAAATATTCTTAATTGTAGAACCAACCAACGACATTTTGCCTTAGGTGTAAGGCTTTATCAAGGTAGAATTATTAATACATCATTTTATTCAGATAGTATGGTCTGTGATACAGGCACGTACTAAAAGCAATACTGAACATTCATTTAAAATAAACTGATATTTGGATAAAATAATACATAAATAATTAAAATAAAATTTGTAAAAATAATTAATATAACAAATATTTAAAAGACTCAACTACGTGGTGAAAACTAACAATTAAAACTAAGTATAAAGTTGAGTTACTTCACTTTTTAAAAGAAATTAAATAATTTTAAAAGTGCGACTTTTGACGTTTTTTTTTTTGCTTTTTAATATTTACTTCATACTGTAACTTGGAAAATAACAAATTGTACGATAACACACATCAAGAGAAATTTGGTTCAGTAAAGTTGTTAAAACTTAGCAATGAAACAAAATAGTCACTAAATATTAAAAATCAGATGAAAAGTAAATATGTTTCATCATTTACTGAAATTATCAAAAATCATTCACTCTTAAAAGTTTTTTTATGATTGATCTGACTTTTAATTTTTAGCTTCTACTTTGTTCCATGGTTATTTTTTAAAAGTTTTACCGAATCCACTTTTGCAGATATATCTTGCACAATTACTCATTTACTATTTTTTGTGTAAAACTGATTTAACAGTGTAGCTCCCGAATTAATGATATTTAAAAGTTTATCTCACTAAATTTGCCGTGGGCATTTATAAATCCAACAAAAAATTTTTTCGCCCTGTATTAAATAAATTGATTAAATATTAACGATATTATGATTAAAATTGAATTATTAGGTTACGTTTCACGAAAATTTTATTTATTCTTCTCTATAATATTGTTTCAACCCTTGCGGGTCATTATCGAGAGCTATGGTGTTACTAAAGATGTAAATAATGTAACAGACTTATATATACTTTTACAGAGGTTAATAATGTTACCCCTTTCTAAAACCAACTTTGAAAAAGAATTGAAAATTATAAAACAGATTTCCATCAATAACGGATATAATCCCAACCTAATTGACAAAATGTTAAAAATAAACAATATAGACTCATTGAAATTAAACTGTACAACGGTTTCCTTCCTGATTTAATTCCTGAAAATAAGAAATACGCCTTTATTAACTATGTAAAAGAAGTCGGATACAAAATTAAACACCTTCTAATCAAGTTGCATATTACACCAATTTTAGTCAACAAAATGAATTTAAAAAGTCTGTTAGTTAACAACAAAAATAAAACAAATTCAATAAATAAATAAAAGCGGCGTTTATAAATTGTACTGTAAATATTTCACAGCCCTTTACGTGGGACAGACAGGTAGAGCCATAAAAACTCGGCTTAACGAACATGTGTTTTCCATACGGAATAAAAAGAATAATGCAGGAATAGCTCAACATTGCTTAGATTTCAAACATAATTTAGACACTAATTCGATTGAACTTTTACATTCTGAAAAAAAGGTCGTAAATTGAGTTTGCTCGAATCTTTGGAAATTAAGAAAGCCATCAATAATAAGCAAAATATTGTAAATAATCAAATTGAAATGTACACATTGGATTCTCCGGCTGTTATTGTACCTTGCAAATAGATAACCACTACCTGCAGTTTATTTGTCCCATTGCTTATTATCATCGGTTTATATAAGTCTGTTGCATTATTGACATCTTTAGTAACACCATAGCTCTTGATAATGACCAGCAAGGGTTGCAACAATATTGTAGAGAAGAATAAATAAATTTTTCGTGAAATGCGATACGCAATTTATCAACTTGATATTATGAAACTCAATTTGATTTTTCCACAGTTTATTTTCAATCTTGACAATTGTTTGACCCTACAAGGGCATCTTCAGAAGACAACTGTCCTGTCAAGATTGAAAATAAACAGTGGAAAAATCAAATTTAGTTTTATTTAGTGTTTCCTTTAACATGTTTTTCCATAAAGTAAAGGCGGAAACAGTAGATTATGTGATATTATGATTAACAGGACGAACCATGACAAAACTGCAAAATCAAATTGGAGGTAAACTTTCTTTTTCATTACCATGAAACTAGGTACTTTTTTTAAGTATTGATAGTGCACATTTGATGAAACGTTACAACGTATTATTTTATTTTTCTGATGAAACTACGCACTTATCATTTCGGAGCAGTTATCTGTATAGCTTTAATAACTACTATAAATTATTTATGTTAATTTATTAAACATTTAATAGATGGCGATATGTAGACTGTAATTCTCAAATTCGTTTATACCATCTTGTTAGCTGCATGACAAATGCATTTTTTTTAATATGTACTACAAAAATTGAACTAACACCTATTGGTACTCACATATTCAATTTTTATAACAATATTTCTGAAATAAGTCCATTAAGTAAACAATTTCTGTAAGTACCCAATAACATTTAATTGTCATGTCACAAAATGTATTTCAATTTAGAAATAATATCTATAAACAAGTTAAAGGCACAGCTATGGGAAATCCACTTTCTCCTTTTTTAGGTAATTTATTAAGTTTTTATGAAATGAAATTTAAAAACAACTATCAACATTTTCCAAAATTTTGGAAATTTCGATGTTACAGAATGTATAAATCACATAAATTCCTTTTATAAGTCTATTAAATTCACATATGAAGAAGAATCGGAGATGTCACTTCCATTTTTAGAGCTAAAAAAAACTATAATTAATAACAAATTATCTTTTAATATATATATAGAATACCTACTCACACAAATAGATACATTTTGAATAGTTCCTACACAGATAAAAGACATAAACTAGTAGCATTAAGAAGAAAATTTAAAAAAAGGAAAAACTATATTTACAATATAAATGAAATTAATAAAATCTTTTCAAAACAACAAAAACAAAAATTTTTGAAAGACAATAGAACTTTAGATAAAACAAAAGAGAATAAAATAAGACATAAACTCAATTATCATACTGGATATAATAGACACATAAAAGGCTTTATAAAAAAATAGAAATAGAACCAGTTTTTATTAATCAAAAATTAAAAGGAATTTATAAAATTAATTGTTTAGAGTGTAATAAAGATTACATACGGCTAACTAAAAAAAATCTAGCCATACGTTTAAAAGAACCTCTGTACCACCTAAAAAAGAACAATTCCGAAAAATCAGCAGTTGCATATCATGCCTTAAATACGGGACATAGTATAGACCACAATATTGAACTATTAAAATCTTGTAACAATTACATCGACCTAAAAGTTTATGGGTGTATTTACATTCATAAATTCAGGGATCCTTTGATGAATTTTAAGCTACCGTTCACCAACAACCCCCTATTCAATAGTCTTCAATAAGTTAGAGGTAGTTTTTTTAGAATATATTTAGGTATAGTCTTTTCTTAATCTTAGTTTACTATTACCAGTGAAAATGACTACTAAACATTGTTTCTAGTGTAATAAGGCGCTTGAATCTATTTTTTATAACATTTAATTACTAAAAATATCTGTAAAAAAGCTCTGAAACTATAGTCTAAACCAGAACGTCTTTCAATGATATAATTCTCAGATATTATCAAAATTGTCCTTAATGGTTAAGTAACAACAGTTTACATTGTTTTAATATCACTTTATAAAGTAGTAAATATTTATCAAGAGATATAAAAACAGTGAATTTTTGTTTATTTTATTGATATTAGGAAGTACCATAAAGTAACCGCCAAATCAATCCAATATCCGAATATTATCCTTGTTATGAACGAGTCACATTTTGTCACATTCTAGTTCTTCTTAACTGGAATGAACATCTTCCTGCAGTCTTTGTTGAATATATTCCTTTTCAATTTTCCATTTTATGGTTTCTTAAAGGTCCTATAAGAAATTTATGTGAATGAACAAACCCACCCATAAATTATAAATTATAGACAATACATTACTTATGTTTCTTTATTATTAACTCCTTTTAACTATAATTTTCTTTTAGTAGTTGGTTGTACAAATAAAAATTTTACTATACATATTCCAGAAAATGTTAAATGTTTATAGTAAACGTTTTATTTTTATTAAACGTAAATATGAGGCTTTTTATTCTTGTAACTCCATATCGAATTGAATAAAGCCAAACACACGTTTAAGTTACAAAACTTTATTATGTTTGTTTATTGTTTCCACAATAACAGAATATATAAAAAATTTAAATAGGTATTGATTTTGAATTAATGAAAAAGATGAGATTTATTTATTCTCTTTACAACTACCTGACTACTAAGAACTATAAGTCATTCTAAACAATTTTCGAATAGATGTTCCAATCATCATATGGGTATACTTATATTAAAAATTACCTTAAACATTACGGTATTGAAACACTCTCTATATGGGTACCTCACTTGTCCTATTTGTCAGCCTTTCAAGGTCATAAAAATAGTAAAATCAAAAACAAACGATAATTTTATTTACCATGCAAGACCATTACCTATGTATGTTGTATATTGAAAACATGATTACGAAGATATCATTCTCATATCCATATCATTTTGTTAAGATATTAAATTTGAATAAGTCTAATATTATTATTACTCAATTAAAAACATAAATTGTGAGCTTAAATGTTTAAGCTTTCTGCATTTAATACCGCTGCTACCAGTCGCTAAATGTCAAAAAGTTACAAAATTTTATGCAACGTCTTCTAATTAGTGAAATACAATAACTATTAATAATAAGGAAAGATCATGGATGACTCGATTTATACTTTAAATAGAAAATTACTAAATAAGAAACAGAAATGCAGAGGTGACAACAGTAACAAATTTTTCCCTCATTGTATGAGGTAATCTGTAGTGGGTGTAAATTAATACAATAATTAATATCGTATTAATGTGTTTAAAATTTACCCCCACTAAAAATTCTTCAAATATTTCATTGATATTAAAATAGTTTCAAAATTCAATATTGGAGACTTGCCTCTTTGAAAAACAAGTTTTGATTATAATGATCGTCCATGCATATCAACCAAGTGAATTGTTTTCGTTTATCTTATAAAAATTTACTGTAGCTAGACATCAACATTAATTTAAATCTACATAAATTGGCGTTACAAAATTTCAATCACGAATAAGCCAACGTTGAAATTAAAGTAGAGTAATTATCTAGAAAGTATAATTGATAAAATATTAACTTATTCAACGAAAACTTTTAACCTTAAGTAATGACATTCAGGCGTGACATCTGTCTTTTTTCGCGCATCTGTTCAATTTTTCTCGTTGAGAAATTTGAAATTTAGAAATTGATAATTGAAATTAATTTCTATGAAACTGAAAGGGATTCTTTCTCATAACTTATTATTTTTGTGTTTAAAATTACAGAATTACTTTATTATGTATACTCCTTCGTCAAACTAACTAAATCGTTTAAAAAATCTATTTATAAAAATTGCAATAATTTACATCGATTGTCCATGCGGAACCTGATAGCAATCTGCTGTTCGAACCAAAAACGTCTGGAATATCGTATTAAATATTGCTTTGATATCTATTTCACACAAACACACCAGCAGTAATCCTTATTAAATAAACACAACTTCCAAGACTAGAATAAAACGGGAAAATTTTCAAAAATTGGCACTTCTCGAGTAAGTCAGGTCCCGACTTTTACCGATGACCTAATGTCCAGAGCTTTTCAACTTTATCTCACTGAGATAAATAAATACAACCTACTTAGCGAACACATGTCAATCCAAAACTGATTTAGCTTCAAAGCTTTTCTAATCTTAAACATAATGGAAACGTTGGATTGTGTACTTAACTATCGCGTTTTTTAATAGTTAATCATTAAAAGTGCATTATTAATTGAAAAGGTAATACATAAAATAATTTCTTAAAGAAACATAGCTCGCATCAAATTATTCAAAACATTTTTGCCAATTTCAACATCACACAGTAAATGTTTAGTTTGCCTAAATTACAATTTCAAACATTTACTACAATGTTTGTAATAATTTAACAGAGGGTTTGTTATAATTCTACATTTACAATTCCAGTGTTAGAGAATAATAGCTTCTTCAAACTTAAGTTAAAATTTTATTTCAGAACGACTGCATATGTAAATGTATAAATAATAACTAGTAAAATATACAATTCAATTTTTTATTACAATGATGCAAATGTAAAATATAAGGAATACTATATTAATTTTTATTAAACTACTATCGTAAGTTGAATAACTGCTTTTGCTAAATCCACTTTCTGTACTGTGCAAACAAATAAATCAAAACTTATAAAATTTTATTTTAATCACAAAAATAATCAGTCACTAAAAAGTTTTTTTTAGCAACAGGTAGTTGTTTAATAAAATATACAATTTAATCAAGTTTATCACGATATTGTTGATATTGTGGGTAAAATAATATATCTCGAATTTTTTATTTTAATGTTAACCTCTATATAAGAGTAGTTTTTCAAAAAGTACTACTTTACTTAATTTTTGAAACAAAATTACCCTCTAATTTTAATAAACTGAACACTTTGTGGGGTGCAACTGTTGTGAAACAACAAAGACAAACAAAACAAATTTGGTGAAACTTTACTTTTGTTTGTTTTTTACTTTTCTAATTTTAAGTTTATTAAGTTAAAGTGATAAAAGTGCAGTTAAACTTACCCCTTTATGAAGTATGAACACCAGTTATTTGAGTCGGCAATATAAAATATAAATGGTTTTGATTTAATGGATTTGTACAACTACATTTCAATAAACTTTCACACCATTCTGTTACTAAATCTTTATCATCAAAGATTACCAATAAATAATACAAAGCGAACTACAATATAATAATAAAGGAGGTAAACGGTACTTTAGCTTATTTGTAACAAAAGTGTCTCTTTAGTGTAAATTTGACCGAAGCGTGACGTTTTGGTAGACATTCAATTTACTTCAGAGAGACTTGTGGCTTCTCCAAGGTAATTACGTCATAAATAGTCTAGAAGCTTCTGAAGTGCATCCATGAATCAGTTAATTATTACAAATGCACATTGAGCAAAAAACCACTAGGAAATAATTTTCTTTTTTCAACCACAATTATAAATAAATAGACTTTCCAAATTCGTTACAGCAATTTTTAAGATTTCAACAATTTACATACAATAGCTTCAGATACGTACGTACGTTGTTTTAAAGGTACTATTTGATACTGAATTTTATTGTAAGGGTATTTTTTGTATACCACCAAAATATTGTTCGTGGTATAGGTCCCACTTTCGCTTTTAATCCTCCATGGATTTGTAAGAGTATTTATTCTGTCTCAACATAATCATGCTCTTAAAAATTTAAGACTTTTTATATCAATATCTGTACCAGATTCAATCAATGAAAGTGAGTACAGATTCCAACGAAATAGTTGGAAACATCTTCATTGTGTTCCATTCTCTTTTAGAAGCAATACTATACATCACAATAGAAAAACGTTCAAAATATCCTAATATACCATGTCCGCTCAGTAAAATATTTGATTGTCTGTGAATCTAAGTTCAAAAATTAGAAAGCTCATTATAAAAGTGTCCATTATGCATGTAAATAGTAATGTGGGCGTGTACTCATAGTGTAGAAAATGTGAAGGTATTAATCAAATTATAAAAGTAAAAAGATTTATAGCAATAGTTTTAATCAAGTGATGATGTGAACCTGATGCTAGAGCTCGTTGTCAGTGACGCTTCAGGAAGTTGGTTGCTTCAGTCAGGAAATAAAAAAAATGAACAACAGTTTCCAAAAATTCCGCCCCTCTTGTTGTCTCGGAATACTCGGCTTCTTTTATAGAACGACAAATCAGTAAAACAGACTAAACCCAGTTATAATTACCTTAATTTGTGTGACTTGGTCATGCGAGACGAAACAGCAAAAACCGCGACAAATCAGAATCTTTTTGTCGCATCCACGACTAAGAAAATACGCTAATTTACGGCGATCGTTGTAAACATAAGGGGAAGCAGCGAAAGTACTACCTTCTTTCGAGGGGCAATCGCTTGTTACATGCACATATAAAAGCAAGAGTCGATTTTCGAATACCACCACTGTTCTTGGGCTTTCTCGACAGCACGCCATGAAATTTTTGGTAAGTTGGTCTGAACGCAACATCAGTTACATAATATACTATTATGAATCGATTTCAACAGGTGGTCGTTACAATATTTCTAATCGGAGCAGTCTTCCCCAAGGAAGAGGCCACAACAGAGAAAAAGCAGCCCCAGAAACGGGGGACTTTCGATGTAGGTTTTGGTTTCAAAGATTCGTTTGAAAAAAAAAGTGGTTATTCTGTTGGAGACGATAAAGGAAAATATAGCGATAATTACGGTGATAATACAAGCCACGAGAATTATTATCACGACGACGAAGATGAAGACCACGACTATCATCCCCCGCCGCCACCACCACCTCCACCGCCACCCCCGCCTGTTACAATACCGCCTCCGGTAACAATTTCGATACCACAACCGTATCCAGTACAGTATGAAAGAAACGACCCCTATCCCGTCGATGTGCCTGTACCATATGGTGTCGATCGACCCTACAATGTGCAGGTGCCAAGTCCGTATGCTGTACCTGTTGATAATCCAGTTCCATACCCAGTCGAAAGGCCAGTTCCTGTACCTGTGAGTGTTCCTGTGAGATATGCGGTTCCTGTGAGAGTGGACGTTCCACAGCCCCAACCATATCCGGTTCCTGTTGCACGACCAGTTCCAGTTCCTGTTCCGAGTCCAGTTATAGTAAGGAGACCCGTACCGATTTACATTCAAGCGCCACCCCCTGTACCGGCACCATTGCCACCACCACCTCCGCCGCCTCCACCACTATTTCCTCCATTCCCTCCACTACCCCCACCACCGCCGCTACCTCTATTTCCTCCTCCGCCACCACCATTCCCACATTATCCACCTCCATACTTTCCGCCTTTACTACCCGGACTTCCCCCACCACCACTAGGAGGGGTATTTGCAGCTAACGGATTTAGGCAAGGATATGGCAGTGGATATGGATATCCAAGACATACATTACATAAAAAATGATTTTGCTATCAATGTGTGTTGTCATATAAAATAAGGCTACTTTGTAATATTTTTGTAAAGTTTATAGTTTATAATCCAAAACATACCTTTTATAATTAATACAGAGACTGTGATCTAAGTATTTGTTTGATTATTTATTAGCCCAAAATTTCGTCCGTAGATATTAGACATTAGGTGTTAAAGCACAAAAGTAAAAAATGCCAGATAATAATAAAACAGACTGTTTGTAAAAATAATAAACAAGACTTCCTCGTTCTTTTCGAAACTTATCGGTACGTTAATGTTATATAAGAGAAGTTAACAGATTAATTACTTTCAAATCAGATAGATCAGAGCTTTTTATGACATCTCCTACGTAATAGGGCAAGCTTGACTGAATAAGAAGACAATCCTATTAAAACGTTATAGTTACGCATTTTAATGCACCAATAAACAAAAATATCGCGTGAGTTGTTTGTGGTTACATGGATTTTAAAGAAAACGGTTTTTTCTTAACGAAATCTGTCATATTTTATAACAATTGCAATTTCCTCATAGCAAAGATGCTGAGTAGGCTCTTCTAGTAACAGTTTCAATATCTATATATATATTCATTTATACATGACAAACTGCACGTATCTCCTTAACTGGTTCTACCGGTTTCTATCCCTCCTCAACTTCTAATCAGCTAAACCATAAAACAATCAATAGTATATTTACTAGAACGCCATTATTATTATAATACTAATCATTAAATTAAGTAATAACGACTTCGGAAAGAATTCTAACATGTTTAAGGATGATGGCCATAACTTTCTTGTAATCCTTAACTTTTCAAAGATGAAAAGGCCAATGTTATTAGAGATGTAGCAAGGTTTGTTATCCATTACATGAAAAAACCGAAAAATGTTCTTAAATCGTTAAATGTTTCTCCAAAACATCACTCAAACTAATTACTTTTGAAGGTCTACTAAGTTAAAACAATAGTTAATCCTTGAACTTACATCAAATTTTAGCTTACGAAATATTAGCCAATTAATGTAATAGAATTTACTCATTTAACCTGCTTCAGTTTTACAGAACTTGATAATTAAAATTATTCCATAATCATAATAATTAAATTCTTTTATCATTTGCAAATTGGAGAATTCTTTACGCATATAAGTTTTAACTTGGATAAGTTGTTTTCAAAAACGTTTACAATTCACACTCAAGCGAACCGCGAAATTGTATAGTATCCGTGCAAAAATATTTAAAGAAGTTCTTAAACATTAAACGCTAGTATTGAATGAGTACTTGAAAATTTGCGTAATGATCATTGCATCTGCCCATCTCGTAATGCATAACCAATATTTCGAAAGAGATCCAAGATTAGAACCACCATTTCTTTTTGTCAAGCTAATGTTAGTATTAACATGAAATAACAACAGCTTATATAACTATCAAAGTCGAGCTTCAAGTACCTTTTTGAGGAATTTAAAACAACCGCTTCTAAACAAAATTAGGACGCAGACCATTTTTCGAAATAGGTCATTTGTTTTGCGTTACCTTACAAGCTAAGTATTTCGTCAGGTGGTTGCAAAAATACTTTAGAGCTTTAATTGAAAGGTTTAGGCAGTAGTACGTTTCTTTTTTTAATTTATATTTCAATATTTTAACGTGATTTAAAACCAAAACAAAAAAAGTTGTACAAGGGACATTTTAAATAAAAAAATACATATTGTTAGAGTATCTGTGCAAAAATAAAAACAAATCGTCAGACGTAGTTAACTTACTGCATCTATTACATTTATTATTATATCACTACATTTATTGTCACATTATGTTGTCTTAATATGAATATATTTTATGCTATCACGATTGTGTTATTATTATATAGTTTTAACGTTTTCGTTTTGTTCCAAAACTTAACTGAGCTCTTAAGGAAATTATTCCGATACCTAAAGCACACAAGAGAGAAATTTCACTGAAACTACGTCAAAACTTAGCTAAAAGAACAATACCTACGAAGATTTTCACTAAAACGTTTATTATTTTGCTATATAATTTACGCAGACAGGTTTAGGACAAAGGCACGTAAGTGTGTAAATAGGTATAGATGTTCTCCGAATAGTGGCAATAATGAAAATATACGTAGTGGGATTTTTTACATTCTATTTAGTTATAGGATACCTAATTTTTGATACTTATTTATTTCTAAGTTTTCCAATAACGTTACTCAAAGCCTTTACAATACATCTAAAACAGTGTTTTCCTGGTTATGGTAGATATTCATTAACAGTAAAGGCCTTAACCATTTAATTATACAAGGATATACGTATTTATTTATTTGGAGATGTTAGGTAGATTGTTTAAAAAACAACAAATATTCAATTTTCAAACGGATTTAATGGAGAGGTATTTAATAAAAGAAGTGAGTATGTATATTCATAGACTGATAAAAATGACCAGAAGTTCACAAAAAATTAAGAGCCGCAGTTGTTTTTATGAGAATGTTGAAGGTATAATAGGATAGCCCTTTCCACGAGAACAAGGAAACAAGAATATGTATTCATGACCTGACCACTTCGTATTACGAAAGACGAAGCAAAGTTTGAAAAATGTCAATTATCTCTTGAGATTCTTATATTCTTAATTGAAGTAACCTACTTTGACTTGAAATTCCACTTTAATTAAATAAAAATTTCACCATTCTGTTAATTGTACTTGATAATTCCTTCACCACCCTGTAGCTTCTTCAAAGTTACCATAAACTGAAACCATACAAGACATTTGGGGTTTCAGTTGGGGAAAGGATACTAAAGATATAATTTTAATAATGGTGACTTATGTACATCCATGTGTTTGTTTATAAGGAAATTGCAAGTTTTGTTTCTACGGATGGAAAATTTTTAAATGTATTTTGAAATAGTAATTAAGTATTTTATTTTCATTTAAATATTCTTATTAATGAAAAAATTGACATTAATTGTTCACAATTTCCTAATTTGTTTCCATACAAACCCCGAAATGGTTTATGTACTATATTGTTACTTTTGAAGAATAAATAATCATTATGTAAAATTTACAAAATGGTTAAAGAGTTGTAAGTGCTTTTTATGTGGAAAAACTATTTTCTTCTTCTATTTTTGCAAAAAACAAATCCTGGATCTCCTCTGCTATGCTATAATGGTACACTTTTCATAATTCTCAACTTTTAGAATAGCAAACTCCTTTGTGACCAAATTATTTTTTATCCTTGATGGATATAATCCTGGAAAAATCCTTCCTAGGTGGTCCCTGGGTTGGAATTGTATTTCTAACGTTTTTCCAAGAACTGTTCCTCAAGCAGTCTGCCCGTATCAGTCCCATTAAACTAATAATAATGTCTGAGGACGGCCATCACTGATGCCGGCGAAACGTTGGAAAGAAAAAAAATCCCAAAAAGTAATTTCCTAAGAATGGACACCGGCCGTAAAAGCCTAAGCCATTTGAACAAACTCCTTTATTTATATTAGCCTACTTACGGAATACGTAACATAAACGAGAGGGTATTGAGGTAAGTAACAAATAAGGAGAATTCTTATATTAATGAATCTATACACGTGTAATAATATGTCTGCGCAAACACTATAAAGTGATATAGTGCCATTCAATGACGGAAACGACTACTTATTGATATTGCCATAATTATAGATGAAACACGGTTTATGTAAATCGACACAAATGAATAACGTAGACGTGCGAATACATGAACACAACTTGATAAGTTCAGTATTCACTCGCTAAACTACAATTATTTTTTTATTACATTCATATGCAGAGCATTGAGACATTAAAGTAGATTAAATTATGTTCACAGAAGTATTACTTTCTCTATATATTCCTTGCTTAAATTTATTGTTAGTTCTGTATTCGTTAAAAATTAAGAAAAGCTAGGTAGTGAATTCGAAAATTGTATACAGCAAATATTTAAGTCAAAATAACAAAAACACAATGAGATGTTTCACCAATTTATTGATTCAAACTCAACTATTGCTTCGGTCCTAGACCATTTTCAATATTTAAGAATTACAATTACTGTTAAATTACTCTAGGACCAAAGTAATT
This sequence comes from Agrilus biguttatus, assembly GCA_963921985.1. Classification (NCBI taxonomy): domain Eukaryota; kingdom Metazoa; phylum Arthropoda; class Insecta; order Coleoptera; family Buprestidae; genus Agrilus; species Agrilus biguttatus. The sequence continues at coordinate 12,860,107 of OY998119.1, read as the reverse complement.
GCTGAGTTTGAATCAACAAATTGGTAAAACATTCCATTGTGTTATTGTTATATTGATTTATCATATTTTACAATAAAATAATAACCAACAAATGAAATTGCAAATAAATGTCTTAAACAGTTTATATTAGAAGCTCTACTGTTTCGGCTTATTAAGCCTTGTTCAAATGCAATACTAAATTTAAATTAAATTAAATTTTTCTAATATAAATTGTTTGAGACATTTATTTGCAATTTCATTTGCTTATTATAATTTTATAAAATGTTTCATAAAAAACGAGCATTGATTCTATTAATATTATTTCACAATATGCAAATATATAAAATTACACACTAAAATCCAAAATTCCTCATAATACGTTTAGTGACCTAAAACACGTTTCGTCACCCAATGTATCATCCTCAATTACAGAAATGTATGTACGAAACAATGCAAAACAGATAGATGTAACAAACCAAAAGAAATGAATTTTTCATTTAAAAACGAATTATAAAAAAGGTTTCGTATATTCATTGCACGCCATACAAGAAAAGCGCACTTTAAATTAATAACGTATTTTTTGCAAAAATTATCTTCAACTTTTTGTTGTAATTAAGTACCCACTTCATTCCTCTGGCGACGCCTACGAATTACTTACAGTAATCATGGGATTGTTAATTTAGGACCAATTAATTTAGAATGGAATATGAGGTTTCTTCATGACTAAAATTACTTAAGAGTTCATATATGTAATTATGAAATTTATATAAACAGGTAGTTTTTCATGAGCAAAGCATTCGATTGATAAGCGACGTTTTTAAGACAATGAAAATACAAAAAAATTCACACTCCCACACTATGTGTGTCATTATTGTTATTGCATTTCAACTGCATTCAAACTGATGTGTTAATGCAACAAATGGATGTGAGAAAGTGCTTACAACCGCAATACCATTTCAACCATCTCATCGCGAAGCTATAGATCCCGCATTACTGACCAGACTTCTCTAATCACCAGTGGAATGCTCTACACACACGTTTGGTCACAACGGATTAATTTGTCTTCTTTTACACGCCACGATACCACAAAACGTAGCGTAAGGAAAACAACTTTTTAAATTATTGAATCGAAGCATAGATTCTTTCATACGTTTAAGTAATTTTTAACTACCAATTACTTGATAGTTATTCATGTTCTGAATCAATTGAAAATTTGTGTAAATTCACCATATAATAATGCTGTGTTCTACTCATCTATGATGCTAACGTATAGATAAAACTATAAGGTAATGTTGTGGAGCTATCTTCTCTCATGATACAAAATTATTGAACTACCTGACTATTACTAATTAACTATTACGCCTACTTTCAGTATCTAGGATGCTGTCGTTTAATCGTAATTTTTAATTGAAAATTACCAACATAACGGGTTTAGAATATTTAAATGTCAGTATTCGGTCGTCGTGGGGTAACAAATGGTATGTGGTAGTAAATGTGATTAAACACCGGCGACAAAATCATTAAGTCGAATTAAATTGTGATATAAACGAAAGCAGTGATTAAAATGTAAGTCTACACGCCATCAACAACGGTATCCACCCGTCCAAACTTGGATGGGTTCAACTAGTAAAGTAGAAATGAAAATTGAAATTTTATTGTTTTCATCCATCGGAGATATAATCGTTTGCACGTTGCAAGTTGTTCAGTTTTTATTTTTAAAAAATTAGTTTTGATTGAGTCATCTAAGGTATTTTTTCAAATTTAAGATGACTGAAATTTCAGCTTTGTACCAGGAACAAGTAGTGGTCCTTTGGGGTTAACAGCATCTTTTTTAAAAATAAAACGATTTTCTTTTAAACATAAGAAACACTAGAAAAGATTAAATTGTTTTAAAGTGACAGTCATCTAACTTTGGTTAGTTATCTGGATGGTCTTTAACATAATTTGGTTTTAGCTGAAGTATACAACTCGACGACTGGTTATTAATTGGCGCCATTATATTGTGCTCTTATTTGTGACAGAGTATTTTATTCTCCACTTGTAAAATGTTGTAAACGAGAAAACAGTTAACACAGGAAAATATTATAAATTTTATAAGGAACCAGTAAAATAATTGCAGAATAACGCTAAATGTTTAAAGCAAAAATTACTACATCAAGCATTTTTTTATTGTATCATGTATCTTTAAAAATTAAGGAAGAAGATCCTAAAATTTTATATTCAAAATTAGGAATTCGACTAAATATATCATTTTAAAACCTGTTTGTCTATGGATAATTGATCTTTTTTGAATAATATTCCTAAGAAACCATAGAAAGAAAGCTTGCGTGTGTTTTTTTTGCACTGAAACTTAGGTTTCCACACTTTGGATAGAATATACAATTTTAGGAAACTTTTTGTTTTATTTGATAAGGTGCACTATATTGCATTTATCTATTTTTATGTCCTTCGAGGTAAAAATTAATTATTATTGTGTACGTTTCATATTTTCATTATCTTAGGTACAAAAGGATTATTAAAAGATTCTATCATACAACAAGAATTGAAGAAAAAAATATCCAAAATTGGACGAGTTTCTTTAAAGATGGGCCAACGAATGTATGCCTTAAAAAAAATATCCAGACAGCATTGCCATCAATATTCCACATTGCTAGGTGCTGTTTGAAAAAATGAAGTTATTCGTATTTGAAGTTTTTAAACTTTGGATTTTTTTTATGAACGCCCTCTATAGATTATAAAGCTTAGCTTTGGCATGAGTTGGCTATAACTAATAAAAATTTCAACATTCTGAGTTATTTTTTATAGTTTTGGTTGCGGTGCAATCTTTCTTCCAATAAATTAAATTATCTCAGGAACTATTCATCGTAGGTATACAAATTGGTTGGTTACCAAATTCACCTTAAAATTTTATGTTTCATACGAATTCATCGTAAAAAATATATCATTCCATTTAAAATAAGAACCGGAAGTGCCCAACAGTTGAAATTATTTTAGTTAAATAGATCATCCTTGATAACACCTACTCCCAAATTTTCAAATCTGTAACATGCTTAGTTTCCCTAAAACGATTAATGTACCACTCAGTTTGAATGACCCTGTATATCATCAAAGATGTACGACAACCATGCTGAAGCTATCAACTGTTATTTATTACATTGGATATCACCGGATGATATCATGGCTAAAAATAGACCACTAATAGCTCTCTCTCTCTGTCTCCCTCTTTCTAATACTAACGCTCATATGTGAGGAGTAGGGGTGTGATAATAAAATCAATGATTTTTTACTAATATCTTTAACAGTAATAATTTCTTATTGTAGCAATTAATCAAAGATAAATAATGGTTACATTAAATTTTGCTCACCTTGTCACCTTTAATAAGTTCAGGATGAATAAAAAAAGATACACCATTCTACACCCACATGATCAAAGTTCACTTTTCACTTCAATTATCTTAATCGTTAATATTTCGCCGCATTTTAATAATTGTAATTATTTGTAACACATCATCGTATAATTTTGTCGATACATAAGCCAAAAATTTCACACAACCACTGAAGATACACAACTGTTGTACAAGCTGTTTTCTACAACGCAATCTTAGACCTTTTTTCTTGCCCGCATGTTTTTACAGATAACAATGCTTTGTTTAGATGACCTACGGGTACCCTTCAACAACTACTATGTTCATAGATTTACTTAAAAGCCAGATTCGCTTTTACACAATACAATACACGTATATCTGACAGTTTATTATTATTATTATATCAGTTAATACAATACTTTATAAAGATAAAGCGGAGAAGTTCTGTTTAGTGAATTGTTTGAATTATTTTGGTATACGAAATTTATCCGGTAACTTTTTACAATTCCCAAGAAAATAATTATATCTGAAGGGGCATGCGTCTAAAATGATTTGTGGTGGAATGAGTTATGTATCACACCCTACGGAAAACCTAATGGGGATAAAACTTCCTGCTCCAGAACCCATTTAAATTAAAAGAAATTAGAAAAATTCAAATCTAAATTACCTGTAAAATTCTGTTCAATACGCATACAATCAGGGGAGTAATTAGGCTTTTTTTCGAGCCTTGGTCAGATTATATCCAAAAGATATCCTCCTCAGTAGGAAAACTAACTCTCCAATAACCTAGCACCCTATAAGACCAAGCTCGCAAACGTGGTGTGACAAAGCGTTTTGATAACAGGCAGGCACACATATGTCACTTTTTCAATAAAATATTTCAATTAAAATAAATTATTGGGTATAGAGTTTTTAACAGCTTAACACGCGAAACACTTATTATTTCCGGATACGGAAATCCATAGGTAGGTAGTAATGAACACTAAATTCTAACAGCTACCATTCTAGTGATCGTGCAAACGGTAATACTGATAATTGCTATAGACCCAAAAATTTCAAGGAATCTTGACATATACAAGGGTGTCTCAAATATAAACAGAATTGGTTTTGTAAAACATTTGAACTATATTTAATTAGACTTCGATACACTATTATTCTACATAGTCTCTCGCCCTATAAATTAATTTTTCCCATCGGATTGAGATTTTCTTTATTCCATCATAGTAGAAACTCTTCAGACGTTCTTGTAACCACATGCTTCCACTGCATCGTTCTCGATGAAATGTTGGCTTTCAAGCGCTTCTTTCAGGGGCTCAAAAAAATGGAAGTCACAAGGGGATAAGTCGGCGATATATGGCGGATTTTCCAGCGAAATGAGAATTTTGCGGCATCCAGTAGATCACAATAATATTGCAAATTAATCGTGTGTCGATAATGGAGAAAGCACCTTACCAATCAAAAACTTCTGTTTACATTACCTTTTCGGCCGACAAGCGCGTCTTTACCTTCATTGGTCCCCTTTCGCTGCTTTTTCTCCACTCCATACTCGCCTGTTTAGATCCGGGCATGTAGTGGTGCACCTATGTTTCACCACAGTTGCTTCACCCTCTTGCTGGAATCGATTGAAGTGTCACTGCAAAATGGTGAATCGATGTTGGTTGATCCTCCGATAACAGTCGGGGAAGCCGATCTCATCTAGCGGACACTTTGCGCATTTTCAGGTCATCTGTCATGATCCCGTAGACGCTCCCGTAATTGACGGTCAATTCATCAACTATTTCCCAGACAGACCGCCCCAATGTTGGCTTCGGTCACACTGGTCCTTTGGCGGCGAGCATGGCTCTCAATTTCGACATTTTCACGGCCTTCAGAAAATTCCTTGTCCCATGCAAACACTCGAGTTCTTCACAACGTGTTGTCTCCGAACTGTGTCTGTAATCGCCGTACAATTGCGGTTGTATTCACCCAACAGGGGCCCTATGTGATTTTGAAAGGGGACAATTCGAAAACTGTACTCATTCGGAGTCAACTATACCTTTATTTAATATACGAGGCATGTTTTTTAAGTAAGTACTGTTTTAATTATTTTATTTTTACATGAAAGCCTGTGCCCTAATCTACTTTTCTATATAATTTCCTTCAATATTGAAGCACTTGTCATAACATTTGTCCAGTGACCAGTTTATGAATACACTTCTCATAGAACTCTGCCGCCTGACTTGTTATCTGTTAACCACTGCATCACAACGGTTATGACTTCGTCATCGTCTTGAAGATGCTGACCGCCCAGATGTTTCTTCAAGTGCAGGAACAAAAGGTAGTCACCGGGCGCCAGATCAGGGCTGTACGGAGGATGATATAGAGCTTCCCACTGAAAAGATGTGATGAGATCTTTGGTCCGATTAGCTACATGCGGACGGTCATTGTCATGCACATTTGTGCGGCCATCTTTAAATGATCTCACCCACTTCCTTACCATTCTATCATTCATAATGTTTTGTCCGTAAACTACACATGAATATCAATCGGTTTTAGTCCTTTATCACTATGAAATCCTATAACAGCCCGGACTTCACAGTCGGCTCTCGGCGGGACTCACGATTATCGGAGGCATCTTAAACACTCAGTAAACAAGGGGGAATTAGATTGTAATGGCGTCAGTACATAGGTGAGAGATGTAGGTACTAAATGCGCATGCGCGGAACGCTGACTGTAGGGCGGCGGCGGTAGAATTTCAAAAGGCTACTTAGTTAAAAAACATGCCTCGTACAATAAACGATGGCTAGGCTTTGTAAGAAAAAAAGAGATCAGATATATAGTTTTGACTAAACACAAGGAAACTATAATTATTGTTTTAGTCTTCCTATGTAACAAAATGTGAATTTAGTGTCATACGTAATTTGCTGTGAAAATGAAGAAACCGGTTAGGCATAGATCAACGCAGAGGCTTACGATTAAAGTTAACTAAATTGGAATTTAACATAAAATGTTAGTGCATCAAATGCAAGGATCGAACTAAATATAATAATTTAAAATAACAAATAATTACTACTAATTAGAATATTATAGAAAAATCTTTCATTAAACTTTTTTTTATGCTTCAGTCTTAGCTCCACCTCTATATTTTGAACGTTTATTTAATGTGTTTGACCTACAATTCCCTGATTACCTCTTTCTGATACCTATCATTTATGTTATTTAAACAAACAATTTAAGTTTACATAGGAGAGAGAGGGATTTAGAAAGGCTTAAGTGGAGCATGGCACAAATAAGATTCGTAAATTATTAAAATTGTATATATTTTGATAATAGCTTCGAATGATAATCCACCCTGAAGAAATCTTATTCCATTTGCGAAACGTGAATTTTGTTTACATTTAAAATATATTTACCCTTAACTAGTTTAGATTTCTTAAAAAATACCTTGAGAAGGGGCCAAAAAAGCAAAAGTGTATTTTTCATTATTTTAAACTAAACTACAGTATTTAATCAAAAAATCAATTTTCTTATTTAGTTGATCAGTAGGTATGCATTTTTACATTAAATCCTGAACTCTTGAAACACAATATTCAGTAGGCCATTTAATTTGTTGGCGAATACATGTAATTGGGGCGTATTTAATTACTATTCGTTTATTGATTGGTTGGCCTCCAAACCACATTCAGTAATTTTGTAGATCATGCGTCTGTGGAAACGTAATTGCAACAAAATGTTACATTATTTTATGATATAAAATTACAATAAATTTACTTTAAGGTTGTATTATTTGCATTTAATTAAACAGTAAAAGTGGATAAATTAGTAATGACATGGACCAATTTTAACTATAAGCAGGTATATCAACAAATGAAAGATTCATATCATATTATTTTATTGTAATCCTAAAACTAGTTTAAAAACTGTAAAGTGAATGGTTTAGATGTAATTATTAAGCTAATTGTACACTAGAATATACCAGCAATGTCCAGTTTCAGCTCTCATCGTAAAATAGACAGTTAACAAACAGAATAATAAACTTAGTTAATTTCATGAATTCAATTACTTTGCAAACAACATAAAAGAAAGGCAAAGGTACTCAATCGAAATAGAGATTATTGACCTTATCAAATATTAGTTTAATGGTCGGTCCACAGTTGCAGGGTTTCATATGAGCAGAACTACATCAGAGAACATCCATTTCCTTTCTCGATACAGTTTAGAAAAACTTCGAAATTCAAATTTTAGTAAACTGATTCTTACTGATTGAAAATAGTATTAACTTGAAATTTATTTTCGTATGACTTCGATTTTTCTTAGGTTTCTTACAAATACTCTAGGACTGTAGAATCGGATACCACTCATGCAGTTTGTCAATAGCAAACTTCTTTTCCATAGTCATAATTGTATACTATTATTGAAATGCAATTCTAGCTTGGCTCTTGGTGAAGCATATTTGAATAATAAGAAAAAACTAAACACTTAGTATTATTTTTCCCACAATTTTATTATGGTAGTCTGACAAATTCACTTTTATGATGGCATAACAGCCAAAACAATCTTATCAAATTATTTTAATAAAATTGTGAAATAAGTAATTCCAAGTGTTTACTTTTGATTGTAATTGTATTGTTTTTGCATTATGATTTGGCAGTATTGATCGGGAAATATTAATACTTGTTATATGTTATAGGGGTTGTAAATTATAGCGGCGGACTGTAAATATACATTCTTCTAATAGTTTTACATAAAACAGGGTAAAACGATAAAATTTAGACATTCTTTATAAATGAGTAAAATCTTCTTAAACCGTTAAACGATTTGGTCCCTTTAGAATTTTACAAGAGTACCTGCTGCGAACAATTTATTGACACTACACATTCCCTCCCACCATTCGCTGGACAGTCACAATCTTTGAGTCTTCAATTTTCTTTCTAAGCTTTCATCTTTTGTCAGAGCGGTTATCAATTCTAGTTCAAAATTTAAAATATCATGCACTGAAATTCATCACAACCTATTAATCGCTTCATCTCAGTCAATGAGACGTTTGTCAGACAATTAAAGCGTCGATTTAATCGGAGCTCAATAAATTTAGGGCAATAAAGTCAGGAGCGACTTTAAAACTGCTTTCGGAGGAGTGCGAATTGATTATGAAAACTCATTTTCAACTGTATTTTACTAACACTTCAACAGCACCACATATGTTAATTTCAATATTTATTATTCCTCTGTAACAAAAATGTTCAATTAGAAAATAATGTAAATTTGAAAATTTAAACAATAATTTAGAATTAATTTTTTTTGTTTAGGATATTGGAACAATGAATTTTCCATTGAAATTCAAAAAAATTGTGATGGTTTCTAATTTGAATCACTGATTCCTCTAGTCAATACAAGAAAAAATACATTTCATCCCCAAAATAGCGCATATAGTTCCTATACTACTAATTAATTATTAGGTCGTTGATTTAAAAGCTATAAAATAATAAAATGTGTTTCACAAAACGAAACATTAATTAATATTCTTTCATTAAAATGTATGCGTACATAGGTACTAGTATCTATTCATGATCACATGGGATAAACGGGCTTTAACACATTCCAGCGTAATTATTATTAAAATGATAAATTATTACCAATATGGTCAATACACTATAGACCAATACTTATATAATTAGAGCATTTTATATTATTTTATTTAGCATATCTTTCGGCCATAGTATAGGAAATAGTTCATAAAGGAAGACATAAGATTTACGCATGTTTGAAAAGCATTAATTGCGATATCAGTCATAGAGAATAAGCAGCGAAAGTTTTCTCTGCAACGACCAGTATATAAACGAGACGCTGTTGGATATTTACCATATCACATCTGTTTTTCAACACACACGTCAAAATGAAGTCCAAGGTAAGAAACGAATTGTTGATTTGGTAAAAGTTTTTACAAAATCCTGCTTTGATTTCAGTTTCTTGTTTTCGCCTTCCTGGCTATCGTTTTAGCAGAGGAAGAAAAGAAAAGTGTCGAGAAAAAAGAGGACAAGAAAACCGAGAAAAGGGGGTTGCTCCTGGGAGATCACCACGGATTTGGGGGTGAAGATGAACTATTCTCTGGAGGATTAGGTTCACACGATTTTGCACTAGGAGGTCACGATATCGGTGGTCACGATTTTGGTGGTCACGATTTTGGTGGTCATGATTTTGGTGGAGGTCACAGTTTGGATCTTGGAGGTGGGTTAGGAGGAGGTGATCATATACAAGAACATCACGTGAAAGCAATAACCATAGAAAAGAAGGTACCCTACCCAGTTGCACACCCTGTTCCATACGAAGTGAAGAAACCTTACCCTGTTCACTACCCCGTCAAAGTTCCAGTGGAGATACCAAAGGCTTACCCCGTCGAGAAACCAGTGCCTTATCCCGTAGAAGTTAAGAAATACTATCCAGTATCTGTTGAAAAGCATGTACCTTATCCCGTCAAGGTTCCCATAAAGGTACCGTTCAAAGTACCCTTCGCAATAGAAGTACCAAAACCATACCCAGTAACAGTCAAGAAGCCAGTCCCATATCCAATTAAAGTACCAATCATTGTGGAAAAGAAATACCCAGTGTATTTAAAAGATGAACACCATGGTTTGGAACACCATAGTTTTGACCATCATTTTTAATAAATGTTACCTGGGTCAGTACTGTTATGTATGAGTCTGTTGCACCTTCATTTACAGGTGAAAAGTTTATTTAATTTGTAGGTCAGAGAATGCAATAATTTTTGCCTGACTGAAGATTTCCCAGCACATTTTTTATAATTACATTGTTGTTGTGCATATATGGTGTAAATAAATTGTTTATATACATATACATGTTTTTATTTTTTTTACATTTTCTACTTAATTAATACTTCGCAATTGTGCGAGGAAGTTGGGAATGTTGTGTAATAGAAAATCTGGTTCGATTTAATAACTGCATTTTGCAGGTGTAGGTAATGCTGCAAGTTACTGTTTCTCACTGCAGTTTGTGTAATGCTCGCCGAATTCTAGTTAAGTGAGCTATAATTACGTTTAATTGTTCCAACCGCATATGCTAAAGAAAATTGGAAACTATTTGCAATTCAAACCGTAGAAATAATTGCTACTGGTCCGAACACAAAATAATATGTTATATCTACTATTTTTCTTTAATGACAAAAAGGCAATTATTCTGTCTGCGGGAATGTTACTAAATACACTTGTTCTATCATACTTTCAAGACAGTTATTATCTAAGGTTTATTTAATCTTGATATGAATGACTTAATACGTTTTAATATATTAAACGTTAATCTGTGTCATGAATAAATATTGGTCATCTACCGAATTTTGAAAATATGTCAATTGTTATAGTATTCAGTAGACATTTTGCAACTTTATATTTAGTATCTAAGAAAATAGACGTCATATGACATATTTTTGATATTTCCCACTCGATATGAATTGAATGTTAATATACAACCGTCAACTTTTATGATAATTATGCATAATTATGTAACAAGCGTCCGTATCTACCGTCTGTCCACTTAGAATGATTCCTATACATTTCATGAATACATTAATAGATATTCGTTTAAGTGAAATTTGTACTGTAATTGTTTACACTTACGGGGTACATTCAAGAAGTAAATTACAAAGGAAATTTACATTACTCAATTATGTAATTATTTATTGTCATTTTATGAATTGTTATTAGTAGAAACATGCAAGTGTAGGTGAACAACTAATTGTAAGCAGATTTCTTACATAACCAGGAAAGAAATTTAATTTAAAATGAAAGCAACTGTAAAGGATCGTCTCCACCAGGGGTAACAACATGTAACGTAAATATCGCATCACTGAAGCTTAAAGAATTTTCTTCAAATTAGAAATAAAAAATGCTTCAGGGCACTTGTAAGAAACATGATAGATTTATATTCAACTTTCTTGGGTTTGATCAATGAAAGTTTCTTTGCTAAATCTGTAAACATTGCTACAATTAAATAACAAAAGCTACAGACTAGTTCAAACAATAAAATAAAATTAATTTGATATGTCCTATTCACTATTATAAATGCCGTATAATATTGTTGGTCAATACAGAAATGACAATTCAAATATTTCACATCAAATGGAGTTGCATGAAAATGAACTAAATCAAACATTATTATATGTAGTTCAAACTATCGATGGTGCAGGTATTGTGAAAATACATTTTAAGAAATAATAAAACGAATAAACACTTATTAATATATAAAATAAGTAATTCTGCTTACTCTTGATATTGATAAACCCCTGTCGAAATAATTGTCGAGTTCCGTCAATAAACCTGTGAAAAATATACCAAGTGTTTTATTCGTTTTATTATTATTATATGTAATTCCAGATATAATGTTCAGTGGAAATGCGTATCAGATTTTTTAAACGTTTTATGAAGAACTTTGCTTTGTAGTCTTCTTGACGAGTTCCTTTCGGCAGTTCAGCCATTATACAAAATGTACGCTTGATCCCGTGTTATTATTAGTACAAACGATTAAACATATTTATACCCGTCATCGCCCTCATAAATACAAACATTTACTAGAAATACACTTATGATTTTGCTTCTTCCCTCGTATATTATGCTATAAATCATTAATGCTATAGAAGCAGTAATTTCAAACAGCCTAACCGTATTTCCGGATTAAAATACTGAGATTTGCGGAAGTCCAAATAAATAAAAATGATAAGCAATGCCAATTAATATTATTTTGAGGAGAAAGTGATTCTTTCTAACTTTCCTCAACATTAGTTTTCAGTATGGAGTGTCATATGGTAAGCACAAATTTGCTCACAGGATTATGCGTTTTGCACAGTAAACACGAAATTAGATCAATTTATCTTTCACACCAGCGCCCAACACTCTTGTATGAAATTATGTCACCAATAGCCCCAAGGTCATTCACAGACCATTTATAGTTAATATTAATTAATTAAGTTCGTAAAGCTCAAATTAAGTTTGACCTGTGTATATTTATATTTATGTAATATACGCAATTCACTTATTGTCTAGAAGTTACAAATTTCTTTAATATTCCCGTAATATCGTCATATGTACATACACGCATGAGGAAGGGATATTAATATAGAAAGCAAGAAATGTTTTAACATCTCCCAACCGTGTCGCTCCTCTAGTATATAAACACTCCAATCCCCAAGCAAAACAACAGTCGTTGTACGTTTAACTAATCGGTCCAAAATGAAAATAAAGGTAATGGGATCAATTATATTTAACACGATTTAATAATTCACCACATAGAACGCAGGCTACGTAATTGACATACATAAATTACTTATTATAATTAATGGAAGTAATTTTGTTTGTTTCAGGTGGTACTCTTCGTAGCCAGTTTAGTTCTCGTTTCTGCTGGCAAAGCAGAAGAGAAGAAACCAGTTGAAGATGTGAAAGACCAAAAGGCAGTCGAAACCGCAGACGGAGAGAGCAAAAAACAGGATAAACGAGGTCTCTTTGGTCTTGGTTATGGAGGTGGTTTTGAATCTCATGGTTTCGGGGGTGGTCTCGAAGGACACGGAGGAGGATTTGGAGGAGGATTTGGAGGTGGTGAACATGGTCATATCAAGACTATAACCATCACTAAAGAAATACCCTATCCAGTACTTCATCCAGTACCAGTACCTATCGAGAAAAAGGTACCAGTACCTGTTCCAGTTAAGGTTGCCGTACCAGTTGAGAAACCTTATCCAGTAATAGTGCACAAGCCTTATCCAGTACCTGTAGAAAAACACATTCCATATCCCGTCGAAAAGCATGTGCCTTATCCAGTTAAAGTACCTATCAAGATTCCCTTCCCTGTGAAAGTACCTATTCATGTGCCCAAGCCAGTTCCCTATCCAGTCCACAAGGAAATTCCAATCCCAATAAAAGTACCGTTCCTTATTGAAAAGAAAGTACCAATTCTTATTAAGGAACACCACGGTGGACTTGAAGGTGGATTTGGTGGACACAGTTTTGGACATCACTTCTAAACATAACTGTTATTTTTTGTAAATACTTTTCTTTGTTTCATATAGCACTAGCTACTTTTACCTGTGTTAATTATTTATACTTTTTATAATTTTTTCTATCTCAGAAATAAATAATTTACAAAAACCTTTTTCTTCTTTTCTTAATTAAGAAAACAATAATTAATTATGTAATATCCTTAAGTTGTTGCGGAAATAAAAAAATAAACCTTATTTTTGATAATTTGTAGCAATTACCTACACACAATTATTAATATCGTTAATTAGGACACATAAAAAAGGAAAGCTTAGGAAGACAATGAATTAAAATGTTGTAATGTTAATTACGATAATTACAACCAGAACTGGAAACTTAAACAGGCTGCTGTTATCCATTACTTGTTAAAGGCAAAATATTTATTTGCAAAACAAAAAGAATCAATGTTTCAATGAATTAGCGAATAAGCAACCAAAATTTCATTTTATAAATGAATTCATTTAACATTCAAAGAGCTGTAGTTTCCTGTTCTAAAGTAAAATTAATATCTGAAGATTATTTAGTAAATGCGAAAAAAAAAGCATAATGTGTTTATTACACTTGAAATTCAGTGTCTGGGTCACTCTACCATAAACACAAATCTAAAATACAAATATGTTGGTAGCTCTAATGGTTACCTAATGTGTGTAATATATAAATGTGACTTGATGCCACGAAATTGGGCGTAAGTACCACGCTACCATAAACACATTAAGTAACATTATGAAAGAACATTTAAATCGATCATCAATCGATAGTCATTTATAAATTTTTGGAAGAGAATATTGATGAAGTCGTAATAGATGTTTTTGCTAACAGACAAAATAAACCTTTCCTTGTCTTTTTTTGTTTAAAAATTTACGTTTATGTTTTCAATGATATTTTAATTTATAGGCAATTATGATGAGTAGTTTTAAAAACAAAACCATTGTGGAATTGGGTAACAACCTTTTATTTGAATAAATGCACATAGGGTCTGTATATATTTATTACGTATTATGAGATTCAGTAATATTCAAGAAGACCCTTTTCTAATACCTAATCCTTTTTAGAAAATAACCTTATTTAACATTACTGAATCCCATAGTAAGTACTAAATATCTACAGATGGCGTTCACTACTATGTATGCATTTATTTATCGGACACTGTTTATAGGCAGCAGTAAGGTTGGCTGGTGTTCTACCGAGCGGCGTGGTGTAGTGCTCTAGATCATTACTTAGCATTCGGGAGGTCGCCGGTTCGAAGCCGAGTCCGGCTGCTCTGGTCCAAGTTTTCTGTGGTTTCCTCGGATCATTTAAGAAAATGCCAAGACAGTAATGTTTAACAGATAATCTTTCACTCTCTTCTATCTTCATTTCGTCCGTCTCATCTTTCTCTCCGTAACCACACCACCCACCCATTCCCACGATTCCTGCAAGGAGGCTGAAGAATGCCTTACGCCCTACCCTACGACTTTGCACTACTGTGTAGGTCGGAAGGACTGCCCGACCGGCAGCACGAGTAGCTGGTGGGAATGAAACACAAAAAGGTTTTTTTTGGTGTTCTGACCGAGCGGCGTGGTCTAGTGCTAATCGGGAGGTCACCGGTTCAAAGCCGGGTCCGGTTGCTCTGGTCCAAGTTTTCTGTGATTTCCTTGTATCTTTTAGGCAAATGCTGGGACAGTAATATTCCACAGATAATCTTTCACTTCTCTTCTGTCTTCATTTCGTCCGTCTCATCTTCCTCTCCCTAACCACACCACCCACCCATTCCCACGATCCTGCAAGGAGGCTGAAGAGGACCTTACGCTCTACCCTCCGGCTTTACACTACACGAGTAGCTGGTGGGAACACTAACCAGGACCATATTTTTATTTTTATTCAATCCTTTATTTAATCAACTATACCCATACCATACCATACCACAGTCTATTCCTATAAATATCAACATATGGAATAATCCAATTACGGATGTTCACAAATCGCAGACCGAAAACTGAAGACAAAATCGGATGCACAGCCTACCAGTCTACTGACAAATATACAAAATATCCCCACTACCAACAATAAATAATTTTTTCTTTCTAAATGCCGTATGTCACCAAGAAAAATGTAAGAAAACCAAGAAGAAAGGAAAACGCACAACACGAGACAAGGAGACAAAAGTATACAAATACCATTCAAGAATAAAAAAATTGGTCAAACATTCTTCAATTACAATGTAACCAGATACATAAACCAAAAGTGAAAAAAATCAAAACCAGAAAAAATTGAAAACGGAAGTAAAACAAACAGGAGAACTGTAACCACCAAATCAATACTAAACAATGTGGCAATATATGTTATGTATTATGCAATTTCTAGCTATG
Source organism: Agrilus biguttatus (assembly GCA_963921985.1). Lineage (NCBI taxonomy): Eukaryota > Metazoa > Arthropoda > Insecta > Coleoptera > Buprestidae > Agrilus > Agrilus biguttatus. The sequence continues at coordinate 12,844,399 of OY998119.1, read as the reverse complement.
TTAAGATAAGTTTTAGGATTATGATAAATTAGGGTAAGAGTAATAAGTAGAGTAATAATAGGTCTCCCACGAATGTGATCCTATTCGTCAGTGGTTCATTTGAATATAGAAGTGATGCATATGCAATGCTGATGTATATGAAGGAAAAGAGAATAAGTATTATCTATACAGATAAATAAAATTGGAGTGTCTGTCTTTTTACTAAATACATATGGATGCATACACGGTACATATACCAAAATAACATTTTTTTAAAATTTTGTTTGTCTGTCTGTTTGTTCCGACTAATCTCTGAAACGGCTGAACCGATTTTAACTGGACTTTCACTGGCAGATAGCTAATGTAATAAGGAGTAACTTAGACTACTTTTATTTTAGAAACTGATTATTGTCATTAATAAATAGCTATTAATTTCTAAAATAAAATATTTTCTATTAGGAATATGTGCCTAATTCAAAAGGACCTTGTCAAACATTCATGAACTCACAATTAATAGCAAAAATTGGCGTTCACCTTTACTTCACGCCTACAATTATTCATTAACTACAATAAAGACATGAAGAAAAGCTGAAACAAAGATAATATTTCCCTAATAATAATAATAATATACATTTACTTCCATATCCCCAAGTTCCCTCCCGTTCTACTTATAATCCAGTATAAATAGTTGTTGCTACATTTTTAAATTTTAATTGACTTTGTACTATTGAGAATGGTCCTGTATGCCAAAACAATAGTATTGTCGAGACAATAAAAAATTTCTGATAGCAGCCGTGCTTTAACATATTTCACAATTACTGCACCGTCTAATGTTTTAATTATCTATGTATTTAATAACAATATGTCAAAATGCACTTGGTTAAGAAAAACAAAAAGAGGTGACATTACATTTTTCTAAATAAAATTGAAACAATGCAGTAATCGTCTACACGCAAGCTTAATCAATTGTAGTAGTTGTACACAGAATTTGTGGCAATTATTATAAAAATTGGGAACCAGTTGCTAACATTGCCGAATATTAGTAGTGTACCCTACTATTTTGGAATAATATAATAAGTCTGCTATATTAACTACATTAGAAACTATTTAAAAACATTTTACGTGTATTTGTTTGTATAGGTACCAAATAAGTTTAAAATTAAAACAAAGTTGAATGGTTTGAATATCAATTTACTATATTAAATGAAAATGAAAATGAAAAATATTAAATGAAAAACACTTTTATAAGTTTCAAGTTTTTTATTTTTGTGAATTACAACGATCGTTTCGCCACACTGTGGCTTCATCAGGTGGATGAAATTATATTTCATTCACAAAAATAAAAAACTTGTAACTTATAAATGTATTTTTCATTTAATATTTTAAAATGGAGTTTCAGTACATATGTGCTAAAACAGTGAATCAATTTACTATGTTCGTATTTGTTAAGTACATAAATTATTAATTAATTTTCTGCTTGTTTGTGTAATAAAAATTAAAAACGCGTGCATACGTTGTAGATTGACTTGAATATTTAAAATAACAGCTGGTTACCTGGGGAGTTTTTTAGATTTAATTAACATATTAACTAATGTGAAGATCACCATGAGAAAGTATAGTTTTAATTTATGAAAACACTAATATTAGAAAAGTAGAAAATGTCTTTATTTGTGCAACACAACAATGAAGAATCTCTATTTACAACAATTAATAACAGAAACAATTAACAAAAAAGAATCACATATTGCTCACACCTATTCAACTAACATTCATATAAAATAATAAAAAATTTAATGCTGTTCAGATACTTCGGCTTGTTGTATATCTTGGCTGGCTTCGCCATGTTGCTCTTGTTGTTGTACAATAGCAGCGTAGTTGGCAGAATTGTCTCCATCAGCGTGTTCCAAACCAGAATTTCCATAACCACTTACTCCTTGATACTGTCCAGCTGAATATGCGTCGTTATTATACTGGCCATTATCTTCTTGGGATAATTGCTTGTAATCACCACCTCCAACTCCACCAGAATAACCACTGGATGCCCAATCTCCATGACCTTGGCTTCCTTGGTACTCATTATGGGGTACTGGATATGGTTTTGGAACTTCAACGGGAACTGGAACCTTCTTGATAACTTCCACGGGAACTGGATGAGGTACTTTTACGAAATGGGGAACATGAACTGGGAATGGTTTGGGAACGCTGACAGGGTAAGGAACCTTGAAGGGCACATGAACTGGGTACGGTTGTGGTTGGGTAATTACTGCTTTATCAGACACTCTAACAATTTTGGTAAGATCAGCGTGAGAAAAACTACCACCGTCCTGAATTTCATGTTTAGGATATACCAATTTATCGTAGTCTTTTATGTCGGGCACTCCAACGAGCTTAGTTGGACCATGGCTGGAAAACCCAGGAATTGCCCGAGTTTGGGAAAGGAAGAAAAGTGGAAGTGCAAAGGCCTTAAAAAATGAAAACAACAAAATAAATTCAAACGAATACGTTAATGAGATATTTGATAATTAAAAAAATATATTATTTATATTAAAAGTGAACAGGAAAAAAGAAATAATTTAATGGAACCTACCCAGAACACCATTTTAGTAAACACACGTTGGACGAATCGGGACTGATGAAAGTAATTGTTAAAAGAGCACTTATATACAGTCGACAATCAGGGAATTGATTAGGAAGTAGAAGACCAGTTTACTTTCTTAGGAGACGGCGAATTCTCCAAATAATTTTCTGAATGGAGTAACTACCCGTCTTTGTTCTTCTACCGGTACCTAATATATAAAAGATAGAGACGCCCATATCCGATAATATAAGCGAAAGTACTTCCACCTTTTTGCTACTTTGCTACACATGTAATACGCAGTATGTATTTTCATTTAATTTACCTAGCAAAGCGGAATAGGTTTAATGATTTGTCTTATTAAACGGATAGAGAATATTAATTATTGAACAAGAATGGTTCACTAAGTTTGAAAAGATCATAATTCCTTTTTGTAACGCTTCTTCAAAACAAACGACTTTTTAAAATTAATACCTAAATTTGCGAAATCTATAGCTAGAGGTGGATCGAAGAAAGTTCGACGACATTTACATTCTACTTCTGCGATAAATCAGATCAGTGATAGCGAAAGTATTCCCTTCCCTTCACTGTCACGCTCACGGCTCACTTATACAACATGTACACCGCATCCAATGTCACTGCCGACCGAATTTTAGACGAATTAGAGTCGCTTATAAACTATAATAATACTTCAATAATAAAAACTCAAATTTTTACTATTGTATTATATCGGTAACAATATTGCGGTAATTTTGTTATATAATAACAAAAACACTCGGTAGATGTTCCATAATTAACACATAAACCGTACAAATTATTATTGCAATAATTATTTTAAACTAAACAATTAATTTGAAAGAGATTGATGCCAAAAACGGTTATCCGAACTAGTTAAAATTTTGCATACCAAAAAGGTTACGATTATAAGCCGAGTGGCAATGTAGTATGAAGTGAAAGTAAGTAAGAAAAAAAAAAAAAAGAAATTCGCGAAGAAGAAACTTACATGGTTTTGAAAACTGACGTGGGCGTCAGGTGTTATCTTTACAAAAGCAGAGAACGAATGCCGAAGTAAGATTTATATGAGAGTATTTCTTCCACATTTTTGTAAATCAACCATTTTCTCTGCCGCTACTTGAATTCGAACTACAGTGGTGGGATAATTTCCGTATAAGAATCAGTGACAGTGTGACTTTAAATGACATTTAGTCGGTTAACAATAAACAGTGAAAAAATGCATAAAGAAACACTAATGAACAATTAACAGTCAATACACACCAGGAATCCTTTTGTTGGATACTTTTTAAAAAAAAAAGTAAAAACCATTAACTGCTAATCTTCTAGGAATAGTGTCAATGTTTTTATGAAAAACATGGAAATTTAAATTCCTATTATATCTCGATTTTAAAAATATACCCCATTCTGTACCAGCAACTAGGAGGAAGCCAACAATCGTAGAAGAATTGTTCTCACTTTTTCAATGTTTCCCTTGAAAATGTCCTTTACAATCGACGACACTTGAACATTCCTCGGTTGTATTTTTTTTAAATTCAAACTGAGAGCTTCATTCTCAATTAACTAAAATAAACAGCAACTTTTAAGTGAAACGATTCTATTTAAACAATTAGTTGATTTATTTTTTTCCGTTGGCAGCTTTATTACATTTTATGTTTTACTATGACGATTTGGTATCCCTATCACTAATTAGAATAACTGAAATTGTAGTATACAAACGTTCTATTTTGTTTTTCTGTAAATCTCTATTGCCATCCAAACTATGTAAACTTGAAAATTATGAAAAAAAAAACTATGAAAAATTGAGCACTATTTTTGATTGTTAGACAGATGTGAAACTACATTAAATAGTTCAAATACGTTTTAAACTTTTACACTGTTAAAATATAAATACTACAAACAACTTGTAAACAGTAAACGCGAATGCTGTTGAATGTCATTAGTAGCGGATGAAATATAGATGCAAAAGACGTCTTTTAATTGAGACACACCCATATAGGGAACTGTCTTTCTTGTCTGAATTCCAGTATAATGGTTAAAGCAATTTGTGCATTACACATATGTAATGTTATTTGTATGTATCAATATATCAATTTACGTAACTTAATGACATCTGGACTATTTTATGACATCTCAAACCATAATAGAATGCAAGAAATGGGTACTAGTTAGTTACTATAAATTATTCGAATCTTCATTTTTGTTTCAGATGAAGAAAAGCTTTTGGTTTAAGCAGATCCATTGGTTCTGCTTAAACCAAAAACATATACTTAAGTGGTTGTTTGCTCCTTACCGATTCATTACATCAGTTTTTATAACTCTTAATCTTAAAGTTAATTTTATTATTTACAAGTTCTGTAGTGATAGCATTTTTGATGTGCTTTTAGAATTAAAGCTGAAAACACGATTTGCATTTTTGTTATAGTGTGGATTATTGATAATTTATTTCCATTAATTAATGCCCACGCTCAATAACTTTCTAAATAATAAGGTTAAACGGATCTTCAAGAAACTGGCGCCACCCTTTTATATTATTTCAAATGTAGTTAAACCCAGAATTTACATAGAGGTAATACAGCTAGTACTTACTAGGAAATACATGCGCAACATGATGTAAGTAAAATTTATAGTTAAAGAGTTATATAAGAAAATGTCTGTCAATCTTAGCTTATTTGGAACAAACAAAATAACAAGGATATATGCACTACCAACTTGTTTGTAATATCACGTTTTATTACAGTCAGTCTGATTTGTTTATCATTGAGGAAGTGAAAATATAAACCATCAGACATCAGTTCTTTTCCTGGTCGATTGAACGAGAAAACTATTAAACGCCTTCTTTTATCTTTTGCGGTACAATAATTTACAGTATTATATATAAATATAAATATTCAATTAATTTAAAAAAACTAATACCGAACCACAACTGTAGAAAAACTGAAACAAACTTAAACATGTACGTACTAATTAAATGAAATCATTCAGTAGAAAGTAATAAACTACGCAATCAGAATTTTATTTGTAAGTTATTTATATTCTTAAAGCAAAAAGAAACGCTACTGTAAATAAGTTAATGAGATCGCTTATGGAAAAAGCTTATCTGCACGTATCAGAATATTTATAAGCGTTCATCAAAATTGGATATATGAGCTCTTGTAACTCCATGATAATCACAGTTTAAAACAAAAACACACGTTTTTTGGTTGCAAAAAATTTTTTTTATTGTCTCCACAATAATTATTTCAGCACACAGTGCCTTCTTCAGGTGGAAGAATTTTACAAACTAAATTACAATCAGAACTCTTATATATACTAACTTACAATCTGGAGGGTAGGGGTAAAATGTTTTAAATATTTAACAAAGGCGAATTACAAAATTCCAGCTGGTCGTTCAAGATATTTCCATTTTTACACAATTTATTTATTTGTAATTTTTCTAAAAGAATTATTTTTTATTCCTTTATTTGCAAAATGCAGTACTTTGAAATTTTCATTGAATTGATGTTTTTCATCAAGTAAATGTTCTGCGTAAGAAGATTTTTTATTTTTATTGTTGAAACTATTTAAATGTTCTTTTATTCTTTCTTTAAAAGATCTCCCAGTTTTTCCCACATATGCTCTCTCACAGTCTCCACAGTTAAGTAGATACACTCCTGATTTTTCTTCTTTTTTAGTCTTATCTTTATTGTTTTTTAAAATAATTCCTAATTCCTAAATTAAGACTGTGGAGACAATAAAATTTTCTTGCAACCAAAAACGTTTATTTTTGTTTTAAACTGTGTTCATCAAAATTATGTAACCGTTCACTGTTAATTAAAATGTATGGGACAAATGGGATAATCATTTACTGAAAAAGTTATGGAAAACAAAAAATTAAGATGAAAAGGTCAGAAGATGCTTGTGTAAGGCGAAACAATTCTTAAAATATCTGTTACTAAAAATTATCACTATATACTAACAATAATGTTCTAATATCTATAGTGCTAGTTCGGATTGCTGATGAAGGGACATTCTGGAAGCAGCAGACGGTTAAAAAGTCTAATAAAAGAATTGAGCAAAAATGGTCTACTTTTGATGTTCAGAATGTTGTCTTTTAATCACAATTTGTAATTAAAAATCACCAGTGTTTTGACATGTCGAGCGTATTCAAATGAATGCCAATAAGGGTATAAATAAGATATGGTAGTGGTAAGTATGACGGAATCGTTAAATTAAATTAAGTTGCGGTATAGAAGAATACTGTAAACTTAAAATGAAATGCTCATCCGACCAAACTTGGTCGGGTTCAAGTAATCGTAAATATTTCTTTAGTTATCAAACTAAAGTGGGCAAGATTCGTTCAAATTTGAACTTGATTACTTTTATTAACAAGCAATCATTTTTGAATTTTAAAGAAACGATAGAGCTATTATATATAACTGTTCTTAATTTCAAAATAATAAAATGTAAACTTAAAAAGTGGAAATTCAACTTTATTATTGTTTATTTTTATCGGTTTACGCTGTTTTCGAATATTAGTTAAATGAAAGTACCAATCCGCTAAAAAGCTGCTCTAATGAACGTTTTACAGGTGTTCAATTGAATATGAATATTAAAACAATATCAAATCTGTTTTTATATACTGTTTTCCTTTTAAATTTCTATTCAGCTCAGGTGACTTAATATGATTAATTTCCCTTGACGATTTTAATTTATTAAAAGGTCACTGTTTATTAGCATTTACTTACTATGCGTAAAAATACTTTACAATAAGTTATATTCACATTTACAATTCAGTTACTGTGACTATTATATAATTCTCACGTAAATTTAAAACTTCTATTTGTGTCTTCTATTGTCACCATACCGAGTGTAGTAAGGTGCTCTAACGTTCTCATATTTGTTTATCTACATACATATATATGTATGTATGTATCTAATTATTAAACAAAGAGGAAAAAAAATCAACTGAACTAGTACGTGCGATTTCCCAGCTGCACCCAACTTTCGCTGAAACACATTCTTTTCCACCATTATCGTCTGAAGTGGCTGTCTATCTGAATCGATGATTTCGAACAGATGTCTACTGTTATAGCAGCAACTTCCTTTTCTGTTCCTTTATGTAACATATTACGCAGGAAGTATCTAGGGCGTGAACAACATTTATAACACTTTTGTCCTACATATTGCATTTAAATACGCATGTAAAGAACAAAGGAAATGCCAGTTAGAATCAAACTGGACTAGTGCACAAAGAGTTCTAACAATAAAAAGAAGAGACAGATAGAGAACCTTAATTGATAATTTTGAATCAACAATAATTATTTGGAAACGATTAGGCGCTGCTGGATGAATTCAGGACCTGTGAAGCGATTGCACTTTTTACATTTACTTAAACACATATTTGTACTCAATTTTTACTTATTCTGATAACCAAAAAATTGTCAAGTTGTCGGTTTAAAGTTCGAGGGTTATTAGATTAATTCCTTCTAGTTTAAATATTTGAGGAGTACCCCGCTTTTCCATTTTCGGAGCTCACAAGAAGTTCAAGACACTCATTCCTCATGCTCAGCATGAAAATGATAGCTATATGCGTCGATATGAGTGCATTACATAAAACTTACTGAATAAATCTTATTCATTTTTTTTAGTTTATTGCTTATACGCTTGGTATTCATCACCAATAAAACTTATCCTAAAAATATTGCTGCTTTATAACAAGTGATCATAGTTTTCGTACAGTTAAACTACATCGCATGGTTTTACATATATCTTAATTAACGTTTTATTATTATAACTTAAAATATTTACAAAATAAAAAATAAATACCATACAATCCATCTATCAACGATAGTTTAAAATTAGATAACGATATGTATTTTTTTCGGCTCAACCTTCGTATAGCCGAAATGAGTTATATAAAAGACATTGTATTTTTTTGCTTTTAAGGACTTTTCTAAATACAGAAATATAAAAGTTTTGCTGCGGAAATGCATAATTTTCATTTTTCAGGCTTTAGAATAGCCATAATATCAGATACATTTTTGTTTTGTATTTTAGACGTTTTTTGAGTACCAATAGACCAATAGTTTTATACGGAAATGGATAATTTTTATTTTACATAGATTTAAGTAAAAACTGGAATATTTGTTTGTAATAAGTAGTTTACAGTTTTGTTGTAAATATTTCTGAGAGTATTATCAACTTAAACCACCAACATGAGTTCTGATTAATGCGAAGCATGCGTTGCTCCGCATCTTTGAAAATAAACAAAAGGCCAAGGGATGAGGTAAAGTTAGGGGTAGAGGTACGTTTTTCTTATTCCCACTGTGAAAAGTGCTATGCATCAAGAGGTAATGTTAGGTTAGGGGTCGGGTGGGTCTTCCTTATTTCTACTATGAAGATTGCTATTCTCCAACGGTTAAGTGCTATGCACGAAGGGTTTGGTTAGGTTAGGGCAAGACAGTTCACTGTGATAACCATCGACAGCAGTACTTTACCGTCTAAACTTGGATGGGTTCAACTAGTTATTTGTAATTGTGTAGTTATTACCAATTGCTTATACATACCGTATGTTTAAATATCCTCATCCTTCTTTTATGAGGAGCAAATAATATCTATATCTGTTTTTGGTTTTTCTGGATTTCACGTCCAAAATGAAAATAAAGTATTTTTGCTTTTACGAGCTATTAGATTAGAATATGGGGGTTTTATGGACAATAAATAAAACAGTGGGTTAGATTAGGTTAAGTTAGTTATGTTTTTGAGTTTAACGTTTAAATTCAAAAGGAAAAAAGTTTGAATTTAACTGATTTCGGTTATTCTACAGTCGACTAAATTTGCTCGTAAAACGGAAACGGTATATTTCCGCAGGGAAATTTTAGTATATTTATGTTCAGAGAAATGCTTAAAATCTAAAGCAAAAACAAAAATTATGTAACTGATTTCGGTTATTCTAAAGTTCTGAAAATGAAAATGACGAATTTCCGCAGGGAAATGTTTGTGATTCAATGTTCGCAAAGGCTCTTAGAACGCAAAATTTCATTTTTTTAGTTTATATATTTTAAGGTTATTTAATTAGGTTTTTCTTTCATTAGCTTACCCATGGTTCAACAGGATTAATAATAGTAGGTATAAGTTTAACATAGGTAACTGTCGTATCTAGGTTAATAAACACTTCAACAGAATATTACTCAATATGCAACTAAATTACTCGCTTGGTACACACTTTTTACGTTTTGCTTAATTGCTCCGGTAATTATTAGTCCTATATATAGAACAATAAGACACATTGTTTAAAATCCAGTTTTCCAAAAAAGGATAGACACTTAATTGTAACACGACACGCTAAATATGCAGATACTTTCAAACAAAAGTGCCATCTGACACACACGTATTTTGCGTCAATAACAGACTTGATTGTCGAATTTACACCTTTAGTGTAAAATGAACCTTTTACAAAAAAAATCTGACTACATTTTAAACAGAGAGAAATAGTTCTACTTAAAATGCTAATAGAAACTGCAAAACCCCTATCTTCATTTTCTATTTCAAATACATTTTCGAAATATTAAGTAGTAGATTATTAAATGTGTATGTTTAGAGTACGGCTTTCGACAGATGCGAAACGTAGATGGTGGGCGCGAAGTTAAAAGTGTTTGAGATGTGGAGCTTTAGGGAGGTTGATAAAATACCGTGGATGAAAAGGGTTATAAATAACGAGGTATTGGAAAGAGTAGTAGAACAGAGGACATTATGGAAATATATGGATGGAAATGTAGAAATGTAGAAATTTATAAGGAAATGGAGATATAGGATGACAGTACACCTTCTGAAACAGGCAGGTCTGGTGAGAGATATATTAGAAGCATAAACAGGAGTAGATATGAACAAATAAGGACCACGATTAGGTGACTATTCGGGAAATGCGAAGACATGCTCAGGATAAAAATAAGGAGTGGAAATGGGTGTTGAACCAGATAATGCTTTGAATAGTTTTTAAACTTATTATACATTTAAAATACTTACTGCAAACTACAAGAAATTACATACTCAAAAAAGAAGGAATTAAAATCCATCTTCGTCTAAATATTAAGATCAAAGATCTCACATTTGGAACGCGTCCTACCAAGTAGGCACAACGAACAGAAAGTCATATCCCACGACCGAGTTCGTCCCAGAAAGGCCTTTACAGGCTATAGTATATGTAATATCTTCGTCTAAGAATCCATCGGAATCAACAGTGTAATTCAATGCCAGTAGGGGTATTGGCCCTCGGAGTAGTTGTTTTTGTTGATTCCATATTTATATTTATAGTCATATTTATAATATAGCCTGTAAAGGCCTTTCTGCCAGCGCCCACCTGATGAGACCCTAACAGAATCATATATACTCGGTATATTTTATGACAATGATTTCGTTATTAATACTCTTCAGCTACTGTCACTAATCCACATTTCTCAATAAAAATGAGAAAGACCTTCCAAAATATCGTTCAGTTATATAAACAATTTTTGTTCATTGTTTTATTGTTATATAATATGCAAAAGTTCGACATACATCCTATCTAAGTATACCAAACGCTCAAAGAGAACGTTTAGATGTATAAGGAAAATACTTTGTCATCGATATTTTCCGTTCCCTTCCACTACCTATTGTAATATAAATTCTTATACCATAACAAAATTAATTATCTTGAACTGCATAAAAATGTAATGCAAATGAAACATTTGGGTTAATAGGTGCTGGAGCGTTCTTGCATAACATCTACGCATGTAGTACTTACGTATACAAAATTCATACTCATATATATGTAAACCTGCCATAAGGTAGTAGTAAGTAGTAAATTCACAATTCGCATACGATTATCTACGCTGTCGTATAGCAAATAAAATGGACGTATGTTGAGGACAGGAAATAGCCCTCCGGATTCTGTATTATATCAAGCATGACGATCTACAAAACGTAAACAGTAGGTATTTTTCTCATCAAGTTAACCGGATAATTTACAGTCACTCAGCCTTCCTTCTACGTCCTACTGAAGTCGAAGGTTTAAAAAATTATGATCGTTAGAATGGACAACTCACAAAGGTATCCAATCTTAATAATTATTATACTCCAAATTATATAATGGATCATTTTAATTTCTTGGGGCAATGCAAATATTTCACAACCACTTAAATATATGTTGCACTTTTATATATCGAAAAGCGAATTGAATATTTAAAGTGAAACGTTATTTTCCCACAATTTTAAAATATTAGATCGACTCCTCTAGGAAATAAGAGGAAAAATGCACTAATTCTACTATTTTTAAACCTATTTTTTTAAATACACTACTTAAAATTATGATAAAAATTCTTGTATTTCTCATAAAAAACAATTCTAAATTCTACCCCCGGTTGGACCGAAGTTGTCACTAAAAATAAAGATCTACCTGCTACAAAATTGGGGTTTTAAAAGTAAACAACCAATCTTGCCACCAGAGAAAACGGTGCTCACCTACCTGATAAGGTAATTATAATTATCCGGTGGTAATATTGATATGAGTAATTATTTACAATTATATCATAAGTAAGGATTAAGTAACTTAAAAGCAGGTTATGGATATGAAAATGGTCACTATGTGCCTTACATATATTGTTTATTGAGAAATAAACAATCACAAACATACGAAAAATTATTTTATCTGTTAAAATCCAAAATTTTAAAGGATTTTAATTTAAACTTCTATCCAAATGAAGTTTTTGTAGATTTTGTAAGAAGTAAAATAAAAACTATCATGGAATTGTGTGAAAAATATAAAAACAAAACAATATCGAACATCGACTATATAAAATGTGTATCATACTTACGTTGAAAAAATTGTTGATTGATATATGTATAAGTATGTAGTTATAATGCCTTATTAATTACTGTTAAATAAATGCCATAAAATATCAATAAAGTATTTTCCTTTCTCATTAGAATAATTTCTACCTATTAGGTCCTAGTGGCAAGATGGGTTGTACCTTTTTTGGTCAGGTATAATTTGGTGGCACCTTCGGCTACCTCCGATTTCTAAGTATCCCTATGTCAAGTGATAATTACAATAAAGATTTAAATATAATTAAACAAAAAGCGTACAATAATGGTTACAATTCAGAATTAGTTGAAAATATAAAAAACAATAAAAAATAGCACTACAATTAATTGTAAATAAATAAAGAAACTAAATACAACTGTATTACATATTTTGGACCATTTACGAATAAAATAGTCAATTATTTACAGAAATGCGATCTGAATATAACATTTAAAACGAATTCCTCATTAGGCAGTATTATAAAAAATAATAAAGATAATGTTATAAAAGAAAACCAATCAGGTGTTCATAAGTATGTAGTTATAATGCCTTATTAATTACTGTTAAATAAATGCCATAAAATATCAATAAAGTATTTTCCTTTCTCATTAGAATAATTTCTACCTATTAGGTGTTAGTGGCACAATTGGTTGTACCTTTTCAAAGACCCTTTTTGGTCAGAGGCAAGATCGGTTGTACCTTTTTTGGTCAGGTATAATTTGGTGGCACCTTCGGCTACTCCCTTAAAAACAAAAGGTTACTTTGTTTGGCCCCTGTTTAATCCCTATATGAATGGTCTCCACAGAATTAACCATCCCCTTCTTCTATAAGGTTTGTTCCCACTACTATGCTGTATAGACGATTGCAATCTTTATCTTACAAAAAATAGAGATAAAGATAAGGTATTGGTCGAAATTGCCAGACGAGTATAGTGATTTCAAAGTAATTGGTTCTTATCAGTACGCCGTAGACAGTTCTGACATAACACCAAACAAGGCACTTACTACCTATAAATAGCGTTTAATGAAAAATCTACAGATGATATTCACTACACTGTCTATATTTATTTGCCTTCATCAACAAAACTACAACTTTAACATATAATTGTTATTATTTTTACTAATTAAGTTTTAATTCAGATGCAACATACCAACGATTATAAAAACAATTTGTGTACATTATGTGAGTATATCCTTTCATAAAAAATAACAATTATTGTAAAAAAAATGCATTAAATCTTAATTACGAACAGCAAATCATTAAACCCTCCTTTCTGGTAATTCCTTCGAAACCAACTATGTAAACAGATAATTGACGCAAAAAAGATCTAATGATCGATCATTACCGTTACATTTAATAAATAATTTCACATAATTAGAAGTCCAAAGAGAAAGGTAAGTAACTATAATCTACGCACCACTACAGTAGGTACTTTTTATTTATTAATTTTTTTAAACCTTTTAGTGCTAATATAAATCTACAGCACTTTCGATTAGATACCGCAATTATCTTCCACACATATCGACTGAGAAATGTTAGTATTATGTAAATGTTAATCAAAACAGGTCACTATAGCGTGTCTACAGTAGGTAAGTACACCAAGAAAAGGGAATTCGTTTAAACAACAAATTTTGCCCTTTTAAGTTTTAGTATGTTAACGAAAGATTTTTTAGTCTAGTTAACATTGAGAGTTTTGTTTCAAACCGATTATAAGGTTTCAGCTGGCATTGAATTGTTTTTATTTTAATATTTGTTATTTCAATAACATACATGCATTAATGTGAAATTAATTTGTACCACTACCTACTACGGACTACTTAAAAGTAATGAGCAAAAATTTGTTATTGCTGTCAAGCACTCACCATTCATTTTTGAATTTTACGCTCCTAAATTAGTCTACGATAGAAACAACTTTTCAGAAAAATTGGGGACGAAAAGTGTTTTTAAAAAAAATTTGATACAAAATTAATTGAATGTATATCGCATTCGTCGTGCAACATTTTATTAATTATAAAATAAGATGAGTAAAATAAAAACACTAGGTTTAGTTGCACTAAATATTTATTAAAACACTCGACAAATTTCTTTCCACCTTTTCAGGTCATTCTCAAGAGAGAAATTCTACTTACTACTGTAGTGGTGTAAATAAATTTGTCGAGTTTTTTAATAAATATTTAATGCAATGAAACCCAGTGTTTTTCTTCTACTCATCTTATTTTATAAATTTTGATACGACAGTCGAAAATTTCAAAAAAATTACAAAATAATTTTTCAAAAAAGAAGGAATTAAAACCCTTATTCGTCTAAATTTTAAGATCAAAGATCTCACATATTGAACGCGTCCTACCAAGTAGGCACAACGAACCGAAAGCCACATCCCAGTGTAATTCAATGCCGATAGGGGTATTAGCCCTCGGAGTAGTTTTTTCTGTTGATTCCATATTTATATTTATATTCTCATAAATAATTTTTGCTTCATGATTTTGCTGAAAAGTTGTTTCTAGACTAATTTGGGGTAATAGAAACCAAAAATGACAAAAAATATAGGTCATATATATAGGAAAATATCAGCCTTCAGAAGATATCAGTCTATACTCCTGGGATATAAAATACTACAAATGCTTGGCCGGATCTTAAAATACAGCAGTCATAAAATGGGCAACTGTTCTTTAAACCTTATTTGCTTATTTTCTGTATATCGTATTTTAAGAACTGACCAATATTCTCTCTTAACACAAAAAAAACTTTTTGTGTTTCATTCCCACCAGCTACTCGTGCTGGTGGGCGGGCAGTCCCTGAGACTAACACTGTAGTGCAAATCCGGAGGGTAGGGCGTAAGGCGCTCTTCAGCCTCCTTTTAGGAGTCGCGGGAGTTGGTGAGTGGTGTGGTTAGGGAGTGAAAGATGAGACGGACGAAATGAAGACAGAAGACAAGTCAACGATTATCTGTGGAATATCTTAACACATGTAAACCGCATATCGAATCAACAGTTTTTTCTTTTAAAGGGCATATCTTTACTATGTAGTTTAACATATCCAAAAAAGAAGGCATTATTTTTTTTTGGATATGTTATCTTCGTTTAAGAATCTTTCGGAATCAACAGTGTAATTCAATGTCGGTAGGGGTATTAGCCCTCGGAGTATTTGTTTCTGTTGATGCCATTTAAATTTATGTAGTTTAATGTTGAATGTATGTTGTTTCCTGTTTTCATTAAAGTAATTCTCATTTAAAACTTATTTACTGTTCGTGCAATATATTGTTGTTAGTTAACACAAAAGAAAACATTTGATTAACTGATTTTTGATTAACTTAACATTTTTTGTATCTCAGAGAAGTATCCTAGGGTAGTAGCCGATACATGTTGAAACTTATCCATAATATTTAAAAAATAAAAAACAAAGACAGTTTCAAGTAAATTAAATTGCCACTGTGTGGTGAAACAATGTCGTTGTGAATACAATATAATTTGCTTGAAACTGTTTTTGTGTTTTATTTTTTAAATATCTCAGTAAAGCTGTGGAAGATGCTTTCAATGGACCAAAATTCTGCAGATTAATGACATGTACTCTAACTGATTAGTTAATGTTCGATTGAAAGGAATACAATAAGGTAAAGTATGTAATGTAAATATTAAATTAATTAATTAACTGATTTGGAAAGTAAAACAATTTATTTTTTCGGTTGAGTCAAACTCATGTAAATTAATTATCGCAACAAAATATCAGAAGAAATAGTTATAAGAATAAAATTGTTTAGTACAATGGTCACATAATAAACTATAATAAATAATGGATTAACTATCTTCTCCGAACATTATCATTCCTTAATTACTAATACACAATAGTTGAAAGCTCTTTTTCTACTCTAAGTTATGTCCTTATAAAATGTGAATGGTAATCGTAATAAATATCTATAATACAACAAATTCAATCATCAATTCATAACATCAAGATATAGTAGGTTCTGTTTGCACTTATTGCTAAAATCTAACTTTACTTAACGACATATGTTGTTAAAAGATAAAATCTAAGGATGGGGTATAAATATTTCAGTTTAAAAAAAACAACCAAAACACATTTCTGCTGATTTTGAGAAGATTTTGGTTTCCCATTAATATATTATTGTATATATATATAAAATGCAAAGTTGAAAAATTTATATTTATTGTATGATACATTTAGAGCCATCTTACAGAGTTATCATTCACTACTCTCATATATGTTTACATTAGTTTAGACAGTCACCTGTTGTTATAAGAAACTGGAAACTTGTTTTCCGATAATATAAAGAAAACAACACCGTCAGTTATTTAAAATTGTTAGAAGTTGTACACCCTAACGCAACATATAAATGTATATAAGTATTTAATATATAAGATACCTTTACTCTAGTGTTATCTCTTAAAGCCTTTCAATCTGCAAACACTTAACTTTAATCAATTGTATTGAATTAGCGGATACTTGATGGAAGTCTAACATATTGAAATAAACATTAAGTAATATGTTTGTATTTTTGTACTTGTTAATTTCTTTAGATTCTAATGATGTAAGTTTTAAGCATTTATATTCAATGTGTAAAATCTTTAGATATAAATTAAATGTATGGTTATCTTATAACACGTTTGGCATAGTTATAATCGGCTTTTTGTTTCTATGTGATCTGAAAACGAATTCCAAAATTTCTTCCCGTCTGACCTATATACATTTTTGAACAAGAACCGCAGTTGAGTTGATAAATGCCTGGTTTTATTAAATATCAATTATATATATATATATATATATATATATATATATATATATATATATATATATATATAATTATAATATAAATAATATAATAAATAAATAATATAATATATATATATATATATATATACCGAGCGGCGTAGTCTAGTGCTCTAGATCATTGTTTAGCATTCGGGAGGTCACCGGTTCGAACCCCGAATGCTAAACAATGATCTAGAGCACTAGACTACGCCGCTCGGTATATATATATATATATATATATATATATAATTATAATATAAATAATATAATAAATAAATAATATAATATATATATATATATATATACCGAGCGGCGTAGTCTAGTGCTCTAGATCATTGTTTAGCATTCGGGAGGTCACCGGTTCGAACCCGGGTGCGGTTGCTCTTGTCCAAATTTTCTGTGGTTTCCTTGGATCATTTAGTAATATTCCACAGATAATCTTTCACTTCTCTTCTGTCTTCATTTCGTCCGTCTCGTCTTTCTCTCCCTAACCACACCATCTCTCCATTCCCACGATTGCTGCAAGGAGGCTGAAGAGGGCCTTACGCCTTACTCTCCGGCTTTGCACTATAGTGTAGGTTGGAGGGACTGCCCGCCCACCAACACGAGTAGCTATTGGGAATGAAACACAAAAAGTTTTTTTTTACATACCATAACTAATTGCAGCACTAAAAATGGAAACTTAAATTTAACATGCTTATTGTGAAGACCGAACAGTTAGGAATTTAGTTTTGTAGACCGAGACCAATTTCAATCTTCATCTCTCCAACACATATTTATATCTTAACATAATTTAAGTTCAACGTATATTTTTGCGAGACATTTTTTTGTAAACCTGTTTGTATGTGGTCTAGCAAATATAATTGTTTATTGTTTACATCAACGTATTTTTCTTTACTATCGAGTGCACTGGTCCTTCGAATTTTTATGTGGTACAGCAGTACACTGACGAATGCAACGGTATCTGTTAGCAGAATAATCTTTTCAAAAAGTTATAATGGATTTGAATATTCATACAACAAAACATTTTTTTAGATTTTTAGTAAGACAGCATGTTCCAGAAAATAGGGTGATTAAATCTTTTTGAAATAATTTTTAGAATGTACACATAAAAAATTAGATGTGATTCGGATAACCAGTGGTACCGAGATAGTCATTGCGGATTGACAAGATAGGTACATTCATCAAATAAAACTTTCAATTGATTAAACTTTGGTTAACAGATTTAAAACATTCTAGTTCAGAAGTGAATGAATTATTAAGATTAACTGAGCTTTGCTTGTCACAAAACGTTTCTCAGTTCAGAAATATTGTCTATAAACAAATCAATGGCGCAGTTACAGGAAATCCACTTTCACCTTTATTAGTCATTTTATTATTATTTTTTTTAATTAAATTAATAAAATAACTATAAATATTATACAAAATTGTGGCTTAGTTTGTAGACGATTGTTTTGCAATGGTTGATAAGAATTTTGATGTCAACAGATGTATGAGTCATATAAATTTGTTTTATAAAATTTACCTACAAAAAAGAATCTGATGGTTCACTTCCACATATTTAGAAAATCTACTAATACTAATAGATATAAAGCACAAATTAGCAGCTTTTAATAGTCTCGCCTTCAGATTATTTAATATTCTATTAAATAAAGAAAATTTATAATCAAAACAACAAAGACGAACAATTTTGAAAGATAATGCAACTTTAGTAAATACAAATAAAAATAAAATTATACAAAAATTTAATTTTCACACAAATTTTAAGACATAAAAATATTTTGTAAAAAATTACATATTGAACCCCTTTTCAATAACTAGATGTACACAAGATGTAATTTTGATTTCCTAATTTAAGTTTCTATTTACCGTTGAAAATGGCTACTTCGTAGGCGAAATGTATATTTAGTGTACCAATATATTTATTTTGTAGTGTTATAAGGCGTTTTATTTAAATTCTTTTATTGTACAAGTCGTATTTTTAAATACAAATGTTCTGTTTTTTATACTATTTAAATTATAAAATACCTTTAATTGTCTTCATGTGCTAGTTCAATTTTTCGTGAAATCAGAATTTAATTCAGTTAATAAACAAAATGAATCG
Source organism: Agrilus biguttatus (assembly GCA_963921985.1). Taxonomy (NCBI): domain Eukaryota; kingdom Metazoa; phylum Arthropoda; class Insecta; order Coleoptera; family Buprestidae; genus Agrilus; species Agrilus biguttatus. The sequence continues at coordinate 12,825,139 of OY998119.1, read as the reverse complement.
CTTCCGTGCTATAACAAATGTCTTTTTAATTCGCATTATTTAAAAGAGCTTCTAAAAACCTAGGAAGCTTGTTAAACATTTTCCCAATTATGAACACAAATTATCGGCGCATTCAATTGAGTTAGTTACCCTGTAAACGTGATAACCAATTGCAATGCATTCCATAACAGAAAAAGTAAAAAAGTCTGTAGGCTTCTTTTAAATAATAATAATAATGATATAGATGAAGAACTTATTATTTTAAAATATTGGTTAGGAGGTGAGTTAACAGTTTTAAGAACGTGTTTACAAAGATTAAAGCATGGACAATCGATTGAGAATAAAATAAAGAATGAACTCCGCTAAAATTGTAATTCGCTCTAATGAATTAGTGTAATCACTGAAATTATTGACTGCATTAAATTAATATAGTTACTTCATTAATTAAAGCTTGAAGTATTTACGACAAAAGAATATTAAAAGAAATTGATTAACATAGAAATAAGAAGAGTTTGAATCTAAAGAATAAGTGCGACTATTTTATGAAAATGAAAATTGTTAAGCATGAACCATGTCTTATTCTTCTTTCTTTAAATATATCTCACGTTATGTCAACGTTATTATTTGTTATTACAAAAAATAACCATGGCTATTTAACACTGGTGGGTATATTTTTGTATTAAAATTGTAAAAGTGAAACCCATTTTATACTTGTTTTTAAATGCTCCAATGAGCGTTAAATTAAGCGGAGACAGACATGTCATGTCTAGTAAATAAATTATTGTTCCGTTACTTACAAATATTTCTTGTGATATTGTCATCGTAACAATATTTTTATATTTTTACTAAACGTTAATTTACTGAAAGCATTCACAAATGATGTCTTTGTAACACAGTTGGTCACGATAAGTAGAATTAGTCTATTACTCAGACCAACAATATCAGAGGTAAACAGGAAAAACAAAAGTGCAACCATTTCCGAACTTGACCCCAGAATTTTATCAACATGTCAGATTTTTGAGATATCTTAATATGAATGCAAAGTAAAAAATCAAAATCATTAAGAATGTAGTCATTTCTAAGGTATCTTTTATCACAACTTGGAATAAAAAGAGTATTTGGAAGTTTCAACTAGTTTATTGAATCAATCTCTGACAGCCGTTTCGACCTAACCGGTTATTATCGAAGAGTACAAATACTGAAGATATTATTATTTTTTTTTTTGTTTTCGCGGGAGGAGAGGAAATCTTCTTGAAGATATTATTACACACTAAACCTTATATATTAGATAATTAGTGACGTCATATAATTAAAGGGATAACCAAGTATACATTACAGATCTGATAACAATAAGGGTGTGGGATTTGTACACAATTCTGTTTGATTATTTACAAGAAATTTATTATTATGTATTGCTTTCTTGATTTCAAGATTTTCTAATAATGTTAGTAAATAGTTATTATTTTCAGCATGTATAATTTTAACGTTATTTAAATCTAAATTATGGCTATTATCTATACAATGTTCTGAAAACCCTGTTGTATACTTTTTATTTTTTATGCTATATACATGTTCATTAATACGGTTTTTTATAGCTCTGGCACTCTTTTCGATGTAGATGGCATCACAATTTTCACAATGTAGTTGGTAGACTCCACTTTTATCAGTATGTGTTTTCTTTTGTTTATTGTTTACGAGATAAGAGCCTGTGGTAGCTTTATTGACTTCAATTGGGTATAAATTTAATTTATGAAATCTATTTTTAAATTTTGAACTAATGTTTCTTACAAAATTAAGAGCACGAAAAGTATCTTTTTCCTGGTTTGTTTGTAAACCGGAAGTAATTATTAATTAACTAATTATCTAATATATAAGGTTTAGTATGTAATAATATTTTCAGTATTTGTTAATGTACTCTTTGATAATGACCGGTTAGGTCGAAACGATTGTCAGAGGTTGATTTAATAAACTAGTAGAAACTTCCAATTACTTTTTTTATTTCAAGTTGTTATTGAAAATGTTTCATCAAAATTACACCAGTGAAAGTGATTCTAGTATCTTTTATCTTTGAATTAGAATCTTGTCTCAGATTTGCCATAGCACGTCAAGATTTTAAAATACGGATATATTAACCTCAAAATCCAAATAATCCTAATTTGGCTTCTGTAGTTTTAAGATGACAATATTCCAAAATTTAAATGTACTAGAGCAGAAGCGGCTGCGGCTGTTTGACCTATTGAGTGTGGCTTTAATGGTACGATAACAGATTTTTAATTTTCTCCTTTTGGCATTGACATTCGTAACTTTGAAATGCAATTGTTGAATTTGAAAAACAAGGAAATATGGAGCTCTAAATTTGAACGTCTGTGCGTTGATTTGGAAATATTAAAGAAGAATAAATGTAAACTAAGTTCTCAACACAAGTGCTGTGATTTGGAAGACCTGGAGAAGGATGACATGATCATGTTCAATGCCTGGAATAGTATTCCGGACGCTTATGATTAGCTGAAAAAACTCACGTTTGCTGTTCTTTCCCTTTTCGGTCCAACGTATTCATGCGAACAATCTTTTTCGAGTATGACTATTATTAAAAGTAAACTGAGAACTCTACTCATTGATGAGAACCTGGAAATGTGTTTAAAATTAAAAACAACAACCTACAAACCGAACTTGAACAAACTTTCAAAGGAGATGTAAGAACATTCTTCGCATTAGGTAGTGTTTGTTTTTATGGATCCTTTACTGTCAAATTATTTTTTTATTCATGAATGAAGTCCTTATTAAATATGAAATCAAGTTTTATTCAGTGTATCTATAACTTAATGAATGTCTAAAATTGTGATAAAGGTTTACTACATTTACAAACAGATTTGGCTCTCATTTTCTTTTAATCGTTTTAATTTGCATATTTGGCTCTTTGGCTAATAAGTTTGCCGACCACTGTACTAGAGTAATGTTGAAGCCATACATTGGGAATGACTCCCTTTTCGTGGTTGTTCTTTTAAATGCGCCATAACAAGGCTTTCAGATTCAACGGTTAACTCGAATTTTGTCCCGGAAAGGCTAAGAAAAGTATATAAAGACCGTAGGTTGTACAACTACAAAAACCCACAAATCTAATTCTAGTTTGGCAGAATTTGTTTTTTCCTAAGGCGGTAGGTAATGAAAGGGAATATTCTGGATCGACTGTGCAAGATTTTTGTTGAATTTTATTAAATTTTGGGAGTGCCTAAACAAAATTTGTTATTAACTTAAGTTATTGTTGAGGGTCCGAGCACAGAAAGCAAAATTTTTTACGTTTCAATGTCTATCATTACACAGTTTTTACACAAAGACAACATAAATAGCAAATGGGCAATGTAATACCATTTTCCCTGATTTGAACTTTAATCTTACAGTTCGTTTACTATTTTATATAAATAACTGTATGGTGCACAACTACTTTTAGATGCTTGCCGATTGACGTTGTTGATGCACGTATTGACAGACGCTCGTCGTTTCTTATCTAACCGACACTCGTTGATGATGTTGTTGATGTTAGCCAAAATTTAAATAATGACTTATTGGAATTAAATACTAACCATTTATATTTAAGCACTGATACCTAATATTATACCATAGTAACCGTCAAAGAATACTGACCATACAAATTAAAATATTGATTCTTCATATTTAAATACTGATTAAAAGGGTACTAACCAGAAAACTAGAAGCTATCCTAAAAAAAATAAAAAATAAAATAAATCAATCTATCTAAAAATGGTGTCAACTTCATGAATAGTGCGAATCAAAGAGTATTAAGGTCAATATGACCTGATTCCTTTTTGTCAAATTTGGATCATCAAAAAAATCATTTTTGTCAACTTATTTCAAAAATTGTTCAAATATGTCGATTTACAGTAATAATTTATTCAACCTCAATCATTGGCATCCGACAATATATATGTATAATAACTATCTAAATATAATTGAAGGAAGCTTACAATTGTTTAAAGGGATATCTTAATTACGCTAGCATTGTAGTGAAGTAGTCTACTAATTGTGGTTGACATCAAATATTTGTTTCACAATTAATTGAAGCATGCACTCTAAAGAATTTAATAATTTACCATGACCAAATGCTTAAATAAGTAAATAGAATACTGCCCCAGATTTACTGACTGGTGTCACGTTTTATAATTAATTGAACCTTCCCTTCAAATTATTCTCCTGACATTAACATAAACTGCATTTATTTCCAGACATTCACAATATTACCAATAAAAATAACATTAACATTGGTATTATAAAAAAAAGAGTGTTTATTAATTTGTGATTTATCATTATTTTAACCCTGAATAAAACTGCATTCTTAGTCGAAACGTTCACTAATCCAAAACATTAATGTACGCTCCAACCATGACCTGTCCTAAATGTTCCCAAGATCAGTACTGACACAGTTAATGAACGGAGACTGACAACAACATTAAAATATACTAAACCTTATATGGAATATATTCTATTCGCTTAGATTACTTATTATTATTAATATACCAAATATCCCCTTAAATTAATTTTATAAAAAAAAAAACGCAATAGTGTAATCGACCCCATTTAAACTTCGCGGTCACAACCCGTGATAGTACCGCCATTCCCCGGACCACCCTCTCCGACAGCGCCCCAGCTACCTACGAACGCTGCCGAACGGTACCCTTACTACTAGGACGGTGTTGCCTAGCCACCCCGTCACTTTGTGACACCCAGATGGATATTTAAGGAGCCGCACCACCGAACGAAGTACCGAGCGGCGTGATCAAGTGCTCTAGATCATTACTTAGCATTAGGGAGGTCACCGGTTCGAACCCGGGTTCAGCTGCTCCGCTCCAAATTTTCTGAGGTTTCCTTGTATCATTTAGGCAAATGCTGGTGCAGTAATATTCCACAGATAATCTTTCACTTCTCTTCTGTCTTCATTTCGTCCGTCTCATCTTTCTCGCCCTAACCACACCACCCACTTATTCCCACAATTCCTGCAAAGACGCTGAACAGGGCTTTACGCCCTACCCTCCGGTTTTCACTGCAGTGCAGGTCGGAGGGACTGCCCGCCCACCAGCACGAGTAGCTGGTGGGAATGAAAGACAAAAAAGTTGTTGGTCTTCTAACTAATAGCTCCTCCCGACTGTGATCCTCCGGGGTCTAGTCATTTTGAACATCAGTTAATACCAACGAACCCTGCCTGCACCCTCCGCCGCGATTGACGCCTTTATAATCGGTTTATTGTACAGAATTAGCATAATCACTAGTTGAACAATATATAAATATATATTATTACTGAGTGTTTGTTTATTTAAAACCCCGATAAATAGTCAAAATATCACTTTAGTCAAAAAAAAACAATTGTAGCTCCTAATCTAGTTTAGGCAGATAGTTTAAAATCATTCCTAATTTTAATCTAATTAAAAAAAAAGTACAAACACACTTTACTCTTTTATAATGTTAATATAAATTTAAGGATTATGTATGTCCATATAAGGATTTTGATTAGGACATTTAAATAATGTTTTAAACTTCTTCTTTCAATGCTTTTTCTAAATTCATTATGAAAGGTGGGAAGAACAAAATATTTTCTCGTTTCAAAAGTAGCGCATGAGTCAAAATCAATTAGAAGTAGTTCACAGAGAGTAGTTTTAGGAATTTTCATTCAAATGCAATGTAACTGCTTTATAAAACACTCGTTTTTACATTCTTCTGTTTATTCTTTTTCTAAATATTCTTCTTGCTATTCGACACGATACTGAAATGTTGTGCTAATTACGTATTATGTCAGTTTTGATGTGTTTTATTTTGTAGTTCGAATAAAAAGAGCTAAATGCTTTTGTTTTTTATTTCTGTCTGCGGTTCTGTAAGTCACTGGGCACAAATATTTTGCAGTTCTTTCTATTAGAACAAAATAGACACAAATGCTTCGATGGTTCACCGGTTAGTAATGATTTGTTTCATTTCCTATTCAGATTACTTGCTATAATTTTTTTTTTCTCAAAATAACAAAAAGATCGAGAAGTAGGGCAATTTTAATTTAAATACCATTTTCTGTGTAAACTGTCTCATAAATGTTTCATTTTACAGTCGTATTAAAAAAAATAATTAAATGCTGTTTAAGGTACAACATCACAACGCTTTTCTACGTCGTTAAATACATAATATAAAACTGACAATAAGATCTGTTAAAAAAAAACTTAATTGAAATTTATATCGCTATTTTTTTCCTTATAGATTCAGTAGTTTCTGGACAGGCACGTAAGCAAAGCGTTGAAAATTAATAAAAGGTACAGGTCGTAAGAATAGGTCTCACATTTAGTCCTGCTTGAATTGCTCATGGACTCAACTATCATTAAAAATAATTCCGTTACTGTCTGCTATTAATCATGTAGCATTTTCCAAATTTTTATTATCATCTACTGCTGAACAGCATATTATCATTGATTTTGTTACAACTTAATTTGACAAATAGTGAATTGAGGATTTCACCAAGAACCGCTAAATATTTAGGGGCGTTCCCGGAAAACAAATTTTAGTTAGAAGCCTAGCTCTAGATTACAAAGGAATGAAATAAAGTTTAAATCTTAAAAATTGTTATTTTAATTTTAATAAATTGAGGGTAGTGCAATATGGAACAAGAAAAATAGGACAAATAATAACAGGAAAGAACAAAATTGACTTAACATGTACTTAGTGGATGTTATATACAATGTTAAATTTAAATAAAGTACAAAATATTTTTTTAGAAAATTTTCAAGTAAAATACTATTGTTTGGCAAAATTACAGGTGGGTATTTAGAATATGTTTGAAAAAATGCTAGAAATAACTAGATCAAAGGGTGACTAGTATAAATTATACCTACTAGTCATCCCCAATAGCGATATTTATTTAAAACTTTATCACTGAGCTTTCTGCGGAATTTAGAATGATTTTGACTTCATGTCAATAAGTATGTTAAATATTTTCATTAAAAATAGTAAAATGAAATGAAACATTTTTCCTTTTTTTAACATATCCACGAACCAATCTGCACAATATAATTTCATTTCAGAAATTTTGAATTTATTTGCCAAAAATAAAACGAACTGTTAGCAATTCCAAATTATTTATCGGTCTAATGAAGAACCTCTCTGGTTAATATTTATTATTAGCAACTACTTATGCGATCGATGTAAAGTCACTTTCAAAAGTTAATTTATACAACAAAAAAGTATATTTGGATATGAGCCACACTTCGGTGAATTACTATGGTTGAACACAGTATTTCTTCGAAATGTGAAATATTAAATTATAAAGCCCAGTTACGTGATGTTATTTTTTGGTGGTTTGTAAATGTTTGATCTGTTTCGTTAGATAGGTTCCCAAGACGTATTAATTAGAAGTAAAAAATATGCAAAATAATGTTGTCAACGTATTACTTACATATAGCACAGTTATAGCGTAAATAAGCAAGTATTTTACTAAACTACAGTGGTACATTATTTTGTAACTATATTAAATCTTTTTTTGATCAAACAAAAACAGTTACATAATGACGATCGTTCGATGCAGAAAATTAAAAGTACGGCGGAGACATCTACAGCCGATGCGTTTCTTCCTGCAATTCTTACATAATCCATTATTGTTTACGTTACCCAAGTGAAAATTCAGATATAAATCCAAAGACTTAAATAGTAATTTTAGTAGATTACCTAAGACGTCACGCATTAACCATAATTAAAGTTACGAATTGGATTGATTAATTTGAAGTTTTTCTTGAGCCATCGACAGCCCGAACCTGTTATGTAGTCCGTTTAAAACCAGCGATTTAAAATGAGGATTGGAACAAGCGTTCGAGCTGCTTGACCGCCTCCATGGATTACAAAGGTAAATCGCGACTAACAGTTTCATAAATTAGACGCTGTTCATGCAGCAAACGTTGAGAAATAAATCAACAACTAAAAGTGTTGGTAGTGCTAAAAGAAAAATTAAATTTTGTAAAACAAGGGACGATCTAAATAACTAAATAGCCATGAGTGTCTTGTTTAAGCGGAACAAGTGTTTCAGAGACGGGTAAATTCGCAGTTTTTGACAAAATAACCAAGCTGATGTCCACAACGTCTTGGCAAACCTTAGACGAATTTATGGGTTCTTAGATGCACCTATCCAGTGAAAGTGAATCAGGGTAACCCTCACCAAACACAGTTCGTATAAATAGACATCTGAGCGGGGGTAAAGCATCACTTGCTGCAAGTTATCTCCCATAACCAGACATGAAACCTTTTGTGGTAAGAACACATTCCTTTTTTTATGTAGGGTAACGCCCCCAAACACGTGTACTCATCCCGAACTTTTGATTTATTTTAGGTGACCACACTTATACTGGCCCTTGCTAGTATAAGCAAATGTGGTGGAGCTGCGATTGAAGAAAAAACAACAGCTAAGCGTCAAGCATTCGATGTGGGTATTGGAAATCAACGACAATGGTATCATTATCCTTTTGGGTGGTATCCTCCACCACCTCCTCCACAACCAATCCCTATGCTTGTACCACAACCCATTCCGGTGGCAGTAGATAGACCGATGCCGATACCCGTGCCCCAGCCCGTACCCGTTGATGTACCGAGAGCTGTGCAAGTACCAGTTCCAGTACCTCAGCCTGTTAACGTACCAAGGCCCGTTCCTGTAGCAGTTGACAGACCAGTTCCTGTTGCAGTTCCCGAAGCGATACCCGTTCCTGTGCCGCAACCTGTTGCTGTACCGGTACCTCAACCTGTCCCCGTTGATGTACCACAACCCACTCCAGTTAGAGTACCAACACCTGTGATTATTCCTATCGCCACACCAGTTGTCATACAACACGGACAACAAATCCCACAAAATCATCCCTACTATGGAGGGTGGCATCGCGGTAAACGTGGCACAATTAACAGCAGTACTAAAAACGACACTTCGTCGGATAGTTCTTTTTTGAAACACTAAAGACTAACTATATCATCCCCACATCAACTTTTCGCCCGCGTGATACATTAAGTATTTTCCATTAAGTAGTACATATTTATGTAAATACAATGTCTTGTTAGAAAATAAATCAATATTTTTAAGAAGGTATTGTACAATCGCTTGCCAACGATTGAATCAAATCAATGTCGCAATGTGTGACCAATAGTGATTTCAAATTAAATAATTTTACTGTGATTCGATAAAAAATAAACAAGTAAGACCTAAAATGTCATTTGACTTTTCTTTACTTGCGATTATTTTAAATACCCCATAAAGGAAAAATAACAAAAGAATATAACTATTAATAAATCATGCCTCAGTATCTCCATATTTTTTTTAATTCTATATAGAGTAAATGTTCTTCTTTCATAAAATTTGGATTCTATGTTTTTGAAAGAATCAAACTGTGGGATATTCTTATAAGTAATAAATAATACGAAGTCACAGCATGTCTTTATTTATATAACGCTTTCACAAAAGAAATTTAGAATTAGGCGTGAAAGAAGTAACTTATTTCAAAATAGAATAAAAACACACTATACTGGTTAGGTCTTTCAAAATATTGTCGTGATTCTCCCTTTTTATTAGCTGACAAATAATTTTGCAAGCTATAAATTGAAGAGAAAACGCCGTATATTAAGAGCATTTCTCATAAAAAGTTAAACTATAGAAATTGACCGATAAATATTAAAGAGAAAAATAAAAATTTACCTGAAACACATTGCATAATTTTTAAAATGTATTTATAGCTAGTTCGCTAATTTCTATTTCAATAATTACAAACTGTACTTACGATAAGTAAATAAAAATCTTGATTAATATGTAAAAACATTTTCAATTAACGCTTAATTTTCAGTATTAAAACAAATATCGGTTTTAATTATTTAATGCTAAAAATATTATTTCAACACAATTTACAATATTATCACAAAAATTTAATTGTCTAAAATAACAGATATCTACATGATTTGTTGTGCCGTTGCATTGATTTTTTTACATTTCAACTGTCAACCGCAGTTAATCAATAAATTAGACAAAATAATTAATTAAATGATTCAATGAATGAAACAAAAATCACAATTTTTTCACAAAATTTAGAAGATTTTGTGTGGTTATAAAAAACTTCAATTACTTACAATTTAAAACAATTCAGTCTACTACACAAACGGCAATTCCTAGGTAATTCTGTTAATCAATTTTCAATTCAACTACTACTAATGATTTCAATTTGTTTGATGAACCGTTACCAATTAACAATTTGGTTCTGAAATTAACTAAACGTTCAGCACAACGCAACAAACTTTAAATCGACACACTTAAGTACAATTTTGAAAACGGTCCTTACCAATTGTTATTAAATATAAATTCACTATCAACAGTGGAAGTCGTTTGTAAAACTGAAGGCGGCACATATTTAACCGTGAGTAATTAATAAAATTTACTGAATTTTTAAAACTTTTAGCTGTATAAAACTGACACTGGCTAGCGATGATTTTCACTGAACGTTACTATAAAATTTGACAACGTACCATTTTGAATAGAAACACAACACTTAATGTTATTTATTCTATTTATAAAACATACTAAAACTACCTTGTCGTCCTTTTCAAATCAATACGAATGACGGTAACAATCGCTTTCTACCATTTTAATAAATAATTGTTGTTAAGTTAATTATATTGGAAAAAACTGAAAACGAAAATTAGGATGAACAAAATTTCGAACACAGAGAAAGTGCATATACTTATTTCGCGTCTTTTAGTTGCTTCCTCTTGAAAAAATAATTATTGATGAATAGAGGTGACACAAGATTATAAAATGTTCACAACGGTCGGGAAGAGAGTGACAAGCACATTCTCTGCCTTTTTCACAAAAACTGTAATCGTGAGTCAGTTTCGCTTTCGTAACGATTCCTTGATTCTTCAATATCCGCAGCTACAGCACTGCACTTTTTCGTTGTTTGCCTGGCCCCGCCTACATGTCGAAAGTATAGCAAATCTCTTGTCTGTCCCTCACTTTTGACAAATAGTAATATATAAGGTTATCGTAGAGAGAATTTGTCATTCATTGATTTAATAGCGTGATGTACGCAGCAATGAAACCTTTTTTGGTAAATATCTATTAAAAGTCCCACGTTTATAACAGAAATTTTAATCTAATAACTTTCCATTTCAGGTCATATCAGTTATCCTAACATTAGATAGTTTCCACACTGATGCCTTCAAAACCCAAAAAAATAACAACAACAACAACGACAACAATGAACTTAACAACGGCCATGCCAAAAAGCGGGGCATCCCCTTCAATTACCCCCTCGGTGGTAATTATTACGGTGGCGCTTATGGATCCCCTGGTCAGTTTGGAGCAGCTGGAATAAACCAGTACATACCCAACTATCAACAAGCATATGGGCAACAATTTCCACAGCAATATCCACAACAGTCGTACTATGGGCAGCACGCAGGGGTTCCTTTATCAGCTGCACAGTATCCGTCTTACCCTCAAGCGTATCCTCAACCAGCACAAGCTTTCTCACCACAAGCTTTCTCTCCACAAGCTTTCTCTCCGCAAGCTCTGTCTCCACAATTTCTATCTCCACATGCTCTATCACCACATTCTTTGACTCCACAAATTCTATCACCAAATTCTCTTTCACCACATGCACTTTCTCCGCACATTTTCTCACAATTAGCACAGTCACAATTTCCAACTCAACAGTTCACCACACCATACTCTATTTCTCAATTTAATCCCTCATCGGCTTTAACGCAAAGTCTCTTATCACAAATACCTAAAACGTTCGGTTCGACAGTTAATCAACGATCTGGTTATCAATTCGGTTTCCAACAAGGGCAGGCCTCGCCGGCAGTAACTCAACAAAATGAGGTAGAATCATCTCATGAAGTACAATCCCCTAAATCACACATTTCATCTTCAGATCAACAGACTTTGGTGCCTCCGGAATCGGAAATAAAGCAATACGATGACCGGAATCCAGGGATGAGCGGATACGTTTCGGGAAATATCGGTGATGATGCTGAAAAACCAACGCACAGCTACTCGTCAAATTCTATACCAAACAAAGACAGTATTTTAAAACATTTCAACATTCCAAAATTCTTATTCACGGACTACACAGCGGACGATGACGATCCCAACAGAAGCAACGGAACTGATCACCTTAAAGTAACCAGAAGTTCAGCGTTTGCACCAGGCTACAACAGTTACAACAGCTACAATGAAGAACCGCGGAAAGGTTTCGTTAAGATACATTTCGGAAATACTAAAATTGAATATTGATTTTTAAACATTGTTTTATTGTTTGTTTTGTATTTTTTGTGTTTTTCATTTTAGTACTCCCTAGTCAAATTGTTTTATATACTTACAACTCCAGGTGTAGCTGTTTATAATATTAATAACGTAGATTGTTTAACTAAATATTTTTTACAATGTTTACTTATATTTTCCTATTTGTTATTGTTAAGAATATGCGAGATTAACGCGTCATTAAGATACAATTATATACTTTTTTAATTTGGAAATAAATATAATTTACTAAATACTGATTTTACTTTTACCTTTCATTTCCAGGCAATTATATTATTCAAAGTTCATTTGTAATCTTCTAATTAATAATTATGATTATATGCAGGACTTTATCATGGATAACAGGTTGTGTCTCAAATAATATGTTTAAAATAACACACACACATCCACACCTTTTTATTCTGAGAACATCTCATAGCTTATCTAGGTTTTCCTATGTTCCTCTATTCTCATATCTCCTTTAATCTCTCCTATTATAACTGTCCTTTTCCTTAGCGCCTTTTATTCTCCTACTCTTTCTGTGACCTTCTCATTTCTAACCTTTTCTATCAACGGTATTTTCAATATCCTTGTTGCAATATCTCACTCGCTTTAAACCATCCACCATCCAAACATACACTTTTAAAAAATCATAGAATTTCCAAATTAACCATTAACAAAGCATAGAATGAAAGTTTGTTAAAAGCGACTCGATCCTGAGCTATTCTTTGTTTTATGTCTCTACTACATGCTGTGTTATCTAACTTCCTAGATATCGAAAAGCGGCTACTACTAATAATCTCTCGTCTACACTTTTTTTTATATTAACACTAACCCTACTTTTACCTACCTCACATTCCAATATTTTTGTAGTATTTTGATTTATTTTCATTTCATGATCTTCCCTCAAAACTTCTTCCATTTTATTTAAGGATGCCTCTAACTGCTAATACTGCTATATTATCTACAAATCTAAGTATGCTAATATTTTCCTAGTATGTATTTTTCAATACATTTTGTACAATAAACAAAATCACAATAAAAAAGTGTTATACGTATGAGTATCTAATGCAATATAATATACAAAACAACGTAACAATTTTTAAAACTGTAGTATCCAGTGTATAATTTATGCATAGGGAATAGGTGTATAAAATATATATTTTATTTTATTTTTTATAAAAACCATCATCGCTGATTGGAACAATTTTATAAAAAGCTGTGAGAATTTGTTAGTTCGTCCGTTTATTCAAAACCGAAACAAATTAATTTTACTGACAATGAACTATGTACCAATTGTCTCAATAAAAAGTTAATTAACTGCCTTAAAAATACACTCCTGTACAAAATTACAAAACACGATACAACAGTGGTGGATTACAACTGTATACTAAGTCATTGCTATTAAAAGTTGATTTAATTTTGAAAAAGGATTTTTTAAATAGCAATTGAGATTATTTTTAGTAGATGTCACAGTCATTAAATTTAAAAGATGTAATGTTTAAAAGATCTTACACTTGATATCACTCCATACATATCGTATATTCAGTAAAATCTGGTTATGGCGAAGCCAAAGAGGCTGACGCAGTTCAGTCTCTATAATCGACGGACTCCATAAACGCTTTAGCCTACATACGAGGATGGATCAAATATAAACAAGCCTTTGTTCATAAAACATTTATTTTGAAAAGTTTCACAAAAGCACAAATTTACTAGTTTTTGACATATCCCCATTGTTTGTCTATACATTTTCCCTAACGCATTGGTAGTCTTTACTACCGTTTCCATAAAAAGCAGCAGAGCGGATGTCTATCCAGTTGCGCACAATCACTTCCCTCCACCTGTTCATCGGTCTGAAATCACTCGCCTCCTAGTGATTCATTGAGGGGCCCAAACATGTAGAAATCACAAGGGGATAGGAATGAGCTATATGGAGGGATAGAGGTTGTTCCAGCTGAGTCCAGTGCATTTCACCGAATTGGGCCTGCGTTAAAGCTGCAGCATGAGGCCTAGCGTTATCGTGCAAGAGTAACACGTCAATGGGGTGCGTCCTCCTTTTTCGGCGATAAGCAAGTTTTACCTGACTGAGACGTCAGTAGTACAGACAGTAGTAGTCTGCATTAATGGTTCTTCGGTCGTTCAAAAAATCAGTCAACAGCACCCCACGTCAGACCCAAAAAACCGTGGCTAAAATTTTGCCTGCAGACAGACGTGTTTTCGGTTTCACTGGGTTTGATTCATCTTTGCGTCACCACTCCATGATTACTCGTTTTGATGTTGGAGTGTAATGGTGTACCCACGTCTCATCGCATGTTACAATTTTGTGCAAAAAAAAATCACCTTCCTCTCTAAATCGAGTGAGAAGAGTCTGAGAGATGCGAACTCGAGCAGCTTTTTGATCTTCACTCAGCAACTTTGGAACCAACGAGCTGAAATTTTTCGGAATCCCAAGTTTTTCGTTATGATTGTGTAGACACTCCCATAGCTAATGCCGAGTTCACCAGATATCTGAAGCACAGTGGCGTGGCGGTCCCATTCTAACGCGTGCAATGTTAACCGGTATATGATGGTGCGCGGACAACGAAGATGATTTACATTTTCGACACGATTACGCCCATCGTTAAATTCTTTGCACAAAACTTTTACACGTGGCCACGAAAGCGTTTTATTTCCGAATTGTGCTTGCAATCTGCGCAAAATTTCATCTGGATTCACGTTTCCACGTATAAGAAACTTAATAATAATTCGTTGCGCAACGCTGCTATGCACCCCTTTCCCTCTCATTGTGATAGCTATTAACCAAGCCAACGCAGCAATACGACGCGCCGTTTCCGTGCCACCTAATATCCCCACTTCAAGTTCCAAACGCTCGGATGCGCCTTGAACAACTATCCGACGGGCCATTTTAAAAGGCTCTTTTCTATTTGATCCACCCTCGTATTACATATAAAGCACAAACAAGTAAATTCTAACATAATTAAATAAATATAATACGATTTTTTTTCTAACCAACCAACTAACGCTAAATCTAAGCGGGGCTCCATACTCTGACGGTAATTCTTTGCTAATGTTTTCGTTGTTGGTGATGCTCTGTATCAGCGAAGATCGAACTGACGAAAATATGAACTTTTTTGTAATTT
The DNA here is from genome assembly GCA_963921985.1 of Agrilus biguttatus. Classification (NCBI taxonomy): domain Eukaryota; kingdom Metazoa; phylum Arthropoda; class Insecta; order Coleoptera; family Buprestidae; genus Agrilus; species Agrilus biguttatus. The sequence goes on along the minus strand of OY998119.1, from coordinate 12,809,713 downwards.
TTTCATTTTAAAAGGAACTTTTGTAAAAATTAATACAATTTTATAATGTAACCTGCAAATTGTTTAGGTACTAATTTTTATCATAACTAAAACTATATTTTAATTTATAAAAAAAGAAATATTTAATAAATTAACCTCTTAAGAGTTTATTACAACAGGTTTTTCTTTCAAATGCAAATCAATTATTTGCAACAATTAAAACATTAAATACTGTTATTTGTTTCAAAACAGTATGCTTAATTTCAAGACAATGAGATATGCACATTATTTCAGCCATTTCGATCATGTATTTTATTAAAACCAAATTATACTACTAAACAACTAACTTAATATGCTATACTTATAAAAATATATTAAGAATATCTACAGAGACCCAAAATTTTCAAAATAATTTTCAGCTTCAAAGATAGGACTAATACGTATCTAGTACACAGAACTGTAAGCTTTGCACAGATTAGCAAAGTCTAACAAAGCCAACTTTGAGAACCACGCAATCGTTATATCAGGATTTAAAAATTTATGAAAGATTAAAGGTACGTCGCTAGGACCGCATCTGGAGCTATAAAAGAAGACACCTATAAAACAAATCAAATTATAAAATTTTATCTTTAAATAAACGAAGAAGTTTCTAACGGCTATCACTGTATTTACATTCGGAATAAAAGAACCGTATTACAAAGTAATAGTTTTCAGTACAATACAAATATCTATTAAGTACTGATTTATTTCTGGATTCTTTTTTTAATAAAAAGAAATGACCAATTAGGTATAATGACTCTCTATTGTCATGGATGCAAAACAACAGTCATTACTGAGTAAGTCAAATAGAAAAAAGAACTTTAAAATTTTTGCATTGTTGCATAATCGTACCTCTTAGCGATACAATAATTGTATAACATAATTATGCTACCAAGAACTAGCAGTGAAAGTTTTACTGCATAAAACAAAATTTTTGAGAAATGCAAATGACCCGATCATTTGTTTGATTGATTGATTGATTTATTGAAATATGAGAAAATATTGTGCTTTTAATAATTTTAAAATCCAATAAAATGTAAAAGACAAAATTATATCGGTAGGGAGAGCTTTCTTTTTACTTTCTGCTTTATATTAAATCCCGGCATATTTTTATTTTTAACATTTAACTAAACATAATTTAATTTAAACTGTCTATGGTGCAATTTTGATGAAACATTTTTATAATTTTAAAATAAAACGAATAATAAAAAACCTAATAGGTTTATTAAAAACTCTACAATTGTTTCGGCCAACGGGCCATTTTCAGAGAGTAATAGATGTATACTGTTTGAAAATGGCCCGTCGAGTTTTTAATAAACCTATTAGTTGAAACTTTTCTTCGTTTTGTTTTACAATTAAACATAATTTGTAATAAAATCGACAACAAGTATTCACTATATTGTGCACACCAAAATTAGCCTTAATAATAAAAAGCGTAGAAAAATTAATAAGCCTTAAAAACTTTTTATAAAAATTTCATATTGTGTTCTTGTTAATTATATGAACCGTAAAAGAAAATTGTTCCGCTAAATATAGGTCTCTGTGATTTATGCCTCATTATGAATTAACTTTTGCATTACTTTTTCACATTTTTAAGCTGTAGCAAAAGAAAATAAATCACCGTAAAGTCTTTTATTTGTAATATTACGTGAGATCATAATTTTTCATCGCTTTTAGTTTCATTTTTTACAGATATGCAATAAATTGCGATTTCACAATCTATACAAAAAGCGCTATAAGTGATATTTTGGATCTTCCTTAACTAAGAGTATCATCCTTATCACGAAGTCTATGACTTAGAAATGATAAGAAAAATCGCAAATGTATCATCAATTTTTATAGTAGGTAAACAAATACTTGTTAGGAATTTATTTCTTGAATGAATATTTTGTTTTGAGTTTTAAAATATTATACGTCTGACATACAAATTTTTATATTCGACTTTTAACATTTTATTGAAATATAAGACGTTTAGTTACATAAACTTTGGTGAAGAGCAATGCTTGGACGATCCGATTTGCATGCCATGATCGTCTTGAAACCACAACTAACGACTTCATTGAACATAGGCTGGTTTAGAAGAGTTGTAGCATTTTCATGCTATAACATCTCTTTTTGAAAATTCACTACCGTCAGCACAATTGTGGCGAATAAAAAAAAGGCTTCTTATAAAAACTTTACTAAACATATTTGTTAAAGAACACTCAAAAATGGATCTGGTAAAATATAAAACAAATTTATCTTCTTACAGTTTTATTTTCTTAATTATTGTTTCAAAAACATTTTTTGTAATTATAAATTTTGGTTCAATTGACTAGAATGAGAAACAATCTCATAATATAGTAAAGTAGGGACTCAAAATGGTATCACCAAATTCTACACTTTTCCTGAGCCGGATTCATTCTACTTCCAACGGGGCAATTGAAAGCTTTCGCAAATTCATTCGAATTTTGTAAGGTGGCCATAACCCTCACATAATTAGGAGAATGTTCATCTGTCTCAATCTGCTTTTTTATTGTGTTGATATTGAGTTGTTCACACCAAATCTGTAGTTATTTTAATTGCATAAAAACTAAGTATTATTTATCTATGTAATGTGATGAAAATTTTAAACTTACGCTTCCGTATGCAATAAAAAATAATTGATTTTCAGAAAAGTGTTGAAAACCAGGCAATGCTTCCTCAGACATATGTTTTTCTTTATGTCTTTGATAAGCCAAATAAGCATGATGGAAACCTCCATTGTCCGCTAAATTTTCTGCCAATGTTCTACGACCACTAACCTATTCATAAATAATAACACTGGTGAACTAAATTAAAATAATTTTGTGTGTCACAAACAAAACAAGGTGTTTATTATGTAAAACGTATCCAAAAAGCCGGAAATAGCATCCGCGTTTGTCTATCACCCACGGTTTTCTTGCAATAAGGCATTATTTATTGCTTATATTGATAAAATATAAGGATATGTGTGATATGTGTATAAGTGTACTAATAAACATTAATCTCAGAATGTTGATGTCGATGTTTTACGGCGCTCCTGAAGTATCTCTTAACAATGTCCAGCAATAATCAACAAGCAAATTAACACTTCATTTGCCTTGATACCATTTTTCCATGGCAGAAATGTCTTGGTGGAACCGTTCACCATGTTCATCACTTACCGCACCTAAATTTGCCGGAAAAAATCGAGATAAGAATCCAAAAAGTGTATTGTTAGAGACATGTTACATTCCATTCTTTTGTAAGCATTAATTAGTTTCAATCACAATATTTTTATAATTGTCCGCCTTCACATTGCCTAAAAAGTTTGCAGCAACTGATTTAAAAGCATTCCAAGCTCGTAATTAATTTCATTTAGAGCACTGTCAAATACTTCATCCTTCATGAGTTTCCTTATTTGTGAACTCACAAATATTCCCTCTTTAATTTTTGCCTCATTAAATCTCGGAAATGTTTGTTTTAAATGCAGAAACCCTCTTCCATTTCGATACATAGCTTTCACAAAATTCTTCATCAGTCCCAACTTAATATGCAATATAATCGGTCACTATTAGTCTACTAATAAACGCAATATACTCTTTAAACATAGATCTCGCATCTAATAAACAGGAATAGACAGGTCTTAACATGATATATGTGCGTCATCGCTTAAACGTCGAGAAATGCAGCAATATGAGATGTTACGTATTGTAATTCATAAAAGTACATGTTACTGAATATCTGTGGGTGAATTTTGTTTTTAGATTTGATTTTAGGCTCGCAAAATACATAAGATACACCCAAAAATTGTCATGTCACAAATCCTGTATTTATCAGTATAATCTGCTACCATATATGAAGGCACAAAACTTACTGACATTAGTACCTATAGGTTCCTGGTCAGTAATTTTTTAAATAACCAGAAGTGGTATGACGTGAAATTTATTTACGTGCTTATTACGTATAAGCTGTGTTGTCAATTCAGTTGGACAAGTGGATACCTTAGTAAGACAGGTAGCAGTAGATATCAGTAAATGGCGATTTACTGTCATAACGAGATTTTTTCATCCAATTGATTTTAAGGAATTCCTTCAATTTGGTCGGTAAATTATCAAGACTACCAATGGCGTGCTAATGAGTTCGAAATCGAGATACACGCTTAGATAAATTACTAAATAAAAATTATATTTTCACTAAATCATTTTCAAGCAAAAAGGATAATTCATATGTTTTTAATCAAACTTAAGTTATTTGTGGTGCAGTTTTTATGAAACTGAATGATTAATTCAAAAATGGAAACTAAAAAACAATAAAGTTTCACTTATAATTTTTATAAGTGAAACTTTCTGTTTTTTATTTTCAATTTTTGAATAATTCATATGCACGTGGTTAATGAAATATTTTAATTTGTTGTACCTTTAGTGTTGAAGGTGGTACTGTGAAATTGTCGTATTGCTTGACAAAGCAGTCGGTCCTATTTATAAAATTCTCAATTGTATTTTCGCTCCACCACTGCTTATAGTTGCCATATTTGTCAAATTTCCTCCCTTAAATATATCACCGTCCTATTATAATATATGTATATTATATTATATACAACGAACAGAAAATGATAAACTGACTAATAATTAACTACTGTATTTAATTTCTTTTTTATTAAAATAAATTATCTGTTTTAATATCTCTATCAGGAAATAATAGTTGTAATATTTAGATCTATATATGGAATACTGGAAACTTTGGCGGTGTTGTAGAACACAGCAAATAGCCAAAGCACGACACTAAACGTCCGTAGTACTTTTCGGTAACAAGTCCTTGAAGAAGGTAACCTTGTGGCCGAAAAGTGCTTCGGAAGTTTAGCGTGGTGCTTTTGCGTTGGAGTATCAGCTATTTACTGTGTTCTTGATTTATGTAGTAGTATTAAAATTCCATTATATAAAAGAATAAAAGAACATAATAAAAGAAGAAATGACTCACATGGTAAACTTTCACAAAATATTTATTATCAATCAATTAATGGTCGAAACAATTGATAGATTGGTAATAAATATTTTGTGAAAGTTTACCAAGTGAGTCTTTTCTTCTTTTATATTAAAATTCCGTAATTATATTCTTATATTTGTTAAAAGATGAAAAGATATTTGCAAATAAAGACCGTACAAAACAACTTTTAACAGTTTAATAGTTAATAAAATAGAATTAAACTTCAACTTACTTTCTTAATTAAGTTTTGTTAAAATAAAACATGTTCACATTATTCAAAAGTAACTAACAATTGCCTTTTACCTGTACTATCAAATCCATGGGTAAGCTCATGACCCAAAATGGTCCCAATAGCTCCATAGTTTAATACGCTAATAAAGTATTCATATTAATTGAAAGTTGTTGGTTATTATTATTATTAGAATTAATTGACTTACTCTAAACCTAAATTGTAGAAAGGAAAGGTTAAGATTGCCATTGGTACAGCTAAAATAAATTTTAATTTAAAAGAAAAAAAATTGCTCAAAAATGTATTTACTTACTAATAGAATTGTCTGAAAAATAGTTATATGCATTCACAGTTATAGGATCAGTTCTCCACTGTCTTGCACTTTCTTTACCAAGCCGCGATAATCGGTAAGGAGCATACAATTTTATTAAATTCATCATATTTTCCAGATACGTGTCCTCGCGAATAGTTATCTAAAAATTTAAGAATTTGCCAATTGCAACGCTGTTAAAAATAAAAATCTACGTAACAAAATCATATGATTGAATGAATTGTTTTGTATTTGCCATAACAACAAAAAACTGTAATTAAATTCGGTTCGGTGCTTCTATACTTTTCAGGCCAAAGAAGACGGAAACTAATAGGTATAACTGCAATTTTAATGAAGTAATTTAAGCTAATTACTTTATTAAGATAAAAAAAGGCTTGCACTTGACGTAAGACTATCTTCCAATCCCAAATATAAACCGCTTAAAAGTAGGTATTCGAAAAAGATGCAAGTAAATTAATTTTGCGTCTTTTTGAATTATTTCGTTTAAAATGTACAATCAATGTATTAACAGTATTCTTACATTTCCATAGTATTCCTCGAGACTACCGTTCTTTAAAAACCATTCTGGATAGCCAATGAAGCTTACCATTTCTTTACTTTTTTCTAAAGTCGCTTTTTTAGTTTTTTCATCCATCCATGTTATTTCTCTTACGCGTTCAAGAAAAGCATTTTTAATATCGTTTATCATTCGATTCACCTGAGACATGACATAACAGTTAGTTTCTAATAATAATAAATTTTAGGCACAAAGATTAATTGCCTGCTAAATGTTACAAAACGAAATTGTTGAAATAACCAAACAAATAATTTTCGTCGGAAATTCAGTTTGATAAAACGAAAAATAAAAAAACAGCTGCAAATATTCAAGCAAATTTTGATGAAATTATGAAGATGCATGGAATATGGTGAATTTTTATAGATAATAGATATATAATGGTATTGGCAATTTAAATGACTTTATCGAGAAGTTAGTGACATTTTGTATGTAATTATCTTAAATAAAATTAATGCAAATACTGCTTGTATGTATGGTAATACTCTTACTTTTGGTATAGAAGAATTTAACGCAGCTATGTCAACTATACCATAGCTAACGGCTATACCCATATAACTAACCGCTAGCGACGCACAGTCTATTGATCTGAAACAACAAATTGTGAAACTATAGAAAAAAGAATAACTAATATTTACTTTTCCACTTATTTACTTAAAAATACTTTACAATTGTTTCGCCCAACATAGGCATCTTTAGAAGACCTATTACATGAGACCCTATATTTATATAGACATATTCACTACCTGAAAATTAGTCTAAGTAATTTTGTTTAAACTTAATATTTTGGAATCATTTGAAATCAAAAAACACAACAAACAAAATTTGAATTATTATTATTAAACGCAATTGAAGATTTACATGTGATAACAATTTTAAACAAGATTAGGGAATGCTTCTCCTTCCACAATACTTTAGAGTAATTTTAAGGTAGTAGATATGTGTACATGTATATTGGGTCTAATGTGATTTAAATATAAGCTATACGTCTTATGAAGATGGCCATGTTGGGTGAAACAATTGTAAAGTATTTTTAAGTAAATAAGTGGAAAAGTAAATACTAGTTTTTCTTTTTTCTATTTGTAAAAATGTTTTTCCGTAAAGTAAAGGCTGAAACAATCCAATAATTGTAAAACTATATTTTCTCGTTAGTTGAATTAAACAATTATATATTCATTTTAATTTAAATAAATCTGGAAACATCTTGTAGATTAAACAAAAAAAATTAATCTCGTTACCCTTTCATTTAAAGACTCTTAATCTGTGAACTAATAATAAAAGCACAGAAGAATATAAAAATTTTGTTTGTATCAAAATCTATACGATTGTTTTGCTTTACCCTGGAGGTTTCTTCAGGGAGAACTTGCAAAACAAATAAAGCTTTTCTCACCATTCAAAAGCAAGAGGCTAAGAAGTGTAACACGCCCAATGTGACGGAATACATGGCTAAAGTTTGTTATTAATTTTTAGATATCTAACTTTCTCCATAAAACTTACATGAATGTGGAATAAACGCATTATTGCTTATATTTGATCAAATACAAATAAACGGTAACCAATTAATTTTTTATTTATTTATGGAAGCGAAACTTTCTCGTTTGATTGAGAAGTTGCATGTAATCCTAAATAAATAAGAAGTTAAATACGCAAAACGAAATAAAAAATAAAATCGATGTTCTTACTTAATCCAGGGAAAAAAGTAAGTATAATTTGGTTTCAATTTTGAGCTTTCTCCACTTAATGTAGTCAACAAAATTAAAAAACTAAAATCGAATTAATAATCACTCACCTAGGCCTGTAAATTAAATCGTTTTCATGTTCAACAGCTACACTCCAAATTGATTCTGTTATATCAGAGGTGGTACTGGTAATCATATTATCCACAATTGTCCACCAATATATTAATTCTAACGAGCTGTCTGAGGTATTGGTAACAAAAGACAATATGTCGCACAAATAATCTACTTCTAGGTATGACACATATACAAGAGTACTCCCATCTAAATCTAATGTCACGTTTTGAACATCATCAAACAGTGTAGTCAAATAGTTTCTCCAAACATCTTTCACTAATTTTCTTTTGTCAGCAGCTACACATTTTTCAGTCAGATTTTGAAGATCGTCTACTTTAAAAGGTTCATAATCGAGGTTTTCATCTTCGGTGTAATTGTGTGCATTTAGCTACAGAAAACATTCAAAGAATAATCACATTTGATTATTTGTTCTCCTATCGCAAGATGCTGTAGCGGTGATATTTGTATTATTATTTTACCTACTCATTAATAATATAATTTAAAAATACAAATGCTAATCAGAAATTTTCTAATAAGGGCTTACGACTTACGAATTTCTTCAAAGTTTTGGTAAAATGAAAGTATAATTTGATAAAGGCATACACATCCATTACTTAGCCAATGAAGTGTTTTTGTTCAGATTTCATCGACATTTACGTAATAAAACGCGAATGCTCATCTGATGATGTTACCCCGTGTACCAACATGACATCGGGGAAAAACAACTAATAAAAATGGGCGCATAAAAACCCATCAAAAAATACTTCACTTATACGAGGGTGGAACAAATATAAACGAGCCTATTTAAATTGCGCGCCGGATAGTTGTTCAAGGCGCATCCGGAGGTTAGGAACTTGAAGTGAGAAAAAGGTGCATAGCACATAGCAGCGTTGCGGAACGAATCATTATTAAGTTTCTTACACGTGAAAACGTGAACCCAGCTGAAATTTTGCACAGATTACAAACACAAGTCGGAAATGAAACGCTGCAAAGAATTTAACGATGGGCGTAATCGTATCAAAAATGTAAATCATCCTCGTCGTCCGCGCACCAGCATTTCGCCGGTTAACATTGCACGCATTAGAAACCCTTGAAGGAGACCACCACGCCACCCCACTGTGCTTCAGATATCTGGTGAACCGGCATCAGCTATGGGAGTGCTCGATTTCGCAAAAATTGTAACCTACGACGACACGTGGGTACACCATTACACTCCAACATCAAAACGAGCAAGCATGGAGAGGCGGCGCAAAGATGAATCAAACCCAGTGAAGCCGAAAACACGTCTGTCTGCAAGAAAAGTTTTAGCCACGGTTTTTTGGGACTGGAGAGGGATGCTTTTTGCACGAGCGAAGAACCATTAATGTAGCTTAGTACTGTCTGTACTATTGACTCCTCAGTCAGGTAAAACTTGCTTATGGTCGAAAAAGGAGGACACACCCGATTAGTGACGTGTTAATCTTGCACGATAACGCTAGGTCTAATGCCGCAGCTTTAGCGCAGGCCCAAATCGGTGAAATGCACTGGACTAAGCTGGAACACCCTCCATATAGCCCAGACCTATCCCTTGTGATTTCTACATGTTTGGGACCCTCAAAGAATCACTAGGAGGCAAGCGATTTCAGACCGATGAACAGGTGGAGGCGTTTGTGCGCAACTGGATAGTGAAACTTTTCAAAATAAATGTTTTATGAACAAAGGCTCATTCATGTTTGATCCATCCTCGTAATTAAGATAATTTGGTATACATATGTAGGTATATATTTTATTAAACGCTTGTATTAAACATGAAATGGCTTACTTCAGCGAGGTCTTGCTTCAAATTCCATATCAGCTCTGCAGCATTTTTTATCTGTTCATCCATTATATTTTGTGCACTTATATTTTCTACAACACTCTTTATTACAATTTTTACTGTATCAACCAAAGAACTTTTTCGACGACTTTCATCTTCACTTAAGTTGCTTTCAATGTAAGATCTTCTATTTCTGTGCAACACTCTATCTTTATTGCTAATAAACCTAAAAAGACACCACCATGTTACTCTTCCCATAGTTTTATTCATTTTAACCCCTATTTTATTTGATCCTCCCGAAGGTTTTAGTGAATTTTTTTCAAATTCAATGTTACGACAGTTCTCGTGTCCGAGATTAATTTTCATTTATGGTCGTTTCAAACAAGATCGATGATCAATACTGATTGATGATTGCGTTACGACCGATAAAAACAAATGTGCTGAAGTGTATGTGTTTTCATCATGTATTTGAAAAGTTCACGGTGTTGCGGTGTTGTCGATTTGTGAATAAATACGGTTAATAAGAAGACAAAAAGGAAACAAAATTCCACACGCATCTGGTTTCACCCTTTATGATGGCCAATAAAAATTCGCGAAAATTCATTATATATTTTCGACTCTCCATTTCTTCATTTGAGGAGCTGCACTACAAATTATAAAATGGTCTAACGTTTTCACTGTGTCACTTCACAGACAAATTTTGTAGTGACCAGTGTATCAAAACGACAACTGATAGCATCCCCGCAAGTAAAAATATCTATGGCCCGTTTCATAAAATACCAATGACCAATGTTAACATTTACGCGTATTATCGATCGTCGGCATGTATTTGAGAACAGACTCTGTGGACAACAGTGTACAGTGGCCGGCACGTAAGGAGATTCAGCGTCGGTTAGATTGACAAGTAGGTAGGCGGAGACTTTTAGCATAGCAATAAATGAAAGAGCCAATAAGAATATAGCTGGACCAAAACGTCAACTTGTTGTTCAGCGGCGCGTATCACTGAGAGAAAAAGTACTGAATACGGAACACAAGTGAATTCATTCAACTGATTGACTTACCCCAATAGGGTTTTAATGATGTATGCGAAGTGAACAATTAAAATTTCACTATCATCATGAACATAAGGAGAAAATCATGGTTATAAGTACCTAATTATATAAATCTATGAATAATAGCTAATTTAAAGGTTATTAGGTGTGCATAGAAATAAGTTGTTGACAAACAAAATAAAGTCGAATGAACAAAATTTGATAATATGAATTATTTAGTGTATCTTACCCAGGTATTTGTTAGAAAACTTAGTTTGTACAATCGATCATTATATTTGTTTTTTTATATTTTGTAGTTTCGTTTATAGTTGTACAATTTGTGCATGTACCAGATATCATAAATAATGTTGTTTAGTCTGGGTATCAGGTTCGCTGGGGCGATAGAAGAATATCGTGGTTAGTAGTTGTAAGTATATTATTTCTTTACAAACAACCACTTCTCTACTGTGTTAGTTTGCAACTGTTTGCCACTACGCTACTGAACTTTGCTGAGCAGTTATCATTCTGTCTACCGATCGATTAACCACGCCCTAAAAGGGCTAGACTTTGCCACTGCGCATCCGATAATTTATGGCTTTTGAATCTCCTTACGTGCTGGCCACTGTATCAGTATGTAAAAATTTCTATTCACCAAATGGCTCCCACTCTAATCGATGATCCGCTCACGTCACGGGCTCATCCAGTGCCCATGAGCTTTTTAACGGTGATTAGCACTGATCAGGGATATCATTAGGTGTATGTCAGCCATGGCAGAATCCAGGGCTCACTACGTCATAGCTATGGATTTCCATACCTCGAAAATCATAATATTTCGAAGTAAATACAATATCTTAAGCCCAAGCCCTCAACCACTCGATAACCCTATATACTATATATAATTTAAATTTATAGACAGAAGGTAACGTACACTCAAACTCCTAACAACGCATGCGTGTAGACCTGTCTGATATCAAAACTTCGACACATCATTTTTATGAGCTTTACAGCGCGCTCAGTTGTTACGAAGTTAATTCGCCGGTTAGGAGACCTTTTTCTCTTCGATGTAATCTAACCAGGACGTAATGACGCCCCTGACCTAAGATAGTTAATAAGGCGACTCAACTTACCCAGGTAGTTGACTTAAAATTGATGGTCTGCCAAGATATATCACAGTTTCATTACGATTATAAATATTAGCATCTACTGTAAAACCTATTAATGTATCCATTGAAAATGTTTTCCTTATATTCGCTTCCGTAACGATCCAGTCAAATGTGTAAGTTTCATTATTTTCTGATTCAAAAAATGATGGTATTATTGGTAGTCCGATTACTTTAAGATACTCATAAATTACACTATAACCAAGTCTGTTCGCAGAATCTACAAAATATACGTAGTGGTATTACTTGCTTTGCATTCAAACTGAATGGTTTAATAGTACAAAAACCCTAGTGCGTAAATTTCCCAAATCCCGCTATTCAGAAAGTTTCAATTTAACGATTTTAAACGTCGTGTATCATACTTATCTCAAAAACCGTGCATAAAAACTCCAGTGAAAACTAAAAATTCCAAACTGTACAAATAAGTAAAAAGAAAATGTCGTAACTATACTCCTTTTAGAAGAAGTAAAACATTAATAACCCTCGTTATAATATTTTTCATCCTAACAAAGCGCCACCTGATGAGACCCGATAGGTCGAAACCCCGGTCGTGGCTTTCGGTGCGCTGTGCCTACTGTGTAGGACACGTTCCAAATGTGGGATCTGTGATCCTTTGTAATTAGACGAAAAAGAATTTTAATACCTTCTTTTTTTGGATTGTTATCTTCGTCTAATAATTTTTCGGAATCAACAGTGTAATTCAATGCCGGTAGGGATATTAGCCCTCGGAGTAGTTGTTTCTGTTGATTCCATATTTATATTTATGACAACATTTCTCCTACCTTTAATTGAATACCTCTTTCTCGCTAATTCACAAATAGTCAACCACATTACATACAAAAATCAAGTTCAAACATCAAATCACAAGAACACTCGCGAAGAAACATCCCTAATATTTTCTTTATAGCACAAAACCGTATACTAACAAACAACCAAAAGCAAGGGCTCCTTATCGTTGAGAGCTGAGCTATACATGTAACTATAACCAACTAAGCTTGAATCCTCATACAATCATAAAAGGCAAAAAAGTATAGATGCATTTGATGATAAAAGAAGTGAGATAGAAGACGAATATCACACAGACCACCTAAATGGTTATACATAAAATGACCGAAACTTAACCTTGAATCTACAATACGTACACTTTATTGTTTTAACTAATCGTCTAGAATACAAACAAAAAATATGATAAAAAGAACAGTTAGCTACTTGATTAAATACGGCAGTCATGCACAACGCTGCCATCTCCTTAAATTCAATAAAACATTGGCATATTAAGGTTTCTATTGATAAAAAAATAAATACAAACTAAGAAGGACATATAAACAGTCCCATTTATTTATTTCCCTTGAGCACCTCTTGAAGAATAAAAACATTAATAAACTTTTAAAGAAATGTTTAATTATGTTTTAAGGGGATGGCCGCGTTGTGAACACTTAACATATTTATATTTATAAACACAAACAGTTTGATAATGAGAAGCTGTTACCGAAACAAATATGGAATTATAAATATGGAATTAACAAAAACAAGTACTGCGAGGGCTAATACCCCTACCGGCGTTGAATTACACTGTTGATTCTGAACGATTATTAGACGAAGATTACAATCCAAAAAAAAGAATATTAAAATCCTTTTTCGTCTAATTATGAAGGATCACAAATCCCACATTTGCCACATTCTACCAGCGCCCACCTGATGAGACTCAGTAAGTCGAAACCGGTCGTGGGATATTGCTTTCGGTTCACTGTGCCTACTTGGTGGGACGCGTTCCAAATGTGGGATCTGTGATCCTTAATAGACGCATAAGGATTTTAATTCCTTCTTTTTTAATATGGAATTGTTTATTTTATAATTTATTTGAAAAAAAATGAATCTTTGGGAGCTAAAAACAATTTTACTATTTTGTTCATTTTATATATTTTCTAAATTTAAGTTTATCACGGTCAACGAATGGCGAACAAGAATAAGATGAATGAAGAATTTATTTCGTTTTACCTGTATCCATGCATGATTTGTAGAGATACCTGCTTTGTTTCACAGGTAACGGTTCATTATCAGATTCATTTGATTTGAAAAACCGCATAGTAGTGAAAGCTATATGCTCATCCACTGTTTCGAAACTGGAATAATGCGAAAACCAACCATGATTCGGATGTTCCTTGCTCCAACTTCCGCAAGTGAATTTGTAAAAGTCTTCGCACGGATCAATAGAAAGATTCATCGATAATTTCAAGTTAGCAGCCGAACGCAAGCATTCGTTCGAGGTACACATCGAATAATTGTACGATCCATTTAGAGTGTCTTAAAAAGGCATAAAATTCAGTTTAATTTTACATTTTTAATTCATCAGAAGATAGAGTGGATTTCGATTATAACGACTGCTGCAATTAATTATGTTAGGAAGTTATAACCGAACGTTATCAGAGGCGAAGTGAAATTTCATCTTTGACCAGTCGATCTTTATCAGTATGTACTTTACTCTTAATAATGACCAACTGGTCGAAACGAATCGTCAAAATAATGAAATTTGTATTATATACATTTCCTGTTTTTCATACTTTTGTCCATATTGCTTGAACTTAAAAGTTCAGACAAAGTCTACTTTACAAACATTAGCCTTCAATGTTTGTATAGTTAATTTTGCTCACGCAAAGGGTGATGGAACTGGGGTTAACGATTCCTTATTTCAGAAAAACAATATACCATAACCGATTTGGGCAGACACAACTTTGGTAATGTCAATTATTTACTAGTGTTTTTACTTACATAAAACTAAAAGTACTATAAATGCCAGTAGAAGAATTGTAACACATGCTATCAAAAATACTATAAGTTTTTTGTAAGTGTTTCTTTTTTCAAACCTGAAAGAAAAAATTAAGATAACTTGAATAAAAAGAAAAATTACAAAAACTTATATAGTTATATAGATACGAATAATTTTAATAAAAAATATAAACTTGAATATTTTATTCTTACAGGGAACCTCTTGATGAGACCGGAACTAAATTGTTAACACTTTGGCCTCCAATATTACTTTCACTACCAAAATCTGAAACAAAAATCAATATGAAACTATTATAAAAACTTGCATGAAATGATACTAATGTACTTTACTTATATGTTATTATGGTATTGTTGGGTTATCATGTAATTAAATTTTATTATTATTACTGTCCTTGTGGATTTTTTTAATAAATACAATTCCATAATGATTACTTAAAATTACCTAATCTACTTATAGTATCCATCTAAATAACATTTATTCATAATTCTTTGTAGAAAAATTGAGCTATGACGCGAAATGTCTAATATTTTCATTTTTCTTCAAAAAAAGTTTCTTATATTTTTTAAATAACTCAAATGATTCCTTTAACAAATTGGTATCTAGCAGAAAACAGTACGAAGCAATATTTTATTACCGAATTTCGAAAAATATGTCATTCACAAAAATCCTAAGAATTTCGTAATTGTATTGCTATTTTAAATGAGTTAATTAATTTAATAAATGAAATTCTATTTGTGCCTAACTTTCAGTAATATTTTTGTTGTATTTAACATTGAATAATTAGAAAATAATTCATAAAATTATTTTCAATTTCAAAACATTATACCATTAAAGACGACCTTTAATTTGTGCTCTTACAAAGAATACTAATTGTCTATTATTTATTACCTCGTTCACCAGTTACAGTGTAGACACTGGCGACATCAGGTTTTAAATTTTCACTCATTTCAACGTCGCTGTAGGGGTGAGACTATATTATCATATTTTCCAACCCGAGGCGCACTGAAAATGACAGTTAAATCCTTAACGGTAAAAGTTGAACACTGTCTACCTGTTAAGCTTCTCGTCACTTTATCGTTTGTTGTAGAGGTTTATTATCATTAGAGAACATAATAAATCGATGCTCTTTGCATATTAATTGATTAAAATTAAATGAGATGTACTTAGTTTGTTCTGTCACATATGTTTAAAAATTAAACCGATCACCTACCTGGTTTGCTAACCCGCATTTAAACTTACGTTTAAAATTGTATTTCAATCAAATGCACCTCGATGGTGCATGAGCAAAACTAGATAAATTTCATAGCAACAGAAATAATTATATGCTCTACCTATGTACTATTTAAAAAAAGATAATTTTGTTTTTGTAGTCGACTTTAAAATAAATTAAATTGCAACCTTCGAATAATAGCTGTACTACTACGTAGTGTAGGTGGGTATTTGATGTGTATATCAGTAATTTTGTGATTAATAGCATTTAGCATTTGAAAACTTTTTGCTTTTTACAACCAACTATCCAGTAAAAGCGAATGAAATTACAAACCAGTGTTAGTAGGTAAGGATTTTTATAAAATAAAAACATGGCTGGTAAGTAAGATTTATAAAAATTACCAAGAAAGCAGTATGCATTTCAAGTAATTTACATTTATATGTGGCTATATTGTAAATAAACACTAAAATCCGAATTTCCACAACATCCAGAACATTGGAAATTTTAGGTTTTAAACGTTTTGTGGAACTTCGAGTTTTAGTTTTCATTTAGTTAAATTCCACAATACTCCAATTGATTTTCTTGTAGTTACATTGTGCCAATTGTATTTTATAAAAAGAACCTGACAGTTTAAGTCAAACACAGTTTCAAATTTTACGATTTCGGAAAGTTGTAATTTATTTTATTCTACTGCATTAAAATAATTAATAAATATAATTGAATCATTATTTGTCATGTCGAATTTCATTGATTATTTTTGGATTATGCGGCTTGCAAATATAACTAAATGAAGTAGCATATATATTTTGAAATGTAAATAAAATAATATATATGTAGAGCCCTTTCGAATAATTCAACCCTTAATCATGGTTAAAAGATTCATTTAAAATATTTGCCAAACTTTACATCGATAACATTATTAATAACTGAAATTATAAAGTTTCGTTTTTCTATTCTGGAACATAACCCAAAGAAATACGAATCCAGAGACACGTGATAGAATAATTAGTTGAATGTTTACCAAAATTTAAAATTTTTAATGAATACTCCTCCTTTCTTATTAATCTCTCATTAAATATTCATAAAAAGGTAGTTAATCTGACTGTGAAAAGTAATAAATCTCAAATACAAATTAATTAAGATTTATTGCTGGTGTATTTCAAAACCTATAGTTTTATTTGGTATTAGTTTGTAAACATTATCCATTCTTTCAGAATTATTTCCACTTATAGCATTAAAACTTTGAATGAAAATTGAACATAAATTACATAGACATGGTAATGCTCAGGGACACACTTTATAAATATTTAATTTTATTGGAAATAATGGGGGCATTTTCTCTAGGAATTGTGGACTCTAACATTGTGTATCTTCGTTTATATATATGCCTATACGTGCACGATTATCTGAGTAAATAGAATTTTATTGATTACCACCATCAGTGTCCTTCCACAATGTATTTTTATGAACACACATGCATACCTACACCTACAGGAAAAAAATCATTAGTATGCCTGACGACACGACATCGACAGCTCTGATTATCATTAGTGATTTAACGTGATGTACACAAAAGGACAGTAAATAATAGGAAACGTTTCACTAGATCTCAAGGATCAAAATGTATTTCATGTATCGTGTCTTCTATAGTACATTTAAAAAGGAATTGAAACACAAACTAAAGAAAAAGTAAACGTGAAGATTCTTATATTCTTCAAATTATAAAATCTGTTTTATAATCACACCATTGTTTTAGACATTCTTAGAAATATTTTCTATTTTAGCTTGTTAATAAATAATTATTGAGCTATTAATAATTAATGATCGAAATTATTACTGAATCAGAGGAGGATTTCTTAACCGCAAATAGAAAAATCGTGCAGAAAATTGACGACTTACTTATGTTATTTCTGATTGCAACAAAAAAGTGTTCTTTGATTTGTTCACTTAGTTCTTAATTTTAAACTGTTGACACTTCAATCTAAATTTAATTTTAAGTATTTGGCGTCTATTTTGTTTCATTGCTAATTTTTAACAGCTTCAGTAAACCAAAATTTGCAAATGTATCTCGTACAATTAATTATATACTACTTATTGTGCAAAAATAACATTTTTCACACTAAATTATACAAAAAATTGTTAATAACTAATTGTACGAGATACATCTGCAAATTTTGATTAAGTAAAGTTATTAAAAGTTAACAATGAAACAAAAGAGACGCTGAATATTAAATATAAGCACAAAAATAAAAACTTTTCACCATTTCTTAAAACTTTCAAAGATCACATTAGGAATATGCTACAAAATAGTTTCTCATGCGATTTTTTTTATATTCAGCGTCTATTTTTTATTACTAATTTTTAATAGCTTTACGAAATTAAATTTTGCCGATGTGTCTCGTTCAATTAGTTATTTACAAATAAACAAAATATAATAAAAAACGCTTTTAAATGTTTCAAATGTACATTAGAATAACTCTACATATGTTTCGGTGGATAACACCTTTATCAAGAGTATATAAGATAATACTAAAATTTAAAACATGTTCAGATCTTATATATCTACGGAGGGTTGTTAATCTGGGAAATACCCAAATACAGGTCTAATACAGGAGTTTCTTTAAAATCTAGCTGGTCGTTCTTTATATTTAATTTTTGAAGTAAAGCTTTTTTTATTTCCAATTGTTCTAATAATATCAATCTAGTGCCTTGGTTTTCTGAATGTAATGGTTTTAAGTTATCTATATTGAAATTATGATTGAAGTCTAAACGATGTGCGCCAATGCCTGTGGATCTTTTTAAGTTTTCTATACTTTTTACATGTTCTTTTGCTCTAGTTTCTCAATTCCTGCCCGTCTGCCCTATATTGAAAGCATCGCAATCTTTACAAATTTATTTTGTAAACTCCACTCTTTTTATACCTGCATTTTTTCTTTTGGTTTGTTATTAACTAATATTTTCCCAATGTTACATTTATTGACAAACACAGTGCTTATATCTAGTTTATTAAGTTTATTACATATTTTGTTACTAAACTTGCCACAATAATTAATTAAGTTATAATGAGTGGTTGCTTTGTTCGATCCAACATAAATTTCTTTCATAATTAAATTTATTTTCGTCTTTTTTAAGATATTGTCTACGATTATAGGGTTGTAATCATTATTTACGGCGATTTGTTTTATTAAGTTGAGCTCTTTATTGAAGTTAGATTTATTTAGAGGAAATTTTAATAGTCTGTAGATGAAACTGCGGAAACTGGCTAATTTTATTTGTTGTGATTGGTTAGATTTCGAATTGATTATTTTGTCTGTGTTCGTTGGTTTTCTGTATATGTTAAAGTCTAATTTGTTGTCATTAATTGTGATATTTACGTCTAAAAAATTTAAACCGTTTATGTTGTCACCTAATTCTAAGGTAAATTTAATTTTCTTGTTTATGTAATTTAAAATGTTAAGAATTGATTAATTGAATAATTAATTAATTATTTACTATTGCTACTTACTACTCTCGAACCTCCTTACATATTTCATATTTTTGTAAAATATTAAGCAGCTTTATACCAATAATATATATCAAACAGCAAAAGGAATGATATAAACAACAATATTGCCAAATTGTGAATAATTTTTATTTCAAGTTTAGTGATTATTTGTTATTATCCTGTCGTGGGTATAACTACATATAGATATATATATATATTAGCAGTCCCTTTTTACACTTCTTGGACATTTTTCTTTCATTTTTATTATGAGCATAGCTTAAAACTAAAATAATCTGTTCAAAACCTTTAATATACATAATAGAGATAAGCTACAAAGTTTATTAGCCGAGCTAGTTTCAGTTGTATTCTAAAAAAACATTTTACGAGTCTCTTAAGAAAAGTAACAAGATTAAGTAGTGTGTTATATTAACAGTTTCATTAAAATAAAATATTGATTTACATTCATTAGATATCTGACTATGTCAATTTGTTCAGCATTTTTTAATGGTCTAGTTAAAATAAATCTACGTTTGAGGTTATTTTATTTTCTGTATTTTAACCGTGATGATATCCATGAAAAGGAAGAATCGGTGGAGATGCAATCACAGTCTGTAAGAAAATTTTATCAATTTTATCGCCGTACAAAATAGACAACTAATATCTGTTAATCTAATATCTAATTGTGTTAATTATTTCACGAGTTATATTATGCAAGGTTATTCAAACTGAATGGTAAATTAGACATATCAGGAAAACTAAGCGTGTTAGAAATTTGAACGTTATCAAAGATTATTTTTTTATCTAAAATATTTTCAACTGTCTACCAATTCCAGTTGTACCGGAATTTGATGTCAACTCTGTTATTTTTAATGTAAAGATTTTTTTATGGCTAATTCGTATGAAGCATAAAATTTTAAGGTAACTTGTATTCTACCATGAATAGTTTCAGAAATAATTCAATTTATAGAAAAAATATTGGTACTACAAACTCAACTATAAAACATCATAACTTCCATAAAAATTGACTTAGAATGATGAAGTTTTTACTAGTTAAAATTAAGTCTTCAGGCTAACGTTAATCCAACATTACACTTCATAACTTATATAAGTATTTCAGAAACTATTCACCGTAGGTATACAAGTTGATTATCAAAGTTACCTAAAAATTTTATGCTTTTTAGTTCATACGAATTCATCCTAAAAATATATACCATTCCATTTAAAATAACAAAGTTAACATTAACTTCCGGTATAACGGGAAGTGACAGATAGTTGAAGTTATTTTAAATAAAATTATCATCCTTAATAATGTCTACTCCCAAATGTTCAAATTTCTAACACGCTTAGTTCTACACGTTTTGTCTAATGTACTACTCAGTTTGAATAACCCTGTATACTTATTAAACTAGTTTTGGTGCAATATGAAAAGTTTCAACAACGAATTTAAAGAAAACTCTTACAATTGTTTCGACGAGACCGTCATTATCTAAGAGTAGGTAAACAAACTAAATTAAAAGTTAAAACCAACCGGTTAAATACCTATTGACAAGATGTACAAATATTCATACATAAACGTATTTGTAACAACTAATTAGCCGATATGGGATTCTGGAAATATACATACATAAACATATTTGTAGTAACCAACCAGACTGCATGGAATTTTCGAACATCATAATATCAACCCACAATAAAGCTAGGTAACAGTAAGGGTGTATTATTTGAGCACAATTCTTTCTGGTTATTTACTACATTTTTCCATCCGATAAAGCTTTTTTAATTTCAAGATTTTCGAGTAAATTTAATCTTTTGCTTTTTTGTCCGACGTGAATATTAATTTAATGTTATCTAAGTTTAATGTATGTCCGTTGATATTACAATGTTCAGAAAAGCCCGCAGAATTTACATGTTTTTTATGCTATTTACATGTTCTTTTATTGTATGTTTTAAGACTCTGCCACATTGGCCTATGTATATAGCATCGCACTGGTTAAAATTTAATTCCGAGACAGTACTTTTACAATTAAAGTCTGTTTTATCTTTATTGTGTACTGGTAAAGTTTTTAAATTAGTTTTATTAACTTCTACTGTTTTTATATTCAATGTTTTTAACCTAAGTTTAATTTTATTGCTTACATTTTTTATGAAATTAATGGAACAGAAAACAATTTCTTTATTTTTGTTTGCTTAGCTGTATAAAATGTTTTTTGCTTGATTGTTAAGTTTTTTGTTAAAATATTATGTATTAAATTAGTGTCGTAGCAATTTTTGTAAGCTAGGTATTTAATTGTATTGAGTTTTAATTCAAATTTTGATTTATTTAATGGAATAGATATTAAACGGTGTAGTAGACTATGGAATGTTGAATGTTTTATGTTTGAAGATTGGTTCGAATCCGCGGGTATGATAATGTCTGTAGAAATGTTTTTTTCTCGTCGAAACAATTGTAAGAGGTATTCTTTAACATTGTTGAAACTTTTCATATTATTTTAACCCTGTATACTATTAAATTATGAATATATTTAAAATTGTAATCACCTTTATAATAGGTGCAGGAAGTGCAATAGTTTTGATAATTGGCGGAGGACTTATAATAGGAGCAGAAACTGCCTTAAAAATAGGAAGTGGAGCTGAAAAGTAGATGGGAGCAGGAGCAATTATGGGTGCTTTAATAATAGGTGGACCGGCTATTATAGGAGCTGAGAAAGACTTGATAATTGTCGGAGCTGGTAAGGGTGCAAAAATGCCCGGATCTGCAGACACAGCTGCCAAAAGGGCACTCACAATAACCTGCAATCAAAATTAAAACGTGAAAAGATACAAAAGTCCTCACTCGACTATTAATACTACGTATTACGTACGTAATTAGTTAAAATCTTTAAAATCAATGTTAAAAATAATTACTTACTAACCGTATTAAATGCAATAAAATAATTTGCACCAATTTCGTAATGTTAGAATTAACTTTTAGAGAGAATTAAATTATCCTTTTGAAAAGGAATAATTTATATTGTTTTATTGAAGTTCCTGTAATGTTATATAATGAATAAATTTCTTTGAATTTAACTTCCGATTTGAAAACAGTTTAAACGATTAGCAAATCAGTTTTAAGGAAGCAAATACAAGAGAAAGTCAATCAAATTTAAAGCTAAAATTCATTCATCATTTTCCGGTTTCAAAACCGTATCAAAGGTATGTACTTTTCCATCTTTTACATCTTCCGGATAAGCAGGAACATAAAATACTTTTAATAAAGACAAAAGTCGTGGAAATTCCAGTTCAAAGGTGTAAGGTACTTTTTTATTTCTCTTCAATAGCAATCTTACGTAGTTTTCTATCTAAGCGTATTAGCCTTTATTTTAGATTGTTGTTACAAAATATAGTTTGCAAAAGTGAAAATATGTAAAAACAAATAAATGTAATATTCCACGTAATCACTATTTTTGATACTTTCTTAATGACAAATTTCTAGTTGCCCAATAAAATAATTTTTTACATGAACCTTGTAATACTTCAACTGTGTTAAAAAAAGAAAATCTTTGAGGTTGTAGTGCGAATAATAAATTAATAATGCTGACCTAATAGTAGTGTTAATAATTGAGGCCAATATACATTTTGGAACAAAACACGCTGATGAATTCATATCATCAATTTTCAATATATTTCAATCATTTTGTAAATTTTAATAATGCTTTTATAATTCGGCTTATACTTTACTATATTTCCAGACTGTAAATGTTTTTATTTAAATTTTAAAACAAAAATAAATAACCAATTTATTTTAGCTAATGATTATAACATGTTGACAGAATTGTTTTTCAGTTTTCATTGTGACATGTAACACTGTAACTGTACATGTAGTACATATCCTTTTATCATAATGATAAAAAATGACGTTAATACTATAATTACTGGCGTTTTATTCAAATATGAATAAAAAGTATAACTTATTGCCCACCAAAAGGAAATTTGAAAAACCAAAAAATTCGCTAATAATAAGATTAGATAAATATTTTTTGAACGTTGAGAAATACACATTTTTAATTTTCATATGTTTCGCTACACTGTAGCTTCATCAGAAGTAGACAAATACTTTAGATATATTTCTTCAACGTTGACTATTAATTTTCATCAAGTGAACCAAGATACAATTAATTATAAATATTTAATGCCTCTTTCGAAAATTTAAATACATTAAAAATTTTAAAATAAAAAACTCAGAACAGAACAGAATATATTGGTTAGTTAATACAAGTAATATTACACCTACCATAGTATTCATGGCAATATAAAACATAAGAAACTACACCGTTAAAAAAGAATGGTGAACTGCAACAAATTGATTTCAAGCATCCTATTTTATATAAAACCTCATGAAGAAAACAAATTGCTCAATTCATCGATTAAAAGAAGGATAACACTATCGTCCTAGAGAGCATATTCCTTAGAACGTGTACCAGTATTTTAAGATCTTGTTAGCAGTAAAATATGCCTCCGTGTGGACACTTTAAGTACATTTTACGCAAGAATGCCCTAGATTCTTTCACTTTAGATTCGAAATAGAAAAGAAAATCAAGAACACATGAAAAATTCAATGGAATTATTAGTTCATATAATTATCTCAATAAAAATTTTGAATTGTAACGGACTTGTCATCAATAGGAAACTCAATAAGCTAATTCAAAAGCGAGGACGCATTAATTTTTGAACGATTTTAAATCGAATTAGATATTTTAATAGTTATGTTTAAAATATAGAACCAATAATGATCACTTTGAAAAAATTTATGTTGCATTAGTTATGCCAGTGGAGTAAATCGCATCCCCACAAACCCCGAGGTCGCACAAACGTCAGGATCGCACCAACGAAAGTCTATTTTATTAATTTTTTGCCAGCATTTCACTGCGCTAGCGACAAAATGCGGAGTTTGAGTATTTTTAAACACTGAGTATGTGTTTATACCTAATATTATAATAATTGTACTATTTTGTTATGGAAATAAAACTTACTTACTATTTTGTATACATTCAATCGCTTATTTGCATCATTTTGAGAAAATTCAAAACTTTGATATACACTTCCTTTTTTTAGAAAAAGGGGCGCAGGGAGATTTTTGGGGGAAGAGCGCGTCAGAAATAAGCTACGCCACTGAACGTTTACGCAATTAACTAAAATACAATCTTTCAAATGTATGGATAATAATAATATCATATTTTATATTTATATCATAAAATCTCAATTTTTATATTCTGAAGAAATTCAAGAATGGTATTAAAAAAACTCAAAATTGTTTCAGAGGACGTTAAGAAAGGTTAACGTTAGATGGGATGAAGAAACTTTAATGAAAATATTTCAGAAAGTTAATTCATGAATTAGTTTTATAATTTTTTGATGTGTATGCAAGAATTAGAAAGCATGGTAATTTATTTTTCGTACCATCAACAATCATCAAATTAAAATAAACGACAAATACTCCCAAAAATAGACTTGTGGAAACAATTGACTAGAACCAAATTGTTACAGTTGAAAAAGTTAGTTGATGCAGTGCATGATATATATATATATATAAAACATGAACCTTAATCTAAATTTCATTAAAATATTGCGAAAATATTGGAATAAATTAACTTATATAACTTTTTTTCTTGACAAATAATTTCGGTTGACAAACAAATATATCTATTTACGCTTCAATACACTCTTCGCATCTGTCCTTAATTTTACAAAGAAAAACATTTTCACTAAGAATGAACAAACTTTTAAAGTTGTGCAATTTTTTTTTAACTTTACATCACCTTTACACATGTAATATAATGTAAATAATGCAATACAGTTGGTTTATTTATAATCATTATTCAAAATAGGTATCCAGTACCGGAAAAAGAGATAGTAGACCCATAAAAAATTAACATTTTATTTTTTGTGTTTTCAGGTACCATATCATATATATGCTTTCAGGTTGCGCTCATGCTTGTAATCGTTTTTATTTTAATTTCCATATATTTTCTAAAAATTATTCATTGCAATCACAAAATTCAAGCAGCCCTTAGACCCCTCTTTGACTGTGAATTTTGTGATTTCTTTAAAACACATGGTGGAACCGTTTTTGTATATAAGTATTACCTATTGTATTAAGATAATTTACCGGGCTTTTGGGCCGTGGTATATAGACTTTTTGGTTGCCTGACGTTTCGTTAGCGGCTGCGGCTGACATCTTCAGAAGCGTTAAATTATCTTAATTCGATTGACGCCGGTCTTGAAAGCCTACATACTACAATTACATTACCTATTGTGTTATTATATTAAGCATCGTATTTATTTGAGATTTCTTATAACTTTGACCTTTTTTTAAGCGGTTTGTGTATAAATCGCACCCTGAATTATTTTTAATTTCATAGTATTCATGGCAGTATAAAGCATAAGAAACTACACTGTTAAAAAAGAATGGTGAACTGCAACAAATTCATTTATAGCATCATTTCTGAAGCTTTTTAAATTGTTTTTTAATGTTATGAGGTACCCTTTTCATTAAAACATATTAAAAATCCATTGTACTACAAAAAACTATTTACATTGAGGTCAAAACTGGTTTCCGCGTTATCCCAAACATTTTTAGTACGCAAATGTCTCCAGTATGAATTATACAAATGTCAGCCAAAATGGTCGTAAGCTACAGTATATTATTTTCCGTTAAAAAATATGAATATGCTCATTCGCATACAAAAGAAAATCGCCGTGAATGGAAAATTATATAGTAACTCCATTAAATAGGCATATTCATATTTTGTAATAGAAAATAATATACTTCAGCCCATAAAGTTCTAATTGACACCTAAACAATTCATCTGTAATCGGAATGCGTATTCAAAATAATGGAGATATGTGAATAGTGCAGTTTTGGCTTTCTATGGAAGACAATATTCTTTGGTACTACCATGTTGCACTCACATTGAGTATGATATTGAGTTGTTTTTTTTTTATTTAGCTTTATTCATGAGTTTGCTCAAACATTTTAGTTCTCATACTTTTATATTTCGAGGAGGCGGATTTTAAATGGTTAATATAAGACTTCTTAACTTGTAAGTTCCTAAATGATAAATATAGGGTTCAAATAAACCATAGCGAGATAGAATGGTCTTTTTTCGTCTTTATTTTATAAATTATATGCTCACACATTTTCAATATACAGATACAAATACATCTTTGCATTGTATTTCATCAGTTTATTTATTCATATTTATGTTACACGCTTGTAGCACTGTGAAACAGTGTATCGCTCCAAGTGAAAGGAATTTAAAACACGCCAATAAATTGCAGTATTGACACTTCTTTAACTAACAAGACCATCACAAGAATGCAGTCAGTACCTTTTGCGGAAAATGCATTTAAAGCAATTTTTTTTCTTTTATGGGTAATGTAAAAAGAAATTTGACTAAATGTTTTATAGAATGATATTTGAATTCTTAACGTTTCATTCAACTCGATCACAATTTATATTTTACAACTTTTAGATATTTGTTTTTCCTTATAAGAAATCGAAAATAATATGCAACAATGATTTTCTAAAATCAAAAGAACTTCCTAAATACAAAAATAGGAGCAATAAATTTTTGAAAAGTTGTTAGCTAAAGCAAATGCAGATGCCTTGATAAATCGTTTTACCTCTGTTGAACACCCTGTACGTTAATTTCAATTAAGCGGGTTTTTATTTAAATGCAATACCACCATTCATTTGACTGTCCCTGCCTTTCTTCATAATACATCTCAATATCATTAAAAAAAGATATTTTATGTTCTATTGTTTAGTATTAACAATTAATTTGTTTAGGAGATAATACAATATATTATACTATTATTTAGGTTCTCCTTTCTTATTTACTTTTAATAATTATATTTACAAAGTTGTGCAGACTGACTTTCTTGAAGCTGTCACATTGCAGTGTTTTAATTATTTTCGTTATCATTAAAATGTCAAAAAACATCGTCTAATTAATTAAAAACAGTTTGTTAAATGTTATTTGTATACTATTAATAAACGTAAATAAACTATAATGGATAATATAGGTGCTGAAGTAGGCCAAAAAATGAGGGTTAGTAGTACTCAAAACAACTATTTTATACTTTTAGGTTATATTTCATTCTTTCTTTAATTTTAGTCGGCTATAAAAGCTAAACTACAAGAATTAGGCTGTTATGTAGGTGAGTTAGAAAATAAGTTTTATAATGTGACTAAAAATTGACGAATGTTAATAATGTTAGATGATGAATTGCCTGATTACATTATGGTAATGGTGGCGAACAAAAGGACAGAAAGTCAAATGAAAGAAGATTTAAAACTGTTTTTAACTAATAAAACCGCAGCATTCGTTGATTGGCTTCAAATTGTTTTGAAGAAGCTCAAAGAAGTTACTGTAACAAATCCTGGTATGTATGTTATAACATCTTTAACAAATTTCCATTTATTTATTATTTCAGAGGTCTACAAAAAAGTGGCAAAAAGGAGGACGGTTGAAAAATCTTCTTCTGATGTTAAAGTGAAAAAAGAAAAGAAAGAGAAGAAGGATAATTTAACAGTTTCAAGGAAAGACGACAGTTTGGATCAAGAGTTACAAACAAAATCATTAACTGATGATCTACCAATAGAAGCTAGCAAGCTCACCAAGAAAAGGAAAATAGTTATTGAAGACAAAACTACTTCATTAGACCCTGTAAATGAAAATGTTTTTGATATTCCACCTTTGTCAGCAGTAACAATGTCAAATGAAAGTGAACTGTTAGAAATAGAAAATAAAATTGCAAGTGTGAGAAGTCGTTTAGGATTACAAATACCAAGTGAATCGGAAGATGAAGATTTTCTTACTCTAAAAGCTGAATCAGGTAAAATTATTCTTATATATAGAATACACAAAACTTGTTTGCTTATTTTTTTTTTCTTCTACATGTATATTAAGTATTTAAATAATGTTCCCTCTTAATAAATTAGCTGTATTTTTATAGAAGAACTATTTCCTGAACACACCAATCATCAGCATGAAAACAGTATTAAACAGTCTCGCAAGATCAATATTATTGAAGAAAACACCATTAATGTAAAAAATTCTGAAACCAAAGAAACAACTAACACTTCTCTGTTTCAAATGGATAAAGCGAAACATGCACGCATCGTTTATGAAAATAATATTACAAAAGAATCTCCTCAAAAAAGATCAATTTATGAGAGATTAGGAAAGAGAAGTTTTGATACTAAAGAAGATGATGAAAATAGAATTATTGTCCAAAAAAGAACAAAAACTAAGAAGGATGATGAAAATGGTGATGGACATTTAAGTTCATGGATTAGTAAATCAATAAACAAGGAAAATCATAAAGAACAGTTCATAAATAAAAATGGCAACACTACAAGCCAGAAAAAACAGAGAGAGGTAAATATCTAATATAAAAAACTTACTTGAAGTCGTTATTTTCTCTTAAATTTTTACTTTATCTCTTTTAGAGTGCTCTAAAAAGATTAGGTGTAAAATCTAAAGTCTCTATCCCTGAAGCACCACCACAGATTAATCATGATCAAGAAGAAGAACCAGATGTAATAGTAAACAAAGAAGTTCCCAGTGCCATTAAAATTAAACCTAGAATAATGCCTCCATCATCAGCACAACCAAATAAAAACTTACTTCTTAAAGCAGTTGCCGAAGCTCAAAGAAGTATAGCACAAACTCCCATAGTTGGTACCAATTTAAGCGTAAGAATATTATATACATATTCCACTTTTGTTTTAACACGGACTTTTTTACCTTTTCTATGTTTGAAATTGATTCGTATTTACATATAAAATCATTATCAATTTTGATGGTATCATTTATTTTTCTCAAGGTTTATTGCATTAGTTTTGCATCATCAACAATCATTCTGTTAGCATAGATATTACCATTATTTTTTTTTTATAGCCTAAAACATTACTATCTGAAAGAGTCAACAAGAAGGCAGGTAATAATAAAAAAGCTGTCCCTGGCAAGCTACCAGAGGCAGCAAAAGATAAATTACGAAATATTTTGATACAAATGGAAGACAGAGGGGCTAATAGTGATGATGAAAAGCTAAAATATGTTCCTAAATCATTAAAACATAAACCATCAGAAGATAAGGAACATGAATACGTTCCCACCAATAAGGACGCAAATTCTGGGGATACTTTATCAAATGACGGTAATCATAAAAAGACAACCCTTCACCACCGCTTTGTCATAACCCTTGATGGAATTAACAAGAATAAGTGCAAAGAAATTAACACTTTACGTAATCCAAATGTAATTCCAAAAGCTGAATTGGAAGATCTTCAGTCTATTAACAGGAAAAATTCTCCGATAATTTTTACTGAAAAAAAAAACGAAATTCTTGAATCATTGCCTGTAGTTAACCAACCCACAATTCTAAAGGTTAAAGAAAGATGTAAATATTGGCCGGTTTGTAATAAAGGCGAAAAATGTGAATATCTACATCCCAATACACTTTGCAAAAACTTTCCCCGTTGTAAATTTGGAGACAAGTGCCTATATTTACATCCACCTTGCAAATTTGAAAGTTCATGTACCAAAAAGGACTGCCCTTTTAGTCATTTGCCAAAAAGTTATCTCAATGGTAAGAAGCTTGTACTTTTTAACTTTAGATACGGTAATAATAGTCGCCTTTAACTTTTTTAGGGCCGTTCTTACCGTCACAACTGCAACAATGCAAATTTTTCCCAAACTGCAGCAATGCCCACTGTACATTTTATCACCCCCGGCCATGCAGATTTGGAAAATTTTGTAAAAATAAAAGCGAATGCAATTTTCTGCATACGCCAGTTCCTTCTAAACAAAGTTTAACATGGAGAAATTAATTAATTCATATATAATAGCTACTTAGTCGTAATTACGTATATTGAGTTAATTAAAGTAAGTTATTTTAAGATTAATTTATTTTTCTTTTCGTAAATAAATTATCCGCAAGTTTTACTTATTGACCCCTGGATGCAAAAACAACAAACGTCTTTGTCTGTCTAAAATGGCTCAATTATCAATTAAATCAAAAAGCGAATTAATTTCTGCAACATTTAAAACTAAATTACTTCTTACCCAGGGTTTGTTTCTTCTGCGCTAGTGTCTCTTTTCACCTGAAAAGAAAAACATTTTTATTGTATATATTTAGTATTATAACTATTTTAATTTAACAACATGAAGATGGCATACACATCATTGTTCTTAAATAAATTGCAGCGAAGGTTTAATTGTTCTAGAGTTAAAATTATGTAAATAATTAATTCGACATGAATAAAAGTAATAAAAGGAGAGGTAGGACACCTTCTTAGACTTGGGGGGCTAATTAGAGACATATTAGAAGCAGAAGTAGAAAGGCAGAGGAAAAGCCACACTAGATTACTGTTCACATATTGTTAAAAATGTGGGTTGTTCTAGATTTGGGAAAGATTAGCTCAGAATTGAAAGGAGTAAAGTAAAGTACAAGTAGTTTTCGGTCTGACGACCTTTTTATGATGAATACCTCAATTTATTTCAACGCTATTTAATTATAGATACTTTTTAGGATATTAAATAGAAATTGTGTAAATTTTCATTTAGCAGGCTTAAAATTTACTTCTATTAATTTGGTACATATTTTATTGGATTAATGTTGATTGTGAACTTTTGTTTTAAACAATTTATTCTTGAGTCCATTTTTCTTTTGTATTATAAAAAAATTAAGTCAATATTGCTAATCTTCTGTATATTTGATTTTTATTTGACCTCGTCATAATTATAATCATTTCATTTTATTAAATTAATAAATTAGTACTTCTCTGTATAATTCAAACAACCAGTTTGTTTTAATACATCCCGAATAAAAGTATCTGATTTTAAATATTAAATGTAGGCCAAAATTACAATTTCTTTTATCTTTACAAAATTTATAACAACTAAATCCTAAAATCGCTTTTCTTTTTCTAAAAAAGTAACGTGAAAGCGAGAAAATAGTTTACATTTTTTTATTACATACAAGAACAATTTAGTTTTATATAGTACTTTGAAATTTAAACACCCTGTAATGATAGAAGGTACTTTTAGAGAAAATGTGGTGGGGTGAAGGCTGTTTGAAGGTAAATCATACGTCATGATCGTATCTGTTGTAAATTTTTGTACTGTCAAAAATAAAGTTAAAATGACTTAAACAAAAAAATGTTTTTCTTAAACCCTTTCGACAAAATACTCATAAATTTTCGTATTTTCAGTCCATTCATTTGGTAAGTGTTTTGTATTAGATAACACAAAATTAAATATGTCAATATGTTACTTAAAGAACTTGTCTTAAACATTAAAGTTTTGTGTTTCAGTACTAGACAATTTCAAAGAAGCAATATTCGTTTTATAAGAACTCATTATGATATCTTAAAAGTGGGGAAAGGATGTACGTATGAGGAAATCAAAAGTGCATTTATCACTCTAAGTAAAAAAGTAAGTAACATTGTAAGCTATTAAGGTTCAAATAATAATTACTTCAATTAGTCTAATTTTAGTATCATCCAGATATAAATAAAAATGCAAATGCACATTCTGAATATACTAAAATACTTGAGGCTTATAATGTATTAGGTAAACCAGAAACCCGAAGACTTTATGATCTTCAACTGAGCCCTTCTGTACGCTCTGGTGATTGTGATATTCACTCAGACTTTGTACATCACGGTTTTACAAGGTACTTTAGTTATTCCTTATTTTATAAAAAATAAATCGTAGAAATGAGCCAATTTTCATCTATTTTGGTAGACCAAGAAAGGATCAAATTTTCTGGGAAAACAGAGATGGAAGAGACACTTTTTTAAAAAAGAATCCTTATGGAATAGAGGGGATTCCGAAACTTTCTAATGGTATTATTGCCTGGGCTTGTATTACTGTTGCAGTACTTGGTGTTGGATTTCAAGCATATCTTATTAAGTATATTTAAATGACTTTTTTTCTTGTGTTTCTTTCTGTCCAGCTACTCTCTATTTAATAATATTTCTGGTTTTAAACTGGCTATTAATTTTTGAATAATTGATACAAGCTTTAACAAGAATTACTTGTATATAGTTATCTTTTCTAAGTCATATTCAGCTTATTATTAAGGTCAGTATCAGATTTTACCAATTCATCACCGTTTTCAGGAATGCAATGACATTAAAGCGGGACACAATGATTCTGGAAAGTGCCAAAAATGAATGTTTGCTATCAAGTTTAAGAAATCAAGCAGAAAAGAATGGAAATGAGAAACAAGTTGAGCTGTTAACAGAAAGGTTTAAGGAAAGTGAATGGTCTAGTAATGAGAAATATCTTAATGTTGGTGACTCAAAAGTGTCTTAGTAAATAGCAAATGAATGTAAATAATAAATTTTATTTTTTGGTGTAACTAGTTGCTTTTTTCAAAAAGAATTTTTATAAATAAATTAAAGATTAACTTGAACATTAATAACTGTTAGTTATATTAAAAAGAATTGTAGTTTTTATAAAAAGAGTAATTAAAAGGCCTCATTTTATACAGTGTTCTACTTTTAAAAAATCTAGTACCTTCTACAGATATATATATTTTTAATATATACCTGAGTGTATATCATTAACATTTGAAAACTTTTAATTCATAAAATATAATTAAAAATGGTATTGCAGTTAGTGGACTGCATTAATTATATAAAAGGCTCATGTTCAGTAGTATTCTACTTTTTAAGTAAAAGATAATAGATGATTTTTTTAAAAGAATAAAAGAATAACATCTTCTGCTTCATTTATTAAGTGTCGCCTGTATATCATTAGTATTTAAAAACAATCACAACTTTATCTACTAAAAATTTAATTGAAACAATTTAGTGACCTGACAATGAGATCAAAAAAGTTGTAGCAAATTCGTAGAAAGACAAGGTATGAAACAAGTATTGATATATGAGAAAAGGAAAAGATACAGTAGTAGAATATAAAGGGACAGTTAGAAACATACTAGAAACTGAAACTGGAGGAAAGAAAAGAAGAAGAAGACCTAAATTAGATTACTGTTCGCAAATAGTTAGGAATGTGGATTGTTCTTTATTTTTTTGTAAATGTGAAGATTGAAGACGTGGAGGTGTGTAACCAAGGAGTCTTCGGACTGACAATCCTATAATGATGATGGTGATATATATAGAGTGGTTTAAAAAAAGTATTTGTGTGACTGTGTGTTTTTTGTTATTGAGTCCATTTTTATTTCATTTTTGAAATTTACCTAAAATTATAATTATAATGATCAAGCCCTTTTATTAAAAATTTGTGTAACTGTTTTATTGAAAATAACTACACGAATTATAAGAAAGTGATTCATTTAAATAGAAATACATAACAAAATCCTAACTTTTTGATCCCACTGTATTACTATGTATTTTTTTAATACGATTTAGAATTATCAAAATAACTTTCATTTCTAATTTCCTGTAAAATTATAGCAAGGATAGATCAAGTCTGCTTATATAAAAAATTTGGCACATTAATACCCGTAGAAAATAAAAATACATGCCTATTTTATAATGTTGAGCAAATTATAATGTTGAATTAGCTTTTCTACTATAAAAGGATCAACTAGAATTATGTTCGTAATTTAAAAAGTACGTATCTAAACTAAATTTTTATAAAAACATTTTTTTCAGTGTTACTATGATGATCTATAATTTTCTATTACCATCCCTGTGTCTGAAAGATGTATTAGTCGGTTTTTCTTTATTTATATAAAAATTATACAGTATCCAATACTTTTATTGTAGTAACTAGTTGGATATTAACATACGAATTATAATTACAATAATAAGAATCAATAATAAATAATAGTATTGAAACAGGTAGGTTCATTTTTTTAATTTTTTTGAATATGGTACATATAAAAAATTTAAGCAAAAATAAACAAATCAAAAGAAAACAGTTTCTTAACTAATTTGTACATAAAATTACATATAATAATTGGACTATTTCTAACGTACGAATATTGTGAAATAAACCAAGTATAAGACATCTAAAACAATGAGTCAATGTAAAACTGGTCGTTTGCTTATATAAAAATGTAAATTTTCAAACTTGTTCCTGCATACTCTTTTATTATTATCGAACAAATACGTACATAGAACATCCATAGCTATTGTTATTTGGAGACATATTTAATTTTAAATCTACCGAAAACTGGTCCAGCCAATAATTTATAATTCTTCTCGTACAACATGTGCTTTTAATAAGTTCGCAATTACAATATTACAACATCAATGGTACATTATTATACATACCACATAGATAAAGCACTTTTTTCGATTTATTACATATGCCTTTTTTACATCTTGAATTAAATTGTAAAAAATAGGAACATAAATATAGCAACAACTATTATTATTATTATCATTATAATTAGGTACATAAAAAGGTATGATTCACGGGTAAAATGGACCTTTCTTTGTTACTCATTGCAAAATTCTTCACAGCCTCCAGATAAATGATTTTACTTCGGTATGGGGGAACGCGGGCCTAAAAACAATTTCTCCATGAGGTTTATAATCTTCGTATTTTAATTCGCTAATGCTCTCGAAACCCAACTTGGCCATTGCTCGAGCACTAAAGTTGCTTGAACAGTCAACACGAATTAATTTGTATCCTTGTTCCTTCGCAATTTCACTGAAAAAAAGAAGAAACTCTAATAACATTTTGGACAAAATCTGAAAATAGTTTATTTATCTAGGAAAAATTAACATTGTTACCTTAAACCCGTATCTTTAAATTTTTTGAAATATTTATTTGTCTGTATAATGAATAAGTACAGACAGCGTACTGAACGCCATCTATAGAAATTTATTACTTGTTGATTCGATAATGTTCAAGAACGTCCTTTTCTTATAAAGATATCGCCTTGCCAAAATAAAACGGTATTTTTTCTGTACAAAATGAATGTAATAAGCTTGCTTTTTGTAGTGTAGTAAGCACTCAATAGCATAGACGATAAGTTTTTTCGGAATATTCCAACAGTTACAGTTCTGGTTGTATAGCATTATTATTGTATAGAGAATTAATAATGATTATACATTTGAATGTGAATTACGGTATAGTTTGTTTTATAGATTATCGCATTGTTTTTCTGGTTTCCTTCATGTCGTAACCGGGTTAGTTATTTTGGATTTTATGTATTTTTAAAGTTTTCAAAAAAACTCGAAAACAGGTATTGTTTAGTATTTGTTCGCTTTGATTTATAGTTAATTATGTATAATGCACGTATATGTAATACAGAATTGTTTATTTCACCACGAAACATTATTAAAGGCATTATTTCAATAACAGATAAGCCAGTTAGAATTGTCGATAAACAAAAACAGTCCGTTTATTTGAATTAAGGATTTTGTTGGTCTAAAGCCAAGAACATTTCCTTTTTTTGTGTAAACCGAAAATAGAACAGCTGGTTTTCCAAAGTTTTATTTTTAGGCATAAACACTTGTTTGAAGAAAATTTAATTATTTGGCAAGTGTTCAACTACAATACCTATACCTCTCTATGGACGACTAACTACTAAACGTACTCAAAATGTAATAATACCCCACAATTTTGATATTTTTAAATAAAAAAGAAATTGTCCTAAATTATTTCACAAAATCTCTAATTTCTAAATGATAAAGCAATTAACCATGGCTGAACAACTAAAACATTTGCAAGAACAAATAACAGTCTAATTTCGTATTTATCTCAAAAAATGTCATGTAAAATAATTATTTTAATGCTTTGTGGTTCACAACAGTCGTTATGAAACATTAATGTTATATAAACCTGTTCAAAATATTCTTAAATGAATATCATATTTCATATGTACATCCATTACGACCTTGTTGTGGTCTGGTTCTGGTGTTCTGGTACTGCTTTTTGCTGCGATATTTAGCATCAACTTTCATGTCCCAAAACGATAAAAAGATTAGGATCAGGGCCAACAAATGAAGGAAAAAATCGGTTTACATATTTTCGATACGAATTTTAATTACGATGTAACAAACTACAATAACTCATCAAAGAAATTATTAACCGTTTAATTAAAAGTGTTTCAGTATCAGGAAAAAAAATAATCTACCCAAATTAAATTTTTTATCAAAACACCAATTAGAACTTTTTGTTTACTAATTCGAAACCGATTAAAGATACGATTAAGAAATTTAATCCACCTATTTTCAACAAGTAAATTGAAAAGAAGACGGAATTTTTCAATATTTTTCCCAAAGCAATTTTAACGTCCCTCTTACAAAAATAAAAAGTAAACCGCTTGGAAGGAGTTTTCCTGGAAAAGGAGCTGTGTCAAGGTCATGAATCACCCAGATGCCCGTGTTGGTTGAACACAAAAGCGAGTCAAGGACAAAATCAATCTTACTGACTTTTTCCATTAATTTGAAGGGCCGCAGTCATCTCGAAATTGTTTTGCTATTTATTCAGTCAGCAGCCCCTTCTAGTATTTCGAAAAACAATACCCAGCAGAATCTCATCATTTCCTTTTTAAGGTCGTGTTACGTTTAAAAGCTTAGCAAGCATTTAATATCAACAAGCTTGCTACGCTTAAAATGTTGACAATGTTCATTTGAAATCCGATCGAATATTTTTTCAGTTCAATAGGTACTTAAAAGGGATTACTACTTATGTACCTAGTAATGGAAATCTCAAAGCGTCTTCGTTACAACATCAAAAAATAATGATTTTGTTTATTCATTCATAAGAAATACTTCAGATATTATTTAATTATTTTTAGCTTTAAGACGTTTTAAAAAATTTAGCAAGATCTACAGTGGCCCAACTTAACAATGTGATATAGAAAATAAAATTTCCTTGGAAATTGTAACTGCTATAAACACACCCGTGAGTGTTTATTGGCTTTTTTACATAAACATGTCATCATTCTTGTTGTCACCACAATAGACACTGTGACGACAATTCAAATTCATTTTACTCGTCTATGTAAAATGTATGAATGAAATTTACACCCACTTCCTATGTTTATTAGTACGTATTATTTATTTAATGCGAAATAAATGGTTGTCAAATAAAATACAAACATTTCAACTTAACAAGTTATAAATCGTTTCAAAACACATTAAAAAAATTAAATTGCATTATAAATATGTAAAATTAAACTCGTTCACATGGTAAGGAATTGTTAGTTTTTAATAGAAACATATAGATGTGATAAAGCGTTAAGAGGGGAGGGGTAATAATGAAATAAAACAAAAGTAGAGAATCCGAAAAAATATAGTACATTAATGTTGGTTAAGATTAATTTGAGATGATAAATAAAGAAAGGAAATAAATAATACTGCTTTTTTGTTTCACACTTGAAATTTTATTAAATCTCGACAATTGTTTCGGCTGATTTAAGTCTCAAGAGAGTAAGATGTTACACTCAATGGGAAAATTAAAATTTCAAGTGTGAAACAAAAAAGTACTATTATTTATTTCTTTTCTTTATTTAGAAAATGTTTCACAAAAAAACAACTGCATATACTATTCAAGCTATTGAGATAATAAGTAAACGACAAGTAAGACAATAACAACTGCAACTCTAAAAGAAAGAACATTGAATAAAGAAGGAATATAAAAGCAGATAAGTAAACACGTTCACGAACAAGAAAGAAAGGTAAAAAAGAAGAGGCAAAAAAAATTAGAAATAATATAGTAAATTTAATATATAGAAACCAAACAAGACAGTATAAATATTGACTAAATAAAAACGAAAGATTATATATTATTCAGTTTTTGGTAAGAAAAATAGGGGGAAAAGTGATGAAAAGTAATATATAAACAGGAAAGAACCAATAAAAACAGAAGGACAATATGTAGCTGTTTCAGAGGAATCTGTATGGAAAAGGGAAGGTGCAGAAGAACTTATATATTGGCAGTTTTTTATATTATAACGGGTAAATTATATCTCAGCTTGTACTTCATCGGTTTTCATACAATAATGTGATATATTACTTGTTAAATTATTTACTTTGTAAGTAGCTAGGAGGGAAATTGAAATTTCAGTAACTGTTTTAACACCAATTCATACTGCATAAACATTTAATTAGTAATTATTCATGTATTAATTAACCGAAAGATATAAACCGTACAATATTATTATATATGAAACAGTTTATTCGAAAACATATAAGTATTAAAAATAATGTATTGCTGCTTTTGATGTTTAATTGGATCCTATTAGCATTGCTTCAATAATTATATTAAATAACTTAAGGGTATCTGCTGTTATCACTTGGTGAAACATGATTCAAAATTAAAAATAAAAATATAAATCAAACAAACTTGGGAATTTCACTTAAAACTTTATTAAAAAACTTGATACGTATTTCGCCTTATAAGGGCATCTTCAGGAGTAACAAAAGGATACTAAGTAACAAACAGCAAATAAATTAATTTATAGTACACCCTAAGAGGGTGAGGGTTGAACAATGTTTGGGTCCAATAGAGGATTGTTACCAAAATCTAGTTGCTCGTTGGTGATATTTTTGTTTTCTTTGTTAGCTATTTCTATTTCTAAAATTTCATACCTGTTTAGTATTGGACCTCCTTTTAAACGATGTAATAATTTTATATTGCTTTGAATTATGCAATGGTTATTTTCAATTAGATGAGTGGCAAACCTAAATGTTTATTGAACTTGAAGATGTCCTTTTCAATGAAGTTTTAATTGAAATTCTCAAGTTTGTTTGATTTATATTTTAATTGATATTAAATAGTTTGGACTGTATATTTTATTACTTTGTGTCATTAAATTGTGTCTATTTTAATTATCTCAATGTGCTGATTAAAATATTAAATTAAGTCCTTAACAGTAGGATTCCATTTTTTTGGTGGAAAGATCAATTTTTATTTCATATATTTTTTCCTATAATATCATTAAACACATAACTTTAGAAAGCGATATAACATATTTTGCAAAAACTATTGAAAAAATATTTTTCCCATAATGCTATAAAAATAACTGTAATTTGCCTGCGCGAAAAATGTAATTTGTGGTTTACACAATAAATGTTTTCGTATGAAAGATTTAACTCTAATAATTCGTTTATGTAATTATTTCCCCGCTAAAAGCGTATCTAGAGCCATAATTGCTCTATTGTGTTCAGTAACCACACTGTAGCGATCAATAATATTACATAAGATAAATCCAGAATGCTTTCTACCTATTTATTTACAAATAAAGTTTTAGTTTATCAAATTATAACTATTGCGCAATTGTATATATATATTTATTTTTTATTATAATCAACCCATAAACCTCTTAAAAATAACAACATAATTGTCATTTTCAAGATAAGTATTAAATGGCCTATCATCAAAAGGACTGATTTAGCAATAAATATTTTTTTGAAAAATTAGTATTATAAAATTCATTGAATCTATTCAATTGAAAAACATTATAATACGTAGTAACAGTTATATATTAATACTATTGAATACTTACATGGCTTTTTCGACTAGAAGTTTAGCGATTCCCTTTCCCCTCCATGTTCCATCTACGGATATTATTTTAATACAAAAATATTTATCAAGTTCCGGAAATTTTCCGAAAGTATCCGTTTTTTCTTCCACAGCATCTAACAATGCTACGACTTTGCTAAATTTTGGGTCAGACACATTTTCTTCTTCGTCGGAGTTTTTGTAAATCGTTCCGTTCAAACAAACACCAACTATATTTCCGGAATCGGTGATGGCAACTAATGAGTTTCCTTCACCTATGCTTTTTACAGAATATTTTTCGAGGTCTTGCGGATAACCATCTTCTGTTATTTTTAGATCTACATTCAAAGGTTCATCCTTAAAGAATGTCTTTCTGAGGTGCTCTACTACTGCTTCCTTATCGGACTGGTTCAACGTGCGAATGTGGAAGGGTTCTGGTGCTGGTGATAAGGGTGTTGTAGGCGTGGAAATAGTATGCGGCTAAAACAAAAATTAGAAATGATATCAAATGCGAAATAATTATTATTGTTAGAAGGAATTAAAATCCTTATTCGTCTAAATATTAAGATCAAAGATCTCACATTTGGAACGTGTCCTACCAAGTAGGCACAACGAACCGAAAGCAATATCCCAAGACCGGTTTCGACCTATCGGGTCTCATCTTTTTTGAATATCTTATATCTTCCTCTAAGAATATATCGGAATCAACAGTGTAATACAATAGCCCTCGGAGTAGTTGTTTCTGTTGATTCCATATTTATATTTATTATTGTTAGGCTTTTTGATTACCTATTGTGATAAGTAAAAATCCGAAAAAAGAAAATCAAAATAAAACATCAAAAACTAAAGATAGTAGTCAATCGCAAAGTTTTTGAAACCTAAATAATAACAAAACCCAATGTTTTCTAAAGTTTGTGGATTGTTTAAAAACAAGTGAAAGTCAAATATTTTAACTAATTTAATTACAACAATCAAGAGCTTGTTTGGTAAATCACAACAATTAATATGAAGCCCTGTAAAACGTTTAATTTCATTCTATATTTTAAACAATAAAACGTACTTTCTAATGATATAGTAAGGCTTCATTTCAAGTCCAAGTTACTGAATTAAGCTCAATAAAGAATAGGATTATGATGAAAATACGAACATATCTATTACAAGAGTTAATCTTCTCGGTGTCAAAAGCAACCCTGTGTATTTTTTTTAATTAAACATATACGTTTAAAAAAAAACTTACAATCGTACATATACTTCCATTATTTCAGAAATTAATATTTATTCAATTCAACAAATTTTTAAAATGCTCTCAAACTTATACATTTCCGGATTTATGGAAAACCATAAACAGTATGTAGCAAGTATCATATGCAGAGAATTTAATAATTTACATCTTCTTACATAAAGTTGTTTTCTAACAGAATAAGTACAAAAGTCGTAATTTTAACAACCCCCAAAGTATTAATTTAAGTCGAAAAAAATAAAAAATATATTTGTGCTCTGCTCACAATCATAAGTACAATTAAAACAGTTTTTGATGCTTGTTTAAAAACTTGAAACTTTAGATAAGACCTCCCCTCTGGACCAAGGATTTATGTAAGTAGTTTGACAGAACAATAGGCAGCGTTGAACCCATTGAACCCTTCGGGCATCGTAAACATCAGATATTTATTTAACGAAGACCCTTTAATGCCACAATGGCTACTCAAATTGACAATGTTTCGATGACGTTATGGTTTCTCTCGCAAAAATATGTCGTTAAATAATTTTAATAAAGTAAAGAAACAGCTATACAACAGAAACAGCCCACAATAGAAGTGGGCGAAACACGTGACCGTATTTTTTAAAAAGTTTGTGGTAAACAAGGGTGAGACTCGTTCATTTTATTCTATTTAATTTACCACAGTCTCCAATACTACTCTATTTAAAAGAAACAACTACAGCTTCAGAAAATGGAATACAGAGGTGATGGAAACTTGTAATCATATAAAAATTTTCTTTTTCTGATACAAAGCTTTTATTACAAAACGTATTCTGCTCGCTAACATTTTTCAGTTACTGTAATCTCTTTAGACGTTCTTTGTAACAAAATTATCTGTTCCGACCTCTTTTTGTGTTGTTATAAGATTAATGTCCGTGGGACTATTAGATTTTCACTTTGAATTAACTACTAGAACATGACGTTTTAATATCATCCGGTCTCGGGTTTCAGGAGAGTGAGAGAGAAAATTTCATTCTCTGCTGCTATTAAATTGCATGGCTTCGCCGCCTGGAAATTGAAATTAATGGTTTTAGTTTGCATCGCTTCAAAGTCCTTTACGTTACAATCGCCTTTTCTAGAGAGCTTTTAGTAACGGGAAACACGATGCAGTTTTATCGCTTCTATGCTTAAAAGCTTTCGTAGAGGAGATGACACTGTATACGGGCGAGTGCTTTCGGAAGCTTACAAAATCGTAATTAAAACAACAACATACAAAGTTATGTTGCACTTTGCAGCTAGGGGAAGAGAATGGGAAAAATTTTCTCCACAAGGGCTTATGACTCATAGATTACTTCAGTTTTGTGAAAAATGTTGTGTGAGAAAAATTGGATCAGGAAATATACCCCTGAATTTCACTATTGCATATTTTACACCGAATACTATTCCGAATAACTTCTAGATTATAGGAATTATAGAAAATTGTTTCTGGATTTTCCCCTGATAAAACACTATAGGTAACCCAAAATTCCATTCAAATTGTGATGAAACAATATAAGAACATAAGTTTTCACGGCCGGAATTCATAGTAGAATGATGATTCGGGCTTGTAGACCGTGGTCGATGTGAACGGTTTCGAGCTATAATCTTCGCACACGTAGTCAACACAGCACCCTCTGAAGATGTCAGCCGCAGTTGCCGACGAAACCTCTGGATGAAACCGTTCACATCGACCACGGTCTACAAGCCCCAATCATCATTCTACTCTGAAGAAACATGTACGGTTTGAGGACTTTCACAAAAGTGAATTTAATTATAGGATAGGACGACAATACTAAACACATCCACAAAAATTAACTGGTACTTAATTTCTATTCGATAATAACCTAAAAGGATCCGAATTTGATATAGGACCGCTATTTGAGTGTTATTAGATTATATTTATTTTTGTGAATTTCGTTACATTCATTAGAGTCTAGAAGGAAAATTATCAACGCTTCTAATTGAACTACAAATATGTGGGAAGCTAAACTATATTTTTCTATTCTATAATGTCTAGGGTAGGATAAAATACGTATCAGACCTACATACTATCAATCGCAATTTTTACACTTTATACTGTAAACTTCAGCTTTCTCTTGATTTTTTATTTTATCTTTTGGGTTACGTAATAAACATTTTAAACAATTTGATGGGCTGTGGACTGCTATTAAACAGAACCTATTAAGCAAGGTAGGTAAACTCACGAGAATTTGGAATTAAAAAATGATTTTACAGTAACCGTATGTTTTCCGTGAATTTCTACTTCTAGCTTTTTAAAAATCTACTGCAAAAAGTTCAAATTTTTGCCACTATTTTTATGATACACTACAAAGTTATTATGACAACACATAGTTGAAATTAACAACTTTTCACGACTCATGGTAAAAAAAATTTAATTTAAAGTTAAATCCTACTATTGTTTCTAATATTTATGTTTTGTCGCATATCACAGTACTAAACAATTTGTAAGAAATTTTTATGTACTTTACTTCTACGGTTATTTCTGCACCCTATAAAAGTATTTAGACCGTTCACTTACAGTTTGTAAAGATCTCTCCATTCACCCATAAAAATTATAGAAGTAATAAACCTGCCAAGAATGACATTAAATCTTGCAAGGGTCGTCTATACCTATTAATAGATCTGGTCATATACCTATCCAAATGTCTACAAAGATCTAACAATTGTTTGTAACTCTGAAAAACTTGTCTACAGATTCAAGTCGTCATCGAATTTACAAAATTGAATTACATCTGAACATTTTCACACAAACAGACAACAGTAGTTACTACAAAAATGCAGTAGTGTGTAGGTATTTAAAAAGGTTTAAAAAATAATTAATTATCTAATAGTGGAGAATTATTATTTTCTATTCGGTGACTTAGTAGGAAATATAATTTTTAATATTTATTTATTGTTAATTTTTAAATAATTAAGTTAACTAATACCTTTTATTTGCTAAATGTAAAATGTCTATACTATTAAAAGGGAC
This sequence comes from Agrilus biguttatus, assembly GCA_963921985.1. NCBI lineage: Eukaryota > Metazoa > Arthropoda > Insecta > Coleoptera > Buprestidae > Agrilus > Agrilus biguttatus. The sequence continues at coordinate 12,765,641 of OY998119.1, read as the reverse complement.
GATTATTCTCTGTAACATTATTAGAATAGGTAGGATCTGATTTATTTTTTAAATAATTATTTCATGCTTTTTTTTGAAATTCCTACCGGTCTGCTTAATGTAAATCTTAGTGTAAAACTCTTGAACATCTCTCTTTATTAATTTTAACCTTATCGCTTTTAATAAATTTACCTAAAGAAAAACAGCTCTGAATGCTCAGCTAAATCAATGTAAAACTGTTATTTCTTAAAGTTTAACAATATAAATAACTAAAATTGCTCAAAAATTTATGAGAAAGATTGCAGTTTCTTTTTAAGTTACACTTCATATGTTCGTTATTTTAGCATAATCTTCAATGACTGTTGGTTACTTACTTATAAATAACATTTTTATGGAAATATTATTTTATAAGCTTTTAACAACGTTAACTACTTTCAACTACTATAATTATTTTATTGCGTGATTTTCCACAAATTGTTAGATTTTATGATGAAATTTTGTTATTTCGAAAATATAAATTAACTAAATAACACTTTTGCATTTGTATTTTAAAATACACTTCGACCAAACAATTAAAATAACAACAAAACCAATAAATAAAACTTCAACAAGTGAATAAAGCATTTACGTAAAATATTCATAAACAGCGATAGCGATGGGATATTTCACAATTATATATTTAAATTACCTAGTCAATTACAGACAATTTTCATACCTCTGCTAATACGATATGCCCAACTCTGATAAAAAAACACTTATCACAAAAACTCACGTTGCATTGTTATATACATATATACATGTACTTAATTACATGTAAACAATTTTTTATCCACAACAAATTATTGCAAATTTCAATTAAGTATGTATCAGATTGTAAGTTTTAATTTATTTCAATTACCAACTAATATTCAGAACCTCAAAATCAAAACGCAACGCAAATTTAATTCACACCCGAATAAATAAATATTTGTTTTTCGTTTACACGATATAACAAAGATTTTTTGTTACTTTCGAAGTAATGGATAAAAATAAACCACAAGGTTAAGATAATGTTTACAATAAATCTGAGATTATAATGTCCGTCATGATTTTGCATACGATAAATGAATAAATATAAGTATCCATTCATCATTGACAAATCTTAATTACTATTTTCAAAATTTATAATTTTTGTTCGAATACTTTATAGCATTAAAAAATCGTGTTTGGCACTAAATTAGAGACTTTAGAGATTAGAAATAAATATATCGACATTAACAAAGTTAGGCATCCAAATGAATCCTATTAGATAAGATATTATGGATGATCAAAAGATAATCCAAGTGAAATAAAGTTTATTTCTGTTTGATACTAATAAAACAGCAATAAATAGAGTTCTGAAACGTGTGGCTTACTGAAAGATTTATTAAAGATGTACAAAGTTATAGATATAGTAAAATAATAAACATTTCTAAACAATCGATTTTAACAAGCATTACCTATTTATTATACGAATATAATTTTGAAATGTTAACTTATTCTAATGATAAGAAAAGAAAACTCTAATTAATGTCAATTGTTGATGATGGGATAATGATAAAAAAACTTTTGAAATATAATGATGTGGTACTCAAGAAACACTAACAGTAGTGCTAATCAAACTTTTTTAACACACTAATTAATTTAATCATTCTATAGACATTTTGCCGAAAACTACTGACGTCGAAACTTTTGTTTACTATTAATTTTACCAACAAATATTTCTTTATTTAAATCATCAATAATGTTTTGGGAAATAATTACTATCAATGTTATTTGGTTTTGCAAGTTAAATATTAAACTTTACTTCATTATTAACGTTAAGGCATTATTTTTTTATAGAAAAGATTTTTTAATATTCTAAAATATGTCGTGTTATATTTTGTACATTTCAGCATGTAACACTAGTATATAGAAAACAATTAGCAATATATATATATGTAAAAATAAATAAAATTAAACCGTTTGTCTGTAATATCGAACTAAGCTTCTTTTAATTTTATGTAGGTGTTTGTACGCTATTAATATTAAGACACAAACTACCCTTAAATGTTTTTATCTGTCTGTCTGTCTGTCTGTACGGTCTATCTTTAAAACAGATGAACCGATCTCGTTGGGATTTTTACAGAAATGAAGTGAATGTAGTATGCTACTTTTTCACGTCGTCGGGTAAAAGCTAGTTTCACAATAAAATAATTACGATTAAGTTTAATCTTTCATAACCAACACATAAAGACACAAACACACTAAAAATTGATTTTGAATGTTCTATTAGCAGATACTTGTCTATCTTAAAATCTGGTTATTCCAGTTAAATAAAAATTATAAATAAATTACGTATTACAAATTAACAAACAAACGGTTTTCACTGACATGTTATTATTAATTATTAATGCGAAATAAAAATTGAAATTGAAGAAAAATTCTTAGTTTATAGTAAGTTTTATTCGATCATTAGATAAGTTAAACTAAAAATTGATTTTGCATGTTCTATTAGCAGATAATTGTCTATCTTAAAATCTGGTTATTCCAGTTAAATAAAAATTATAAATTACGTATTACAAGTTAACAAACAAACGATTTTCACTGATATGTTATTGTTAATTATTAATGCGAAATAAAAATTGAAACTGAAGAAAAATTCTTAGTTTATAGTAAGTTTTATTCGATAAACAAAAAACTTAATTAGAATTAGATTAATTAGTTTAATCTATACCGAAATATGAGGACTATTTTCTTCAGTATTACATTTTATCATATTTGAGCAATAATTAATATTTATTAGGTATTTGTTAAAAAGTAGAAAGTTACAATAACATTCATTTTTTTTTTTAACTAAAACAGAATAAAAGGTTTTCAACTTTTTTAAAATCGATAAAAATAGAAAGTTTTGAATGAAAATTATAAAAAATGCTTACCACATTGCTGTACTCTGAAAATTTAAGTTTCTCAAGCCTCGGAGGCAAGATAACATTGGTTCTCATTTGTATGGATGACATCGTCTCAAAACAGTGCTTCCTGTGTTTATATTACAACGACGAAATAGAAAAACAACTTTCAGTGACCGACGTCACTTACACGAGCTGCTCCGAAAAGTCGAAGTGCGAAACTGTTCTAAATTTTCATTTCCGACTTTTATATATGCTCTCAACGTAATGTACCCCGATCCACCGACAGAATTGACACGGCGCCGAACCCTTGGCAGGAAAGCGCTTGGTTAGCTAGATAGTTGCGAGAGCTAGCTGGCCGCGGTGCTCAGCTCTCGCAATTGGTTTTCGCGCAAAGCCAAAATCTGAACGTTTTTTATTTGCATTCGTGAATCCATTGGCCGTTCGTGTAGCTGTGTCTAGTTCATGGACAAACAACAACCGACAAGGTTGCTTACTGTCTGTTTTTTTCTTTTATTTTTCTTTAGCACTTGTTACTTGCACTTTGGAAGTTTATGTAACACCTTTTTTATTCATTCATATAGAAAACACTTGATACTGCTACTGGTTGGACCCGTTTGGGCATGTGTTTGTATGTAATATAAAAAATGAAATCTAATCATTAATAGTAGAATTAAAATTAAAATAAATCCCAAAAACAAATATTTATAAAATATTAACTGTTACGACCTTCAGTTGATGAAAATCCATAATCCAAGGAATAAAAACACCAAACAAGTAAATTTTCACAAATTTTATTAAAACATGTAACATGTTTCGCCAAACATTGGCTTCATCAGACATGAAAGTATTTACTACTTTGAGTAGTACTAAACAAGTTACATGATTTAATAAAATTTGTGAAAATCTACTTGTTTGGTATTTTTTATTCCACAAATATTTATAGATAGGTATATTAAAATAAAATTAGAAATTTTAAACAGAAAAAACAAATTCACAAACTTTATTGAATCGTAACTAAATATGCATTGAACATTGGGTGTTTAAATAGTTTAAAATAAGGGTGATGGATGATCAAAATGGGTATTGTTTACCTTCTGTTTGTTCGTTGAGTAGAATACGTAACTTTTTAAGTTTATTTGTTTCTAAAATTTCTAATAACGTTAATCTCTATCCTTTATTGAGTAAATGTAAAAAATTCCAGCTTATTATTAAATAGATAAACTATTTAAACACCCAATATTCAATGTATATATACTTGTAATTGCTCTCACCTAAAGAAGCCAAAGGTTGGCGGATCATATGTAATAAAATATATGATTTTTTTAAATAAATTTTTTTATTTATAATGGATCTTCATCAAGTTAATGTAGAAAGTATTCAATTAGAAATTTTTGTTTTTCCAATCCAAGAACTAAATATAAAAACAATTTTATCTAGCTGTAACTCGGAACTTATAATACCGAAAAATCTGTAAAATTTTAATTAATAACTACAATTAGAAATAAGGTTGAAGTTTCTCAAGTTTCGCTTTGACCGGAAAAAAATTGATTCTTTCAATAGAATTTGTGGTTGGAAAATTGTGAAACATTTTTTAAATATTAGTAATATTTCATTAAATATATTAGTAAAGTTAGTTTATGGGTTTAAATTATTAATAAAAAATATATTTTTCGATATTGGAGGTCCATGTAATTCAAATAGGAAGCTTACATTGCAGTTAGTGTTAAGCCGGAAACTGAAAATTTTGAATTTTTTATTTATTTCCCTATCTGCTCCTGTGAGCATAAAAACTCAAAAAATGTCAAAATAAGGATTACCCTAAACCAGATATGTCTTACAATTGTTTCATTAGATTATATTTATATTATGGTGTATTGTCTATTTAAAACGTACATTATGTCTTATCTTGATGCTATTATTTGAACCCGCCTCTTATTTTAACATCTTTTCAGCCTCGGCGCCATCCAAAGTCTCATTCGTCCATAATTTGATACCTGCACCTATAAATAACTAAAAACATCTGCTTTTTCTTATGGAAAAGTACAAATGTCTTTTATCCTTAATGAGCATAAAGCTACAGCAGGGTCTAAATACCAAATACATAAACAGAATTTAAATATTCTATTATAAATTTACCCAATTAAATAATAGCTAATAATGGTCGGAATTTTTCACGAATCACTTGTATTTTATACCGAAAGTTGTCTAAATGATGCTTAAAAGAAGTTAACAACTGTGTGCATATTTTTCTAGAGATTAGTAACATATTACAGTCTTCCATATAACATACTTAATATGCATAACAGAGTAATAAATAACACAAATATATTCAGTTATACTTATACAAGAGTAACATTTCTATAACTTTTTTATATTTACAAGTGTGGTTTATAAAAAGTTCCGTTGTTTTTATAAAGCTACTTTATCAATTGTATAAAAAAGTAGTGAGTAATTGTAGAAAGGTAAACGTTTAAAACAAACAAAGGAAAAAACTGCAAGATATACGACATTTTATAGTTCGAAAATGTAATTGTCAACAAAAAACAAGGTACTCTATCTAATATGAACAATAAAATATTTTTAAATTATAAACATTCAATTCTACAAAACTCCATGGCAGTACAGTTATTACCTGTTACTATATACTATTATTTGAAGTTTTTACAACATTTTTGAGTGTTCACTTTTGGAAAATATGCAGGTCAATTTGTCATATTACATGCCAAACTTTATGTTTCTGTAAATATTTTACGTCAAACAGTTTCTGCGAAAAATTATTGTGGCAGACGTGTGAGTGACCCTAAAAGAAAATATAAACTTTTAAACAACATAAAACATAAATATAAATATAAATATGGGATCAACAGAAACAACTCCGACGGCTAATACCCCTACCGGCATTGAATTACATTATTGATTCCGATGTATTCTTAGACGAAGATATAACATATTCTAAAAAGAAGGAATTAAAATCCTTAATCGTATAAATATTAAGTTCAAAAATCTCACATTTTGAACGCGTCCTACCAAGTAGGCACAACGAACCGAAAGCCATATTCCACAACCGGTTTCAACCTATCAGGTCTCATCAGGTGGGCGCTGGCAGAAAGACCTTTAAATATGGAATCAGCAGAAACTACTACTCCTAGGGCTAATACCCCTACCGGCATTGATCTTAATATTTAGACGAAGAAGGATTTTAATTCCTTCTTTTTAGAATATAATATAAAACATGTCCTTTATGTTTAAGTGTGACTTCAAACACCAATTAGTTATAAACAAATTGTAAATAAATAGATATGTATTTATTATCGGTACCTACAGATCTACATTTCGACCACTTAATGGTCATCCATCATTGTTATTTCAATAAGAATAATAAAAGTTGTTTTTGTTTATGCACTGATAAAGAAAAGCTATTCGTTTTTTCTTTTGAGGTACAAAACCTTCATAATGCAATTCTATCCGTCACTAGTTTGGTTAATTAATAATTGATCAACAGATTTATCCAAAAACCATATCGGTACACGATTTAAATGAGAATTTAATGTATGAGTAATCCTAATGGAAGTCTACCTGTTTCAAAGAAATTCCTTTCATAAATTCAATTTGTCATAAAAATAACCCATATTAAGCAACTGTAGGCATTCACGGCCGGTGTCTTTGTGATAATGAGTATTCGATTTCGGACTTTCTAACCGTTGTATTTGGAAATTTCTGCCCGACGTTTCACCTGCAACTGTGCTAATCATTAAGGGTAGCGAGGTAGCTGTCTAGGTCAAAGTTGTCTCATAGTTCAAGGAATAGAGCTTTTTAAGCAATAGAAAACAGCAGATATAAGATTTTAAAGCATGAATCATAGATAAAACGCAAATAATTACAACAGTCAATCATTGTTTATAACAAAATGGCAATGGAAAAAACAGAAAAAATGAGTAAATTTTCGTAACACATTAGACAGCTCGACCAGTTCCATTGGTGCGCTGCCCCTTTCTGCGGTTATTCACGCTTTTCTAGGCTAAAAATGCATGGATCAGGTTTATCAAGGGCTCATTTTAAAGATTTTTCAATTCCCTACCACTTTTATAATGGAATCAAGACGGTGTTTCCACGCATTTTTCACTATAGAAAAAGAAAAAGATACTTTTCGCAGCTTTCCAAAATCATTTGGCTATAAACAAAAAAGTGTGTCTTTTATTTATTTTACTATAAACAATAATCATATTTTCATCTATGGATCATACTTTAAAACCTTGCACAATCCGATACTTGTTATTTTTTATTGAACTTAGAAAGCTCGATTCCCTGGACTAGTAAGTAGTAATCACCACGTAACCTACAGGACAACATTGATCTAGACGACCACCTTACTATCTTTGATAATACCTAAAAAAGGCAAAGGCCCGGTGCACTCGGATTCGTCTCCAAGAGGTAATTAGCGCTTATCAGCAACACGAATTCGTCCCCGTTCTAAAAGCAATCCTTTCTTAATTATACACGAATTGGCTCCCATGGTTTACGCGCTATTACCCAGAAAACGATGGCAGCGTTGCCATATCTAAATTTAATTTTATTCGGCCCACCCTAACATTCTCCAATTGTTTGAAATTCTCAAAGATTTTTAGGAAGATATTTTTATAAAATAAACTGCATTTACTAAAAAATGTTGTTAGAAGTTTGACAAAAATAAAGCTATTTATACATTTGTTGTTGTTGCCTTACTTAAGAAGGAGTAAAATAAATAACAACATTTAATGGATAATTATAATAGTCGATTATTGATATGCCCTATCGGCAACAGGAACCGGTTTCAGGAAGAGGTTTACGAAAAGAAATAACGTGTCAATTTTCATAAAAAGTTAACAGATGAAAGTTCGCGGTGGAAATGTAGATAGCATAATCGTAAAGCATTTTCAAAAACTAAGGGCGAACTTGACGGAGTTCCTTTAATATGGGATTGTGTTCTGATACATAATCATGAAGAGGACACGAATAGAAGAAACTTACTTACTTAAAATTGCAAGGCTTGATAAGGCTTAATTGTGGCTGTATGCTGTGATTTCTGACATTTATTTAATATTATGGTTACCTCATTTTTATATTTTGACAAAATAAAATTCATATATGATATTTACCACTGTCTTTTATTCCAACTTACAAAAGTATTACAAGAAGAAATGTACATCGATGATACATAGCCACCATGTACGTTATTCTGCTTTATTTTGTGATTTTCTGGGAATTTCCAATAAAACTGTCGCTGGTACGAATTCGTGTATTTACTTTTCATAATTACCAACCGTTCCCAGCAGTACCTACTTTTTGAGGACGAATTCGAGTACAGCCCAAAGGCCATTATAAAGACCGAATACTCATTATAAATTTAAACCATATTAATAAAATATTTTACCAAGACAGCGTAATTTCTAGGCATGATGTGTAATATTGCTAGAGAAATATGCAATATGTAAAAAATATATTAGATGTTCTTAGTTGTCTATTAAACCTCTTAAAAACCCATTCAGTAGATTATTATATGGGACAACAAATTTTATTGCTTTAGAACAGTACCTATGTGCGTTAAGATGGTGTAATAAGTATACTTAACAAAATTGTATACTCTGAATTAAAACAGCAATTAATTGTTTACTTCTTCAATTACACATTGTAAAATTTGCCTTGCGATTAGATGCGCAAACCAAATGATACCGTAATAATTGTAGACGATTACTTGCTAAAAGGGGGTGTGATATATGTAGGTAGAGCTAGATGACTGATACCCGAAAATTAAGTTATTGGACGAAATTGTATACTAATTCCGCTTTGCCACCTAATCTAATTAAATTGAGCCTATTAGCGATACAACATTAGAAATGTATAAAGAATTAAATATCACAAACACGCCAAGTTCGTGATTAAAGGAAAATTTCACTATTATTGGGTCGGAAACAAAAATTTTCCTAATCTCATAAAAGCCCTACGGTTCAAACTAAAAAAAAAATCCATAATATTTTATCAAAAATTTTCCATTATATAAAGGAAACACTAAATAAAACTCAATTTGATTTTTCCACTGTTTATTTATAAATCAAATTGAGTTTTATTTAGTGTTTCCTTTAACATGTTTCTCCATAAAGTAAAGGCCGAAACAATAGATTATTCCATTATGTATTTAATTATTTACTATTAGGAAATTTGAAATCAGTCTTGTAACGTTTTATTTTTCTAAAACGTAAAATAGAATTAAAATACTTGGCGAAGTTTCAACATATTGTGGTATCGGGAAACGTGTATATAGGGTTATATTAGTATTTACACTCGTTATTTTAGTATATAAGCTTTTATGTTTAAGATTGTATGTATATCTATTGTATATATATATTGTAATGTAAGTGATGCTCGGGAAAGCATTTTGTCGCTCGTGGGTAAGAACGGTACCCTTCGGGGGTAGCAGGTAGCGGGGTTGTTGAGGAGCCGGCGAAAATAAAAGAGCGAGAATCGAATGTTGCCCGAGGACGGTTCGTTACATGCTTTCTCTGATGTACATAATTTGTAAATAAAGAAAAACCATTCACGAATCTCGACTTTTCTTCACGTTTACTATAATTACTACAATATTAATGTCAAAAAACTCGACAATTGCATTGGCCATACTTAACAAAAAATAACAAAACAATACTTTTTTCTTCTTAATATAGGTAAAATAAATAAAGAGACTTCCATTGATAATAAGAGAGTATGAAATGAAATGGGTGGTGGTTTAATGGAACATATGCTTAACTAAATACGCCTAAAATAGGGATACCTCGGCAACGCTAGGAATTACACCTAATATAACATATAATAAAAGGGAACATGATTTCGTTATTTTTTTTTTTTTTGAAAAGATCTTTAACGCCAAGTAAATAGAGAAGGATTTCAAACTCCACCTTAATTTTTTATAAATATAAACATAAATATGGAATAAACAGAAACAACTACTCCGTGGAATATGGCTTTCGATACGCTGTGCCTACTGTGTAGGACGCGTTCGAAATGTGTGATTTGTGATCCTTAAAATTTAGACGAAAAAGGATTTGAATGCCTTCTTTTTCAATATGTTAATTTTTTTATTTATTTAAATACAAACCTAAATATATTCATTTCCTGATTACTTTACATTTTAAAATTTGATTATTACTTGCACCTGAAATTTTAAATATAAGACTGCCTCTGATTGAGATATTTTTTACATTATTCTCAGGTAATAAACTTTGAGAAAATAAAAATTTACAAGAATATTTCTACGGACCATATTTCGAAAATTAGGCATATGCTTCTGCTAGACGATGTTTATCAAGAGAACATTGTAACAATTTATCGAAAAAAGACTTCTCAATAGTAATAAACTTGTTTACCATATGAAAGACCGATTTCTTTCTTATAAATTTTCTTGGAAAATGTATTGTTTCTTAATTTCTAGTTTATTGGATGTTCGAACTCAAATCACTGGTAGATAAAAGAAGAACTTCATTGTCTATAAATTACGTACTTAATAAGCCTCTTTAATTTAATGTGAATACTGTAGAAGACTTGAAGTTCCTTAGCCTCTCACTGTAATAATAAAGCGTATGTTCCAGTGAATTCACACCTATCGATGTTGACCTTGCTCGTTTAGTTATGGTTTTTGTTTTAAGTAAAAATCTGTTAAAATAAACAAGAGATATATTATAAAACATAGTTCAAGATTTCAATCAAGTTTTTCTAGACTTTAATTTACAAACATCATAAAATTTAAAAATAAAAGTTCCCATAACCCCCCACTTCTAAAATGTTTGGGAAAATTCCGACAAACATTTCTCCAGTTAAGGTACAACCTTTAAATAAGAGAAATTCAGTGACAGCTCATGTACAAGACTATTACAGGACCACGCATCATCCACTACCACACTTTACAAAAATATATCCCGTTTTGTGCTAATTTTACATTATAATAACTTTAAACTTCTGATAACTATCAATATGATACACGTACTTGCACTTCAAGAATTACGAAAGTTTTTAGACATTCTAGGTATTAAGGCTGCATTTTAAGTTTAGTTTTTCTTGTATAAAGTTAAAAAAATATATATAATGTTAACTTTATAAGAGAAACAAATGCCACATATTTCTGAAAATATTTCACTAGAACAACGAATTAATCTACTAACGTATCTACTCATCCAACTGAACGACGACGACCAAATGACTAACAAATTAATTAGAACAATATAAGTCAGTTACCAGCAGATATCAATAGGTGGCGATGTACTACTAGAACTAGGTATTACATTCTTTTTTTTTACTCATTGTTTAGCAAGGGGTCCGGCTGCCCTGGTCCAAGTTTTCTGTAGTTTGTTTCCTTGGATCATTTAGGCAAATGCTGGGGCAGTAATATTCCACAGATAATCTTTCACTTCTCTCCTGTCTCCATTTCGTCCGCCCGGTTTTTTTCACTCACCCCGGTACCGTCATTTGTTGAATAAATTATTGTTTCAATTTATTTTCAGTCTTTGGGTGCTGTATTATATATATACATATGTATAGTGTATATGTTACGGGTAAAGTTAGATATGCGAGTATTATATTACTAGTAAACCTAGGTTTACCCCGGTAAACTGCGTAATACACAAGACTCTTGGGTAAAGTCCAATATATATTTGGAATTGTACACATTTCGGGCTTTAACCGGATAAAGCGCTTTTTATCCGCTTTCGCTTGGTTAAAGTTGGATGTACCATAAATAACAAGGCCATTAATGTTTGAAAAACATATTTTACAAATAAAAATTAGAATTCTAAAACTGTATTATCTTAAAGGTAATCTACTCACGAGTACTTATTTGTTCAAACAAGACAAGCTGCTGTGACATTTCGAGTTGCAAAGATTTCCGATTGCTCTACCTAACCTAACCTAATCTAACTACAAGTCCTTTTTTGACAGACTTCAGTTTTTTTTGACACCCTTCACACAAGCGCAGATATAGCTTAATAAAATCTTGAGTTGTATGAGTCATTTATGGTACATCCAACTTTAACCAAGCGAAAGTGGATAAAACGCGGTTTACCCGGGTAAACCTAGGTTTACTCGCTTATCTAACTTTACCCGTGACATACACATATGTAATGGATTCTGATTAAACGAATTTTGTTTTCACAAAATTGAGATATCCACTACCAAAAATTAATTTACCTACATCATAAATTTTAGAAACCACCATCGGCAGTATTTAATTTTAAATTAAATTTAACGACATTACATGGACCTCCGTTATAAAATTAAATCGATAGAGGCGGAAATAATATTCATTAAATCAAACTTAAATAATGGCATGAGCTATAAAATAATAATGTTATTAAAAGTGTGTCGGCTATAGTAAGATTGGGTTAGCCATAAAATATCTAATGTACCCTTCCAAAGGTTAAGGATACGTTTACCGTGACCATGCACATATAAACGAAAGGTTTTTAGTTCTTTTCTTACACACCTTGACAAACTGCAGAAACTATTTCCTCGTGGCATTAATTACACACTACAAAACAGTATGATTTATCAGTTAATAGTAAGTAATTTTTTATTGAAACTTGTTTACATGTTTACTCATAGTTTGAATATTTTAATTAAATGTAGAGTATAAGAGAATCTCTTGCTATTCGTTTTCAATAGAACTTTGAAGAAATATACCAACTGGGTATAATGAGAATACTTAAAACTACTAAAAAATTATTTATTGAAAAAAGTATTAACTAATACTAAGTAAACGTATATGTAGTACATACACAGTGTAAATCGGCATTTATTACACAATTGTATCAAATGAAAGGACAAAATTAAAGACAATATCACTTACAACAACACAATTTCGTATTAATTAAAATGCCTAAATGAATATAAATGAAGCTTTTGATAAATAAAAGGCCAAATAATCTAAAGTGAAGGGTCGTTTATAATAAGGAGTGTTGAATTCTATTGTAATACCTAGCCTTGCTTTCGTCTCATGAGGAGCTACGGAGGTGGTCTATCTATTGTTTCTCAAAATTTAAATGAAAGTTCTACGTGAATAAGTACAGACAGCGTAGTAAACGCCATCTGTAATAATTTACTATTTACTGTGGGATTCAATAATGTTCAACAAGGTCTTTTATAATAAGGATTTCGACTTGTTAACCTGAAGCCACAGCGTAGCTTATCTATGTGATAGGTTTAAATAAACTCTGTTTAAATCGGAATAACTCTGAATATGTATCTGATCGAATACGAAACGTCAGCGCAAAACAAACGCGATGTAAACCCATACTTCTCATAAAATGATGTACAGTGGTCGGCACGTAAGGAGATTCAAAAGCTATAAACTGTCGGATGCGCAGTGGTAAAGTCTGGCCCCTTTAGGGCGGGGTTAATCGACCGGTAACCAGAATGATAACTGCTCAGCAAAGTTCAGTAGCGTAGTGGCAAACAGTTGCAAATTAACAGAGTAGAGAAGTGGTACAGAACTGAACTTAAAATAAAGAAATAATATACTTACAACTACTAACCACGATATTCTTCTATCGCCGCTAGCGAACCTGATACTCAGATTAAACAATATTATTTATGATGTCTGGTACATGCACAAAACGTACAACTATAAACGAAACTACAAAATATAAAAATAACAAATATAAAGATCGATTGTACAAACTAAGTTTTCTAAAAAATACCTTAACAAATAGACCTGGGTAAGATACACTACATAATTCATATTATGAAGTTTTGTTCATTCGACTTTATTTTGTTTGTCAAAAACTTATTTCTAATCTTTAAATATACTATTATTCCTAGATTTATATAGTTAGGTACTTATAATCGTTATTTTCTCCTTATGTTCATGATGATAGTGAAATTTTAATTGTTCACTTCGCATACATCATTAAAACCCCATTAGGGTAAGTAATCAGTAGAATGAATTCACTTGTGTCCCGTGTTCAGTATTTTTTCTCTCAGTGATACGCGCTGCTGAACTACAAGTTTACGTTTACGTCCAGATATATTCTTATTGGCTCTTTGATTTATTGCTAGACTAAAAGTCTCCGCCTACCTACCTGTCAATATGACCGTCACTGAATCTCCTTACGTGCCGGCCACTGTATATGTATCTAGTAAGAACGAGTTAAAGGCAGCCTTAAATAAAATGGAACCGGTATTGAGAGAACAGTATGTAAAAATAAAAATAAACAAAAATATTTGTATACAAATGACACGAATTCTCCTTCTCATCTCAGGATGGAAAAGCAGTAGAATCACAAAGCAAGACAAACAAAGGATAGCGCAGGGTTAAGTCGCATCAAGTCTGTGCTCGCGAAAGGTTAATTTGGAAATTTGAAAAATATTGTTAAAAGTGTATGTTTGGGGCATACGGTGGGCCCGGAGGATAAAAAAAATTAGAAGCGTTGGAAAAACGGTGTTAGAAGTGGACGACAAAAATACCGTGTGTTTATTTCGTGAGAATAAAAGTATTTCTCAACGTTTGTACTGCTGTACCACATAGAATTAAATTATACTCGAAGAACCTATGCTTATAGTTGAACACACAAAAAAAAACTATAGAATTTGATAAGTGTATATTTAAAACTATAAACATAAAAGTGGTAATTGTTTATGAGGTTATACATACGGACTCTGTCTTGAAATGTTATTAAATACCTTGTATTAATTATCTCCCCCTAAACTGGTTACAATAAGATATGATGATGAAGGGGGAAGAAAAGAACAAGGTAGTACAATACAAATGACTGTAAATGGAATATAGCAGGGTAATAAAATAATAATAAATGCAGTTATGAAATAGAGTATTACGGTACAATGACCCTAAATAGCATGCAAAATAAGAAATATTATAATGGTTGGAATATCCAGCCCTAATGGGGTTTTAGCAATGAGTAAACTCCTGAATTTAGGTGGAATTTGACTGTTGAAATTGTATTAAGATTTACTAAAAGTGGAATTTAAATAAATGTACAAATAATGATAATGATGGTTTGAATTATGGAAAAATACGCCTATGAAATATGAATATTAAATGATAAAACTTACAAAAGACATGAATATATACAACACAACTATACGAATTTTAAATATAAATATGGAATCAACAGAAACAACTACTCCGAGGGCTAATACCCCTACCGGCATGGAATGACACTGTTGATTCCGATGGACTCCTAGACGAAAATATAACATATTCAAAAAAGAAGGAATTAAAATCCTTATTCGTCTAAATTTTAAGATCAAACATCTCACATTTTGAACGCGTGGGATGTGGCTTTCGGTTAGTTGTGCCTACTTGTTAGGACGCGTTCAAAATGTGAGATCTTTGATCTTAAAATTTAGACGAATAAGGATATTAATTCCTTCTTTTTTGAATATACGAATTTTAGTATGTACAACTTAAATTCTAACTATATACAAAAAAAATGTTTATTGTGCCGCAATACCGTGGATAGACATTTTTCGAAATGAGGAGATATGGAAATAACGAGGAAAAGGAGAGATAGAATGGTAGGTTGATACGGCACCTTTTGATGCATGATGAAAAAGTTAGAAGAGACAAATCAGAAGCATAAACGGATGTAAAGAGAGAGACGGGATAGCTAGAATAGATTTCTGTTACCAAATGATTAAGTATGTGGATTGTTCCAGGTTTTAGGAAGGATAGGTGGACTAACGACCCTACGATTATGATAATTATTTGTATAATATATACATACAAGTACACTATTTATTCAATTACATTATTAATAGCAGGTATAACAAAGCAATAATGCAAATATTCAGAAAATAAATGTAATTTAATGTGACAATAACTGTATTAGCTTTCTTTGATTATCTGAGAAAAATGTAAAAAAAGAAGTGGGAACTGTGAAAATACAAATTTTCTTCTATTTTTTTTTTTAAATTTAAGACATACCGAAAGAATATTAAACCACTGAACTTTTAATTTCGTTTGAGATGACGTCGTCATTAAACTACGTCATTTAAATCTCGGTTGTGATACGGGTTAATATTATTTAAAACAAATTTAAATTTTTAACTATAACCAGAACAGATATGTGCGAATATCTTTAATAACATATCATAATAACATTTACCAGAAGATATAAAAAACGAAAACAACACGACTTACACGAGTCTATTCGTAACCTTGTGTTTTTTATGCTTTGCGATATCATAGTCAAGTATGTCTACTACTTGAACCAGAAGTGTTTTTAAAAGTACCGAACTACCGGATTAATTCGATTTTAAGTTTTTTCTATATCAAAAAAGATACTTAACCTTGAAACTTAATGATATTGCGCTTAATTTGTGAATATTTCAGTATGTGGCCCTAATTTTCAATTCGGTAAACATAATCATATGAACTATTGTAAATATCCATTCAAGAGATGGAACATTAAATATACAAGGTGTCACAGTCTGAACCGATTTTTTTCTCTTTATTTTTGTCGCTATTAGTTAACTAATCCCAAAGATTCGAATATGAAAATCTACACGTAACAGTTTCTCACAACAACACAAAAAAATTGTTAGTAAATAGATGGTTATCAAAATAGAACGAAGGTGCAATTTTGAAATTATTAAGAATCGCTAATTATACGTAGGGTTATTTCGAATTATTCTTGAGATCCTCTACTCTGCTTCTTCTATTTAGAACTTTTTATTTGGACACCCTTTATACTTACATTAATATTTATTTTTAAATTTCAAAATAAATTATTACAGACTAGTTGAACCCGTCCAAGTTTGGACCATGGGTATCAATGTCAATGATGCATAGAACGTACATTTTACGTAATTATGGCGTTCCTCCATACTGTAACTTAATTTAACCTAGTGATTCCGTCGGCGTGCATTTAGCCACCCAATATTCAAATTTCCATACGCTCAAGACGTCAAAACATCAAATAAAAAATTGCAGTTAAACAGCAACAACCTGAATATCAAAAGTAGGCACCTTAGGTGGCTAGTTAGGTAATTTCATGGTTTTACCTTACCAACCCACCGATACGTTTACACCATAGATACATAGCACATGATTATATAGTGATTACGTAGTCTCATCTTTTATAATCTTCTGAAATTTTAATTTGAGATTTAGAATTTGTTAATAGAGCTCTGTAGAAATTATTATTGTGGATCAAGACAATTTGGTAAATTAATAGCTATCGCGGCGCCTTAAGATCTAACAATAAGTATGTATGTAGGTCATATACATGCTTCTCTGACGAAAGAAATAAAAAAAGACTTAATAAGATTTAAGATAAAAGAATAAGCATGGGTTTGTAAAAACACCTTTAAATTGATGGAGGTTACATTGAGATAAACAAATAAAAGAAATGACAAGGGTTAAAAAGCTCTTTCTTGACACATAAATATTTTTATGGCTCTATTCTTAATATGTACGAAATGGGGTTGTTCACCCAAGTAGCTATGCTTTCAGTTTCGGGAAAAAATAATAAAACTTTGCATCTGAAATTACCACAAATTTATTTGGTTTTTAATGTGTAATTTCTAAAAAGATAATATTCGAAAGAAAAAGGAAAAACTGCATAAATTATTACAAATTAAAATATACTTTCAACATATAATTTTTTATCTTTTTACTATTTATTTTAATTTTATTATTTAAATAAATCAATTAAAAATGATTTGACCTCCAATATTCAAATTAGATTATACCAAAATCTGTACAGTTATTCCAAATGATTAGAGAAAAGTACAAAGGAAACGTAAAAATTCATAAAAGTTGCAATGGAAATTTGTAACTGTGTAGTAGTAAAAGTACAAAAAATAATCAAAAATTTAATAAAAGAACACTAAAAATTTTCTAAGATAGAAAATATTGTTTTAACTATGTCATAAAACCTATTAGCCCTTGCCTTTCCTGTAATAGACTCAGGAATACCCTAATTAGATCTTTCCAAAAGTGAAATTATTGCATCACATAACTAATTACCGATTATTCACCTTTAATCATTTTTGGCTATTCATTTGCTATTTATTACGACCGACGTTCCTTATTGTATTATTCATTGCGTGTGAAAAGCGGTGTTTATATTCCAAATTAAATTTCCGATTTACCTGTACACGTCTATAGTTAATTACCAACCATGAGTTCCTCAAGTTCAAGGTAACGAGTCGTTAATCTCTACAAATATTACCTAATTGTAAATTACAGAGATGGAAGAGTCATTCATAAAAATATGAATAATCACGAGGAAACGGACACTGTCATGTTTACATTGAACTAGATATTGCAGCCTGTACATTAATGTAGTGTTTATAGTCAATGTGAGAAAATTCGAGAATTTTATTTATTTGCAATTTACAAAAAAGCTACCAATGCGGTACACGAACAACCTTCTCATTTCGCTTCTATTCAATGACCTATAGTAACTTTCGCTTTCCATAATAGGTAGGTATTCATAAAATGTTTAAAACTCTTCAGGATAATCGATATTAGTGGATCACACACTGGAGGTGGTAGGTTCTCGAGATAAAACAAAACAACAAACTTATCGATATTTTCCAAAATTTAAAAATATTGATTGTTATTTTTAAGTCAAGGTCTAATATGATTTCCATTAATCAATCCATTAACCAATAAATCCTTATTCGTCTAAATTTTAAGATCAAAGATCTCACATTGTGAACGCGTCCTACCAAGTAGGCACAACGAACCGAAAGCCATATCCCACGACCGGTTTCGACCTATCGGGTTCATCAGGTGGGCGCTGCCAGAAAGACCTTTACAGGCTAAACTAAATAATAAATATAAATATAAATATAAATATAAATATAAATATAAATATAAATATAAATATAAATATAAATATAAATATAAATATAAATATAAATATAAATATAAATATAAATATAAATATAAATATAAATATAAATATAAATATAAATATAAATATAAATATAAATATAAATATAAATATAAATATAAATATAAATATAAATATAAATATAAATATAAATATGGAATCAGCAGAAACAATTACTCCGAGGGCTAATACCCCTACCGACATTGAATAGGCTGTAAAGGCCTTTCTGCCAGCGCCTACCTGATGAGACCCGATAGGTCGAAACCGGTCGTGGGATATGGCTTTCGGTTGGTTGTACTTACTTGGTAGGACGCGTTCAAAATTTGAGATCTTTGATCTTAAAATTTAGACCAATAAGGATTTTAATTCCTTCTTTTTTGAATATGTTATATTTTCGTCTAGGAGTCCATCGGAATCAACAGTGTAATTTCATGCCGGTAGGGGTATTAGCCCTCGGAGTAATTGTTTCTGTTGATTCCATATTTATATTTAAAATTCGTACAGTTGTGTTGTATATATCCATGTCTTTTGTAAGTTTTATCATTTAATATTCATATTTCATAGGCGTATTTTTCAATATTTTAAACCATCATTATTATTATTTGTACATTTATTTAAGTTCCACTTTTAGTAAATCTTAATACAATTTCAGCAGTCAAATTCCACCTAAATTCAGGAGTTTACACATTGCTAAAACCCCATTAGGGCTGGATATTCCAACCATTATAATATTTCTTATTTTGCATGCTATTTAGGGTCATATTTAAAAATTATAAGTTGATTTATTATGCTTATTCCTCAATGTTTTTGTATATGTATTTTTTCAATTGATATTATTTGATAGGCGTTTTTCTAATGCTCCACCTTTCATTAAAAAGCGTGTAATCTGTTCATGCTTTTCCAGTTTTCTTTTTCCCAACCCAATCTGCTGTGTATATTTGCACGTATTTTTATATATTCAGGGGTTTAATTTAGTAATGAATACCTTATTATTGGCATGGACACGGTTCAATAGCAGCGAATGGCTGATGGTATTGAAACAAAAATTACTGAAGCAATTCAAACTGTCGCATAACTAGAATAAGATTTAGTGTGTTTGTACTAGATTTACGCAAAGAATTTTTTCAACTATGGTAACCTTGTCTAATTTGCACAATATTCCTATTTGAACCACTACGTACAATGTTCGTTTATATATATATAGCCTGTTTCTCATTAAATACGGCTGGTACCATCGTAAATTTAGTCTTTAATCAGCCACATTGTGGACACATGTGCAAACTTTTCAATTGAATGCCGTCCTTTGTCCTATTTTAAAAGCCATGAGAATAATAATGCTTTGAGAATTACAATGAAAACTTTTCTATTCTGTTCCCCATAATAATTACCATTTACAGACTTGTTTTTTGTTTTCGGACATATATAGCTATCTACATATTTCATATACCTAAATGAGGGAGTGGAATAAAATTCATTAACAATTTTTAGCTAAATTACATTGAAATGTGTACCTACTAATTTTTAGGTATCTGCCAGCATTTGCTTTAAAAATCCACTCACGCCTTAAAAAACCAATCATATCAAACTTAACTATTGGAAGAAAATGGTAAATGGTAATTACGTAGGAAATAAAAAAACTGTTTAAGAATTTAACAAAAGATATTTAATAAATCACGACGAATCTTTTCATCATCCTAAGGCTTCATCAGGTGAAGAAATGTACGAAATGGTAATTATATCATTCGTAATAAACAATTTAACTCAAGAGCGAACACTAAACTTTTAGAAGTGCCTACATATATGCATTTTGCGTCACAAATAATGCTTTAATTATTTCTCAGCAAATTAGACAAAAAACACCAAATAATTAATCATTACAAAAAAGAAACATTATTTTATTGAATCATTTAAGTATATATTCGTAATTACCGTAATATAATTACCTAAGAACACGTATCATCTAAATAATCAAAAACAACAAAACAATTTACTAAGAAAAATACATGATATTTTAAATTTTTGCTTCTTGTATGTTATAATTTACTGAACCTAAAACTCGTAGATAATGCAATTTATTATCAAATCGGTACTCAATAATAATAAACATTATTAAAATTTACACACAGTATTACTGATTACTGAGTCATGATCATTTGTTAATAATGTTTAAGAAGAAGTACTTATTTTTCGATGCAATTGTAAATAATAGCAGTTATATCAACACTTTCTCATGTTCCACGTAATTTCTTCTCTCAAACTTGGTATTCCATGAATTTGGTCCCTAATTATTTGCCCTCCAAGTTTTGATATATTATCCTGATATTCGCTAATGCCTGGAGTTAGAGATACAGTCTTTTTTGACTTTTGTTCCCCAATACCAGCATCATTTTTCGATGAACTCATAATTCTTTGTTTTTGATTAGGTCTCTTAGCATCTCCGGGCAACAGAATAGGTGGTGGGCATGGCCCCTCGCCCTTGTACTTTTCTGCCCTTAACAATTCAGCATAGGGAGCTTTAGCATAATCACTCATATGGCAAATATCAACTTGATATGTTGTCCTCATTATTTCTCGTTTAACCCTTGAAGCTAAGTCGTTCATGGGGGCGTCTTTCAAAGTTTCATAAATGTAAGGATACTTTTCTTTCAATTTTTTCAAAAACATGTTGGGTTCTATGTTGCATAAGTCAATTGGTTCTGCTACAACAGAAAATTTTGCTGCATCCCATGGATCGCCGGTGGTGCATAGTGAGGGGCCGCAAGGTGCTCTTGGTTCAGGTTTTGTCAAACCAAATCTTTCACTTAGTGTTGGAGGCTTCGATTCACAAGCCGGCAGCCTATTAGGCCACAGGTAATCTCTCATGTACACTGTTGTGTAGTGATTCATTGTAAAAAACGCTTAAGATAATTTAGTAAAATTTAAATAACTTTGAATTTGTGAAATAGCAAATGGTACGGAAAAAAACTGAAAACTTACAATTGTAAGTTACATGACAGAAATCAAAATGATAAAGGTTAGGTTAGGTTTACGTCACTCAAAATTTAGCAAGCATAAGATTTTCCTTAATTTTGATTTTTCTTTTTCACTACAGTAATAGGTATTCTTATGGAGTTTTACAAATCATACTATTTAGGTCGCACACAACTGTAGTATTAAAAAAGCTTTGTTAGCGCAGTTTCCTATATTTATGTTTTGTAAATCATGCTTAAGATGCAGTATGTTAGAGGGCAGTCATAATCGACTCGTTTGAGCAATATGCACCTCCCCTTTATCGATTTATACTTTTCAAATTTACATGTACTCTTCGTTGCAACAGCACGCATGACGTGCTCAGCTAAATCATTTTTATACCAAATAAAGTATTAAAATTAGCAAGATTATTTTTTTCTCCATTCACACAAAAAATATGGTCCTTCGAAAATACAAAAACAAACATACCAACAAGTTTCTGGACAACCTACACATTTACCTTTCAACCTATAAATAGTTTATTCTTGAAAAATAAAACAATTTTAAAACGTTTCAATTGATACATTATTAATATTTTATTTCATTCTTATCATCTTTACTGACATCATATTTTACAGTCATCATCCTTCATACAATTTACGGTTCCATATCTCAAAAGGAAAAATGGAACGGGATAAGATGTATACGTGATCATCTCCGATTTCTTTTCTTATTGCCGGAATTTCAGTTAAAGGAATACGAAATAGAAAATTGTCCTGAATTTCATAAAGTAATAACTTTGTGAACAATAAACCTACAGCAATTGACCGGGTACAGAGGATATCATGTACGTCGTACGTGTTAGATTCTTGATGGTAGATCATTATGGAAATTGAGACAATATCTCTGATGGTGGATGCTTGCGTAAGATGTGGAAATATAGAGACATGCATCTTTCAATAAGTAGTCAATCTCGGAAACGTCTAAAACTAGAACTTCGATTAATGTCTTATTGGATAGCACTTCAGGAGTTCTGCTATTTGAATAGAGGTTCTTAGTGAGTCCAATGATCATCTTTATTTTCCAAAAGCATTTTTAAACAGTTCCTACACTCCAACAAAGTAACTACCAATTTACTTGCTATCTTAAAACAGCGTTCAACAAATAATCCCAGACGGCATGTTGAACGCCATTTGCCGCTGATTGTGAATGCATTAATATTTGATAAGGTCCTTTTCAATTAAGGATATCGACTTGTCGATCTTAACTCATGATATAGATAGATGTATCTAACAGAACATAAGTTCCTAATGAGTGATCTGTCAAAGGCGTGCTGATAAGAATCAACGAATTGAAAATCGCGATCCATATCTTACTATTTCTACTGATCACTGATCAATAATTTACGTAGAAGTAGAGTGCTTTCTCACAACATTTCGATCAGCGTTCTAGTTTTACGTAATCCCGACAGAGACTCCATTCGAAGAATACGTACCCTTATAATTTTTCGCAAGCGTCCGCCATCCCCAGATATTGTTCCAGTTGCCATGGTACCTCGCTTTCAAAAATTTTACACATATAACCTAGAATTTAAACTTAGGACGGTGCATGGATGATGAAGCATGTTTAATAATTTAATTAAATTGAAACACAAAGGAATTTCAACAGGTATATTTCAATAATCCTCAACAATTGTTTCGGCTAAATAGCCATTATCTATGATCTGAGGATTATTGAAATATACCTGTTGAAGTTCCTTTGTGTTTTGATTTAATTAAATCATATAAGCTATCTGTTTGTATCTGGATAATTATTTCGTTATGAACTCCTACATAATTTATTGCATTCAAAACGTTTTCACGTCAAATACGAAACCCTCAGAGGATAAGTCACCCATCTACCTGTTATAATGGCTGCACTCGAATTCGACCCCACAATGTAGGTACTGCTGGGAACGGTTGGTAATTATGAAAAGTAAATACACAAATTCGTACCCGCGACAGTTCTATTGGAAATTCCCAGAAAAGCACAAAATAAAGCAGAATAACGTACATGGTTGCCATGTATCATCGAAGTATGTTTCTTATTGTAATACTTTTGTAAGTTGGAATAAAAGATAGTGGTAAATATCATATATGAATTTTATTTTGTCAAAATGTAAAAATGAGGTAACAATAATATTAAATAAATGTCATAAATCACAGCATACAGCCACAATTAAGCCTTATCAAGCCTTACAGCTTTGACTAGGTGTTCTATTCATGATTATGTATCAGAACACAATTTCATATTAAAGGAACTCTGTCAAGTTCGCCATTAGTTTTTAAAAATGCTTTACAATTGCGCTGTCTACATTTCCACCGCGAACTTTCATCTGTTAACTTTTTATGAAAATTAAATTTAAAATGATTTACAACCATTGACACCTTATTTCTTTCCGTAAACCCCTTTCTGAAACCGGTTCCTGTTGCCGATAGGGCATATCAATAATCGACTATTATAATTATCCAATAAAATGTTGTTATTTATTTTACCCAATCTTAAGTAGAGCAACAACAACAAATGTATAAATAGCTTTATTTTTGTCAAACTTCTAACAACATTTTTTAGTAAATGCAGTTTATTTTATAAAAATATCTTCCTAAAAATCTTTGAGAATTTCAAACAATTGGAGAATGTTAGGGTGGGCCGAATAAAATTAAATTTAGATATGGCAACGCTGCCATCGTTTTCTGGGTAATAGCGCGTAAACCATGGGAGCCAATTCGTGTATAATTAAGAAAGGATTGCTTTTCGAACGAGGACGAATTCGTGTTGCTGATAAGCGCTAATTACCTCTTGGGGACGAATCCGAGTGCACCGGTTATAACAGATTTTAAATAGCTCATAGAACCAAAGGGAAGAACAAGAAAATATTGAAGATCATGTTTGGTATTAATTTAAAGGGTCAGCTGTTCAGTTTATTTTTTATCTCCAAAGATATTGCCTACAATGTGCGCAAGAAATACTGACGAAACTATAAAAACAGTTGGCCTAACAAAAGTTTCAAAACTTAAAAGAAAACTATAACAACAATTCTGGGCATTAAGCCTTTTTCTGTATAAAAATTGAATTTTGATTTATTCAGAGCGAGACGCTGTTCATTTTTTTAAATAAACACAGTCCTGAAGTTGTCACTGCATATTCATATTTTCCCTTCACCGTCCTTGTATAATACAAAAAAAGAAGTGAACTAAAGACACTGATAAATCTCTCTAAAAGAAGGCCAGGACGTCTTATAAACCGACACACCAGTTTATATAAATATTTTGTGATACAATAATATAAAATGGTGATCAATCTAGAAAGTGGAACTTCACTCAGATTAATTCAAATTAAAAACCATTGATATTTTCAAAATACGAATAAAACGCTATTATTATGTTTTTTTTAATATATATAATAAATTTCAACAAACTTACGATGAAGTCTATTTCATCTATCATTATTATCTTTTACTACTGTAAGAAGCCTGTAATATATTTGAAGCTATTTGTATAAGTATGTTGACAATACCACTGTAGCTCTAGTAAAATTAATTAAATTTTTAGAACTAATAAGACCAATAGTGTTTTGCTCGTTTTATGAAATACAGGGCTTCAAAACTAACTATTAATTATTAACCATCGATTTGTTTTTCCATTGTTTTTACATCTTAAATTTAATTGACCGTGAAGCTTTTACGGCTATCTTTTCTATTCTAAACATTTAAACATTGTTAGTTTCGCCGTGATCTTTGCTTATTCACGGTTGTTTCCGGATTGACCAAAAATTATCATTAAATTAACCTAATGACTATAAAACCCTAACAGTTCTGCATTTCATATTATATCACGTAACAAAGTAATAAGTATATCGTAAACTGACTCATTCAACTTCACTTACCTTTACATTCGATTGAGTTTTATGTATTTGTAGGAAAATTTATTAACTGCCTACAGAATAAATGCCAATCAATTTTTTTTTTTTTTTTTAGTAAATATCCGTTTACATTACAGACATTATTGTTTAGAGACCATTGTTTGCGATTAAAGGAGCAGTTGCTATCCTCACGATAATGGTATTTAAATGTGATTTGCATACATGAGATTTGTTGAACGGCATTATTTTTAATAAATTGTACGTATTTATCGGATAGTTACACGCACACTAATTTATTCGCAAAAAGAAAGGGTGTTTTAAAATAAAATTGTTTTATTTTACAGCCGGTTTTGATGTAAGATTAATTTAACAAACAGAAGTCAAAGTCATGCAACCGCAGAATCAATATTTTTGCAGTTTAATACAAGGATTTAATTAAAAATTAAATCTAGTTTTTCAATGAACAGGAAATGGATTTTCGAATTTAGTAGGAAATCACTATAAATTATGAAATTATCTCAATTATTTTCATCTGAAGGCTTAGTAATTTTTCTTTCCTATGATAAGCCATTTCATTCAAAACTAGATAATTATTATCTAGTATATATTTCTATTTTATTAAAAAAACATTAATTACGTAAATGTCAAACTGCGTATGCACTGAATCGTATTTCATAATTTTTAGATAAACTCCTGGATTGACAAACAACTTTTTATCAACCACGTAGTTTTTTTGAAAGTATGTTACTTATTTAAAAAACTATCGTAACTATTAAAACATATTTCTGCTCCACAAAATATTAAAAATATTAAATGCTGCTCCTCATCAACTTTTAGTTTTTTTTTTTTAATATTTCCTACCTATTTTACTAAACACGCACATACGTTCTTAAAGGTGTATATAATTTTGAAGTAGATCTTTCGAAAGTATCAGGTTCGTCATAAATCATTCCTTTTGAATACCTATTCCAATTTATTAGAAAATTGATACCTTTAATAGCAACATTTTGACTGTAGTCGTAGATAATTAATGTTTATTCATATTTAATTTGATAATTCTACTCACGTAACTGGTTAATATCTATATGTAGACACAAAGGGTTATAATAAATTTATATTTATTTTTAATTAAGTTCGTAAAACTGAAATATTAAAGGAAAATGTAGAGGCTTTACAAACACTTCACGAAACTCTTTTTCAAAAAGTACTTTTTGAATCATTAATACTTTCAAAAAATCTAAAAAGTCAATTTAGCAATTTTACCATAAACGTATAAAAGCAAAATACATTAATATTCGAATATAAAATCAAAGCCAATAGGGTTAAAAGTTTTTTATTTCTAAAAAACCACACACATTTGGCATTGATTGTGTACAAATACAAAACTAAAAAAGAAGTAGAGAATATATAAAATGTATGAATGCACTATAAACGCATTATAAATGTTGTAAAATCAAAATAAAAGCAGATGACCCTGTTACTCAAGGATCATAAAATTGAGATTATGAAATGTATATAAATATATAACAAAAAAGCGCAATTACATTAAATATTTTGTAATAAAATGATATTCTCGTCAACCTACCTTTTCACATTCGTTAGACATTTTTTACACAAATTACCAGGCACATTTACAGATACCAACTGTTTGATAAAAGCATATCAATTGTATTAAAAAAATACAAAGCCGTACTGATAACGATAAGGCTTGTTGATATGAGACGTCGTTGTTATAACTTATGTAACAATTTGAATGCATTATTTACACACTGTATATTTTACATACATTATACCTAGTTCATATTAATAGGACCATCACTTCTCTAAAGAGGAAATATAAATGTGTGACAATTTATAAGCATCAATATTAAGCAACTGCTTACATCCTGATTACCTATTTGTTAATTTTTTTATTGCGATATATTTAAACATGGTCACGGAATATTTTTCGGAAACTGCAATAGATACCCACAGGAAAATAGTGTTGTGCAAATATTAAAATTGTTTAATTTATAACATTTGAATATATGTACTTTTATATAAATATTATTTTCATCAAGAAATCATTTCAAATAAGCCTTTTCTAGTTTTTCTTATAAATGATAACATGGAATTTAACTGTACGGATTATACAACTTTTCATTATTTAATCTTATCGGTAATTCTTTTTATATTTATCTTAATCTTTTTTTTAATGCTGCGTGAAAGCTTTTATAGTTGCTGAGTCCCACAAAAATATTACTGTTATGGTAGAACTTTGTACAAAGCTTTCAGCCACCCTTTGTCGACACTTAATGAACTGTTTCATCCCCTAAAATTGCATTAGACGATTCACAGTTGGTATACATTAACGCGGTTTCGTAACCAATGGAGGAATTATAATACCTTTTACAAACAAATTGACTGAGTGAGTTATAACTATCAGATTTTAGTTAATGCGCCGATAATAACAAATATTTAAATAAATACATTCAAACATTTGAACCATTTTTAACTTTTGCTTTGTTTGTACCTTTTAAATTCCCAACACAGGCAGAACGCTCATGTCAGATTAATGTTTAAAACCGATGCAGTTGCGACCTCTAGTGGAACAAAGTGAATACCTCGTACACTTATTTTAAAGGAAATCTTTTTTGCATTTGCTTACTTTAAATTACTGTAATACGTTTATAACTATTGTAGTTATTCATTCGGAGATGACACCCTACTATACTTTTTAAAACTTATTTAAATTTGCACAAAGAGTTTAATATTTAATTTAAACAAAAAACCTATTTCATACATACAGATAACTGCCATTTGCCTTACCAGTCACAAATCGAATTCTTCATTAGCTTGCTTTACTCAAAAACTAAAATTTCCGTTCAAAAGTTTGACGTTTCGTGAAAATGCGTAAGAAAATATTTTTCTCGAATATTAAACTCCAAAAGGGACATTTCAAATAATAGAAGATAGTATTATTCAAGGAAAAAGTAATGGAATATTTGTTTTATAAGTACAACGCACTGTTACGACGATACTACAAAATTTATGTAAATTTTAATATTCAATTTAAAAGTTTACAAATATCTCAATTTCTAAATAAAGTGGACCCTTTTATTTACTTCATTTTTTCGAAGAAAAAAAAAACGAAATTTCTAAAATAATCATTCATTAAAATCAGTTATAGAGAAGATAGTGGTGGTAATTTTTTGATAAATAATAAATTCAGCATCAATGTAGGTAGGCTTAGAAACAAGCTCAAAAAATATTTTAAATTAAAAGTGAATACACAATAAGTCACGCAAATTAAAAATCCTACCTATGTATTTGTTTATGTGGGCCATTTGATATCTTTCTATTCTTATTTCATTTTATTTCTGATTGGCGGAAAATAAATGAAGTTACTGAGCGTTATACATAACTGATGCTCTGATTTATTTGGACTATGATTATATGTTATCACTGATAAATGAATATACTCTTGTTAGATAGTTTCTGCCTTTAATACGCATAAAATTAATAACAAAAACCAGCATCAGCGTCGACTTTCAGTTAAAAATAAGTCTTGAAAAATATTTTAAATTTAAATTAAAAGTAAATCACGCAAAATAAAATTATTTGTTTATATGAATTTTCTAGACTATTTCAATTTTATTTTCCGATTATTCGAAAAGATACGAAATGACTGAGCTTTGGATAGAGCTTGTTCTTTGATTTATTTGGACTATGATGATAAATGAATGTTTTTTTTTGTTACAAAGTTTCCCCCCTTATCACCAAAAAAAGACGGAACATTTTAATTTCCGTTCCATCTCCGACAGCCGATTTAGCTGGGGATATGATGGAATCGCCTGACGACCTCCTCCGTAGATTCCGTGTGACTCCGTGTAATTCGCCGCAGTATGGTGCGGTCGGTTGTGTTGTGAGGAGGCCGTCATGCGGGATAGTAAGATGGCAGAATTAAAATTCGAAGCACCCCTCGCACAATTCGAGGAGACCGATGAATGGGGGACAAACGAGTTTCAAACAGCAACAACCGGTGTCACACTCAAATCTGAATCGGAATTGAACAACATCAACCTTAAGAAAAAT
Organism: Agrilus biguttatus; assembly: GCA_963921985.1. Lineage (NCBI taxonomy): Eukaryota > Metazoa > Arthropoda > Insecta > Coleoptera > Buprestidae > Agrilus > Agrilus biguttatus. Next base: position 12,735,946 of record OY998119.1, on the reverse strand, counting down.
AAAAAGGATAAGGATTTAAATGACGTCCTGAACGATTTTAGCGAGGATATTTTGTTGAACGATAACTCGAATTCTGCAATAGTTACTCAGAAAACATTAATCAAAAATGGAGATACGGCTTCAGTTGCTGACAATTTTACCGAAACATTTTCCGGATCTTTAGAGGATTTGGTTAATACTTTTGACGAGAAGATTACTAAGTGTTTTGGAAACTATGAGGAATCTGTGGAAAAGTTAGCCCCTGTACAAGTCAGATCTCAGGAAGAAATAATGAACGAATGCCAGTAAGTTATTGTTTATCAATTTTGCACACAATTTATTTAAGCATTTTAATATTTCCCTGGAAGCACGTAAGTACTATCTCTAATGTAATAATTATTTGTGTCCTTATCTTATTTACCGATAATGAAAACAGAATGTATTGGTTTCTTGGTGATATGACTAAGGAGTTTGTTTATTATTGTATGCAAACAGTAGATAAGAAATTTATATTTTAGATAAAATTAACTTTGGAAAAATTGATAGTTACTTCAATGACACATAATAAGAACACCTAGTTTCCATGATGAAAAGACGACAAAGCTTTTGCGCACTAGAGGGTAATTGGATAAAATCAATACTTTTGGCGTCTTGTTGGGGGAGTCTGTTACCCTTGCATTTAACTTCACATGAAACTTTCATAATGAAACGGGTAGTTATTTAGAAAACAAAGTCGACCTTTATGTACATGTACCCGCCACCATTTATATTTCCTTGCAGTTATCGATTATCACATAAAATATACGATTATGTAAGAACAATAAAGCAAATTCGTCTCCCTTATTAACATACTCAATAGTTCGTTTTGTTTCCGTCCTTTAAATATCTAGTTCGTAAATAGACCTTTAAATACCTACCTATAACAATAGAAATTTAAATTATTTCATAAACAATTTCGACGTAAACATATTAGTAAGTGGTTACTTTTAGCCCACCTATTAACAAGTAAATATTCATTTTATTATGTTGTTATTAATCAGAAGAAACTGGTTGTAAACACCTGGTATCATTACAAACGTTATTTATGACCTCTACATATACGTACTTATAATGTGTTCTAATAAATTGGTTTTTTGAACTTGCTGGAAAGAAACAAACTCGCCCAATGAGCTTTAAATTAATTACTTCCACAAAAGCACTTAACATGGGTTAACATTGTGAATACAGAGTAAAATCGAAATTAGCAAACAAATCTTTAGTTACAGTAATATTCAGTTAACAATTTCTCAATGTACTTGAAAGGAAGGAATTATGGTTGATGGTGCTAATATATAGTGTCGTAAATAGATTTTTAACTTCAGCTGTTGAAGAACATTTCTGTACTTTCTTTGTACAATTGATTACCTTTATATTATCGCCAGTAACAGAATGATATCATTAGATATCTGTATCTACTTACGATTTTTCACGCTATGAAAACATTAATAATGAAATCCGTACTTTATACATTACAGTTCAAGTCATGCTGTAGATAAACGATTTTATCACGTACCAGGGTGACCTCTCAAAATAAGTAATGAATATGTTGCAACGCATTCCTTAAAAATAAAATTTTAAATCGCCATATAATGCATAGAGAGTGTTTAGTGCAGTCTCATGTTTTTAATAACAAAATTGAATCAAACACTTGGCTATATATCACTAATGTTCTTATTAAAACAAATACACTCAACAATCGTTTCGGCCAAAGACCATTTTCAAGAGTAATTTAACAATTCTAAGGGTGTAATTAGCCTAAGAAACTATTTATATTCGTAGATATATATGTAAACATGATGTAAGTAATTGTAATTACCTGTTTACAAGAATCAGGTAATAAGGATTCTAAGAAATGTTAAATGTGTATAAACATCTAGGGACTGACAAAATTGAAATTAGTTATTGAAAACTTAATAATAGAGGGGAATTTGTTGCATATAGTTCTGTAGTACTTCCAATAAAATGTATTTGCAAATTAAAACTTTCAATGGTTCAACGTTTGTGAAGCTTGTTGATTATAACTTACAAAAGTACAATTAAATACGAATGCTATTCCATCAATTTTTATTTGACTATTCAGCAATACTATAACATTCTTTCAATATTAAGGATTCAACAATACTCTACATATACAAATATAAATAAAAGCAAAATACTAACGGTATTGAAAAATACAAAAATCAAAAAAGCTCTTTACAAGACTTTAAACTTAGTAAATAATAATCAAACACAATTAGGATTTACCAACTCCCCACTTCTCCTATGTAATTTACATATAGTATAAATAAATTGGCATTAATTTTAACATTTAGTTTAAGTACTCTTGATAATAATTACTATAATTACAATACATTATCGAGTAATTGAATAAAAATTGATGAAACAGCACTCGTTTTTAATTCCTCTTACAAAGAAGTGAAAATTTTCTTCGAATTCATTTACAAAAGGTACTTATTTAATGGATACTTTTATCCAACTTTACTGCTTTATACGCTATGGTGCTTGGAAACCGTTTTAACCGAATTTTTCGTTTATTTTTAATTTCTTACAAAATTAGTACTTATTAAAATACATATTTTTCATGTTAATGTGTTATTATTCGTCTTTTTTAACAAGTCTTTTGCATCTGTTCGAAATTGCTACAATAACAACTGATTCACATATGTCTTTGTAAAATTGTGGTTTCACACCACATGGACTCAGCATGTGCTTTCCGAAACAATATGACGTTATACTAATCTGTACCTCTTATATTCCTGATATTCTCTTTATATTTAAACGATGACCTCCTCTACAAAATGTTGTCCAAAAATACATTTAAACTATTAGTGGGCCTAATCTCTAACCTCTATTTTGTTGCATAACTGTATTTAATTTCTTGAAACACCTAAATTTAATACATGTAAACAATAAATTGTCAAAAACACCGATATATTAAGTAAAATTTAAGTTTTCCATGCTCTACATCTTTAATATTTATGTAGTTGGTCCCTTGTCGAGCTGTATTTAAATATTTAAATAATACAAGTAAATTGCTTTCAATCATTCGCACAATACAGATAATTTTTTCTACTGATTTTTTAGGATTTGTGAATTTTTGGGTAGATACCGTTTTATATTTAGTGCATGCTATGATTTACTTTCATGGTCTATTAATTCTTCGGTATCAACCAGCTTCTTCTTGTGCACATAGTTTCCAAGAATGATTCAGATATTAAAAGCACAATAACAGAGGAAGACCGGTTTACCTGAAACGATTTTCGAACTAAATTTCATGCTCGCCAGCACCTTTACTTTAATTCTACAAACTAAGCTAAGTAGAATTAAATTTTGAACGTCCTTTACTCCAAAACAATTGTTTAAAAACAGAAATTGTATATACGCATCATATTAAAATAAGAATATTGTAGGAGACTGTAGCAAACAATAATAAAATTGAAGAGACATACCCTAACACTACAAACAATTTTGAAAAATGTTTCACCCACATTTAAATTTGGGTAAATCTCTTCAATTTTATTACGCATCATACTATTTGTTTAAATTAAATAAACGTATCAGAAATTCTTGTATCATACCTGTAACTTATATAAATAATTAATTTATTTGTTCTTATGAGAAAATCTGTAGTTTGCTGTCAGCTCTTTATAAATATCAACATTTAATTTTAAAACTTGTACTCCTTAATTTTCATGTTTCTTATGTTCGATTACCAATAAAAAAGTTATTGTTAATTGTTATAATGCACTTAATTGAATTTCAATCAATATTTCATTAACAATTTCGACCAACGTTACTGTTTATGCATCCAACGTTATGTCATTATTAAAAAATTAATAATCCATTCATATTATATGTTATTAAATGAAAATTTTGTTTAGTTAAAGAACGAATAAAATTGCCGGACATTTATAAACGAGTAAATAAAATACCCTTTCTATTAGCGATTTCTCTATAATGATAAACACGTATGATTATTCATTTCCTTTTCCTGCGATTCTCTTCAACACCGAGACTTATTTTGCATACAATTTGCATTTTCGATTTCATTGATAAACAGCGTCTGGTGTTGTATCTCCTTACTAATTTTCAAAGATAATTTTATTTAATTGCAAATGTATCAATTTTACCTTTACGTCGAATGTGTTTATTTATTTAGTTTACAACATTTTGATATCTTTTCAAAATTTATCCCTTGTTAATATCTGATATTTTTTTCAAAATGACCCTAAATCAATTAATTCTAATATAAAAGATAAAAACATCGCTGCGAAAACTCTAATAATGAAATCCGTTCTTTATACAGTTCAAGTCATTTTGTAGATAATCGATTTTATCACCAGGGTGACCTTTCAAGTTAAATGTCGTTTTGGCTATTAAACTTTCAGTACTGCATCTGATATTCTAAAAATCTTAACGTTAGTAATTATTAATTTTGTGAGAGCTGTTTGTTTTCATTATAATTGTACTATTTTTACCAACAATTACTAATAATAATATGGTAATGTGCTGTTAGCGTACTAATTATGTAATTATCCTGTACTTTTTATGCAGGGGTCCAAGTAAGCGTACAAGTTTTATCTCATTGCAATAGTAATTAATTTAACAATTAATTAACTTTCTCTAATACTTTATCCAAATTTGGAATTTGCAACGATACATGTTTACATTGGTTGCTTAAAAGTTATCTACAATGGTATTGTCACTATTTTTTGTTTTTAATTTTTGGTCTAACATTTTTATCAATTTTTATTCAAATGCTTTTGTTGTCTTCTGTAGATATGAATATAATAAAATTGAATTTATCTTGTATTATGTAATCGATTACGAAATAACTAAATCAATTATGCAACCCTATATTTTTAAATATGTTAAACTTTATTGATTTAAAGAGCCATTAACATGTAATTTGTACCTTCTGCTAAATGTAGTGTAATGTCATAAACCTGGGTAGAACTTTGATCCTGCTTCAGAGATAAACGGATTAATATAGCTATAAACATTCAGAACTTGTTACATACATCAAATTTTGTCATTAGAAAGTGTAATAACGTTGTTTTAATAGAATATCGTTAACATGAATCATATATGTAATCATAACATAGTAACCCACATATCTCATTTGAAAATTTATAGGTTGTTGTTAACCATGTCCCATCTGCTATACGACTAACAAACACACCCACAAATGAAAACAGATCGTTTCTATTTCTGAAGAGAAAATTACAACATAGATTGCTTTGTATGTAGTAATTATGGAAATATTATTGCAGTATGCCACTTTTGATACAAACGGCTGATCTCTCAATGCATTTATGAACTACAGAGCTTCTAGTAATTCATAAATTTGCAAATATTATGTAGTTCTTAATCCGTCCTAAAGTAATAATTTGAAAGGATTTCATAATATCATAATGCGTTAGTTATTGTATTACAACTAGAAGTTCTTCTTCATAAACATGTTATTGAGACATCATTGTTCTTATCTTATCTTTATTTTAGTCTACTGCAGTTAGTAAGTAAGATTATTCTTAGTTTTGACCTTGCAAAAAAAAGAACACCTCGTGTTGTTGTCTGGCCCAAAAACGGGAGTAAAATAAGAAAACTTACTGTAAAATTTTTGCTAAAAAAGGTTTCCTAGAATATTCAATGCACGGTGCTCTTGCTTGAGCTCATGAAAAACTGCAATAAGATTTTTTATTAATATCACGTGATTATGCAGATCGCCATAAGATTCTGATAAATTCTTGGAGTATAAAATATGGAAACAGCAGTTAATATAGTATATATATATATATATTTATTTCTCATGTATGCTCAATGAGCCTTTACATTCTGTCCTTGTACATTCTAACTCTCTTAAAGTACTTACATACTATGTTACAACGTTTTAACTTAACACTATTCATTACTCACTCTCATTTTTTCTTCATTTACCCTTAAATACTCACATACTTCCTCGCACACTTCTCCTCTCAGCATTTCTATTATTAGTCCCCCCAATTCCTATTCACACCTGTCACCTCTCCATACTCTCATAAACTCTTTAACTCTCTCACCCTGACTCTGTATGGCTACTCCACAACAAAGTAAGTGGGCTAAAGTTTCCTCAGAGCCTCCGCATAGCCTACATTCCCAGTCCTTATATCCTTTCTTATTCGCTCTTCCTATATTCCCGCATCCAATTTTCGCCCACATTTCCTTATCGTCTTTCTTTTTATTTGCTTTGTTTAAATATTTCGCCTCTCCGTTACCTGGCATTAGTTCTTTATACATTTGATTGTAGGATGAATTTGTAATTGCCTCCCACTCTTCCTCCAACTTTTTCTCCCATCACATATTTAACCCTTCTCTACATCTATTATAAATTTCTTCCCCACTCTTTCCCTCCCAAATCATTTTACACACATCCGTTACACCCATCTCAGCAAACATTTCCCACACCGCTTTTCCCCATTTTGATGCATTTTTGTTTATTACACCTCTCATTTCCTCGATTAGACACACTTTAGGCCATCTTCCCTCACCCATCCCTACAATCTCTTTTAAGTACCTGCAAATTCGTTCCCTAATTGTGTACTCTATATCTTGTACGTCTAACTCGTTCCTCCAAATATATTTTGGCGTGTTTTTTGCTACACCCAAAGCTATCTTACAGTATCTTCCTTGAACCTTACCTAGTCTATCCAACTTTCCCCATCCCCATACCTCTACCCCATATAGTGCCACCGCTCTCACTAGCGAGTTCATTAAGTAAACCCGGTCGTCTCGTAGATCCCTACCAGCTCTTTTTGCGACCCCCCAAGTGGCATTTGCCGCTTTTTGTGCCTTCCCTGCAAGTCTTCTTACATGACCCTCAGTGCTATTTTTTGTAGAGAACCAATATCCCAGGTATTTGAATTCGTTAACGACCTCAATTTCCTCACCCTTAAATTTCCACTTTTCATCTTTCTTTCTTTTTCCCCCATTCCTAAACACCAACACCTTTGTCTTTCTCGTATTAACTGTCAATTTATTTCTGTCAACATATTTTTCTAATGACCCCAGCATGGACTCTAACTCTTTGGCACTCTCTGCAACAATTGCTATATCGTCCGCATATTTTAGGGCCCACACTTTTACTTTGCCACACACCGTTCCACCCTCTTCCCTTTTCATCCAGACATCATCGAGATCGTCGATAAAAATATTGAAAAGTATAGCACTTAAGGCGCATCCCTGTCTTACCCCTACGTCGGTAACAAACTCCCTTGTTAGTCTCCCATTTACTTGCACGTCTGTACTCGTTCGACGATAAATTTCCCTAATTAGTGCGTGCATTCTACCTTTAATTCCAACATTCCATATCTTCTTAAGTAATAATTCTCTGTCTACTGAGTCAAAACCAGCTTTAAAATCTATAAACCCTACATACAATTTACCTCTTTTCCTTTTTAATCTGCCATTTATTAACAGCAGTTAATATAGTATTATAGCAGTAATCCTGAAATAGGAAATAATTGTGGTTCGCCTTTCTTGGTCTAACGCGGACTGATTGGTGGAGAGAGATAGGAATAGTCAACAAAAGCGAACCGCAATTATTTCCAATTTTAGAATCACTGAGATAGTGTTAATCGCTGTCCCCATGTTTTTTATGTTATAAGGATAAACGTTCAGTATAAAGTTTGCACCAATTATAAATAATACAATACATGATTTTCAAAAGTTTTACTAACCAAAAACAAAATGCAAACAAAATAAATGTACTGAACCAAAAAGTTTATTGGTACTACATACCTAATTTTTATTTCTTAATAAATTAAATTAGGTAACTTAAGCGATGTAAATAATTGTCAATAATCCAAATAATTTTTAACAACAATCTAATCACTGACTTGCAGGTACATAATATACATAGGTAAATAAGTAATCGCATACGTATTACATATTTATCGCACACAGATACAATTTACTTAACATATGTTAAGTTACTACTTAGCGTAAATATACTGCATAGTAATGCTTATTTGTAGTTTACTTTAAAAAAATACCAGAAAGTTCAACGACCAATAGCCAATATATGTAGCTATAAAACGTTAGCGATTTTTTTCAGGATGACTGACTAAACAAGAAATAAAGGTTAATTGACCTTTTTTTGCAGATGTGACTGATTCTTTTGAATGGTAATTACTGATAAATAAAACGAACAATAAAATCGTACCAGTAGGTGGAATAAATAACCATATCATTTAATTATTTTTTGCCGGCCTTATTAATTAGTTCTTTTAAATACAGTGTAATCTGTCTTCCTGTAACGTAGATTTGCCTTATAACTAACGACGGTTTGTTCATAAGAGCTGCGGAGCTGCTCCAAATATACGATTTTTCCATATAGAGCGCTAAAAATTAATAGTATTATCTTCCCGTGTTCATTGGTTTACAATTAGTATACTAATTGAAGTTCTTTAACTATTCATGAGTTAACAGAGCTTGCTTTCCGTATACTCTGTACATTTACATTTTACGATATTTAGTAAGTGTGTATATGTAAACTGTTCAGGTTCAACGGCGCTGAAATAGAAACAGCTAGCTGCAAGTGCGCCGCTCAAGTACATGTGGGGTATCACCAAAGGAGAAAAAGACATGTGCCGCCATCTAGTAACGTAACAAGAAACACAAAAATAATGCTTGCAATGAATTTACGGAAGTTGATATAACTGACTAAAATGAATTCTGAATACTATGCATCAGTAGATACTCAAGAAGCGAGTAGATCCTCAAGTAAATAGTAAAGACTTCCATGTTTTAGATTTTGCTCTCATTTAATGTATTTCAAATGAAGTGGCTACTGAGCGGCGTGGTCTAGTGTTCTAAATCATTGCTTAGCATTCGGGAGGTCAGCGGTTCGAATCTGGGTACCGTGTTCTGGTTTTCTGTGGTTTCCTTGTATCGCTTAAGCAAATGCTGAGGCAGTAATATTCCATTCAATTGATACTCTTTCACTTCTCTTCTGTCTTCATTTCGTCCGTCTCATCTTTCTCTCCCTAACCACACCACCCACCCATTCCCACGATTCCTGCAAGAAGGCTGAAGAGGGCCTTACGCCTTACCCTCCGGCTTTGCACTACAGTGTAGGCCGGAGGGACTGCCCGCCCACCAGCACGAGTACACAAAAAAGTTTTTTTTATGAAGTGGCTAATACTAAGCACTCAACTTTATACATAAAACTGAATCATTAATTCCCTTAGTGACAATCTACAGCAAATATTTTTTAACGTGGGCAGTTCTGTTATTACTTATTTACGATTTTATAAGCAAATATTCGTCACGTACATTTTGTAGTTTTTCACAACCTTCATTAAAAAGTGACAACAACCTTGTAACAGAAATTTGCAAATCCGAGTTGAATCTTAAACAAATATTTGGCATGCTCAAGAATTTTTAAGTATCGTTAGAAGCCTCTTCTGTATTGTCTTCATTAGTGTGTACGTAAACGTGAATTGATTATATTATTGAATGAAAGCTAACTTCCGGACGGTAGTAAAAGTCACATTATGGATATTTAATTGCTGGATGACGGTTGTTCAGTTTCCAAATAGATCAACTTAAAAAAAATAGTTGAGAAATTAAAAAAAGAACAGTAGATGTTTCAACAAGATTTTTTATTATTCACTCGACAATTGTTTCAACTAACAAGTTATTTTCAAGAGTACGTTGCCAATGACTTGTTAGTTGAAACAATTGTCGAGTGAATAATAAAAAATCTTGAAACATCTACAGCCCTTTTTTTCATTTCTCAAATATTAAACATGTTTCATCACAACACCACCATAGTTAGTTTTAATATTATTTAAAAAAATGGATTATTATTAGCATTTAGAATAGATGAGGTAGGATGTGCTAGTTTTAGTGAAATGTGAAGATTGGCTTAGGTTAGGAAGGAGTGGAGATGCTTGTCCAATCAGTCTTCGGATTAACAACTCTATAATGATGATTCGCATTTAGCTAACAAAATTAATTGGTACCTACATCTATTGCAATTTAATGAAATTGATAAAAAAAAATAACAAAGATTTCGATGAAACTCAAAAATTTTAAAAAGCTTTTGGAATTAACAAATTTACTATACGTAAAACATCCTTGCAAAAATTCAAAGTAATCAAATTAACATGCAGTCTTATAAGATCTTCATAATTTCGAGACATAACAGGGCTACTCAACGTGATATGATTTTGATGAAAATTTGGGCATACATTCTTTATTCTTTTATAAGCTGAAATTCAAATAAACGCAATAACATTGTGCAAAACTGTGCATGACACTTTTGTTGTTAATGTTGTTTGTTAGATATAGTTTATCAGTTTAAACCCCAATAAAAAAATTTAATACAACTGAAACAATAACAACTTTAATTAAAACGGAATGTTTAATGTAGAGAGAGCAGATAGGAAGTGAAGTGTTTTTGAAAAGAAAATATTAAGAAGACTATTAGGGAGTAGCTAGATGAATTTTGATTACAGAAGGGAGCCAATCAGAAAGAGATGAGATTTGAATAGAATATTTACACGAAATTGTATGAAAGTTTAAGGACCTTCGATGCCAAACAAACCTAACATTAAAACCTAATTAAGAAGGAACAGGAACTGAATGTTAAAGGATTATAGGAAAGTACAAGTAATAAAGTAATTTAGACAGGGTATAATAGAAAGGGATAGACAAAAAAGAATTCGAACAGAAGTATTTGAATAGATGTTTGCATAGTAGCAATAAAATAGTATAGAAGAACAGTATTTAGAATAGAAATATTTAGAATTATATTTACATACAAGAATACCAAATAATATTATATTACAACATAATAAGCAAACACATATTTACAAAAATGTCTGGCGAGTGAGAAAAAGCCGCTACAACACAAATGACTTTGATTAAAGAAATTATATTTTTCATTTTGTTTATGTTTTGATATTTTCTAGTTGATTTTGAAATATTTTTTAGCTTTCTTGTAATAGCCCACATAACAGTAGACCAACTTATAATTTACATTTACATCCTATTTATCTTTTAACAAGTTTAGATTCTTCCAATACAAAATACTTTTTTCAACCCTAATTAAGTACGCGCTGCTTATCGAGTTAAATGGAATAGAAAAATAATAGAACTTTATGAAAAGATGATGTTTTCTGTTGTATGAAGTACTTATTATACAACCTTCTTTAAGGTTGTACATATCTATGTCGTCTGAAATAGTTGCACTATTACCTATTATTTTAGGTGACGGTATGGAATGGAAAATAGCGTGTATTATTATTATGCTAGGCAAATGAATGAATGTTTTCATATATCTGCATTGCAGACGAAATTGTTGCCGCTTATTTTGGGATTATAAATACTGAAAGAAATGGCAAGATCTGGAAACAGTCCAAACGAGTGGGACGTTTCACTCTAAAAAGAAGCAGGAATGACACCAAATTTCAGCACATGTCTAACGAAAGATTAATATTTTCAGCTGATATAAATTATTCAAGGAAGGTTACAGACTTGAGAATTTCAATTTTCACGTTCTCGTTAAAATTTGATACATCCTTATTAAAATGGAACGACTGTCTAGACTGATAAAAAATACACAAAACTATATGAAAACTCTTTGGTGATATGTTGTTCACCACTTTAGATAGTTGTTGACTGGGTCACCAATTTTGATTGTTGAATGTAATGATAAAGGAATAAATGTTATAATGCACGTTGATAACTATGATTATATATTTACAAAAAAATACGAATCGAAAACACAGAATAAAAGTTGAGTAGGAGGCTTGAAGAGCAGATCGGAAGTGAGTAGATTTTTGGAAATGAAAATGTTAGGAAAACAGTTAGAGGGGAGCAAGAACTAGAAAGATAAAAGTACGGATTCAATTATAAGTTAAAGAAATCTGGAAATTTTGAGTTAAGAAATTGAAGAAAGTACAGATTGTTGAACTTTTACTTGAAAGAAACATACTATTAAAATGCAATTAAGGAAGAAGATGAGTTACAAACGTCATGCAGTTAGTAAGTAAAATTGAAACGTTAAAGGGATTATAGGAAAGTACAAGTAATAAAGTTATTTACACAGAGCTCAATAGACAGGTACAGATACAAAAGATTTAGGCAGAAAAGTTGAAATAGATATTTACATAGTAAAAATAATAGAATAATACAAAAAATAGAAATACAGAAAAGAATTCGAAAAGATGTTTAGAATATAAAATATTCAAATATAAAATTAATACAAAAGGAATAATAAAATGTTAAAGTAAATGTAAACTTTTGTGGCGAATTATTGCATCCACAACTTTATGATTATCTATTATTCATATAAATAAAATTGAAGTGTGTAGCTTATATTAGAAAATTTGAACTAATTCGCACCGAAAAAAATCAATTATCCAGTTATCCTATAATTTTATTTTAATTTATACGTTTCAATACTCAAAAATGTTGAAATGACACCGTAGTTCTTTCTCGCATTAATGTAGAAACTTAATCCTGGTTTTATAACTTCAATGCCAATGCTAATACATGTTTTCATAACAAAAAACTTTAAGGCTAACAACGTGTGATTTTGTTTATTGTCTAATCGTAAAGATTAAATCAGTATGCATTAATGAAGATGTGTGGGAGTGATATGTTACCTGATTAATTTGAAGTGTTGGAGTAGAAATTAAAGTGTTTTATGTTTTCTTTTGTTGGTTCAGTATTGCATAATAGAATCGTTATTAAAAGGCAGATGTTTATTTATTAACTACAAGGAAATTAAAAGTTGATACTCTGCTGCACCTTCGTATATCTTCCTTAACCACACATACGAGATTCTATGTTAATATTTATCTTTTAATTTTTTTGGTTCGATGCACAATAATGGAATAAGTAACTAAATAAAAATGCACTGATGACTTTTTTATTGATCGTTTCGCCGAAGTTTGGCTTCGTCGGAAGTTTGTAGTCAACTTAAAACTATTAACAATATTTGATCTTAAATACTTTCTAAATTATTTAAACAACTAATTGATTAAGGTTTTCGCGGCCAGTTGATGAACTGGTGTTGTCCTTCTTCGGGTGTACAGGCCGTCGTCGGTTGGAATTGCTTCCTAACGTTTCGCTAGCACGAGTGGCCACTCTATCTATCTAAACAACCTTCACCCCAACATAAAATTTACAATGGAAACAGAAGTAAACAATCAAATCAACTTTTTAAATTTTAACATAAAAAGAATTGACAATAGACATAACTTTTCCATTTCTAACAAACCCACTCATACTGATATCGTTATAAATAATAAATCGTGTCATCCCGTTCAACACGGGTCGTTCCGATGCATGCTACATAGGTTAATAAATGTACCAATGTTAGATATAGATTACCAAAAAGAACTAGAAATTATCAAACAAATAGCGATTAAAAATAATTATAATGTTAATATCATAGATTCCTTGTTACAGAAAATTAAATATAAAAAAGCTATAAATTTAATGTACCCTAGTATAAAAACAGATAAACAAAAATATGCAACATTAACCTTTATAGGAAAACCAACAAAAAAAATTTCATCTTTACTACATAATAATAGGTGTAATTTGGCATATAAGACTAATTATAACTTAAGTAGATTTATTAAAAACAATAAAAATAAAACCAATGAATTAAATACATCATGGATTTACAGATTAAATTGTAAAAATTGTAACATGTTTTACGTAGGCAAAACATGAAGAAATTTCAGAACTAGAATTAGTGAGCATAAAAAATCCTTTAACAATACAAAAACAGACTCCAACTATGCTAACCACCTCATTTGTAACAACCACAATTTCGATGATAATTTCAAAATTTTACATATAAAAAACAAAAAACAAAAATTAAAATTTTTGGAAATTGTAGAAATTAATAGATTTAAAAATAGCAGTAGATTAATCAGTGAACAGACAGAATTAAGTAGCTTCCCACTTCTAAACTTGTTCCCTGATACTACCCTTCCAGCTAGTATTTAAGACCAAATATTGTAAATAGTTTTAAGTTGACTACAAACTTCCGACGAAACCAAAGTTTGGCGAAACGATCGTCAAGTGATCAATAAAAAAGTTGAAAATCATCAGTGCATTTTTATTTAGTTATAACATGAATTTCAACCAAGTAACGGTTGACTCGATTACGAATAATTAACAATAAAAAATTAATTTATACAACGAAAGAGAGTGAGTATTTATCTGATGAATGAAGATTAAGTTAACTAGTGATACCAGCAGTTCATTTTTCCATATAGATTGACCAACTTCTTTAATATTTTTTTGTGAATTACTGATAATTACATTTTGGATTGAAAATCTGCATGAAAAATATTTCTCAAAATTTTGTAACAAATGGCTAAGTTGGACACGGACTTTCACTCCTTCCTATCCTGAGCCAATCTAGAACATCATTCATCACTAACGATTTGTGAAGAGTAATCTAATGAAATACTTAATGTATTTTCGAAAACTCTGTGTATTTTTTGGTCGTTTGGTGTTTTGGAAGTGTTAATTAAGGACTAGGTTGAGTTTGAATGACTGACCTTAAAAATCTAGTTTAAATGTTTTTTTATGAAACGATTGTTAAAGGAATAAAAGAAGTAGAGTAACCGTTTCTGAGGATTGTAGTTTGGTGTTATTCGAAATAAGGATAATTTAAGGAAAGTGACCGTGACTTATAATTGGCGTAAAAAGTTAAAATGGACTGGATGTAGAAAAGGGTCATTTCTATTGGCAAGGGTAAATGATGAGAGCGTAAAGATTACAATAACACCAAGTAAGGGTACAATAGGAAAGGTTCGAAAAAATTTGGAACGAAGTTAAAAAGAATAGAATGAAATTGAAATAAGAAACTATTACGTTAAAAATACAAACGAAAAGTGAAATTTGAAATGTATAGAGAGAGAGATAGAAATAATTTATGGATGTGACGAATGGTACAAAATGAATACAAGTAATAGAAATGTGAGGAATTAGAACAACGAACAGAAATACATAAAATTAGCTAAAGAATATTTAAAAAGACATATTTACAAAATTGACAATTTAATTTAGAACCCTGGCAGAGGCGAGTGCTCTAATGAAGTATTTATTGTATTTTCGTAAAACTCTGTATATTTCTATAACATTAATGATTTCAGGCTTTCGTCACGATCGTTAGTCGTATTTACTATTGATCTTTCCTGACTCCAATTGTATGAGTATAATTTTGTTCCGACGCTTCGCGAACTCTGCAGTCCATTTCTTCAGGGCTAACTTAGAATTCATTTACAACATATTTTACATATTCTTTAATATTTGTATATTAACAATGAAATCATATAATCGAAAGAAAACTTATTACTTTTATTAATAAAGTAAATGAATATCGCTGAAAAAATATACGAAACAGTATTGTCTACAATTTACAAGATCCTTTGTTCTTGAACCCTGTATAATATACGTCAATTGCCTTAAAAGATACTTTAATAAATATACATATATTAATAATTCATAAGTTACTGCTTTAATTTACATTTAATGGGCAGTTAACCTAGTTACATAACCACTATCATTGTTATTACATCTAATTAAAAGAAGATTTTAGTTTGATGAGCTGTGTTTGAAATGTATTTCACCAGAGGTAAACATTAAAGTATATACCTATTATACTGAAGACCGGGACAAACCAAAATATACACAGTGTTTTGTTAATATCTTCAAAGAATTAAAGCGAATGTTCTAGTAAAATCACATTGAACGAAAACTATAAACACAAAAAAACTACTTTGTTTATTATCACTCTTATTATAATAATTGTAATTATAGTTTCGACAGATTATACTATCATTTTCAAACGAGCGATTCAAATTGAATGAATATAGAACAGAAGTAACACAGGTATATAAGATAACAATTTGGGATTGCAGCTTGAAAAGCTAAATGCCGTAAATAGTTGTGAACAATACAATTCGATCTGGTCATTCAAAATATTATTTGTATCATTTTTTGAGGCGTCAAATATTTCCAGTGATTCTAAAACGTTTAGTTTAAAACCTTTCTCATCTATATGTTTTATTTTTAAATTTTCGATGGATGGAAATTGGTTATTAGTTTCTATACAATGGTTTGCAAAGTTTGAATTACTTTTTTTTAGCCTAAATGATATGAAATGTTTATTGAACCTAATTCTGAAGGATCTCCCTGTTTGTCCTAAATAGAAGGAATTACATTCCGAACATAAGAGCTCATAGACTCGTTTTATCATACATATTCGTTTTATCTTTTGGATTGAATCCAAAAAGTACTTTTTTTGTGTTTATCGTTAAGATGAATTATCACAAAGTAACGGCTGCAAAAATTCAATATTTGAATAATTCGAAAATTTATGAAACGTTTTCACTGTCATTTATTAAATGAAACACTATGATCCAAAATTTCCTTTAAAACATTTAAAAACACCACTTTCTATACCGAATTAGAGTCGCTAACTCATGACGACAGCTTGTGTCCTTGGGTCTAACAGCATGATGTCTATTATCCGTATTTTCCCCATTTTTGCTACAGGTTTCTTCGATGACTATTATCTTAAGCATTTCCCAATTTCATTACCTTCCTATCAGTTCCCTGCTTTAATCTGCTTACTTTTAACTCCTTTACAGTTTTCTAAATAATTCTTTTTCTTTAACAGTTCAGTTCCCATCGATTCTTGCTATATTCAAGTTCAAGTTTTCATATCTTGGTTTGCCCGGTTTAAATATCTTATTATTGAGATTTAGTGAGGATGCGGTTGGAAAATTGTAAAACATGTTAATAATGATAGAAATCAAACAAACAAAAGAGTTGAGTAGAAACTAACTTAACCTAAACAAACGTCACTATACATACATATTTAAGTAAGTGGGGGTAAAAACAAATCATATTATTGAAACCGGATTAAAAATACAGGACTTTTATGTCCTTTATGTTCATTTGTAATATTTTTATTATGAAAAAAGACATTTTGAATTTCTAATTTCTCTAACAGGTTTAATCTTTTACTTTTATTTATACAATGCAAAATCTTAAAAATATCTTCACTAAAGTTATGATTATTTACAAAACAATGTTAAGTAAAACCAGTATTACATTTTTTATTAATAATAGATTTGTAAAAGTAAAATATTAAACCTATCAAAGAAATTAGAAATTCAAAATGCCTTTTTTCATAATAAAAATATTACAAATGAACAATGTGAAGGACATAAAAGTCCTATATTTTTAGCTCGGTTTCAATAATATGATTTGTTTTTACTCCCACTTACTTAAATATGTATACAGGGTTGCTCATTAGTGCGTTAAAGTCCAATATAGACTTTATTAAATGAAATTAGAGAAATTTATTTTTATGAAAATAATGCAGTATCAAAAAACGCATATTTTAAAAATAATTTGACATATACAGGGTGATCCGCTAAACCGGAGCACTTTCCAGGACACTTTTTTACATCGAACATCCTGTATATTTTTTGTTTTTTATAATCTACTTAAAATTATCTTTCCAACGATCCCTTGGTTTTTGGTTTTGGATGATGCAAAATCATGTCAACGAGATCGTTTCTCTCAAACTGCATAACGTTGAGTTAACTAGAAACCATAAGAGCATGTAACATCCAAAAGCTGTGCAAGAAAACGACACTCACTAATCAAATTGGTATAATAGAACAATGACAATAATGATGATAAAAGTTGTAAAAATCACTAATACAAAACCCAACTCTTAACAATCATCAACGTCTTAACATTATTCAACTTATTATGTACTTATTTATTACCTTTTGTTTGTCTGAACTTGTTAAATCTAGCCCGTAAGCACACTAGATCAAATCAAAAACAAATAATTAGCTGGTAGTAATGTAAAAGTAAAAATATCTCTGAAATTACGAGGTTTAGGTATAGGATATTATTAACAAAAATTAAACATAATTAACGCACCATTACAAAAATTCAATAATATACAGGGCGTTCCATTTGAAAAAATTGAGAAATCGCTCTTTGAAAATCTTTAAATTGACTGCACCGTAAAAACCACCCTGTATAATAAAATTATGATTTAATTAATTTTTATGGTTAGTACATCTGTTGGCTACATAACTTCTAAATATTTCGTCTTAACTAATCCTAATACTCTCGCATTGAATTAATATGCCAAATTATGTCGCAACCATTTTTTTTTACATTTTCATTAATAACTCAACAATGCATCATCCAAAACCAAAAACCAAGGATTCGTTGAAAAGAGAATTTTAAGTAGATTATAAAAAACAAAACATATACAGGTTTAGCGGATCACCCTGTATATGTTAAATTATTTTTAAAATATGCGTTTTTTGATACTGTATCATTTTCATAAAAATAAATTTCTCTAATTTCATTTAATAAAGTCTATATTGGACTAATGAGCAACTCTTTGACAATGGCCTGATAAACCGAAACAGTGTAAGAGGTCTTAATAAAAATTTTAAAAAAATTGTAAAACCTTACAACAGAGTTTGTTTGATGTCTATCATTATCTTATTATTCTATTTATGTCAGATTTCTATTCAATTGAATTTAGAGCAACTTATACCTATTCAAACCTACTTATCAATGAACTGCACACCTTACTACAAGAAAATATTTACCAGAAAAAGAAACTTCTTGTTTATTTACTGAGACGTTCTGGTTTGTATACATTTTCCGTCACTAACGTACAACAAACAGAATGTGCTGCTAATAAGTACAAGCAATGGGTTTTCCTATTAATGTTTCACACTCTCTAACGTTATACTTCCTCGATGTTAAGAGCTGTGTTAACAACTGTCTAACAGCATCCTCAATCTCGAACATTTATGAACGATCATCAACGTTGAAAGGAAGCATTTTTATCGTAATTGGATATCCATGAGCAATAATCATTTCGTTTTAATATTAAACGCATCAACTATAAATAAGAAGGCGGGAAACATTCTGTCACAGTAGCTGAATTTTATTTTTTACACAAATATTGAAAATAATAACAGATGTGTAGCTGTTTATCGCGAAAGGAAAAAATCAAGTAATATTTTGCGTTTGCACAAATCTATTAAAATTTCGATTCAAAAAGAAATTGTTTGCCTCCAAAATTCAAAAGTATATGACCATAAGGTTTTGTTAATAACAATAATCAGTGTGTATTTATTCTATATTCATAATTATGTTGATGTTAAAGTTGTAATATCTCTTCATTCGTTTAAAAGGAAAGCGTCTTAAATTACAAGCATACCTGTATACAATTATGGGCATCTAGCAGAATAAATAAATAAATAAATTATTTTATTAACAGTATTTGTAGAATGCAGAAAGCCTACTGTGAAATTTTTATGCAAACTACGCCGCAATTAGCATTTCAATTGAACTAGAGAAAGTGATAAGAAAGTTAGCTTTGAATTAGTTAAACAGTACGATGAAGGTTTATAACAATTTCACTTCAAATTGGAATATGTGCTTTTTGTTCTTGCGTTATTTGCATGTTCTGTCTTTTATTTTCTCTAATTTTGAATCAAATAAACTTAACAAAGTTAATAAGGAAAGCTAGTGAATGTTTACCGAGTAAAAAGAATGTTGGCTTTTTATCGATTTCCAATATAATAATAAAAACTAGCAAATTGTTAAAATTAAGCAAAGAAAATGAATTTTAATTTTGACAAACTTCTTGTTTAATATTTAAATACCACAAACAACTTAATAAATAAAACTACAAAAATATTATTTCTGATATAATTGCTGCTTATTACAACAATATTACAGTTCGAAAAAAAAAGTTGAACTTCATCTTCTGGGGGGCTATTCCATTACCTGATGAGATACTTTTTCGACATAGAAATAAACCATACTGAGCTTAAAATTTTCCAATAATTAGGACTCAAAAATATTTTTATGAATGTCTAATTTACAATTTTCTGCGTTCAACAAACTTTGCTTTTCTGTGACATCTACATCCATCAATCGAAAAGCGTAGCAAAGATTTAGCAAAAGTTGTAACATTTGTAAACAGAACTTTTACTCTAAGGCAACAGTATTGATGTGTCATATGACACCCACGTGTTTGATTAACATATAAAGAAAGACAAGTGTGTCAGTGATCGTTATTAAGAAAGCAGGTGACCATTCGTACAAGGTCCTTTCATTACGAGTTTGGTGTTATTTTAGCACGCCATTTGTGGGCAATTTTGCGTCGCATTTCCTTTTAAATACTACGCAAACTATACAATACGTTGCAAGAAACGAGCTTGCTCTTAAAAGCATTTAATTGAAATTTATTTATAGTGCAGGCGAGATCGTTATTTCAACAATTAAAATTCCTCTTGATTGGATGTAAGCAGTATGGTTTAAGGCTTAATACAAGCCACGTGTACCAACTTCTTATACCTACACAAATTTAGTGTGTTTACTATTAATCCCTTCAAAATGTTTTATGTACGAAACAAACGATGACTTCATTACTTGATTTAACCTTAAAAATAAAGGAAATCGTGGTGCATAAGATTCTGAAATTTTTAGACTTGAGGTTCTTGATATGTAATAATAACATAGACAATTGTTGCCATCTAGTGGATTTTAGCTGTTACAGAAGATATTAAACTGGACAAGGCCTCATTGAGGCATTCAAACTTGTCCAATTGAATCAACAACGCAGCTTACATCCGTGAATTCATGTGAAGCTTATCAAAAACAATTATTATGGTTTTGGTCAGTAATTTATCGAGACTGCCTATGGTACGCTGAATAGCGAAATCGCGATCTGTGTCTGGTGGTCTCGATAAATTTCTGACCAAAAACATAATAATTGTTTTTCTTGATATGTAATGAAGTCCTACCACTATACAAGAACTGAGAACCCTTAAACTCGACGTACGTTTCGCTAACCAAGCATCATCAGGAGATTAGAACTGTTCTAAATCATCTCCTGATGATGCTAACTTGGTTAGCGAAATGTACATCGAGTTTAAGTGTTCACAGTTCTGGTATAGTGGTAAGACTTCATTACATTTTGAGTCTGCCAGAAGGTTTTAAAAAGCCCAACTTAGAGGTTCTTGATGGTTAAAGATATCTGTACAAAAGATAGACTTAAATTGGCACCTAATCGCAGTCCGAATTGAAACATTAGCTATGTAAAACCCTAAGCTTAGCACTAATTGTTGAATAAGTAACAGAAATTTGAAATGACTATAACATATATCTGTTGAAAGATATAATTTTATGGCTTCATCAGGAGGCCACCTACTGCATTAGTTAGATATGTATTTTTTATTTCTTATTGCAAAAAGGTACATCATTATTAAAAATTAATTTAATTTGAACATATATAAATACTTAAAACTTAAATGTAATAATTAGAACCATACTGGTAATAAATAAAATTACATTAAAAATTAAAATATGTTAAAGTTACAAAGTTTTCTCATTAGAAACGATTCTAAATCGACGAAAATGGAAAATTAGGTATTTTTAACTATTTTAGTTATGAACATAATATTAAAAAATCCTAAAACTTTGTAGTTTGTAACTTACAGCTCTGTTTGATGATTAATTTAATATAAAATTGATTGAATGTATATCGCATTCATTGCGCAACATTTTATAAATTATAAAATAAGATGAATAGAAGAAAAACACTGGGTTTCGTTGCACTAAATATTTATTAAAAAACGCGACAAATTTGTTTCCACCTTTTCAGGTCATTCTAAACTTTTTAGATCTAATTTTAATTAAAAAAGACAAAGAAATTATTTACGAAATCTACAGAAAACCCTCTACCACTGATACAGTCATTCCGTTTGATTCAAATCAATGGTTCAACGTGAATATGGCATCTTTCAACAGTCTAATTCATAGACTAATTATGGTCCCGCTTTCTAAAGAAAATTTTAATAAAGAAATAGAAATAATAAAACAGATTGCTTTTAATAATGGTTTTAATCCGAATTTTGTAAACAAAATTTTAAAAAATAATTTACGGAACATCTTTACAAGACCTCTGTTTACCCCGTTATAAATTCTTCAAAAATCAATTGCAGTTTTATTACTTACGTAAAAGAGATTGGCTACAAAATTAGTAACCATCTCCTAAAATTGAGTATTGTTCCAATTTTAGTGAATAAAATCAACCTAAGAAATATTTTAGTTAATATTAAAACAAAATCAAATTTTCTGGAAAAAAGTGGGGTTTACAGAATTTCGTGTAAAGATTGTCCTGTTTTTTACTTAGGTCAATCAGGTAGGGCTATTAAACATAGAATAAATGAACACGTACTTTCAATAAGGAACAACAAAAATACAACAGGGATAGCTCAACATTGTTTAGAATTTAATCATGTATTAGACACTAACTCAGTAAAATTATTAGGTATATAATGTACAAAAAAGTTTTAAATTGAATTTATTAGAAGCTTTAGAAATTAAGAAAGCAATTAAAGATAAAGATAACATAGCTAACAATCATGTAGAAATGGTCACAGTCAATTCACCGTTATTATTGTCGGATTTTGCCAGTACCTAACCACCCCTTAGTAATACCCAAGTTTATAATGCAATATGTATATATATATATATATATATATATATATAGGTCAGACAGGGAGAGATATCAAAACAAGAGTGAAAGAACACATTTATACTATAGAGAAAAATAAAAAATCTACAGGTATATCCGAACATTGTTTAAAGTGTATAATTCGTTCAAACTACTACACCATATTCCAAAAAAGTTTAACCTTTTCGAAACATTAGAAATTAAAAAATGTCAAAATGTCAAAGCACCAACAATTCATCACCCCTACTACTATTTGAATTCCCTCATTTACAAACCTAGTATAAATAGTTAAGCGATAAATGTAAAAATCAATACAAACATCTGTATACTTCGATAATAGCCTAATAGCCGAAACATACGTCAGGAAAGTTCAATAAAGTTTTGTGAAATATCCCAAAAGGTGTTTTTGTACTCACTTCACCAATTAATTTATAATACCAATGATATAATATAAACATCATTGTAAACAGTTTTAATTTTAGTAGTAGAATTTCTCTCTTGAGAATGACCTGAAAAGGTTGAAACAAATTTGTCGAGTTTTTTAATAAATATTTATTGCAACGAAACCCAGTGTTTTTCTTCTACTCATCTTATTTTATGATTAATTTAATTCTATATATCGCAAAATTTAAATTTTTACCGCAGTCAATTCTACAACTTCTTGAATTAATTGGATACGCACTACGAGCGTGTGGCCACTAAAAAAATGTGGATAATCCTCTTTAGAATGTAGGTCACTAACCAAAGTTAAAAATTTCAAGAGACTTTCGATCCTTCTAAGTACATATATCTACACAAGTATGTCCAATCCACGTAATAACAATCTGTATTGCTCGTGGTTTGGCTTTTTACTTATGTAATATTATTATTTTCTACGAGTTAGTACGCATTATACGTCAAAGAAGTACTTACGCTCACAAGTAGGTAAATATTACCTACCTATAAGAGTGGCGGCTCGTGTGTATATATTAACTAAACCAAAATAAAAAAATAGTTGGTGTAATGTTACCTCTATTTCAAAAAAACATATTGATGCCTCCTTGAAAAAACTACGAAAACTTACATCGTTGACTTCTGTGATGTTCAAATCAGGAATATTTTTGAAAGAGTACTTGCAGAAAAGTAACAGGTAGCAAAGAAACAATAAACAGTGCCACAACATTGTTCAACTACAGTAATCTAATATAAGTCTTCCTCTGTCCCTCTTTGCTCTTGGTTTTGCTTCTAATACGTTTCTAAATAACCCTTCATGCCTCATAACCAACCATCCTATCTCTTCTTTTCCTTGGCTTCTCTGGTCCAAGTTTTCTGTGGTTTCCTTGGATCATTTAGGCAAATGATGGGGCACTAATATTCCACAGATAATCTTTCACTTCTCTTCTGTCTTCATTTCGTCCGTCTCATCTTTCTCTCCCTAACTACACCACCCACCCATTCCCACGATTCCTGAAAGGAGGCTGAAGAGGGCCTTGCGCCTTACCTTCCGGATTTGCACTATAGTGTAGGTCGGAGGGACTGCCCGCCCACCAGCACGAGTAGCTGGTTGGGAATGAAACACAAAAAAGTTTTTTTTTCTTTTCCTTATTGCCTTCCATTGCATCCTCTGTTCTCCTATTTTCTTCAGTACCTCCTCATTTCTTCGTAACCTTTTCTGTACACGGAATGTCCATCATCCACCGATATCAGCACATCTCAAACGCTTCCGAATTTTTCTTTTCTGCCAAACTCACCATCGCATCGCACCGGTATACGCATTTAAACAATAATTGATGGTGGAAGCTTTCACTTGTTGAAACATAGAAAACATAATTAAAGAATTAAAAATACACTTGGTTTCAAAATATTATATTTGTAGACACTACAATTTTTTCTGAAAATGTGTGAAGATGATCATCACACCTGATGAAGGCAATGTTTGCTGAAACAATTGTAGTGTCTAGAAATATAGTATTTTGAAACCAAGTGGATTTTTCATTCTTTAATTATCTTTTAAACAATATTTTTTATATTTCTTAATAAGTCCTTTGCGTGCACAGAAGTGAAAGCGACTCGATCCTGCCGTATCATTTGTTTCATGTTTTTACCACCTTTTCCGTCGATTTATCTCACTTCCTAGATTTCGAAAATCGGCTACTTCTTATGGTAACCATAGAATATAGAAACAGAACAACATATATCAACATCATTGTTTTATTTTTTACCTAATTTTATCGATTGTAAACATCTACATCAACAGCTGATTGTATAAGTGTACATTCCTCCGAGGACACTTCTTAAAGAAGACCTCGAAGGCCTCTGATGATACCAAAAACTCAATCAGTAAAATATAGATACATTTACGCCCTTCACTCCTATTAGATGTATTTATTATATAGTCTCTAATTGAGGATGACACCTCGGGTGTCGAAACGCGTTTTAGGTGACAAAACTTTTTGTGTGGAATTTTGGGAACTTTTGTGTTTTATGAATGAGGAAACTAAGAGAACAGATATGTTTGTCTTTTCTAAAAAAATAGAGTTAAGCACGTGCCCCTTGTGACCTTATGCACTAGCCGCCTCTGAAATATGTACTCACACTTATAATCACATACACACACACACACACAGGTACTTTTGTTTGTTTTGTGATGCGAATCTTAAACCGGTTAAAAGTAAGTACCGCACGTAAGGCTTTCTTCTCATGCTCTTGGTTTTCATTTGAAAAATGCGTCACCGCCGGGCAAATTCATCTTCTGCCAAAGAATAATGTTTCTTGAATCTCATCATAATTTTCAAGGAGTGCTCGTCGTTGTTCTCGGTCTTATTATCCACGACTTACTCTAAAGTAATTTATCATTTCGTATTTTATTATTCTGGCAAGGGCCATAAAATTAATATTATTTTACCAAACATAAAGCACATACAAAGAATTCACAAAAGTACTGTTTCAAAAATTATCGTTATATAGAGCGGAATCTAAGGTTGTTTGTGATAGTTTCGGACAATATTTTAAGCGAATATCTGAAAATTTATCGCTTAGAACGTAGACACTACAAAAGGATTCAAAGATTCAAGAACACTATAACTCCTTTAATTCGAGGATGCATTTAGGATCATTACAGTTACTGCTGATGTATCGTTTTAAACTGTCTTAACTTCATGCTATAAACATCTACTCATAAATAGTGGCGGGAATCTTAAGAAATTAAACATTTTTATGTTATAAAACTTAAAAACAACTTAATGTTATCAACTTTGCTATTATAAAGGAATTCATCACATACAATCGTTATTAATGTCTATAAAAAACTGATAATACTATTTTCAAATAATTAATTGAATTGGCTGTTACTTGGTGAAAGTTGTACATATTAACTGATATAATGGCATACACAAAACTTTTCACAAATTTTTATTGTTATCACGACTATAGTTTCACTACATAGGACAAACTGGACGATCATTCAAAACAAGAATAAAAGAACATTTTAAAAGCTTTATCTATAAAAAACACAATATTTCTAACTACGCTAACCATTTAATAGAAGAAAATCATGAATTCAATGAACAATACATTTTTCTACATACTCTAGGAAAAGGCTCAAGATTAAATACATTAGAATCATTAGAAATTAATAAAATTAAAAACTACAATATTAACTTACTTTTAAATGATCAAATAGAACTAAATAATTCACCTCTGTTAAATTTGTTGTTCCCCCACCAACCCTGATAGTTTAAGCTATTTATAAGTTCCGAAATTTGTAAACAACTTTGTACACCTAAATCACTTGAAAAAGCTACAGTGTAGTGAAACTATAGTCGTGATAACAATAAAAATTTGTGAAAAGTTTTGTGTATGCCATTATATCAGTTAACTGATAATACTATTTGTTGACCAAAATAAAACACTAAAATCCGAAATTCCACATATATGAAACGTTGAAAAAAAAACTTGTTTTAGCACTTAAGGTATCATCCTAAGTTAGAGGCTCTTTTTAGTGTTTTATTTAATACAGTTCTACAGAACTCTTTGAAACTGCTGAATCGATTTCGATGGGGCTTTGCAGACGTAAGAGAAGGTTGTCAGAAATTATCTAAGTTACCATTTTTAATGTTTCACGGGAATAATGTTACGGGTAAAACCTAGTAATAATAAATAAAAACAAAACAAAGCTTAATGATGATAAGCGATGTAATTAGTGATACAAAGGTGTATGAAAGTTCGTATCTGGATAGATATTTTAACTAAGCACAATTTATCTGTAACAAAAGTGTTTCGCATTTTTCTACCTGCTTCAATTTCAGTTCCAGCTGTGGGGTTCATTTAAACTGGTTGTAGGTATTTGTATAAAAGGGTGACCATTATTTCAACCACGATTCCACAAGCCCAAGCATACTGGACCAATCAATTTTTAATCTGTCCTGTTTGTCTACCTGGAAATTGTATGGGTCCAGGACCAGTTGGAAACCGGTAGAATAACTTCCTGGTCTTGTTATAATCCGTCTGCTAGCACTGTTAGAAACAATTTATTATTCTCATAGAAAGGTGTCTTTTTAATGGAACATTTTACAGAAACTATCTTTTATTTTTATTTTAGTTTATCATTTATAATATATCTTATATCTTTCAAACAAACGCTTTCTTACAAATTGAAACTCAATTGAAGTGTCGAACGTCGAAGTTTAAATGAAAATAAATGTGAAAACTTCGACTTTAACGGCTTGAGCTGCATTTTATAATGCAATGTACCTACCTAAACTTGTTCGTTATTTCTTGATGTCAAAGCAACAAAATAAGTATTTAAAATGTCACATTACAGTGAGACCGGTTACAAAGCCATAAATTAACTCAATTTTTTTTCCCAAGAAATAATGAGTACTGAGTGTAGAAACATAAAATGCAAGAAGGTATTACCACACCAAGCTGTCTTTCCAATAAACTCGAGCTTGGTCATGGGTCATTTTATTTTATTTTTCTTTCAGAGACTAAACAAGAATGTCTCATATTTCATGTCACATTCTGCCAAGAAGTTATGTATTTAACAGCAAAAATAGTTAAAACGACAAAAATTATTTTTATTATTCTCCAGTTACCTTTTAGCTGTAATAAAATAACAAATGTACCTATTGACTCCACAAAATTAAATCCACAAAAATGTTTTGACAACTGCAATTAACATACACTTGTTATTAAAAATAATGTGTTTTATTCGACTTATTATTTAAAAATAATATTTACGGATTACGTTGCATTTGCTAAAGAACTCGTAAGTTGTGAATCTTGTTTTGCTATATGGTAACTTCGTGATATAAATTTTTGTTATCTTAATACGTGCATGTTTGTCAACATACAAGTCTACATTATAGATTTGTGCAGTATATTTACTAACTTAATCACGTTGGCAGTTGATAAAGGTCTTTGATTCAGACAGACAGACGGCAAGCTGAACTCTGGCACTGTTGAAGGTGCATCTGCTACCATGCAAATTTATCATCATATACATATACGTATTCTATTTAAAAATAAACCTGAAACATTCAGGTAGTCTCAATTGCACCCGCAAACACTGAACTCCAAAATAAATACACCTCTTCAAATTCTTTCACTCTTTGTGCAGAGTAAATAAATCATTATTGTTTTCAAAGGCATTTTTCTGCAAGCCATCTTCCTATTGCTTTCTTTATTTTACCAGAAGATATCTATACTATTAAGGTATTTGTGCTTAGCTTCATGAGATTAAGAATTTCCTTTGTTATGCAATCTTGCTTATCTTTTTTGGATCTGGTTTGAGTATTTTTTGGTGACATTATTTAGGACATTGTTTATAGTTTTTCATGTATAGATCGTTACTGAGGTTTTTATTTAGTTCTACACAAACTGTTGCCACATCTCAGAATTGTGAAACATTTCAAATGTTGTCATCTTTTTAAATAATTTTTTTAACCAACCTATTTAAAAGTCGCATTACCGTATTACCATGCATTTGAAAATAAGATCGTGAGTTATGTTGGAGCCATAAAACCTTGGATGTATCTCCAAAAATAAATAGTAACTCATTTGAGAATTTTATGGTTATTTTCTTTACATAATTCGGTGAAATACATTCGAAATAAACAGCTTTAATTAAGGTGCCTGAATTTTAGAAAGAAAACCTATCGTGCAGTTGTGGCATACCCATACCACCTAATGATTCTTAAATAATCTTTCGAACCTTTTGGCACCATTCTGTTCTTCGATCCAAGGTGAACGAGTCAGGAATAGCCTCCTGTACCAATATGTGGGTATTGGTACTACAGTGAGTATTATGTAGTACCAAAATCATTTTATGACCTAACTATATCAACAAAGCAACCCATATACATTGATACCAATTGCTACCGTTCTCATTTAATATAATACATACAAGGTTTAGCAGACACAACTTTGTTGGATGTAAATCAAATGTAGGGTGCATTGTGTTCGTGAAACAATTTAGTAGTATTTAAAAAAATATAAGTAAAAATACACTTCTGATAGTTTTACTAAAATCTCTAGTGTATCTGACAATACCATTTTGATCAAAACATCATTATCAGTGAGTACACAAATATAGAACTTGGTTTGTGTATTCGTTGACGATAATCCAGAAAACTGTATCTTCAGATGCGATAAAGGGTTTAGTGAAACAATTACAAGTGTATTTTTATTTACATTTTTTATTGTACAGATGGTTAACACTACTATCCCCAAATAAGGGTCGAACAATTTTAGGTTAAAAAAAATGTATATATATAATGTGTTTATGTATGTATAAATCGCAGATAAGTTAACACCAGCAAAAGTGTTATTTATTATTAATTATGCCGTATTTTCTTGCGTTTGAATGACTTTGTTGTTTCGTTGTATTTCCAGAATGACGTATTTTTGTACATATATGTGTCTATAAGTATCCAGTCTGTTGTTCTATCCTATTTCTGGTAATAAACATGGCGTAGGTGAAGCGGCTATTTTTAGTGATGTAGCTTACCTGGAGACAATTCGTTTACATTTACATAATCAATAATTAATTACACAGAATTTCGATAAAAATTTAAAATGTAACCAGAGTTGTATTAGCTCATATTATATACTAAAAAAATTATTCTCGTAGCAAAATAGTGTCCAGTGTGATCATATTAAAGTACTCATTTTTTTGTTTATTGAAATTGTAAATATTTACTTTAAGTAGTTTCCATAAAAAATGCTGAAATGGTTTACTGTTTATGATTTAAAATTACCTTTGGAGGCACAAGTTACAGTAGGTGTTAGATATGCAAATTAATCTTATTAATGAATTCCATTAACAAGGCAATTGACTACAGATTTCCTGTTTTACAAATGACATTTAAAAGTTTGAAAAAAGACACACAATTATTCTATGAAAACATGTGTAATGTTAACTGTAATATGCGTAGGTCTAAATACTTCTAACTTCCGGCATAAAAAAATTAGGTAAGTATCACAACCTATTAGTAGTCAAAGCTGATACGTTTACATATTATAATTAAAAAAATTGGTGTCTGAAGTATCATCAACTATATTGAATTCATAATATGATATTCCATAAGAATTCCGACGCGACTACACGATCTAATTTATTAGTTCTTGTTCAAAAGTTTATGGAAATTAGTAGATGTGGATCGCGATTTCGGTTTTATTAGATCTCATCAGCAGAAAGTAGGTAAATACTTTGCTAAGGCCTTGCGAAACATGAAATACCGCAGTTAAAAGTAAATATTAGCAGATGGCAGCATACTGCCTCTGGTATGATATTATTTTGTAATCGTTTGCTTACAATTAGAAACACAAATTGACTCTTTAGTCATTCAACAATATATTTATATTTATTATGAAAATGTAGAGTTGACGTATTGTAAATGTTTCTTGAAAGTTTTGCTTATTCCACTTCAATTATGTTAACTTAATTTTAAGATATGCGCTCACTATCTGTTATTATTTCTTACAGGATGTGGTGGACGATTACGGGCAATTTCGGAAACATCCTGCCAATAGACTGGTCGAAGTCCTGCGCCCGGAAGCTACACATGCCCGCCCTTAATTTAAATGAAACTAAGGTAAATTGTTTTTTATTATTTACAACACGCCTACTTCATACGGTTATTTAGCAATTACATCTTCTTGAAATCCACCGTAAAAGGTAAAACAAACTAACTAATACATCTCTAGTCAGATAGGTATGACCATAAAGGAACAGCAAGTTAAATAAGTTGACAGTGATAACCCATCAAGATTCGACCACATTGTGCATGTAAATTAATGTAAAACACGTATGAAGTTTGAATCAAACTACTTCGCAGATCTTGATGAAATAACATGATGAGTACAACGTCTTCTTTAAAGATAAACATCAGATGGCTCAATTGGTTTATAGTAAATGGTTAGTGGGTATGGGTTTTTATAGGAAAATAAAACTACAAGTCGAAATATTTTTTTAAAACTGCGGTTTTGTATCTTGTCCTTCCTTAGCAAAACCAGGTGCAATATTTGAAAATACCGTTTTTAAAACCAGAACTGCTTTCAAAAACGCCAAGCGAATTATTGACCACAAGTTGAACCCGTCCAAATTTGGAGACATGGGTACCGTTATGGATGGTGCATACCACCATGGTGTAATATTATATGGCGTACTAACTCCTTGGCCGAATTTCGTATCAGGGTTCACGCATGTTATTAAAATTAAAAACTTATCGCTATTGATTTGCTACACATTTAATATGAGTGATATTCGGGGACGAACGTGATTGGCTGATTTCCTTCCTTTAGTTAGTTGTTAAAATACTCAGCTAATTGCAGAATGTTGCTTTGCAAATCTACCTATACACTATCACCATAGATATTAGCACATTATAATATACTGATGATTGTGATGGCTGCGACATATGTCAAAGTGTATTAACATTGTAATCGATACAATATGTTCCATTCAACTAATTGACTATAAATGACTGTGTATATCTAGGTAGCTACATATATACGTATGAATTTGTACCATCTCATTTTCTCGTAGTTATTATTTAAGAAGATTACGCCCACAGTTTCATTCTATCATGTCGGCTCTATCAGTCACATTTCCGAGTTAACAATGGTGTACTTATTAGCCTTGAAGTATAATAAACCGAGCAACAAAAAGAAATTGTCGAACCAGTTAAGTCTGTGATTCATGCACATAGACAATCTTAAATTGTACAGAGCATCTTATATTCTTTTTTACGAGAATAGTAATGAATCTGACTATAATATAACTAATGCTATAAAATTTTAGAACAATAATATACTGAAAGTAAATCTAACTGTCGTGGTGCTGGCTGTCCGTTGTTACTTCACGATTATATTATTCGAAAAAATATCAAAACATTGGCTAGTAGAACATTACATCCTTAAATAACTGAAACTAATACGATTTTAAGTAGAATCTTAAGTTATTAAATAAAATTAAAAAGACTTTTTTCATTAAATCAACAATTTTTTACAACTCAATGTATTAAGACTCTTTACGTGGAAACTATAAATTGTGTTTACAATTAGTTCATTTTATGAGTCATCTAATTTCCGCATGCGTTGCTTCGTTTTAGTACTTTAAATTCCAGAAACAGAATACTCAAAATGCGCAGTACTATTTTAAACCTTAATGAGATTAATTAGATCGGTATGTAGCTTAAATGGCAGATAACGATGGTGCAATCACTAATATAATGTTTTCATTCTGTACTCACATCATATTTTATGTTTAATACAAAACAAAAGGAAACAAAGTTGGTTATTACCTATCTAAAAGTGACGATGTACTAAAAAGTAGCAATTAACAAAAATGTTGCGAAAAAAAGTATAACAATTCGAATAAACTATTGTTTTTAGGCTTTCACGGCCAACGTTGTATTCAGACATATATACACTTTCCGGGCTGTTGTGCCATGGTCGACGTCTTCCTTCTTCTCGATGCGACGTTTCGCCAGATCTTACTTCTGACATCTTCAGGCAGTTCTACTTATCTTGATTTGTAGCACTGCCTGAAGATGGCAGAAATAAGATCTGGCGAAACGTCGCATCGAGAAGAAGGAAGACCTCGACCACGGCACAACAGCCCGGAAAGTGTATATATATATCTGAATTCGAATCAAACTTAAAAATTATCGAGTATCAATTGGATTCTTCAATTATTTCAGAATGGAGACACTACTGACGATGATTTAGAATTAAGTTCTGAAGATGAAGCTGTTGCCAATGATTTAGACATGCACGCCCTTATCCTCGGTGGTTTGCATCAGGAACAAGAACCTTTGAAAACAGCTGAAGAAGTGATACAAGAAATAGACGATATGATGCAAGAAGATGACGTTTCATTCGACAGATCACCAGATTCCAGAGATTATTACTATGAAGCTAACGAAGCTCTAGAGAAAGCTAAAGAAGTCCTTAGTTCGCCTCTTTATGAAGACAGTAAGTGTGTATCCTAATTTAAATATAAATAGCCAAAGTAATAATAAATTTATATCCCTATGTTAAATAGTAATAATTGTTTTTCGTTGTCTCTTGACGCTTATTGTAAAGAAAGGCTTGAAGAGTTAACAAGGTTTAAGTCGTTGACTTGTTATATGATAGGGCTGATTATAAAGCGTGAAATGATGACGTGCTTTTCTCCTTTTATACCATTCCCTCTCGCACTACTTCCCTTTCAGTCTAATCTGGATGTCATACAATACCTGATTACTCAACATTTGCATTACAATGTTGAAATGCAAATGTTTACATTGCAATCCATAGATAATAAGAATACATCTGAAAATACGAAACAGCATAAATTTACTCTTCAGTAAAACTTGACCACCAGCATTGCAATTTCTAGTAAAAATTTGATTTTGTTCCAGAATTGCGAGATCTCAGCTTAACCCAACTAAATGAATTATATATGGAATTAGAAGTATTAATTCGAGAATTTTCCGAAACGTTAATTGCCGAACTGGCACTCAGGGATGAACTAGAATACGAAAAAGAATTGAAGAACACATTTATATCCCTCCTACTTGCCGTTCAAAATAAAAGAAGACAGCACCATGTCGAAAAGAAAAGGAGTTCCAAAGGAAGCTCGACTCGTCCATCCAATGGATTGGATGCTAAGGTAAATAGAATAATATTAAAAAGCTACCAAAAGCATTATAACAAAGTTCTATTGCAAAATTCTGATATTTTCATAATATTTTTATTCTTTTCAGTATTTAACAACAGTCATCCCTTACCATTTAGACAGTGGTCCTCCGAATAATCAGACTCTCCAAGTTCTAATCAAAAGTAAGAATCGTAAAAAATACAAAACTGTGTTGTTACATTTTTTGTTTTGTTTCTTTCCAGTTTTAAAGGCAATTAATGAAGATAGTCCAACAGTACCGACGTTACTGACAGATTACATATTAAAAGGTTTGTTAAGTAAATAATACAACATTCCACACCGACTCATAACCATATAACTTATTCCTTAATTCTGCATTTGCATTGATTAAACGTCTCTTTTGTCTGTTTTGAAGCTAAATTGTACAAATAAAAAACAGATACAAAAACAATTATTTGGATATAACATTTTCGTTTCAAACATTTTAAAATAATAAATTTGGACATAAGACATAGAGTTCAATGAATTGTTCATAAAAACATTAAAATAATTAAAATATTGAATTAAAAGAAGACAAAAGGGACAAAACAAAAATAATTAGAAAATGCTTAGACCAAGAGAAGTTTTTAAACTGGTAAGCATATTTGTAAAAACATTGTGTGTATTGTGAGAGTTATTTGAAATTAAAAATCGTGCATGGTTGGCGATGTGTAAGTGTCATAAATACCAGAGTTGTAATATAATTCGCATGTAGGAAAAAATAACGAAATAGCCGGTATGCAGAGTTAATATTATAATCGTTCACCTTTTACTATTTTAATTACACATTTCTTAGTTTCTAAAATGAAAAACTGGCGGTAAAAGTTGATATTACAACGCACAATATATACATAGATGTATTTGCCTTTCTGATGAAAATTCGTTTTTAATAGATAAACCAAAGTGTTATTTATATAATTGTAATTTGTTAATTAATTGTTTTACTGTTATCATGTATACGTTACAATTTATTCTTTCGATATTCGTATGATGTTTAATATTTCAGATAACTAAACATTAATAAAAAATAAGGGTAACACATTAACGGCACATTTACAAAAATCATTGTCGTATTTTGACTAAAAAATATCAAATTAACGAAAATAATTGAAATTCGTTTGTAAATAAAAATTCAAATATCAGTAAAATAAAGGGTATGTCCCGTATCTCTTTTTTAACTTAAAATATTACAATTCCAATTAAAATTTTGTTTCACTGAAACGTTTCATAAGCAAATTTGAAATTATTATGAAAATGTGCCAACAATCTTTGGGAAGAAGTTACAATGCCAAACGTATAGAAGTATGCAATAAAAATTATACCACGCCACAACATAGTTACAAAAGGTCAATTATTATACCGTTGCATAAAAATTGTTTTTCATGTTTTTTGTGAGCAATGAACGGGCCCTACCCTTTAATTACTAATGTGAAAACGTATTTTTTTACAAGCTCATTTTACTACTAGAGGAAAGTAGTTATGGATGTGGGATATGTATTGTAGATTGTGGTCTATGGATTTGTGATAAATGTCTGTAATCTTTAATTTTCATCAAAATGATTCAATTTGCAATTGGTAATACGTAATCATTGTATATGCCTTTTTCGAAAAAGGGCTTATTATATAGAACACAAAGATAATGTTTGTGCCAATCGGTGAAAAAGTGGACCTTTCAGTATTTTTTTTTTTTAAAGAATCTGCTGAAATATTAAGCACTGACTAAATAATGTCTTTGTTACATAATAAAGGAATATCGTTTAGAACTCTGGTGTTAGTCATAAATTCATCGTAGTGCGATGTTAATGTAGTGCTTAGTTTCGTAGTCGTTGCAGATATCAGTAACATACTTCATTCATTGGTTTCCATTATTAAAGTGTAAGGCTATAATCTTAATAAGAGCATCGCAGCAACGATAGTAAGAGGAAATACATTAAAAAATTACTCATAAAATTAATTAATTTTTTCAGAATAATTACTTACATTAAATTTAAAAAAAAAATCATTCCTCTTAATATGTGTTTATTTCGACTTTTTTGTGTTAATGTTTCTTAAATAATCTAATTAAATTTTCAGTTATATGCCCTTCATAAGGCCAACATTTAGAACACGCAAGGACAATTAATAAAGCCTTATTATTTATTAATAAAATATTGCTTACGTTAGTTGAATCCTAATGGCTACGAGGATTATTATTTATATATTTAATGCTCTCGTGATTTCTGTTGTTCCTGTTGCGCGAATTTCATGAACAATAAGTATATATATGTAAAAATATTTCTTACCGTAATTGACAAAAACAATTGCTATTCTAGTCTATTAATATAATTTTAGTGATAATCAGTGGAATGAATGAAATTACGATATCTCTTTTTCAAATATGTTAGACAAGTCGTGTGTGTATATATACCGCATTTAAGTTTTTAATGAAGTGATATTAACTTATTTTATTAATGATGTAAAATGTTAAATTCTTGCCATATTTTTCACAACCTACCACACCCTAGGAAATACTGTTTTATGGCTTATAAAATTGATGTCACATGAAATATGTAATTTATTGTATTGCCATAAATTCACACAAATTTACAAACTGTTATGTAGATTTGCAAAACAAAATATAACAATATTTAAACTATTGGTATTTTATTTATACGCTTTTAAAATTTAGGTAATATAAAGGTACCTAAATAAAAACTGAATTTGCAGCAGCCACGCCAGGATGTGATTTTTGAAAGCATTAGGCAATTTCTAATACAAAAATCCAATTAGGTGCTTTGAATGCCAGTTTTTCAAATAACAGTTTCTTTTAAACATCAAAATCTGTTGTCCAGACTTTTTAAAGAAGGATTTAATTGTACCCAAAAAATACTTTTTAGATGTGACACTGTAATAAATATAAGGGCTGGAATTACACAATTGGTCAGTTGCTAACAGCAGGCAATATCTTAAAATCTTCACTTTTGTGTTACGTATTAAGTTGTTGCTTCTATAAAATCGTAAATTATAAAAATTCGTTCTATTGTGCATACTAAAACCACCCC
This sequence comes from Agrilus biguttatus, assembly GCA_963921985.1. Taxonomy (NCBI): domain Eukaryota; kingdom Metazoa; phylum Arthropoda; class Insecta; order Coleoptera; family Buprestidae; genus Agrilus; species Agrilus biguttatus. The sequence continues at coordinate 12,699,126 of OY998119.1, read as the reverse complement.
CATTCCTAATGATACACTTCAAACCATAATTAATACAATTAATATTAATATTGTTTAAAAACATTTAATAATTTTGTAAGTTTTTTATCAGCAAAAGTAAGAACACATTCAACCCCCCACACTCTAGGCCTGCTTACGTAATCCTATTTTAATTAAAATAATATTATTTCTTTTTGAAAGTTAATTCGGATGAATAAAAATTATTTTTAATATTGATAAAATTCGCGTTAAAAAAAAATAAAATAATAATAAAATATATTAAATTATTCAATATTATAAATTTGTCTATAGCTGCTAGTTTTTAACACAAGGTTCATGATTTGATTGGCTCAGGCAACATAACAACAAATTAAATAAGCCATAATTTTTTATAAAATAATTTTAAGAAACACAAAATCGTCTGACAGGTTTCTTTAGTTACGAAAAATTGCCCTATCCCGTTAACTATTCATCAGACAAGACAATGACGCAAATTAAAGACCTTCTTAGTTTCTTTTGTTGTTTTCACATCGTTTTGGCGTTCGCGTGCCTTTCTCAGCTGTTAATTTTATCAGATTTATGAAGGAGTTTTAAAAAACCTTGACAAGCTTCGAATTTCGTCAGGGTCGGACTAAGAAATTGAATAAAAATTTTATATTTTTATTTTTACAATCCATTACCTACCAACATGATAAACAAATTGTTAAAATCAGAATTAATAAAGTTTAAAACATTAATAAGAATAAGTTATAAAAGTATTTTAAAAAGTTTTACAAATTGACAAATACAAATTCAACCAAAAATACATCAATGTGATATTAATTATTGAATTAATTTATACCCACTACAGATTACCTCAAATTAATGAGGAAAAAGAAATTACCCCTACTAAATATTCCTCAAATATTTTAATCAAAAATGTTAAGCCACGGTTTAAATGGCATTATAGGTAAATGGAAATAATTGAAAGATTGTTTAGTTGTAAATCAAATAAATTTTTAACTGTAGTTATGTGCATCGAAGTCAATGTCAATTTGCAAAATTCAGTATTTTAGAATTCAGCTAGCAACTAAATTTTTTAGTAGGTAGAAATACTGACAATTAGTTTAAGTTACTAACTCAAGAACTTTCTAGTACAGGTTAATATTTGAAAAAAGGCTAGTCCACTCCTGTATTTCAAATTATTTATAGAGGATTACAGTTCAACACTTGGATATAGATAAACATTACGGTTTACTAGAACGTCAATGTTTGAACCGCACGGCGCAGGCTGTAATGAATTAAAATCAAAGATAAAACAATTTTTCATTAAATTATTGTTAGTTACTATCGTCACATTTAGTGACATTTTGTATTAACAAATTATGTATGCAATTCATTAGTAAATTTAGGTTAGATTTTGTTTTGTTTTAGTTTATTTTTTAAGAATTATTTTTTTTAGAAAAAACTAAAATGTAAGATAGAGTTGTATCTTTCAATATCAAGGTTAGTTAAATATTATCAATTATTGTTGTTATTTTTTATCATTTACGCTTTAAATTTTCTTCATTTAAAAAATATCCCTTATCATTAATCTTCGTACAACATATTTAATAGATTTATGTAACATATTATAAATAATTAGTTAATTAATTAATTAATAATATATTCATACTTTTAAATAAATATCGCCATGCACTTGAACATGCAAGAAGTAATACCCGGGGTGTACTTGGGACCCTATTCAGCTGCTTTGAAAAACTGTAGACCCCTTTTATTACGAAATGGGGTGACTTACATTATATGCGTTCGTCAAGATATGGAAGCTCACTTTATAAAACCACACATTGACGACCCTCTATTTACATATCTCACGCTGGAAATAGCTGATACGGAAACAGAAAATATAATTCAATTCTTTCCTAAAGTTCGACAATTTATCGACGAAGGTTTAAGAAATAATGCGAAAGTTTTGGTTCATAGTAATTATGGAATTTCACGAAGTGCCACGTTAATTTTGGCCTATGCCATGGAAAAGTATGGACTCACTTGCAAGTAAATTAAATAACTCACTATTGACACAAAATTACTTGATGAAATTTAATTGTTTTATACTTTCAGTAATGCGCTAAAATTAGTAAAAGAACGTCGAAATTGTATCAATCCAAACGAAGGATTTATAGCGCAACTGAACGAGTACGAGCCAATTTATCAAGCGAGACAACAATCGATGGCATATGGTCAAACTTCGTCGGAGTTTCATCGAAATAAACGAAAAAGTGAACATCTCAGTGAATCAGTAGAAACCGATTTAATTCAGCCACCACCAAGTCCCTGTAACGGTGATACTTTTGAAGATGTGGTTGTTGAAAGTTTATGTGACATATCAAATATTAAAAGACACTTTTGGCTTTTTCAAAATCACTGAAATAAATATATTTAAAATATTTTAAAGAAAAACTCCTTTTTGTTGTTTTATTCAAACTTTAAATATGTCAGATAATGCGAAGGATTACAATGATGGATTTATACCAGAACGTTTATAGAGTTTGCTTAACCGTACATATTAAAAAAAATATGTTTTTTTGTCCTATTTTTGTACTATTGAAAAATAAAGTGGAGTAACTTATATATATTAAATAAAAAGAGCTTTCCTTAAATTTTATAACAAAACAAATAAAAAGTGTTAGTGAAGATCTTTAAGCCGTTTTTCTATTTGTTATACCTGGTTTGAATTGGATTTCAAAAAGTTACGGTTGTTATTTATATGTTATGTATATAATTGTACTTTTTAGAAACATCATGAATCAAAGGCGGGCTGCTCAAATGGATACCTGTCTCCATGAAGACGATGAAAATAAGAGAAATTTTGGAGAAATATTTTATGTTTATGTCATTATATTTAAAAGCAAACTAAATCTGAGTAATTAATACAGGCTAGTTTTATTCTTATTTAAAAATTAAACAATGTAGGATGAATCGGCAAAGAAATTTGAACACGAAAAACAAATTAATCAAAGAAGTGCAAGCTATAATGTGATCTATGCATTTGATAAATTGCAACTATCTGCCGTTAACACTTGGTGAGACATGTTTAATAAAAAATATTTTAATAGAAGAAAATAATTGGAAATATTTCACTTAAATTCATTAACAAACTCTACGCGTGTTTCGTCTTTTTATGGCATCTTCAGGCGTTATTGAGTTTCAAGTTACAAGTTACTAAATCTAAACTAAAGTAATTCTTATTTATACATCTCTATCTTACACTAAATTTGGATTTGCTTCCGAACATAATTTGGTCATTGGTTAGTTTCTTTTTACAATTTAGGGCTATCTTAATTTCTAATATTTCATATTTACCTAATATTAATCCGCTTTTTAGATTATGTAATAACTTTACGTTTTCTTTTTCTATTTTGTGGCTATTACTAATTAGGTGGGTTGCTATCCCTGAGTTATGTCTATTGTATTTTACATATTGATAATATTCGTTAAATCTTGTGCCTATCTTTCTTTTTGATTTACCAATATATACAGTGTCACAGTTGGAGTATTTGATTTCGTTGACACCCGTTTTTTCGAGTATATTGTTATTTCCTGAACTTAGTTTATTGTTTACTAACATTTTTCCTACAGTATTTTTGTTGAAATAGGCAGAGTTGATGTTGTTCTTTCTTAGAATTTTACCTGTCTTATTACTCATCTTTTGTATAGTTCAATGTGTTTGGAAATATTTCTTGTAAAAATATATTCTTTTGTTTCTTTTTAAGTAAGTTATCTATTATATATAAGAGATAGTCATTATTTCTAGCTATGGATTTTAACCTGCTTAATTCTACTTCAAATTTTGTTTTATTTAGAGCTACGACTAATAATCTGTTTAACATGGCGAGAAATTAAGCTAACTTTATATTTTTTGGGTGAAACGAGTTGTAGGTGATAATGGAGTCTGTCAAAATATCTTTCCTAAATATTTTAAATTCTAATTGATTATTATTATTTAATGAAATATTTAAATCCAAGAAATTGATATTTTATGTATATGTTTTTTATATGTACAATTATAATTTTTAAATAATTGTTTTTCGAACTTTTCTAGGAAATAGTTTGCATAAAAGGTTGAGAGAGCTGAACCCATCGGCAAGTCGTTGTTTTGTTTATATGTATATAGTTCCGTTGAAATTACAACCCCCTCTTTGATCCAAATTTAGTGTAAGATAGAGATGTATAAATAGGAATTACTTTAGTTTAGATTTAGTAACTTGTAACTTGAAACCCAATAACGCCTGAAGATGCCATAAAAAGACGAAACACGTGTAGAGTTTGTTAATGAATTTAAGTGAAATATTTCCAAGTATTTTCTTCTATTAAAATAATTTCTATGCATTTGCTTCTGTATACATACATATTAAGATATAATTATAAGTATTTTAATAATTAATGAATCAATGGTCTCCAAAACGTTATGTAAACGTTAATTACGAAAGAGAGTAGATAATAAGAACGACTTACCCTTTAAACAAATCGTTTTACTGGAACAGACCCACTAATATTGGAAACTTCACATTTTCAAATCACTCCAACCACAACTTTTTATTTGAATCCTTCACCTTTTGCTATAACGACGGACGTTAACAGATGATCAAACGTTTATTACATTATGATAACGGCGAAAAATGAAAACGATTATCATATACTATTTTAAAAAAATATGCATAGTATTATTAGTATTAAATTTATTGGTTTTATACTGGAAAAAGAATGTCACCATCCTATGCCCGACACATACACCAAAATTAATATACAGATATATTGACTTGTTATTAGTGTTGCAAAAAGTTTTAAATTAGGCCATGCACAACAGAAATATTCAAAAATGAATTATAGTTTAAAGATGAAAAGATCAAAATTTTCTTTTGCCTAAACCTGTATAGATACTGTATGTACTGTACCAGTATTCCACATACAACACACAATATGTGACAATTGTAATAATAATAATATGAAAATAAGATAATTGATAGAAGAATACATTTGTAAGGTATATACGTAATAAAATAATTATAACTGTTGTGTTGAATATGTTTCACAAAAAGTGCACTATTCAAAGTTTAAATTTTAATTATAACTCACATATTAAAGAAGATACAGGGGATCAACTTTTTTTTTATAAAAATGGCCACAAATCATGAATGACGCGATATAGACCCCACCACCTGATATGAAGGGATTGACCAAAAAAAGAATACTTATATTAAGCAATATGGCGGATTGCAAAAAAGATATTAGCTTTCCGTTTCTGTTTATCTAACCCCCTATAGACCCCTTAATACGAGACACATAGCCAAGCATTAATATTTAATATTTTGAAAGCAACACATACATTAATATAATATTGTGTGTATTTTATAAGTACTCAATTAATTTCGTATTTATCTAACTTCAGCTATTTCTCCTTTCTTAATTTCAAGAGAACGTCCGGACTCCTTGAACCCCCACCCCTTAAATACAGGCTTGCTTCAAATGTATCGAAAGAGGATAAAAAATGAAATTGAATAACAAATTAAAATATCCTAGGTGCTATTTGAAAAAAATGACGTTATTCGTGTTTTAAGTTTTTAAACTTTGTTTTGTTTTTCTGAACGCCCTATACAAATTATAAAGGGGTTTATGGAAGTTATGATTTTTTATAGTTTGGGTTGAGGTGCAATCTTTTTTCCAATAAATTAAATTATCTTAGAAACTATTCATCGCATAATGGGCATACAAGTTGGTTATCAAAGTTACCTTAAAATTTTACGTTTCATACGAATTCATCGTAAAAAATATATAATTCCATTTAAAATAAGAAAGTTGACATTAACATCCGGTATAACCGGAAGTGCCGGACAGTTAAACTTATTTTAGCTAAATAGATCATTCTTGATAACCCCTACTCCCAAATTTTCAAATCAGTAACATTGAATGACTCTGTATGTATATTGCTTTCAAAATCTAAAGTTTAGGTATATAATACACATCTTTTGATACATAATTAGTTTGGTAAAAATCTGTTAAATAATTTACAATTAATAGCTCATTACCTTGTAAACGGTGATTTAAATTCACTTGCACCATGTCGAGTTCGTCTTGAAATAAATTAAGACATAAAACTTTCACTTTTATTGAAATTAAAAGTAACTCACCACTTACAAGTAAACCTCCTGATAAAACACTTTTAAAAAGTTTGATCCGTCACTAAACGAGCAAAGTGCTGAATAATCCACAATTGTAACAAATATTTCAAAAACCAACTTTAACGAAGATTAACCGTAGCTACACTGACCTATACGGGTTTGATATCCTTGAGAGATGTATACGATAAGAGAATCTTTTTAAAGAATTTCGGTCGGTCAAGGACAATAGTTTTTGTTGAAGTCGTTAAAGGAATATTGCTAAATATCGGATTTGAATATTCCACTCGCGAAACACGTATTCCAGAAACGTTATTAAAATTAGAAAATTAAAGTACAACTAAAAACAATACGAGTGGTCCGAAAAATACATAATATCACGTTTAATCGAAACAAAAATCAAACAAAACATGTTCCTTATTTGAATGTAAGATTGTTTGCAACAGCCACATTCAATTTGCTATACAGGGTGTTCAAAAATAGAAAAAGGAGGGGTTCCTTTAAAAGGTAATAGTGTTAATTATAATGGGTCCAATCGAAAAAAGTTGTGACAAATATTTGTTCAGAATTCCCAAATATGGACAATGCAAATAATCTTATTATCTAAAATTGACAATATTATGCTTCTCGGGTAAGAAACTGCATATCTTGGAAAAACAGCCCTTATCAGCACATCTTCAATTTTCGGCGTATTTGGCTAAAGACAGATAATCAAAGATCTTACTTCAATAAAATATTTGAAAAACAACTTTTAAACATGTTCTCAATCTAATTTGTGTCAAAGTCTAGTAAGTACTTTTTCAAATTAAGGCCTAAAAAATATGCTTCGATTTTGAATATTTTCACCAAAAAACACACATCTCACTTTGGCAATAATATGAATGATTCCAGATCATATATCAACATCATAGACAATGAAAAAATTCCACTAGCCAAATCAGAAGTTAAACTGAACACATCATTACAATATGGAACAACTAATGATTAGATTGTTTTTATTTACTTATTTAATAAATGATTGGCTATAAGATATGTTATAACTACATGAAACAAATCTGTTAAGCTAAATGCAAGAAAATATTTCTCAGTTTTTATTTCTATGAAATCTTTTTAAAAACCTCAGTTGAAGGACATACAACGTAAATTTTGTTTTACATAGCTAAAACGATTAAAAACAAACAAAAACATAATCAGTTGTAAATATTGTATTACTTATCCTAGATTATAATCATAATTTCCCCAAAAAAAAGAAAAAAATAACGCTCAACAGAGAACAAAATATAAATTTTACATCTTTTGTTTTTATTATTGTTCTTTTTCCATTATCGCTGTTTTGAACCATAATTTAATAACCTCTTTGCTATTCAGCAAAGCAAAAAAGAAAATTATCATTTGACACATTAGTTTATAGACAGTAGCCAACAGGTCAAGATATATCGAGATATAAATGTCACTATATCTTAATTTAATATTACAAAATAAATACAAAATTCTTAAACTCGTCTTTGACTCTATCAGTATTACGTAAGTATTTCATATGAAATTAAATATTTGTTTGAGTAACCGCAAAAAAAACTTGAAAACAATATCAGTATATTTCAAAATTTTATTTTTACGTTTTTTACATGAGATTTTTCAGCTACATTTGGTGCAAATGTTACTAAATTAATAATAATTAAATGAAATGCCTAGTTTAAATCTAACACTTTTTAATTTGTTATATGTTATTACCTTTAAGGTGCCACAAAAGGATTAAATCTTCTTTGATATTTGCGAAAATCGGTTATGATTTTTATTCTGGTTTTATATGAAGTGTTTATCTAATTTTTGCTTCAATGAAGGTACAAGTAATGTCTTCCTTATCCTTATCAGTAAGTTGCCATTTTACGGTAACAGTAACCTGAAAGTTAACATCCTATAAGTATTTTAATATAGAATTTCGTAAACGAAAAAATAAAACAGGGCATTGTAAAAGTAATAAAAAAATCGTTGTACATGTAGCGAAAGTAGATATCTAACTAAGTATGTTTTATGTTAATTAAACTTACTTGGGGATATTTCTTCAAAACTGGTAAAGTTGCTTTATACAAATAAGATTGTCCAGCTTTCAATGGACATGTTAGACCTGAATTAACACATCCATTGTCGTTTGTTAAATGAAATGGTACGGGGACATCGAGAAGAATTCCATGGACTACAGCTTTGACCACATCGATATCTTTTTCTGAAATAATTTATCTTTGAAATAAAAACTAACTTTCTCTGTAAATCAGTTTTTGTTTTATTATACGATAATGTGAAAAATGTAAACGTTAAATTCTGTTTATAAGACATTTTCGTCGATATTAGATGCTACTGTAGTTAATAAAGTTCAATTTTGAAATATCGAATATAAATAATTAAACGATTGTGTCACAAGCAAAGACGTACAACTTTTATAATTTTATCTGCTCATTATTTTATTTTTCTATTCCGTCTTTAAGGCCCGAATGACTAACTATCAACATTTAATAATTGTAATGTAGATAAGCCAATACATTCAGATTTTCTCTTGTAATGCACATTTGTAATTATATTTAATAATTGTCAATTTAATCAGACGCATAACACGCAAGCTAAAGATAATCATAAGCCGAGCGACTGCTGAATTGTTTAAATTTTTATAAGAAAATTATATTCTCAACAAAACTAATCATACTTATTTTAAGTCTATTTGAAAATTTTGTTGTTATACTTTACACCGTTGTATTGTTTAAAATATTAATTTTATATACATGCTCTTCATAAGGAATCATCAGGACTTTATGTAGAAAATTTTGTGCTCTACGTAATTGGTCCTACTAATACTACTCACTCAGCTTAGCTTTCCAAGTTATGTAAACTCTAGATCGGCATTTGATTCACTATTTAACAATAATTATTTTAAGATATGTAATACAAGCTTTCAAAGTGTGACAAATTTTTATCTCAAAATCTTCATTTAATTTAATTAGCTTATCCTGATAAATCCCTTTGAAAATATCCCTTTCTCAGAATCAACAAATCAGTGAGTAAGTTCTAGAGTATTTTGCATTTTAATGACTTCCAAATTTTTTAAATAAATATACTGCAATCTTTGTTCGGGTGGGTTATTTCTATATTTTTTATTATAAAGTAAAATAATAAATCAACTCGCAGTCCTTACTTGGAGTAAAATTGATTTCTACACTTGCATCAGTATTTCTCTTAAGAATACATCTATCCTCGTCTTCAGAACATCCTGATACGGTTACAGAATTAACTGTACCAACCTTTGAACCTGTAACACAAAGATAACATGATGTTATAATAACGTAACGTTGTATAAGTGATTCGATATACCTTTTTTTCAGGTATTTTTAGTATTGTTCGATACTCTCTTTATTTGAATAATAATAATTCACGAATGACTAAGCAAGTACCACAATTTAATTTAGATCAGTTTCATGCGTGACACTTCCATTTAACAATAACAGAAATAATGTTAATTGATATTAACGCGAATGAAACAATAGGTCCACAGGAAACAGTGTTATTCCAATCAGAACATAATAATTTAATGTCATCTTTAATTACCAACGTAATTACAGTAACACAAAATAAATAATTGTAATTATATTTTGGTTAATCACTTGGTGAAATATTTTTAAAATTAATAAGAATAAAAAGTAGCACTTGGTTTTGTTTCACAGTTTTCACAAAATAAAGTGAAATCTCCAAAGTTATGTAATAAACAATTTCTCAAAAATAAAACATAAAAAGTTAAGATCTAATTAAAAAATAAGAAGTAATAATATAGCTGAAATGTAGTCTGCGTTAAATTTTTAATATACTTTTATATAAACAGATGTAGGGTAAAAACAATAATTAAGTTAGGTACTCACCACAATCACTAATAAAGTTTGCAAAAGTTATACTAATACAAATGTTTAAAATAAAGACAACAGTAAACTTCATTTTACGTTATTATTATTATTTTTTCTTTAATATGAGACAAACACAAATGAGTTTCGTTTGATTGTACGCGACTAACTGGCGCAACTAAAAGCTGCTTGCTGTTAAAATATTATGTTGACTCAAAACCTTCGTTAACAATCTACATTAACATCCTCTGCATTCATTACCAATTTCGTAACGACAACTACAAAGAGATAAAACCATTTTACTTCCCATTTGGAACTAAACAGGTAATTAAATTAGTTGTGAAACAAATAAGTCAATAAACTTATCGGATCGAAGTATGTACGTAGTTCGAAATATATGATTTCCTGATAAAAAGACAAAAGAAAATCTTGTTTTAAGATCAAAGTTCCTTGTCCAATTTTAGCTCATCAAATGGTAACGACAGTTTATATCTGAGTTCCTACGTTTTCTGTTAATAATTAATGTTTCCTTCTTCATATTGACACAGATAATGAATGATTACATTTATTAAGAAAAGTTCAAGGTTTAACGATACCGATGAAGAATTATCATTATCCTAACTTTAATTTTAGTAAATGTATATTATTTTAATAATACCATACAACTGTAAATGTTAACAAATCACAAACAGAATAAATTAAATTAATTAATATGATTGTCATTTCCAGAAATAGTAATTGCGATGTCTCAACAGTTAAGTCCTTATATTTTTCAAACACTATTTTCTAAAAATCAAATAATCAAGTATTTTTACAACATACAAAATAAAATATGATACTGTCAGAAAAATAATTTTATAATATAATTCCAATAAAATTATTTTGTCTCTTAAATAAAACGACATTAAGTGGAATTAACGTTCTAAAACTAATTACATAATCTACAATTATATAATTTTAAAAACCAAAATGGTAACTTTTTCAAAGTATTAGATCAGAACGAATTGTAAAAGTTAAACTGAATCTGATTTATACTCTAGTGAACGCAACTTGGACACGTCATGTGAAAATTCCACCGTGGCGTTCTAAATTGACAACACGAAATGTGACAGGAGTGTTTTCTATCTTTCTCTATTTAGTGCTTGTCGTATAAGAGTTATTTCTCTCTATTGTGTTTAATTTCGAAAGCAACGAACCTAAAAATCATTTGCAAGTTTAGAACGCACATATTATTAAAAAATATTTAAACAATTTAAAATAAAGGTAAGCATACGTTTCTATTAATGCAATTTGATTTTGTAAATTGTTTTCTTTAATAGGAATATGGACCAAATCACTAAATTTGTTGAACCAGGACGTCAATTCGCCAAAGATTCAATTAGATTGGTGAAAAGATGCACAAAACCAGACAGAAAGGGTATGTAAATGCAGATTTTCTTTTTACAAATTAATGAATGCTTAAAAACAAGATTAGAACATATTTACAATATAAAATATTAACATAAGTATCCATTTACACTCTTTTTTCTTCAGAAAGATTTCAATTTAAACAAACGGTAATTACAATATGGTTAAATTAATACGAATAAATTAAATTTATAATTTATTATCATACAGTGCATTATTTGTGGATAGTTTTGAAGACAACAGTAGTAACATTTGTGCTGTTATTTTCAGAATTTCAGAAGATTGCCATCGCCACAGCAATTGGTTTCTGTATCATGGGTTTTATTGGTTTCTTTGTAAAATTAATTCATATTCCTATCAATAACATCATTGTTGGTTCCTAACTGTAAGAATACATTTATTTTTTTTATCAAAATACCCTTGTATTATTTATTTATGTAAAGCATATTGCACTTACTGATATGTAGTACCATTTTTTGTAATAAAATAGAAAGAACAGTATATATTTTTAATTATCCTTGTAGTTTTTAAACTTGTAAGGCAGAAGTATCACATTAGTACATAAAAGACTTCTAAACTTAATGTAATCTCATTTGCGTAATTTCTTTGTATAGTATAGCCTTTGTTGAATATTCGCTTTTTTAACTATATTTTGAAGTTATAAACATCCTCATAGGATGTACAGATGTAAGAACTTCATAAGTTATATATAAATACATAACATTATTTGTGCAACAAAATATACTGAAAGTTAATTAAATTTATAAATAAAGAAAGACGATTTTATTTACATAGGTATGAATTCATTTTATTTTAAATGAACCATTATTAATAAATATATCAACTGTAAATAAAGCTTAAGCATATGAAAGGAAAAATTATTTTCATTTTAAACGGTACATTCCAAACATTTTCTAGTTTACATAAGGAGTAATTGAAATCATACTTGCTCAGCTATGATTTTTATTGTTCCCTTTTATCATTCGCTACTTTATTCAATTGTTTATATCGCTGTTAATTCATTGTCACTGTAAAATTACTTTCTAATTTTTATAAAGCTAATTTTATTATTTGTTTTTTTGTTAATTTGTTGATTACTCTTTTTTAATTTTATCAACATTATTCTAAAAAATTAATTTCCGTTTTGTTCTATAAACATTTGTTTTACATTTAGTTCGTACATGATAAGTAGTACTAAATAGTAACATAGAAAAAAGTGACCAGTTTTGGTTTGAAATGTTTATTTGAAAATATAAATGACTTCAACTCTTAAAACAATTTTAAGGCACAACATATGGTCTGTAGTCTGTACAATTAAACCCGTTTTGTAGTTAAATCCGTGTACCTTAACATGTGACGAAAATTCTGCTCTTCTTTTTCAATCTTCCTCATACTCTTATCTTAATCCAATTTGTGCATGAGTAAGAATGAAATGCGTACTTAATATTTAATTTGCAAAAAAACATAATAAATCATCTATACATATAAAAAAACTTAATGTTAACACTGGTAAGTTTCAACAAAGCATAATTATGGAATATATATGAAATGTAATATATTTATATATTTGGTTATTAAGCACCATTTGTGTGGTTTTTAACACTGTTTTAAAATTGTAAAATGGCACTTGCTTGCAGCTACTTCATATGAAATAAAAATGATTGCGTCAAATTGAAAGGCATCAGAATGGTATCAAACAAATGCCAAATTATTGCTAAACTATAACAATAAGGCACTGTTAAGGAAACGTGATTGCAAAAATATAATTAAGCGATGACTGATCTTAGCTTCCTAAAAATCTTAAAGCAAGTTTATACCTAAAATAAAACTGCTTAAGAAGCTGAAATAAATAAAAAAATGATAGGTTCCAGAGATGCTGCGAAAAGTGAATGCAATTAGAAGCAAACATTTTTTAAACAATTGCATGTTGTGCCTATAATTTTTTTTAAAGTGCCAAAAACTAGTTAGTGGTCGCCAATAGTTTTTTTAATAACTTCGCAACTTCTGAAACCTACCATACATAAAGTTTCTAGGGAAACATAATTTTTTTATTTATTTTTATTATAAAAACGAGTTGATAAGTATTAGACACGTATAGAGTACAAAGAAGCATAATTGAAAGGATTAAAAATATTTAGGAAGAGGATAATATCTGTTCAAATGAAGAAATTGAATTGAAGGTACTGGAGTAGTTTAAACTACATACATAATTATAGGCTACTTATAAAATTTGTAAGTAGAAAAATACACAACATTTGAAAATATATTAAAACTTAAATCTATAAATATCAAAATGTATTAAAAGAGGTAAAAACCTGGCAGTAATATACAAAAGTGAGAATAAACAACAAAGTAAGAATACTATTCCTACGTGGAATGCTAAAATTATGTAATGTGCATAAACAACACACACATTGTTCATCTGTCAACGCATCATCTTAATTATATATTATTATATATTCTTTTTCCGTTTAAATAAAACACAATCTCTGAGAAACTGTACAAATACAATGCCAAAAATCGTTTAAACTACTTATTGATACGTGTCCAGGTTTTTTGACGCGCTGCCAGGTGAAACAGCAGGATTACATATTACACAATTGAAGGAAGTTTTTACTACACTGGTAGATAACTAAAATAAAAAAACGTCAGATCTGGTAACAAATGTCTTTTTTTTAAAGCAACGAAAGGTAACTTAAGCCATACAACCACTGTCCATGCCTGTACTGCCATAGTTATCACTACTATAGTTGTGGCATTGCTGATGATTGTAATTATAGTTTGATATACAATGGTCGGAATTGTCAAGATCTAGCAATTGCGTTTGGTCATAGCTATCGACCTCTGCTTCTATGATGATGCTTGGAGCTTTGTTAAACTGTAGCGAGTTCCTTCGGTACGTTGTATCTTCACTTACGTCGAGGGTACTATTGAAAATATCTAAATTTTCAGTTTTAAAAATGTTTTGCATATTGGTGTTATTAGGTTGACGACAGTAGGAATGGTTGGATTCGATCACTGGGGTAGAAATGGACGACATCGGCGGAAGTCTAGTGCATAGCGGATCCCTGGTAGAGGTGGGGATGTTTTCGGTACAAACCAATCTATGTTTTGAAATCATGTCGACCAAAAGTCGTTGTTGATTTTGCATTTCTTGTACCTGGCTTTTCAGCTCGATGTTTTGGGTTTCTAAAGTTTCCGATTCACGAATGAGGTTTGCAGTTCTTTCGCGTTTCTTCAAACGACACTTGGTGGCGGCAATTTTATTCCGTTCACGTCGTCTTCGCCGCCTTTCTTCATCCTCTGGTGTCAACTGAAACAAGGATATGAGTGATTTATTAGTGTTAGTAAACGACGTGTCAAGTTGTACTAATGTCACTTATGGTAAACGCGGCTCTATCACCCGAATTGCAACCCATGCAACTATTTTTGAATAAGTAACGACCTGCTTTAATGATAAGTAATATTTAACAGTTATAAACGTAGCTATTGCAAAATATATAATCATATAAATTAAGTGCTTTAGAAATCAAAAGAGAACCCATTCTAAATAATTTATTTTCATCCATAGAGGAGTGAGCACCTTAATAGCAAAAAATTAAGAATAACCACAGTACATTTTTGATAGGCAGCAATTTCTTTTTTATAATATTTAAGGCCTAAGGGGGTGAGCAGCAAACTTTAAACACCACCTACTTAAGCACGTAACTATGAACTTCAGAAAAAGATTTAATTTAGCTTTTTTGTAGATAATAGAAGTCTTTGTAATTTTTATTTAATAAAATAAAAATTAATAAAACATTTGTTAACAAGAAAACAACGAAATTTTTAGTCATATTTTATATTTTCAACTTTATTAAAAAAAAATAAGGCATTTAACATTTTAAGTATTACGTTTTCTTATTTTCTTTCTTTATGTCGGTTTTAAATAGTCACAAAAACAGGAAACCCGAAAGTAAACAAATCAGTTTTGTGACAAAATATGTCAAAAGGTAAGTCATCCACGTACCTAAACCTAAAAGGATTTAGAACAGAAGGAGTTTCTTATATCTACTCCACAAATAAATAGTAAATTGGCGAAATGTTTGATTGAAAACATATATTTGTAACTTCTAAAGAAGCCATGAAAAAACTAAACACGTCCAGTTAATATAATAAAAAAGATGTTTTAATTTAAGTTACCTACTATGAATTTACATCAAGGTAGACTCAATTAACCATATGAAATTTATTTTTGAATGACTCTTTGACGCCGTTAATGATAAACTACAATTTTATTACACAATCTTATCAATAAATTTTACTAAAAAAATATGTTCTTAGTCAGTGTTCTGCGGAAACTATCAGACGTGGATCGCAATTTCGAACTCATTGGTCCTCATCAGCAGACGTAGACAACTCCGATAAAATACCGATCAACCTACTATAATTTTATAATTGTTATAGGTCATATTAAAAAACACAAAAAATCGAAAATATGTTTTAAAATTCCATAAATGCTCGATTAAATTATATACTTTATACACGTTTCCTAAATTATACGTAAATATATACATACTTATACTGTGAAAATGCTTTTGAGCATGTACAATGTACATTCATACACTTAAAAGCGCTATTTAACGTGTTTCTTCAATTAGCAACATAGTACGTATGACTTATTAGCGTTTTAATTTTGTTGTTAAATAGAAAAGCGTACATAGGAAAAAAAACATTTGAATTTATTTATATGTTGAAGGACATAGTATACGTATAGGTAAAACATAGATCGAGAAGTTCCAAAATTATACATACAGATGGGACAATAATAAATTGTTCAAGAAAACTGATCTCTGACACAAGCTGAATTTTAAGAAGGGCCCGTTTTGTTTGTGGAATATTGAAGTGGGCCTATAGAATACGAAATTTTTACAACATGCTTGTAACCTTTAAGTAATTCTAAACGTATGCATTATACGTCCTTGACTACTGAACAAATGAATATTGTTAATTCGCAAATTGGTTACGGAACAGGATCGCACTTAGGACAGAAAAAATCTCTTAAACATTTAATGATTTTTTGAGAAAATTTAATACAATAATTATCACTTTTTTATGCTACTCTGACAATTATTTCCAATTCCATTTTTAGTATCTACATGAATTTTTCAAGAGAATTGGAGGACTCCTGTTTTCGGAACTTCAGACCTATTTTCTCCTAAATATTTCCAAATTCTGAACAGATTTGTTAAAAAAATTCTTATTTACAATATTTCATTAAATCATTCTATTGTGCTCTATTAATGAATTCTTCGTCAAATTTTTATATATTCATCGTATCCTGTTGATAACAAGTAAAGTTAAAAACAATGAAGAAATTAGAGCAAATAAGAAGCAATGGTTGGAATTAATTTTTTTAATATTTGTATTTTAGAAATCAAGTGACAGTAGTTTTGTTTAGACCCTGGTAACTACCATGGCTATTACCTTTATTTTTATACACTGTTTATTTCTAGAACTTTTATAGGTCTAACCATTAATCATCGCTCTCATAATATAATACATGAATTAGTGTACATCTGTACTTATTTTCTAAAACAGTATCCCTTCACTTTAATGTTATCTATAATCAGTGCAAAAATTGCTCCAAGGAACCAATAAATTAAGAATATATTTATTATCTTTTTAAAGCATAACAAAAAAAGAAAATTGAAGTTATCCCATTAATCCTTATCATTTAATTATAGATGACAAGTTATCGATTTAACAAACACAATACGTATAGTAAAATAAAGTATCCTGTTTACGCAGACTTCTATTGGCAAAGTTTCACAGATCCCTATTTTATATGTCATGTCTTTTCGGCAAAACAACTAAATTTAGTTACTTCAAAAGTTCATGTAAAAGAAAATCGTACATGATTTTAATTGTGAAATATGTAGGTATTTATATTTTCACACAAACCTAATCAGAGTTAATGGATTGTATTTATTCCGTTATTTTAACGAAAATATTTTATCAACAAAAAATTAAATAAATTATGTTATCAAATTTGCCTATACCTATGTGTAAAATTTTAGTCAACTGATATCGCTAATCATATGTTATCATTGTTATCAAACACGTAATAACCGTAGTAGTAGCAGTTTTTATAAGTGAAAATTTTTAGATATTGGTATTATATTAAGATTAGATAAGAGTTAGGTAAATTGTTTACAATACAATGCATAGCAAAGTACTTGAAAGTGATAAGTTTATCTATAACAACTGTAATCGCAGGATTTTTGACAAATAACGTAAATTACTAAAAATGGAAAACATTTCTATTTTCATGAAATTTTTCGTGTGGAAAGTAAGTAAGCTTTTCTAATGTTTTCGTGTCTAATTTGCGAAAAATGTAGCACACATAGGCGCCTCGATGGGAAGTGCATTTTTATGCTTCTTTCAACTAGCGGCATCGGTTGTCTTGTAACAATTTATAGAACATGATATATTCTTGACATAGTTATTGAATGAAACTATAAACATTCTAAAAATATAGTTTCTGAAACTATTAGTAACGCCAGATAGTATTCTAAATTCAAGAGGCATCAATACATACGATTGTATTAATAAAAAGATGTGGATACACAATAAAAAAGACAGAAAAGGAAATTAAAATTCATATAAGCTGAATTAACGCCAAAACACTAAGCTTAGTCTCACTGGCGTTATGACGTCAAAAACAATGTACACTCAATACAAGAATTTGATGCGAATGAACTAAAAAATTAGATTAACGTAATGAAAAAAAGAAAACAATATAACTGTATAATCGAAAATAAAGATAGATAGTATGATTTTTTTCGCTTTTCAATGCAATGTGTTTATCTACTTACAAAATGTGCTTTAATGTATTGGTGTATTTGAACTACTTGATTTTTTGTGTCATAAGTTTCATTGCTTTAAATCGTCAGCAATTTTATCACCGCACACAAAATTATATATAGAAGCCCATTCTGGCCATTTCCGCATACCCCAAGTGTCATAGTTGAAGCTCCCACCACAGATGTCGTAGCTGTGTATGTAGCATGTTACGCGGTTGGCCATATAATAACATTCATTTTTTGTTTATGTTTTCGTGGAAGAGGGGAAATCTTCATAGACCAGCCGCCGTTCGTACGACGGTCAGCAGTGGCGTGATTTAAATATAAATTTGTGTTATACCATCTAGGTATCTGCAGTGTGGAAGGAGTTTCAGCTGAGGCGCTCGAGGTATGCCGAAATGTGCTTCTATTTCATTCTGGGTTCGCTGATATCATCATCAAATGTTGAACCAAGTATCAATATGATGTACTTACATCACTTATAAGCCTTCTATTTAATCAATTTCCCCTTTAATTGTTTTAAGATCAAGTGCCTATAATTTAATTTAAAAAAAAGTACCTACCCCATTGGGATTTCTGCCATCTTCTGATTCGGACTCGCATTTTTTGATGCGTTTGCAGCTGTCTAAGTCCAATAGATCATCGGAGTCTCCATTGATTTTTCGTTTCTGTTCGATCGATAGTTTGAGTCCAGCTTTGATGAGTTGGGAACAAGTGTGTTGGATACTGGGATGGGTTGTCGTAGGTGATTCCATGGTACTCGAACTGGACGAGTTGGAATCGTTAGAAGCAGAGATGGACAGGGCGTTAGAGCCGTTTTTCTGCGAATCGTCGTCGAATGTGTAATTGTCCAGTGGATTTGTCATGGCTATTAAAGAATTAAGAATCTCAGGGGTTCTTGGAGTGGAGCATGCGCTTTCCACCGCCAATAAATTGTTGACGGCATTTGCGGCCGAAGTCGCAAGATTTACGTTTAGATTATACATAATATCACTGTTTATATAACTTAAATAATAATCACAATAAATGCAGGGCTTTCAGTTGCCTGCTTTTTTTATATAAGGAACGGTTGGTTGATTCAGCTGGGTCGTTTGACTGATAGGTCACCTGATCTTTTGTATTAGGTCAAAAGTGGTTTTTGAATCCAAGTTAGAAGGTGATGCGAATCTGAAACAAAAACAAAAACATTAGACAAAATGAAAACGAAAACAAGTAATAAGAAAATTCTATTTTTTTTAAATTAAATTTTAACACTGTCTAAGGGAGGTTCTTATTTTTAACTAATCGTTTTATTTAAAAAGATAGTTTAAAATCATTTAGTTGTTAATCAAAATCTATCGAAATTACCAGACATGGATTGTGATTCTAATCTTATTAAATCTCATCAAAACACGGCAGATAACATCAATAAATTAATGTAAAAACATTGGGTATTTTATTTCTACCAGCTACTCATACTGGTGGGCGGGCAGTCCCTCCGACTTACACTGTAGTGCAAAGACGTAATCCCCTCTTCAGACTCCTTTCAGGAACAGTAGGAATGGGTGAATGATGGGGTTAGGGAAAGAAATATGAGACGGACGAAATGAATACTTGAGAGAAGTGAAATATTATCTGTGGAATATTACTGGATTACTGCCCCAACATTTGCCTAAATGATCCAAGGAAACCACAGAAAACTTGGACCCGGAAACGAACCGGTGACCTACTGAGTGATAAGTTCTAAACCACTATACCACGCCGCTCGGTAAAATTAATGAAAAAAAAAACTTTTTGTGTTTCATTCCCACCAGCTACTTGTGCTGGTGGGCGGGCAGTCCCTTCGACCTACACTGTAGTGTAAAACCGGAGGGTAGGGCGTAAGGCCTCTTCAGCCTCCTTGCAGGAATCGTGGGAATGAGTGGGTGGTGTGGTTAGGGAGAGAAAGATGAGACGGACAAAATGAAGACAGAAGAGAAGTGAAAGATTATCTGTGGAAAATTAATGACCAAACCGAAGCTATTCCATAAAAGGACGTTGATTTAATATCGTATTACAGCTGGTATGTCGCCATCTACTAATATTTACTGCTAACTATGGTATCTACGTGACAAATTGAATCCACGACACAGTTTATATTACGCGATGGGCAAACATATGAAATACAACAATTATATGTAAATACCAGTAGATGGGACATACTGCCTGTAATACGATTTTTGTTATAATGATGCTTCAGTGCAGTATTTATAAAACATTTAAATTCTTCTCTATGTATTCACTAGAATTTATAGTAGGGCGATCACAATAAAAATTTCTTACCATAAGCTTTATGTGAGAAAAAACAAGTCAAAATGGGATGAGATGAAAAGATGGTTTATTCCATGTTAGCAACAGAATAAAACTGCTTTTCACGCCATTATGTATTGTTTTTTCTCATATTCGTATAACAAGGGGTAGAAATGGGAAATACAGTTAAGTTTTACAGTTTATACCTTATACCAAAGAGTTTAATTGAGAACGTCAATCGTATATTATTACACTTGATATATTGTTAAACTAAAAGGCTATTTCTCGTAAAAATAAGACACTATGATAAATTATTAGGTGAACAGTCCTTAAGTAAGAGGATGGGTGGTCGGTGGCAACAATGATACAGATAATAACGTGGCGATCAATTAAATAGTACGCTAATTACTAATTTACATAAAATATACATAAGGATTGACTTCATTTAAATGCCGATAATTCAGTGGAACATAAATATTTTGGTTTTATATTTTATTCATCTGATAAGCCTTGTTTGTGTATGTACTATATTAAAAGTAGTTACATAGTCTGTTTATTTTTCATAAATTATGTTTGCTTTATTTTTCATAACATAAGCTTAATTTTAAACCATAATTATGTATTATCATTCTCACTTTCTGAGCATTTATTAACTCTAGTAAATACATCCTGTTGAAATATTATAAATTATAACTAATTAAAAAGCAAGCACATAATTACTTTGTACATAAATATATCTATGCAGTCTACGTTTTTTTTTTCTGAACAATTGCGATTAAATTAAGATAAAAAAAATTATTGACTTTTGTTTCGTTAAATTTTAAATAAATCAGTTCAACAACAATGGGTTAGTTATCTTCTCAAGTTCTCAAAAACATTTTTTTTATATTTTCGTGGAAGAGGGGAAATCATCATAAACACCCAGCCGTCCTTACGATTGGGTAGTGTCGAATTCCCAAAAAAAAAACAAATAAAACAAGAAATGCGGCTTTTGTTTAACAAATAATATGTTTTAACAAAAAGGAGGAGCAATTAACATTAGGTTAATAAATTGTCTGGTAACAAATTAATTTCAAGTTGAATTAGGCTAAAACACCATTTAGTTGAATCGTAATGGCCACATCCGGCTTGAAGCCAAACCGAATGGTAAACAAATAAAACATTTTCAAACATTTACATTTAAACATTCTGCTGTTTTGCATAGGAGTGCAGACGGGTCGTTATGCATTTTTATTAGTCTTGCGCCCTCGAAAATTGGTATTTGTGTATATATTACTATATGTCTATTTGCATTGTAACAATTAATGAACTCAAACAAATTGCAACTAATTGTAAGTCTCTCGAGAAACGATTATATCTGCAACTACGTGTGAATACCATTTATTTATTTTTTATCCTTGACCTAACCTTCATTTGTACCGCAAATAAATGCATAAAGATCAAAAGAAAAAGGATTTAATTTACTTAAAGTATTAGTTTACGCAAAAACTCTAATTTTACAATAATATAAATGATCAAGACTGGAAACTTTGACCCCAACGCCGAAACACGACAATAAACGTTCGAAGCACATTACGATAACAAAGTTACCTTCTTTAGGGACTGGCATTATGGTTTGAGCTATTAACTGTGTTCCCCAATATTATAAGTAGTACCTTAGGATCTTTAACTACTCTTGCATCATGGTGACCGATCGAATAGCAATCAAAATATTGTAAAGAATTTTTGAACATTTAGCTTAACTTTTAAAAAAGAAAGGATATAGATTAACAAAATTAGAAAATTAGAAAAGTTAAAAATAAACAAGTAATTGGAATAAACACACAGTTGATAACTTCCACAATTTATTAAATAAACTTGACACGTGTTTCGCCAACACTGTGGCTTCTTCAGAAGTACAAAATTTACTTAAAACTACCTAAGAGTAGATGTCTATAAATAGGGTGGTGCATCTTCATTGGATTGAGAGAGGGAAAAGATTTAATAGTGGTGAGAGGTTTATATCTACTTGGTCATTAAGTAATATGTCTCTATTTTTATATTTGTTAATTTCTTTAGATGCTAATAGTGTAAGTTTTAAACTTTTATTTTCAATGTGTAAAATTTTTAGATCTAAATTAAATATATGATTATCTTCTTAACACATGTTTGGAATAGTTCGAATTTGTTTTTTTTGTATGTATACTATTAGCATCTAAAGAAATTAACAAATATAAAAATACAGACATATTACTTAATGACCAAGTAGATATAAACCTCTCACCACTATTAAATCTTTTCCGTCACTATAATGAAGATGCACCACCCTATTTATAGACATCTACTCTTAGGTAGTTTTAAGTAGATTTTGTACTTCTGAAGAAGCCACAGTGTTGGCAAAACACCTGTCAAGTTTAATTAAAAAATTGTGGAAGTTATCAACTGTGTGTTTATTCCAATATGTTAGACTTCCATCAAGTATCCGCTAATACAATACAATTAACTAAACAAACAAATAAATAAATAACTAGGTACTCTACTCAATGGTCAAACAATAGGGAATAATTCCCCACTCTTAAATCTATTCTGACCATCATTCATAAACCATGTTGTAGCTATTTAAACATCCACCCCTTAATGGTATATTTAGTAGTAAATGATCTCTCGTTTGACGAAGTCAAAGTTTGGCGAAATGTATGTTACAATATTTAAATAAAGTTCTGTTTAATTTGTTTTTTTGAAAGGTTATTTCTTTTTTAGTCCAAATTCAATTTAGGTTTAAAAATCAAGGAAAATCATTAACTAAATTATCCATGCTTTGAATGCTTGTATATAAATATATAATCTAAATTTGTTGTAAAAGTTTTTTATATTGACGGATACATGCATTTAATATATCCTGCTATTTGTTATCGGTGCTGACCATAAAACATCGTTAGAATATTTAGTTCAGATAATTAAACTAGTCTGTGATATACTGATGCAAAAGGTACGGTAGGTATTTCCGAATAAACTAATAAAAAAATAATATACCGTACATAGTTCCTAAAAAATGTATTTCAGAATCGTTTTTTATTTATATAGTAAACTATATACCGTTGTCTTGTAAGAGACCAAGATAGATACTTCATTTGTTTATCGAACTACACAACTTCCATTAAACCATTATCCGTTTGTTAAGCTTGACTACAAATACAATGGACGTACTCTTGAAATACGTTATCAATGAAATCATACTGATTATACGCCATGCTTAATAAATCAACCAACTGATGCATTAGAAAAATGAAAGGTCTTTTTTAGAATAGATAATCTAAATCTGATGTAACTATTGTATGAAAATATAATATAAACAAAATTATATTAGATACTACATTTTGTAATTAGAAGAGAAATTAGTAAAGATTTTTTACGATTTGGAACCTAATTTATTACTCTATATCAATAAAATTATAGCTAGGTCCGTCCATGTGCGCACATCGTGCAAAAACTACTGGAAATGGCATGATCAATTTTTTTTAAATTTATATTCCTTACACACTTGTTCTTTATCTCCAAAAAAAAAATGTTTGTAATTGTTTTGTGATACGTAGATCAACGGCCGCAACTATACTATGCGTGCTCTTTTGGCACTGAAAAGAGGGGCAAACAATGCGATGCGCATGAGCTGGAGAAGAAGCTACTGTTTCTAGCATGGCAACTGTAAGTAACTTTCTCTCACGTCACCAACCCTGATAGTCTTTTTATTTTAGTAAATCATGCGGGCGAAGTCGCGAGAATCAGTTAGAATCATAAATTAAAAAATTTACTCTATTATTCTGATTCCAGAAGTGCATATAAATATTGCCAACATTGCAGTTAACGGAATAAATATAAATCGACTGATCGACAATGATTTTAAATTAAATTTTATTCTGAAACGCTTGCTGATTGAATAACGTACCTATTGTGTGAATATGTATGCAATATGTTACAGATCATTCATAAGAAACCTAGAGATGTATTATGAGGTTCTTCTTTTCAAAACTAAACATTTTCTAAGAGAATGCCATAAAGTTTGTCGTTGTTGAGAGGCCTTGATTTTTATGGCCTTATTATTTTTAAGATGCAGTAACTGATTGTTTTTAAGTTTTGCATTGAATTATTAGATAATTATGTTCAATTAACTTTATGAAACCTTGAGTTATTTTATACTACACCTCGCTATACGTAAACTCACGACGACATGTACTCTTTTAATTTTCAACGGAATTAATTCGGACAATTAGTAAAATATGAACAGAGTCGTGAGGAAAGTGTTTTAAATCGACACAAGTATTTATAGTAACAGAATAACCGATTATACATTTGTCAGTAATAAAAAACTTTCATTTATCCTAAAATAGTTTATGAAACGTGTCAGTGCACTTTTTTTACAAATGGTGATGAAAGAGTTAGATAAAAAATAAACATTAAAGTCAAAATATGATATAGGATTATCAAAAGGAGTGCAAACAACAAAACAGTCATTCATATTTTTCGTTGGTTTTATGTTTTACGGCTAAAAATAAAACGAGAGTTTTGGAATAGTTACAAAAATCAATGAATATTTTTTGGCAAGTGGCTTTATAGTGGAAACCCAATTTATTTCATGTTCCTGGAAAATGTGTAAGCTAACATGTTGGCACACATTTCAATAAACTGCCGCATTTAAAAGTAAAAACAAACGCTGGATTGTGCACATGTTGTTTCAAAGGTTCATAAATGACAAATGGAAGTATTTATGTTGATAGGAAGTTACAAAACTATTTTATAAGTGTATCTTATACCAACGTTGACAAAATCGCAATTTCAACAAGCTTTCTAAGAACCATGTAAAGCCGATGCTTTTTGTAATACGATTCTTTCAGATGAATTTCTTCTAAAATCTAAGTACAGTGTAGAATCTCGATAAGTTAGAGTCAAAAAGAAACAAATAAAAAAATGTTTTTAGTTACTGTTCTGCGGAAATTGCCAGACGTGTATCGCGATTTCGAATTTATTGGTTCTCATCAGCACACCGTAGGATCACAGATCCCACATTTGGAACGCGTACTACACAGTATTTAACAAAAGTTTTTAACTTTGATAACGATAACCAAGAAAACGTTACTATTTTAATAAAATTGTTTATTATTTTAATGAATGTACATTAAAAGAATGCATAGGCTGACATTTAAATATATTGCTTATTGCTACTAACTGTACAATTAAAAAAAATATATATAAATTCCAATTAAATTATCATTGATAATTATATACACTTTTAATACCTATCTGCATAAAAATGTAACTACTTTGCGAAATTAGTTAATTGCAAGTTGTAAACTAACGAGAGGACTACTATTTTGGCGATGAAAAAACAAATTTTAACTATAAATTCAATTGGTGTCCTTTGAAGCGATCAGTTTTTACTAGAAAAGTGTTGACTTCCTCAGTACTCAATTTTCTATTCCAGATGAGAGCTCTTAAGATATTTATTACAATTGGACGGTTAAAACCCAAAACATATGTTATTATACCATAAACTTTGAACTGTATTGTTCGTTTAGCTTTTTAAAAATGGCAGCGTCTGTCTATATGCATTGATCATTTATTTTGTCAAAGCTAATTGAATTTTTTTGGTGTGTCTACCACCTGCTTTTAATTTTTGTAAATATTTAAATTTCATCAACTGTCTTCGGAGATAAATCGTTCTAGACTACTGTATGTAGGCAGTAGCTTTTTTTAACATATCTACATTTATTACAAGTTAAATGGCAGTAAAGGAAATATATAGTATTTACGAGCTCTGTTTACCATGAGTAGTCCAAGGTTATACAAACATTTAAGCAAACATTATGTGGAGGCGACTGTTATGGACAATTTCGTTAAATACATTGTAGTTATTTATTAAAAAAAGCTTATTTGATATCTGAATCGTGAGACAGAAATCGGAACCATAGATCTCAGTGGTTGAAACAAACTTTCATATGTCGGTTGTCTGTCTGTATTTCCATTTCCAATGGAAAGATTAAAAATTATTAACTATTTAGATCCTTATTATTTTCAAACATCCACGACAAGAATACATGAATTATAGAATTACTCGTGTGACTAGTACCTTTAAATTTGGACGGTATCGATGTCGGTGATAAGAGAAGCCTCTCTCATCATAACCATATCTAAGCCCATGGTATAATAATAGTACTTCAGACATGCCAATCAGGAAACAATTCTCTAGTATAATTTTACCGTAGCCTTTGGTGCATGGTACTTATACCTGTTGCATAATACTACAAACAGGCCAAATAGGGGAGCCATTCTCTACCACAACCTAACCTTAGCCCTTGGTAAGTAGCACCCTCCACCTCCTTGAAAACGTACTTTTTTGTTTTTTATTTATTTCATTATTAGATACAGGCAAAAGATTTGATTTCTGATTTACACAGCAAAAAGAATCCTTAAAATTATATTTTAATCATTCTAACTTTATTTACTTTTGTTATTTGTACGCATTTTTGTTAACGATTAATAAGAATATGTAACATGTAATCATATGTACTTTGATCTTTATTAACGAACTTCTGATAAAACGCAGCGATTTTTACGAGTTTTACTGTCTATTTAAAACATTTTTTTAGATGTTTGTCATTCTTTGTGGATACTTATTTTTAGTTATTAAATGTATACATTTTGTTGATTTGTTTATTTAACGCACACTGTATAACAAACAGATATGCCATATACATGTAGCAAATCAAAGTCAACTATTTAGTCAGTCAATCGTATTGTAATTAAAGTGAATATATATCAATATGTTACATGAGATGTGTCTAGAGATACCTAATTGTATAAAGCTACTATTATGTTAAAACATATGCGGGTGTAAAGGAATTACTGGTTTTGTTGCCTCGAGCGGATAAAACTTGCTTCTACGTATAAAAAAAAAACTACTCACGAGCTACACTACAACAGACAAAACAAATGTTGAGAGGCACATCACGAATTCGGACACAAACAGAAAGGCTCTGCACAAGGTCCTTGAGTTCCATTTAGCAAATTCGTATCGCGAGATTGGAAACGGGTGAAGAACAATTGCACTAACCAATTTTTAGCAAAAATCATCAAAAAATAATAACAATACCATAAATATTTACAACAAATATAATACTAAAAGCAATTAATTTTTGTGTTTGAAATGTATGGTTCGGACAGAAATATAAATAACTATTACTGACGTACTTGTATCGATTATTTATCACTAGTAGGTTAAACAAACAACCGAATAATAGGAAGTTAAATTATTTGAAATTAGTCTTGAATCCTTTAAGTGTACTTACTACAATTAGCATTTAATTTACCTATAATGTTTTACCAATATTGAAACGCAAATTTTCCTTACTTATAGGTATGTATACCAAATTACTAATTGAAAATGAAAACATACTTGCTTCGTATTCAATTAACAAAGAAATACAAAAATGTAGTAAACAATTTAAAGTTTATACAAAAATTAGAATAAACTTGAAAATAACTTTCTATTGTGGGTATAGGTATATCCACAAAATGTATTAAAATCGAAAACTGTATATATCTTTAATTATTGGCACAAAATGTAAAATCTAATCGTGTGATAGTTATCCCGTTATCGGATAATCCACATACGAGCAAGCGAATTTAATAACGATAAGATGAAAAAATAAATATTTAAGAAAAACACCACAATTATTATGGTTCCTATTTAGATTATCTATAAGCTAATCGTAAACCATACGTACATTATAAGCAGGATTTAGTCTACTGATTTATAAAAAAAAAACTTCAAGGAAAACCGATTTTTTTTAAATTTTAAATCTGAATTACTATCGAACTCCCTGGAAACAATAAGTGCCATGCATGTATGTAAGTATATAATATGTATGTGTTTTCATACAGACAATAATTTATTACGTTGTAATTAGGCGGCTAATTCTAACGATCTACGAAAATTTTATTTCATCTGTATAAAATTCCTGCAAAAGCGTAACAAATTGAATAAATTCCATTAGTCTTGAAATGATGAGACAACTAAGTTTTTGTTCTCTACCGCAATGAGTTCAATACACAATTTTGCTGAGCTAGTGTTCTAGAGGATGAGGCTCACTTTAGGAATTTCGCGATCCTGTCCGCACGTGAATTCCACACGTGGTAACCTAAACCGACACAACAGTTCCACGGAAGATGCATTTATGCATAGATGCCTATAAATAACAAAACTAAACATGCTTATGAGTAAATAATACTAAATTATGAATTTTTACTATGTATAAATCATTATTTACCTGTCACCATTCTAAAAATATTCAGGAAACGGAGTAGTTTACATACAAAAAAAACTTAATCTCTTTTATATTTTAATGACTATTTACGAAAATAGGTTTTATTAAGAAAAAGTCACTTAGTTACTGCCTGCACATATTCTATTATAATTATTTCCTACATGAAAAGAATCCACATTTATACAATTAATGAATACTGATTATGAACATGGTTGTAGAAATTTAGAACCAGCGAAGAAAAAATAAAATTATCGTAAGTAAACTAATTGTTGTACTTTGTACTAATTGAGTCATTAATTTAATCAATAAAGGTGAGGCAAACATAGAAAATTTATATTATTGTAAAATTAAAAATCGTTATCAACAACTGTCATCAGTGTACTTATTGATAGTATTGATTATCGGATGGCTGCCGCGCCCATTTGCACTTTTATATTTCTATAGTGCCGTCACCAAATATCCGATATAATTACGTTCTTAATAATAATAATTAACTGATAAATTCTAATATTCTCGAAAAATCATTTAACACGAATTATAAAACACCCTGTACATGATTCATTCTGAAGCAAGAGACGAGTTCCATGTGATTCAGATAAATTTAAATAATTTTGCATCACCAATATTATGGCGTCCATCTTTTACGCACTACTGGCTCTATTGTGCCAAAAAATTTTACGACTTCACATAAAATTCAAAATTCACAGTGTAATATCCTACAAACATAGTCAGATATATACTGAAGCATATCCGGTTAGTATTTTATCACTTCAGTGATGAAAAATTCTTGTTGGTAATACAAGTGCAAGTTTTGTTTGTAGGTCAAAGAAGTGAAAATCTGGTACTTGCAAAACACGTCGTTACGAATGAAATATTATATCGTCTTTGAAAATTTTTACATTTAACGAAGACGAAAACAAGTTCGTGAATTGTCTTACAACAAAAATAAATGCAAAAAGTTTTCGCACTCCGCTAAACAAATATATGGTTAAGCTAAAATAAAATCTAAATATAAATATGGAATCAACAGGAACAACTACTCCGAGGGCTAATACCCCTACCGGCATTGAATTACACTGTTGATTCCGATGGACCTCTAGACGAAAATATAACATATTCAAAAAAGAAGGAATTAAAATCCTTATTTCTAAATTTTAAGATCAAAGATCTCACATTTGGAGCACGTCCTACCAAGTAGGCACAACGAACCGAAATCCATATCCCACGATCGGTTTCGACCTATCGGGTCTCATCAGGTGGGCGCTGGCAGAAAGGTCTTTACAGGCTATATTATAAACATAAATCTGCCAGCGCCCACCTGATGAGACCCGATAGGTCGAAACCGGTCGTAGGATGTGGCTTTCGGTTCGTTGTGCCTACTTGGTAGGATGCGTTCAAAATGTGAGATCTTTGATCTTAAAATTTAGACGAATAAGGATTTTAATTCCTTCTTTTTTGAATATAAAATAAAATCGGTTAATCCTAAGTGTTGAGTCCGATTTTCACGCAGAGAAATAGATGTGATTGTGAACTCTTTGAAACAAGTTCTTTCTAAAAAGAGAAAGAAAGATTAAAATATTAGAATTTTACAACTTGCCCCGCCCTCTGTAAAAATTTCGTGATTTCAAATTTTTACGTCAAATTCTAGCAATGCTGTCGAAGTATCTTTCCGTTTTGGAATCTGAAACCATATAAGGTATTTGTTATTAAGCAAATTCTTGTGTATTTTTTTGTCCCCAATCGTCAGTTTTTCTGTCCCCAATCGTAAGTAGAAGACTTTAATCAAAACGTTTTTAGAGGTTAATAAATTTTTGTCTACGCACAATCAATGAATAATTACGGAACTACAATAAAAGATGGGATTTTGAAAGTGTATAATGGTGACTCATGTTAAATTGATATTGTATTCAGCAATCGTCTGTAATGGTTGAGCACATATATGAAAACATTGTTTATACAGAAAACCCAGTTGTTAAACAATTTCTCCCGTTAGATCACGTCCAACTAAATAAATTGTCCAGGCATTGGCCGAATACAAACAATAGACAAAAGAATATTTTTATTTATTTATCAGTTACTTTACTTGTTTGTATATTCTGTTTCTTAAAAAACAATTAAATTACTTTAAAAGCACAAAAACAAGGATTTTTAAATAATTGGAGTCTTATTTGGTACAGGGTCCTCGTTATTTTTAATGGTTATATGTTTATGCTTTCGAATTATTTTGATTAAAATTTGAATCTCAAAACTCAATCTAATTAAAAGTAATATCTAACAGAAAGTAAACTTTTAACACAGTTGACCTTTATTTAATGGTACATAGTTAGTATTAAAGGAATTATTAAATAAACACCCAAATTTTCACTTCCTGTTCTACTCAAATCCATTCGTTGGAAGATGCCACAATTCTCACGTGAATAAATTATAACGAAGAATGTAAAAATACGTTTGAAAGTTAAATGCAAATTGCAATAAACTATTATTAGACTTTGATGCTATATTTAAATGTGTTTTGCAAGCTGTACACATTATAACTGTTTTTAATCTTAATTTTGAATAAATATCAGAATCTCCTCGCATGATGCGTTAGACGATTTACTTAAACTAAATACCTATAAAGTGCTATTTTAATTTATTTAATAACATAACGCAGTGTAATAATTATCGTTGTTGATGGTCACGCTATACATGCTAAATAGAAAATAAAGCAACACGGACTTTTACTTAACCTGAAATTTAATTTAATAGTTGTTAATTTATATGAAGTTTACTGATTGCGATTAGTTATTGAAAGAGTGTCTAACACGTTTTAATTTTAGCACTTGATACAAAATAGATTTTAAGAATGTTATGAAATATATATATATATATATATAATGAATGTACAGAGATACCTGTATTAATTGCACACTGGAAGGCTTTTGAAGTTAACATTGAATGGTAAAGTATCTTTTACGATTTTATGTGTAATTAATCCATTCCTAATTATAATACGTAAATTGTAGGCAAATTGATGTTGTCTAAAACCATCTTTTAGAAAAGTTTTAAAATTATCTGAGTTAATCCAAAAAACCTTTTATTTGTCCAAGGTTTTTTGCAACATATAAAATGTAATTAATACTTTCTCAAGATTTAGTTTTAATCCGGATGCAATTAATAATCTACTGAAACAAAATCGATCTTCGAAGTTAAGCGGCGCCAAGTTCATTATGTTGTCGGTGAGCTTTTGACAAGTAATTTTTTATCGCTAAACGATGATTTCGTACAAGCAATTGCACAATAATTTTCGCCAACGTCGAAACGGCTACATGGACAGAAAGAAAACGATTTTTTTTGTTTCTGCTTGTTCATATAAAACGTATTTTGGCCGAGTTCCAATGAAATGGTAACGCATTTGTTTCGAGATGAAAACTAATTCTATTGAAACTGGCACACGAAACTAACTTCTGCAAACATTAAAAATTTTGTTTGGTTTTGAAAGTCAGCCATAATCTCGTTTATGGTTCACATATTACATACATTTATGTACTTGCCGTGTTACGAATAAAAAAATAACACAAATACATAGTTATTCGATATTTTGCTTTTATAAACCGTTTCTATTCTGTTGTTTTAAATATAACACTTGTTTTGGATAAAATAAGTTACAAGTTTGATACAATATCTAAATGAACTACCTATTTCGTAGGTACCTAGACGAATACAATACTGTGTATGTTTAGTCTCCAAATTATCATTTAAGTAAATTATAAATTTGTCACCGTTCATGTTAGTTGTCATGCGAATTCTAATGCTGTCGAGATGGTCTGTTTTATGTCGTCAGGAGATAAGCGCGTGAGAACGGTAAGGGCTCTTGAGGACATAGAAACGAACGTTGAAAAATACAGATAAAATAGAATCACCGAATGAACCACTCGATAGCAAAACATAATCGTAGATTTCATTTAGTTAAGTTTTATACTTAAATATAAGTTTTGCTTTTGTATAATAATTAGTGATAGTTAAAGTGAAGGTTTTTAATTAATGCAAATAAATATAGTTAAACAAACACAATATCGTTTTCCTCAATATCTGAGGTGGTCCTTCGAAGCAAGATTTATCACGAACACGCTTCCAAGCTTCTTCAGTGTAAACAAAAAATAATTTAAAAAACAGTCGAAGTAATTTTGCTTCGGGGGAACGTGAAAAATCTATAATAATAATAATGGTTCTGTTAACCATATTTTACATTAATATTCGGGAAAAAAGTAGCAATCAAAATTTGATCATTTGCCAGCAATAAAATGGCGAAAACCGTAAAAAAAATGGTTTTTGCGCCAAAATTTCAAAATAAAATCTGTTTGTAGAAACTGGAAAAATATTCAATTTAAAAAAAACACTTCATTATACGTCAAAAATTAACGTAGATACCGTTAAAACAATGAGAAACCTTTACGACTTATTTTTGAGGGTAGTTATTACGTTAGGGGTCTGAAATTTTGTGGGGAATACTTATTTTTCATGATAAATATAGTGGCATTTTTTTGTTGCAAAACGACCTGGAGCAGTTATTGATTTGTTTTATTTTTGCAATTTTGTATTTGTAAACATGCAGCTTTATTTCTATTGTTGGGCCCACCGTCCACATTTTGAATGTCTATAGAGCCTTGCTCTGAAGATTTTTGATAATATTTTTCGAATTTCTAAATGAATTAATTCTTATTGTTAAAAACGACTTGACCCTGCGCTATCGAAAAACAGCGGCTTCTTTTTGGTTTTCGTTTCTAATTGTTATGTTAACTCTAACCCTATACTTTACTTCCTTTACCAATCAGTATTTTTTGTTTTATTTTTATTTGTTTTCATTCCATACTCTTCTGTCAATACAACATTATATAAGACAAACTGGTAGATAATTTATTACGCGGATAAACGAACATAAGAAATCATTTTATAAACAAAAAAACGGTAATTTATTATTAAACGAACAAATAGAATTAAATAACTCCCCGATACTGAATCTTTGGCCAAATCCTCCATCCCCACCTTAACTAACCACCCTTAAATATAGAAAATTATGTAAATTAAAATAAGTATCTTTGTATCTTCTGACGAAGCCGCAAATCGGCGAAACAATTATTAAGAAAATAAAAACTGTGGAAATTAACAATAGTGTTTATGTATTTATGTACAACATTTGCATTTTATTTAAGTCTATCTCTAACTCCTCCCTACTAGATTCTAACACTTCTAAAGCTACTAATTAAAAAAAGAAAAAAAAAGAAAGGTTATACAGTAATTGAAAGATAAATATAGACTGGTATAGATATCGTGAAGCTTTACAAAGTGTGGCAGTTTAGAAATACATACTCCAAAACTTCTTTTTTGTCTTTTTTAATTTAATTTTAACGTCAGACGAAATGTTTAAATTACACAACATATGTTTCGCTGCAGGACATTATAAGTATTGTAGTTTGAATAATAAAAACATATGCAATGCCCTTTAAGGAATAAAAACATTATTTGCGGTCTAAATTTCCAAAAAAAAGTATACGATTCTATAATGTAAGTGGTCTTGTTTCTATTAAAGGACAATAAATGTAGGTCGAGTAGTCAATAAATTTCAAGCAGTTTACTTTAGGAAATACCAACAAAACGTTCAATTTTACATATTCGCTTAGGTACTTACATGTCTTCTGACATTATACAATTTCAACCGTTAAAATAAGAAAATGTAATTAAAGCTGTTCATGGTGGATTCACTGTGAAACACTTTAATAATATTTGGGTTAATGAAAACAAAAACTCACTGGATATGTTTCACAAAGTTTCTTGAAGTCTTCTAACGATTATGTTCTTATATTCTTCTAACGACCGTTTGTGCAACCTACCCAGTATGTTTTTGTATTCATTAACCCAAAGAAAAAAAGTAAACTTCGTTTAAATATTTATATACCGTATTCAATAATATACATACATAAAACAAAAGTCCCATAAAGTTTGCCAAACTTTGTTAATTACACTACTATACTACGTGGCGAAACAATTGTTGCGAGGATAACCAATAAAGTTTTTGAAAATTTATGTGATTTAAATTTTGTATATATGTATATATAATTTAAGAAACAAAAGGGTACAAAAGTTACGTTTCCCAATAAAACTTCTGTTTTCTTAAAAATACCAATTTAGTTATTTCGTACTTAAGTGTTTCGTTTAAAATATTTATCGTTAAACGATTGAAGTACTCAATGCCTGTACCTTAAGTACATCTCTTAATCACTTTATTTCAGTGGCAGATTATCAATAAATCAACAGTGTATATGTATACTTTAACGCATTGTTTAGCTATTTCAAGATTTTATCCCTCAATCAGCCATTTTATAACACACGCATTTCAGCGTCAGGTACTTTTGCTATATCAGAAACACAACCTTTAAAATTAATTAATAACTTTATAAAATAAATCCTAAAACCATATAGTTATGAAGGTAATTAATTGAAGACTGACTATACAATCAAAATTAAAATCTACAGATTTTATTTTCAGAGAAATCGCTGAAGTCTATCTCCGTCTATCAGACTAATTGTTTTTCCCGAAAATTATGAAGAGAATACTTTTTCTAGAATTTCACTCAAATTTAAAGTTTTTGTGAAATAAACGTGTTTTTACTATACCATTCCTGTAGCGTAGTATGGAACTTTTATTCTTATTTATTAAAAAAGCAGACTTCATGTTTCCGACAACTTCTCTGTTCATTTCTGTAAAAGTCCCATCGAAATTGGTTCAGCCGTTTCGAAGATTAGCACGTACAAGACAACAGACAAAAAAAATTAAGGGTCATTTGTATCTTAATATAATACCAATAACAATATGACCATAAATGGGCAGTTAGTTCAATATTACAGACAGACATTTCGACTTTGTATATATATATATATATATATATATATATATATAAGATGTACCTGTGGATGATAATTTCAAAAAGTCGTATCTACTTTTTATTGCAGCTGTTAATTACAGTTTTTCATTCGCTATTAAGTATGTCACGTCATTTTTAAAATAACACATAAAAATGTTGATGCTACGTTACTTTTAATTTGTGCACGTTTTTCTACTGTTTTGGTTTGTAAAACCATGTTAAAGCTACTCCTGGTGCTTCTTATAAATGGTATGTAAGTTAAGTACAACTTATAACATACGTACATATATGTTCACGTATTTACAATTAAATAACCAAGGTCCTTTTGGTAATAATTTATCGCGTATACCTGTAAAATAGGTTAACAGTTGTGTATATGGCAGAGGCAGTTCTTAACTGGTGACACTCGAGATTTATACTACATTGCAATTCAGAATATTCTGAAATGTTTTAATTAAACACATAATACAGAACGAACATAGCTGAATGGAGGGTCAAACCCGAAGATATTAAATCCTATCCTATTTTTGCTGTTGTTTATAAGCATTTTTAATTAAAAGGCAATGCCTTCCAAAATTAAATAAATAATAATAAAAAATCATTAATTTATTACAATTAAAATTAAAACAAAATTAGGCGAATGTTCATTTTCTCATATAAATTGTCACGAATTAAAAGGAAAACATGCCTTCAGTTTAACAACATTAAAATACTACAACTACAAATGTATTTTAATCCACAACGAATTTAACACTGTCTTTATAGCTGATCATCTATTTTATTTAATATTAACGAATGTGTTGCTTTAATTTTAATGCACAAAGTTATTTTTGGCATAAAGAAAAATCATGCTTCATTTTTTTGACGTATTAAGGTCAGCCAAAAACTAAAAATAAAAAAATAAAAGTCAACAAAACGTTTATAAAAACATGCAACAAATGCGCTCTACTTATGAAATTAAAATAAACAGTAACAGTTCTTTTGTTTTTTCTTTTGAAGAAATTTTACTATGAATATTTTTTTTTGAAATTTTTAAATTATATTAATGAATATATTTAGAAACGTAAAGAGTAAAACGCCAAAGGATACTTACTGCTTCTATGTAGGTGTATGGTTTATTTGGGGGTTGGGGAATAAGTAACATATTTTAATCCAATGTTATGCGTGTTAAATATGAACACGGGGTCTAAGTGCTATATTATAATAACATTGAAATGAATATTAGGATAATTGTATATATGTGGGATACCTTACAAAAACACAAGGTAATGAAAGTTAATTAAGTGAAAACAATTTTTTATGTTTGTAATAGGCTCTCGGTATCGATACTTATAACATATGTTCCAAAGGTACAATACATTTATATTAACTAGTAATAAATAGTATAATATATGTTGAATAGAAGAAGCAAATAAATAAGCGACTAAAACGAGGTACCTGTCAAATATAGGCTCTTATTTATGCCGAAAAAATAATAGAATTAGCATTCTGAGTGGGCGGGACGATATTTACATTATTGATTACATTGACAAGGCTGATGTAAAGGCAATCTAACAGGTGTGAGAAAATGTTTGGTACGACTGACTGTTTTTGTTTCCCCTCACTCCCACAACGAAAACATTTTGGCAAAGTGCCTGCTTTCCTTTGGTCAAGGTAAGAAATCGCATAATTTTCACGACACTTATACGATTACGGAATTAAATAGCCGAACTTGTATGTATGCATATTATTTGTAATGTATAAAACACATGTAGTAAACATACGTGTATTTGTCATAGGCAGCACGGACATTCACTTTTTAAACGGAAAATGATTTATTTATAATTTTTTATATTCGACATTCAGATTTTTGTTCAATAAATTACACATTTAGAATTGGGAGATGTTGCGTACAAGATAAGTTGTAACTTGATTCTCTGTAAATATTTCACGTTATGTGAAGATAAATAAAATACTACTACCCATTTTTCTAGGTTCATATTCAATTAAAGGAAAAACATTCCCATCTTTCAGAAAACTATAAAATTATAACATATTCAAAAAAGAAGGAGTTAAAATCCTTATTTATCTAAATATTAAGATCAAAGATCTCACATTTGGAACGCGTCCTACCAAATAGGCACAACGAACCGAAAGCCATATCCCACGACCGGTTTCGACCTATCGGGTCTCATCAGGTGGGCGCTGACAGAAAGGCATTTACAGTAAATCGGATAAAAATCCAAAGATACCTAAATAGTTCATTAAACGATCAGAAAACTATTCTTCAAAATTGTTCCGAACTTTATTAATTCAATTAATGACTTATGTCATAAGTGTTCCTTATTCTGGAAGAGATAATGTACCAGAAGGTCTTTGTGAGTATGATAAATAATATATTATATAATCCTATTTTCAGATAATTTTTCTATAGAATATTAAAAGAAAACATTTTGTATACTGTTTGCGAATCAGGATATTCGTCTTGAAAAAATTCTTCTCTACACGTACAATATTATAAGTTAGTTATGTAACTGTATAGGAAACATATCGATATTCACAGTAAATACTCGAAAATAAATCACCCAAGAATCTAAGGACACATTTACATAAATAGATAGGTATTGCGATTGAAATTAATCAAAATGTAATTTTTCAGATTAGCGTTAAATTTATACGTGGTAAACATGCTAGCAAGGTCAAGAGATCGTCGAAAAATGTAAGAGTATTCAGAAAAAAAAACAGGGAAGTAAGTCTAAAGGTTAATTCTATTTTTTTTTTCTACGCCATTCAAACAGTAGGATGTCCAGACTACTAATCCTATCATCATTTTATAGTGCCAATAGTAGAAGAATGGATAAAGACAGTTACAAAAAGTGCAAGACGGAGCTAATGTATTAATAATTACCTATCAAAACTTACCACCATTTGATTGAATAAAACTGATTAAGTATATTTTCACGCCTACAAATTAAATGTTGCAAAAAAACAAGGATAAATCTTAACTGTTACATATAGATATACATTCACAATATATTTATTAAACGTTTTAAATCGAAATTATTTCCTTCCACGTCAGAGCTTAACTGTAAGGTTTATCTTTATACCAGTGGCGTAGCGTGAGGAGACTAGAAGGTCGCCCGAATAAAAGTTTGTCTATACATATTATATTCCACCAAGTAAATTTTAGCATGTGATCGCTTAGACTGCAGGGCCGCACTCAATTTTCATATTGTAACTGTCAGTAGGTATCTTGAATAAAAATTTTCATAATATGTCGTAATATGCTAATAAGAAAAATGTTTATAATGAAAATCGGAACAGTTATCTCCTCTGATAATACAACATTCGGAAATTAGCTGACTATTAATATACAGGGTCATTCAAACTGAGTGATACATTAGACGTTTTAGGGAAACTAAGCATGTTACAAATTTGAAAATTTGGGAGTGAGGGTTATGAAGAGTGATCTATTTAACTAAAATAATTTCAACTGTCGGGCACATCCGGTTATACCGGAAGTTGACGTCAACTTTCTTATTTTAAATGGAATGGTATATTTTTTACGATGAATTCGTATGAAACATAAAATTTTAAGGTGACTTTGATAACCAATTTGTATGCCTATATGCTTACGATGAATAGTTTCTGAGATAATTTAATTTACTGGAAAAAAGATTGCACCGCAACCCAAACTATAAAAAATCATAACTTCCATAAAAAATGACTTAGAATGTTGAAATTTGAAAAAGAGGATAAAAAAACGGAATATAATGACAAAATAAAATATGCTAGGTGCTATTTAAAAAAAATGAAGTTATTGGTGTTTGAAGTTTTTAAACTATGAATTTTTTTCTGAACGCCCTGTACAAATTATAAAGCTTAGTTTTGGCATGACATTAGCCTTATGACTTGGCTATAACTAGTAAAAATTGCAATAGTCTAACACTAAGTCACTGTTTATGGAAGTTATGATTTTTTATAGTTTGGGTTTCGGTGCAATATTTTTTCCAATAAATTAAATTATCTCAGAAACTATTCATCGTAGGCATATAGGCATACAAATTGGTTATCAAAGTCACCTTAAAATTTTATGTTTCATACGAATTCGTTGTAAAAACCATACCATTCCATTTAAAATAAGAAAGTTGACATCAACTTCCGTTATAACCGGATGTGCCCGACGGTTGAAATTATTTTAGTTAAATAGATCATCATTGATAACTCTTACTCCCAAATTTTCCAATTTGTAACATGCTTAGTTTCCCTAAAACGTCTAATGTACCACTCAGTTTGAATGACCCTGTATGTCTAATTGGAAGATGGAATTGCGCTTTAGGCCTGCTATGATTTTCAGGGTATTGTCGTTTAATCTGAATATTTAATGAAACATTTGGACGTGTCGAACGCCAATATTCAGCCATAGTTCAAGTGGTTCAATAAAACTGAAACTGAAAACCTGCTTTATAATTAAGCTTTGTTTTTTAGTTGTTTTAAGAATTTTAATTTTTGGTGTATAATCAATATTAAAATTCTCAGTACTGCTTTGTACTTTTTTAGCTCGAATTATTAATAATACCAACATGTTTCTTAGTGTATTCGACGATCTGTTTTACAATACGCTGTTTTGTAACGCC
Organism: Agrilus biguttatus; assembly: GCA_963921985.1. Classification (NCBI taxonomy): domain Eukaryota; kingdom Metazoa; phylum Arthropoda; class Insecta; order Coleoptera; family Buprestidae; genus Agrilus; species Agrilus biguttatus. Next base: position 12,658,776 of record OY998119.1, on the reverse strand, counting down.
AAAGTTATGCTTACTTAGATATTTTCAAGATAAGTGCTTGGCATCAAGGAACAAAATAACTTGTAATTATTTTTATTAATTACGTGGTAGTTTTCATGTAGATAAAGTTGTAACCTCCTTATGTACGCTTAATTTGATCACACTAACAAAGACTAACTTAATTGAAGGATTCCGCAAATTAAAGTCTTCTGGATTAATCATTTAAAAAAACAAGTATTAATTGTAGTTTAATGTTGGTAAATAAGTGTAAAGATTATTACTTAATAAATTAACTGATTCTATTACGCTTCCGCCTTTTATTTTGTTATTGTTTTGGCACGTACCGATAAATATAATTATCTCTTGATTGCCGTTTTTCTACAATCTGAAGGTAGCGGCCAGATCTCGTTAAAGAATCAGCTCGTCTTTGCTGTTTTTCTTCTAATTGCTCCTTAGAACAGCATTATTAACAATGGTAGCGGTTAGCCTTGGTTCCCTTATTTACATTTCTTTGTTTACGACTCTATTTTTGTAACTTTGACTTTTTTTTTGTTTCATCTGTGAAACTTGAGATAAAAGATTTATGGACTTCTACTAGTTGACGAGCTAGTGTGTGCCCTTCACTTTGCTGAGATCTGTAGAAAGTTTTACAAGTCAGGAAGGCAATTTTAGTCAGTCAGTCAGTCGCTAGAGACAAACGCTAATTTTCTCACACTTCGGTTACCGATTCTTTTGTCCCTGAATCGCCACGATTCAAGGTAACTAAAGGGAAGAAATAATTATGAACTTTAAAGCTTTTGCTTCTTAAAATTTGTTCGCCATTCTCAATAGCTACTGTATAATCCAATTATTTCAGAAGAAGAATAGATTTTAAAATTAAATTGAAGCTTTTCATGGAGCATTCGTTATGATATATATATATATAATTCGTTATGGCTATGAAGCTATAATCATAAGGTACAGTTCAGTACTAAATACCTAAATACCTACTACTATGTTACTGCTATTTATACTTTATATCTGAATTCGGAAAATTTACGATAAGGAGGGGTCAATTGTGACTGTTTATTTCCGTTTGTTTATTGACAATATTGTTTCTGTTTCTGATACATTTCTTAATTTCTAAAGTTTAATACAAATATAGTATTTTACTTTTGGAAAATGTAGGTATTGATTTAATGGAGTCTTTTATAATTTAAGTTTTTTAGTGGAGCAATGCTCAGAGATGCCAGTACAATTCTTGTTTGATTAAAGATGAATTATAACCGTTTATTGAGCTAATGTTGTCAAAATGTTTAAATATGAATTGAAATTCTCAACTGAAAGTACAAAAACAGTCCATTGATTATTTAACATACCTCTTTCAGTTGAGAATTTCAATTCAGAATTAAACATTTTGACAAAATTAGCTCAATAAACGGTTATAATTCCTCGTTAATCAATCGATGGATAAAACGTAAAAAAATGCTATCTTATCTAAAATATGCTTCACATTTTTGTTGTAGACAATCAGATAAAAAATACAACATAATCAATTATGTAAGAAATGTAAGCGACAAAATAAAACTTTTATTCCGGTCAACAAATTAAATTTACAGAAATTGAAAATAAATAATAAAACAAGGCAGTTTACATAGGATACACAGATAGATTCATCATTACTAGATTGAAGGAACATACGTATGCAATAGAAAAAAAAAACAAGAATTGTACTGGCATCTCTGAGCATTGCTCCACTAAAAAACGTAAATCACAAAAGACTCCATTAAATCAATACATACTTTTCCCAAAAGTTAGAACTTTAGAAATCAAGAAATGTATCAGAAACAGAAACAATATTGTCAACAAACAAACTGAAATAAACATTCACAATTGAACCCTCCTTATCGCAAATTTTCATCACTATGTTACTACATAGTAGTAGGTATTTAGTACTGAACTGTACCTTATGATTATGGCTTCATAACCATAACGAATTCGTTAAGAATATTTAATAAACTCTGTGAAACTTTATCTAGTGTGTTTTTATACTCGCTTTATCTGTTGATGAAGATATTTATTAACAATATAAAATGAAAATAATAGTAGGTATATCCTACCAATATTTCGAAAAACTGGTTACAGTTAGGCAAATGTTTTTGTTTTCTTTTCATTAATACTCATATTAATATTGTAAAAACAATTAAAGAATTTGTGTTTACCATTTTTGATTAAATTGTTCAGCAGACACATCTTATCACCCAATCCCTTGTCTCAAGCAATACGGAAATTGTCTTACCTGTAAAAAAAACAACAAAGTTAATCACTAGCTTAAAAATTAAGCCGATAAATTTACTATAATAATATAAAATATTTCTAAAAGTACATAAATTATGGTAATGTATAAAAATATATAGCTATATGATCCCAAATTAGTTCCGTTTGAAAATAATGAATAGTTTTGAAAATTCCGAAGCGTTTTATGCTTTTCCTGTTGCTGATGTTTATTAAAGATAAGAGAAAATGAAAAATGCAAATTGAATGCAACAAAAGATGTTTACCACACATAGTTTATATGGGTGTTCGTGAAATTAGGTAATTAAATAAGCTGCTGAATTCTAATGGGGTAATAAAGCCGTCGTAAAAATTAAAAAGGAAATTAGGTTAAAAGCCCTGCGAGAACCAGCACAAAACCCATCGAGATGGAACTGGAAAGTGAAATGTGCGTAACAATTAAGCAAGGCAATTACATCAACTAAAAGTTGACAAGTTACGAATTACTTCCGATTAAACCGCATGTAAATATCCGATTAATTAGCATACCAAAGTAAAAAAGACGGTGTCGTCTAACAATATTAAAAATTTTACCGTATGCCCATGGGTACCGTAATGTTGTTTTTGTTAGGATATAACACCAAACCGCAAAATTTTACAAAATCCAAAATCTTCACCATAACTTTCTAAAAATTTAAGTTGTTCTCTTCATAAAATTCATTATCTATCATAAAAAATTGAGATAATGAAAATAAAAATAAATGTTTGCTATTTTAACCTATATATACTCGTATAAAGATTTTCAAGTCCTAACAATTGAAAAATATGTGGAACATCAAGTCAAATGTCAAGCTTTTACCTCAAGAAAATGGCTGTGACAAATGGACGTAGTTGAATAATTATTTATAGTGAAAATATCCCTAAACTTCTCTAATATTATAAGTTTTTATTGCCAAATTCGAAAAGAAAACATGCATGTATTTGCAATCAAGATTTTTTTTGTTAACATCAAAAATTTCGAAAAAATAACTTATTTACAGATTTATTTTTTTAATATCAGAAATTTTACTTGACAATAGTTATGAGTCACCCTGTGTATATTTATGGCATTAAAGATTATGTTTAATTTCTCGTATGGACATTAAACGTATTGAATTTTTCATTGGTGAAAAAAACATTAAATAAATAAAAAGATAATTATCCAGCTCGTATATACATAAATATTAATTACAAAAAATTACGATAATAACGATCGCAGTACATAACTATTTCAAAATATACTGTTTATATGCCATATAGGTACGACTGTACTTAATAAAGTTAAAATTAAAATACCTCCAGCCAGTGATTACAATAATTGTTGTGTAATTGTATTGGTTCGGCTTACTGAATATACTCTGTGATTGCCCTACTTCTGTTGGTCGTGCCCATATGTGAATTACGTCTTTTACAAATCGGGTTAAGCAGAGTTACAACCGAGACTGCGTAAGAACTTTTTTTTTCATTCGAGGTAATTAAAGGGCCGATCTGAATCAAATTTCAAAACGCATCACCGTTCACTTACTTTCATTATCTATGAGAAACCCACTTTTTTCATGTCGCAATTAAATATATTTTATTTACTCGTGTACTAGGTATAACAACATTATTCCTCAGACGATTGGTCTTTATCTCAACAAAAAAAGACAAAGATTACGATATTCCTATTTAATATTAAGTTGTTAGTTTTCAAACACGTATATTAACTGTTTAACTAAGAAGAGAAGCAAGCGACGTGCTGCGCATGTATGGTAAAGGGAGGGAGTTTCTACTTCTGCCTTAAGACTTAAAGACCTTTTTGTGTTTCATTTCCACTAGCTATTCGTGCTGGTGGGCGGGCAGTCCCTCCGACCTACACTGTAGCGCAAAGCCGGAGGGTAGGGCGTAAGGCCCTATTCAGCCTCTTTGCAGGAATCGTGGGAATGGGTGGGTGGTGTGGTTAGGGAGAGAAAAATGAGACGGACGAATTGAAGACAGAAGAGAAATGAAAGATTATTTGTGGAATATTACTGCCCCAGCATTTGCCTAAATGATCCAAGGAAAACACCACAGAAAACTTGGACCAGAGTAGCCAGACTCGGGTTCGAACCGGTGACCTCCCGAATGCTAAGCAATGATCTAGAGTACTAGACCACGCTGCTCGGTTTTGTGTCTTAAAGACCATAACTATAATTAGGATATTTTTATTTTGCTTTTTTAGCGCAAGCGCCCACCACCCAACCCATCCGAGGTGGACCACCGACACTTTTCACCCCTCTCCACAGCCTCACACCCACAACCAATCCACTTCCCGTTCCCAACTATCCAAGGAATGTATAATATTTACGGGTTGACCTCCCTAATTGAGAGGGGTTTTAGTGGGTAGGCGCTTCGAATGAATCCGACACTACCTTCCCCCCTTCGGGGGGTGTCTTCTGGAGATTTCCCTTCTTTCAGGATAAACTAAAAACAAAAAATGGACACTTTTATTCCGGAAGTACTGACCGCTTTGTCATTGAAGTTGCGTTTACTCAGCACCGGATTTAACTTTTTGGAGCCCTAGGTGTTTATAGCGAACGCTGTCCTAGTTTTGTTCTTTGTTTTGTTGCTCTATTCATTGCATTGAGTACGTAAATTTGAAATTTGTTCCTTTGATTTGGGTAAATTTCACGCTTATATAAGATACCTATTTATTATTATTATTATTATTATTATTGGTAATAACATCTCAATTAATAGAAAATATGGTTTTCATATTTTCATATGCATATTATACAAAATAAGTTTTTATTATAATTTATATAACGAAAAAGTGCTCAAACATGTCATTTTTAATCAGAAATCTAATAAAAGAAAAAGTTCTAATTTCTGTTTGTTAGGCCGGAGCCCAGTGTATTTTATTATAAATCCAGTAGTATGTTTACTATAATTATACTATTGTAGCAAATTTAATAGTAGATGCATACAGACACTCGAAGACCTTCAAACGGATATTTAAACCGTCAAATAACATGCGTAATACCTTCTTTAGAATATGATTTAGCTAATACTATAAAAGCCACGTAATTTTCGCTTTAGGGAAACTATCTACCGATTCACCTGCATGATATGCTAATTGCAAGCTGCTATGAGGCGCACAATCTATCCCTCTTGTTAATAATATTTTATGTCTTTTCCGGAACAAATAATGACAGAAGACCTTGGCAACTTTTAAACACGTATCCTAAAATTTATCAGTCCGCCTTCCTGAGATAACGTATTCACATTACTAATAATATAAACAACAATTTGATGTTCGAAAGAAAAGTCGAAATATTTATTCTTTTATTTAAGATTAAAAAAAATAAAGTACAAGGCACAGTAAACAACCACGTAAACGTTTATATATGAATAATACATATTATTAGTCTGTGTAACAGTCGTTTGTTTATATATGGATGTGTATAATCTGCAGTAATTGAATTCGCTGTTTTGACTGTAAGAAATATTCAGCATTTTCTTTAAAGTATAAAAAACATAAAAAGTTTTATAAGCGGAAGATGGGCTAATAAAAAAAATAAACGTACTTATATAAATAAGTATTTTAGAAGATACGGAAATTTGAAGATTGAAATTTTTATAACATTTAATAATCCAATGTGCACTTATCTGCGAAACTGCATCGATTTGAAAGCAAATTCTTCACTAATTAAGTTTTAAGCAAAAGATAAAAATTGTCATAATTGGACAAACAATAAGGACTCTACAAACGAGAATTGATGAACATAAAAAGAACATCAGATACCTTGATAAATATACGACTATTTCCAACTATAGAATTTATAATAATCACGACATGAATTGGGATCAACCCAACGTTTTTGAATTGAATGGCAACACCTTTATCAAGAGATTTTTCTAAAAAACCATGCACATTAAAATAAACAAAAACACCAAATGTACAAAAAGATACTAAAAAACATAGTGACAATTACTTTTCCATCCTATAATTTTTATGCACTAATAATTAATTGACTTTTTATGTATTTGTGAATCAGTTTGAATATTCATGTTCCGGTTACATGAATTAAAAATCTATTTAGTTGTATTATTTCATAGACACTCTCTAATTAGGAAAAAACTCACTTATCTGTTGTCTATAATATCCGAGCCTATGTTTACATCTGTACGACTGTGATAAAATTTAATTTTAGTCCATACTTTATTATTTATATTTTCAACTGTATTGAACTGTGTCAGACATTCTAATTTTTTACATCATGTAGCATAATTTTTATCTTTTGCTTAAAACTTAACCAATAGAAAAATTTGTAAACAAAAATGTAACAGTTCTCATCGCAAGGTTAGTCTTATGGCACAAAATGTATAAATGAGTTTTCTGGTGTATTCATCGAAATTGTTTTAACTTTGTAGTTCTGATCACGCTACCTAACTAAATAGAAATCAAACGTATTTTTTAAATTTTGTACCTATAATATTGAACAAAGGACCTGAGCAGTAACCCTTATTGAACCTGCATGATATATTTAGAAGTACAATGGGTAATGAGCAGTTTGTTGAATTAGCTAAGATCGCGGTAGATCCAGAGTTAGTTCGATAATTATTAAATTATATAGGGATTATCAAACTACGAAGAAAGTATAATTTTTAAGTTCTCGGTAAAGTGGAAAATGTTCTTAGACAAACAATTTCTAATTGACATTGCGTTTTTGATCCTTTGTTTAGGGGAAATCAAAAAGGATAAAACCTGATAGCATACCTGTAATTTGTAACTATTAGAGTAGACTGCAGAGTAATAAACATTTGAGCCAGTTTATTTTTACTTTGCATGTTTAGATAATTTACATAGGAAGACGATCTTGTATCGAATTTACGTCTAAAACCATAGGCTTAACTGCCGTGTTTAAAATTATGGGCATAAAAAAAAATCCTGGCGTTATTTGAATTTTTTGCACCATTTAGAAAAAAACTATTTGTTGAGTAACAAATTTTTCGAGGGAGAGCAGAGGCCTGAGAACGCCTACCCTGGGTCCAAAACTCCTGGTTGTGATGAAGACTACAAACCAAGGAGCCGAAACGTCACTATATATTATTTATTATTAATTTATTGTCTTGGTAATTAACTTCTTCCAACGATAAATTTGCGGTCGATATCAGTATGCAATTGTTGCATTATTATTATAATGTGTATATATCTAGTGGGATGTAAAAACGTGCACATTGTATGATAAACAATATTTGCAACCGTTTGAACAAATTGGTTCATAAACAATTAATAATTATAAATATAGACGGCTTCTTATGTACACTTCCCATTATTTTAGGTCGGAAGATAAATGTATAATATGTGTGTCGATCCTTATCAGAAATAGCGAGCGGCCTCTGTTTAAAACGAGCCATAAAACAGCTAACATCGTTCATAATGTAATGTTGTATCAGTAACGGAAACTTTTACAGAAATCATAAATACTTACTTGCAAACACTAATTAAGTAATGAAAAATACTAACAGTAATCAATTTTTTTCCACCAAAGATTCGCATTATCGCTGTTTATAGCCTTTTAACGGAAAACAAAGATCAAAGATATCCGAATTTAGCTACTGTAACTAAAGGAAGGAGGTTTAAATACGAAATATTTTTCAATTACAAGCTATTAAGAAAAACGACTGACCTTAAACTATAACTATAAAGGCGTACACGGTAAAATAATTCGAATTGATCGTAATGATCTGGAGAATAAGGCAAATATAGAATTACACACCAACACATGACTTATTTTTTCGTTCAAATGTAATGTACTTGCTTCTAAATCGCCCACTGCACTGCCAAGTTCAATTCAAGCCCACTTCAAGAGCTTCCATGGTGAATGCAACAACATACTTATCCAGAATTATGAAATAATTCAAACCACGCAAAAGAAGACAAACATTTTTTGGTGGCGAAAAATGCACTGAATGCCCACACGAAAATTATTGTGACACGATTAAGAACCAGGTCCAAGAAAACAATTTTAAAAAAGTAGAAATAAACTGTTTCTGCAATTTATTGTGGCATGCGTGCATGGGCGTATCGAAGAGCAGTGAACCAAAATTGTTTTTCCTCAAAAGCAATTAATATTTCAACAATTGTAGCTTCCATCTTTATTTAGTAATTGTTTTACACTTTTGTTTATTACCTTTTTAATTATTCAGCACTTTTAAACTTTTGTTTTCGCTTTTTTGTTGTTTTCAGAGAACTTCTTTTCTCTTGGAAAAGTAGGATAATAAAATAAATGAATTATAAAAAAGAGAACACAGCTTACATTGTTTAAAATAAAAATGCTCAATTATTTTGTTGAAACCCGGTCATATGTTGCAATTTTTTTTTTCTTGATAATAACTAAACTAATACTCCGATTCGTTAGCAGTTTTTCCATACTTTCCATATGCTTCCTCCAGTTGAGTCAATTCGTATGTGGTATTTACAATTTCATTCAAATTTTATACACTACAATAATTAGTTTTTCGTTTTTTACACCAGTTATTGTTATTTTTTTTATTTTCAAACTTCTTTTGTTCAAAATTATTTCACGTAAGTATTTATAATTTTCCCGTTAATGAATTGAGACAGTCTTATCTAATTTTGGGTACTTAAAGGATTATTTGGTTTTTGGTCATTTCTGGTAAAACGTACAGGAACGTTATCACATTCAGTTATCTTTATTATCTTACTTGTGAATGAATGAAAATTGGTTGGCTATTTTGTATTGTTATTTAGAACAAAGAGTAAGCTATAAAGACTTTTGTTTTGGGTTCATCATAGGCCCAATTCTATCAGGGTAGGGGTTCTGTCAGTTGACAAACATCACAAATACGTCGGGATCTAGCAGAGAAAACACGTGTTCAAATAACACTCTGTCTCCACACACAATGCATTAATGATATGCCAAAGGCATACTGAAATTCGACCCACTTGCCTATTATTTAGATGAGTTTTAGAAAGAATGGGGATCAGCTTCAAAGGACTGTCGCTTATTTTTGTCTGACTTTTGGAAGAGCCAGTTCGGGGAGCTTCTTCAAACTTTTAAGCATGTCAAGAAGAAGTTCTTTGTTGTTTCTATCGACTATCTATCACCCGTTTTTCATCGTCACACTAATTACAACTTGTAATAATTCAACTACCTCTATTTATAGTTTATTCTACGAAGCTGTCTCGGCTTATTCGGATTTATAAAAGGCTCGCGCAATATTTTCTGTACAGGATCTCATGTATTTAATTGAACAATGTATTTCTTACTCACATAAAATAAAAAATACAATTAGGTAGTTATATTAATGTTCACCTGGATCTTCCAATTTATATAAAAAAATTGAAACAACTTCTGGATGGATTCTGATGTCTTTTTAATGGATATTATCCCAGAATGGTAGTTTTAAGATATGATGTTTTCTTTGAAATTAATTTTTGCCTATAAGAGCAATTTAAAAGAGACCGAAGGAACAGACATCAAAACATAGTTACAAAGGAAGAACAGGTGAAACTATAAGCAATAAAGCTGAGTATATATGTGGTGCTGTTTTCAAAACTGGTAACACGAACAATCCTTATAAAATAAGACGAAACTTTATATTTGTATTCACTACAATTTAAGTTTCTTCAGGTGAAGATATAATAATTGTAGTGAATACAAATATAAAGCTTCAAACTTTTTGTGTATTTCAATTTTTTTAAAATTATGAACCAGTTTCAGGCATCCACAATCAACAATATAAAACGAAACGTTCATTATTTTATAACGATTACGAAATTGGTCTGATTTTTTGGGAATAATGGATTGAATCCATGAAAAATGTTTCAAATAAACGAAGGGCATTTATTAAAAGTATGTCTTTGACTTGGTAACACCATTCTTTTGATAAAGTTGTGCTGATGCGACTTTCCAGTATTCTTTTGATATTTTCCTTTGACATAAAATATAAAATATGTTGGTTGATAAGTATAATAGCGGTTGGCCCTGCATGTCAAGAAAATTTGACATTTATTTATAGCTGGCGGACAAGCCTCTTTTTGTTGCTTCGCCAGCGAGAGAACGAGATCGGTAAGCGCTGGACGTTGTACTACGAACGAATAGTTCGAAGTAATTTTAATAATGACAGGGTGGGCCAAATTGCACAACCGGAAATTCGCTAATTCGTACGTTTCAATTTATATTTCGCTGTTCGCGGACGATCTTGAAAACAAGAGTGGCCAATACATGCACAGAAAAACACAGGGATAGATTTACTATTGCTGCTGCTGAACTAGATTATATGAAATGAAAATAAAACGTGTTCCATACGGTTTGGATATCGTCCACTACAACTAACGATAAGTGTACATGTAATTGTACATACATATATACATAACAGTCATAAAAGATTTGGCAGATTTTACGTTCTGCACGCGAATGTTTGCCAATGTTGAAATTTGATAGTACTTAATTGAAACTATGAGGTTTTTATGATATCCTGTTTATTCGCGATCATACCAGAAAACATTATTTTATTAGTCAATGATAACCATCAATATCAATTGCTTTACATGATATACATATTGTGTATATCTATAAGTATATAAATGGTACTCTGAAACTTCTGCACGAGAACCATTTAATTTTTTACGAAAATATAACAAACAAGAAGAAAATATGTACTAGCCTGAAGATGGCGAGAGATACGACGAAATTTGTAATATGGAAAATCAAAATACCAACTCTACAATAAGTACCCTTGTTACCAATTTTAGGATACTACAGTTAGAAGTGGCGAGGCGCGTGAGTAACAATTAAAAACCAACCAAGTGCGAAGTTCTTAAAACTCAAGAATCGTACACATTTTGGTGTAGTTTTCCTGTCAAGCTTAGGCTGTTTTATGCAACGAGGTCAAGTGAGCCTATTCTTTCTATAACATAAGTTTCAGTCGTTCTATAAATAAAGGGGTTTCTGGAAAGATAACAGATATAAATGAAAAATATAGATATTTACTTTTAAGCTTTATAAACTAGACGTTTCTATCTCTTCTAGGAGAGAAGTCAATATTATCTAATCGTTAAGATGTCTTTGGAAGATTTTCTCTGCTCACGAAAACAAAGAAAAAATCGACATGGCGTTCGGGCACCTGTATTAAAATATACATATGTATGAATGTACAGTGGCCGGCACCTAAGGAGATTCAGCGACAGTCAGATTGACAGGTAGGTAAGCGGGGACATTTAAATGAAAGAACCAGTAAGAATATAGCTGGACCGAAACGTCAACTTGTAGTTCAGCGATGCGTATCGCTGAGAGAAAAAGAACTGAACACGGAACACAAGTGAATTCATTCAACTGATTTACCCACCCCAAATTGACCATAAACAAAAACACATTGTAGACCACTTCTTTTGTCTGATTACTCAGTATTTTACTCTTCCCAAGATTATGCATTTCAAACACAATTTACAAACAACCACTTCTCTACTCTGTTAATTTGAAACTGTTTGCTACTACGCTACTGAACTTTGCTGAACAGTTATCATTCTGCCTACCGCTCGATTAATGCCGCCCTAAAGGGGCTAGACTTTGCCAGAATAAATGTTGTAACCAACAAACAAACTGGTGGACGAGAGAGTTTTGAGATGAGACGGGTTCCGTTTTTCCCAAAAATTGAAATATAGATCAAATTAGAGCGCGCTGTCGTTTTGTTCGATTTTTTAATTACTAAATGACGCAGCAAATCGGAAAAGTTGGTTTGGTTCCTGAAAATTACAAATTCGAAAATTAAAACGTTATCTGATCAACAGTAAAGTTTATGCTTCATGGTTTTAGAAGTCATTCGCTACATATATATTATTACTTTTAAGCTTGACAACTACAATACCGCAAACCGCGATATTTAAATTTAACTAAAAAAAGGCAAAGTTCTTATACGCCAAGTGAACATCTGGAATACCAGTAATAACAATAAAGTATTTAAACAACCGATTAGAATAAATATTTATTTAATTTTTTTTCAATTATCACATTTTCTTTTTTCTTGTAATTTTTAAACAATTCATGGCCGAGCTATGTACATAGAAAGTTATTATTTTTGCTACATGTCACAATAAATAAAAAATTTTAAAAATGTTGATTATTGATTATAAATTATAATGCTATAAGTAGTTAAGCAATTGCCTCTCATAATGTCCCACATGTAAATTAATAACTAACAAATGCTCCAGCAGCATTGTAATACAACTTGAAATGGTTGTTATTTATGTAGGAAATGTCACCGAAAGAGCATCTGTGCAAACAGTATGGAGGTAAGATATTTTAGCGCGTTTATTATTCGTAAAAATATATTTAAAAAATCGACTTTCACTCTTCGCCATTAAAATTGTTTGTGTAAGCAAATTAGATTTCATTGAGTTTTTATTGCTTCGCTGATGACGATTAGTGCCTAATATGACAATTTATGGGAATTTCATTGTAAAAGGCAAATTTTGGTTGTAAATTAAATACGACCTCCAGTCTCCATTTAATTAGTTTATTAATAAGTTTTTGGCAAATGTTAGAGGCCTATTAATAATTTTATAACTTTCAGAAAATAAATGTTTGTAAATGTATCCTCAGAAAGGAGCAATTGTATAGATGCAATTGTTTATTTAATAACCAATAGATGTACGTACTAAGTATAAATGGGAGTACAGGTATATAAATCTGTAGTTTTAATATCACAGCATTACCTTTACAGTAGGTACCTATTTTTTGATTTAATGATCGTTATAATTACCCTAACTGACTAAATATATTCCCCGAAAAATTACACAAACAATGTCTATAAATATTTGGTTACGCTGTACTATTCCACTGCTGTTTTTATTTAATGTCGTGCTTGCCTTTCTGGGGTTTTGAGATTAATGAAACTGATATTAGAAACAGACATTTGAGGAATTAAGACGACCTATTTGGAAATTATCGATCTTGTACACGCCTACTTGGAACTATTGACCCATAGAACTAATTCATCTTAATTAGATGATATTTAAGAGAAAATTTTCACATTGGACTTTCAGAACTTTTTATGGACTATAGTTAAGCGTTTCCGTTAGCAGCACGATAAAATACAGTTTTATGTGTTCTCATTGAATTAATGCACTTGTTTATACGTATTATATGTAGTTTTATGGCTTTGTACAGCCATACCCACGATATTTCTATTCATACATAATGAAAAGGTTGACATACACAGATTATTTTTTTATGATTTGTGTTGTTTGAAACAAATTACCTTTGTTAATCATGACCGACATAGACATAGAGATAGATAATAGAATAGACAAGTCCCATACAGCCCTGTGAGTAGTGGTGTTACGTGAGATACAAAATAATAGTAGTCTCTCTCTTTGTTTGGTAACGCTTCTAATTGGCAGGCACAGCTGAATATCTACTGCTAATGCGGTGGTGGATTATGCTTCTTCATTCTATGTATTTTTTAAATGACATAACACATTACCGATGGCTTGCCTGTTCTAATTCTGTTATCTCTATGGACATAGGTCGGTTGTAATCTTTTTGCCGTGGTGGAATTTTTCTGTTCCAGACGGAATCGAATTCAAGTGTTTGTATTATATCTTACACGTACTCATCTTACTAATAATGTTTTGAAATGTTTAAAAGCAATTATAATTATAATTAATTTTATACGGAAAAGGAAGCACCTTGTTTTTAGATTGGATTAACAGTAGGTTTTATGAATTACTTAATAATTATGAAATAAAAACACTCATACAATTATAATAATTAATAGCTACTGATAATTTATTGAAACTTAAAACTGTTAAAATTTTACTCTCAACGCGCCAAAAGAATTATAACTTCTAATATTATTTGAACTTTGTCACCACTCAGCGAAGAATTCAAAATTTAACTAGTCGCTGTATTACATTGCCTAAAGGTTAGTTAGCAGATTATTTTTTTCAATTATAATTAATAAAAATAATAAAATAACCATGTTGAGCAAGGCAGATAAAAAAATGGGAAAAGTATTGATGAGTACCTTCAACTAATGAACGTCAAATTTTCGTTGTTATATTTACTGTTTTAAATGATTTAGTAGGCAATTCATTATTATTAACTAGTAATAAGCATTTAAGTGATTAATCATAGCGTAAATTTTCGTTGATTAGTCCATTCGAATTTCATGCCTGTCTATAATTTACAATAAATATTCAGCGTTTAACAGCAGCAAATTGCGGAAGTATTATACAAAAATATATTTTTATACATTTATCTCTTTCTAATACTATCCTGGTGGTTTACTGGAAAACGTGTTGATACTTTATTCCTTTTTGTGATTGATTGTGTGTTGTTGTTGGTGGTGACCTTCGCACCTAAATGTATTTTTTTTGTGTATTTTGTTTTTACTATTATATTTTGCAGCTCCTTAATGATTTTTCCTCGTTTCTAAACATACATCGCATCTATATTCGCGATCACGATTCTATTTAATATATATATATATATATATATAAATATGGGAGTTGACCTTCTCATAATCCGTGGGAACAAAAAAACAAAACAAAACAAATTATTTTGGAAACTGGAAAATAACATAACATTTCATATATATATATGTATATATATATGTAGATAATTATCCAACTTGTGTAACTTTTTTTTAATAAACTACATCCCAATATTAAATTTAGATTGGAAGTAGAAATTGACAAGGCTTAAAACTTTTTAGACCTAATCATCCATAATTTGAATACTAAACATTCTTTTCACCCTTGCTGTTGAACATTTTAATATAGAATTAAACCGTATTTATTTAATTGCGATCAATAATTGCCACGAACCTTCATTAATAAAATAAATATATAAATAAAACATTAATCTTAGTTTATCCGCTTAAAACCACAAAGTCCATACAGAAATTATGTGCAATAACATACTTAACTAATACATCCAATTCTATAGATAAAATTCTATTTAAATTTATACATATATTCATATCAATCAAAACACCTTACGGAGTTTCATTAAAAATAATATAGATCGTACAAAAAAAAGAAAATAAATCAGACATATACCAACTAAATTGTGGCACTTGTAACGAACTCTGTATTGGACAAACTGGTAGGTGTTATAAAAACCGACTGAAAGAACACAAAAAAAGTTTTGACAATAAGAAAGTCAATTCCAGTTGAGAGAAAATGTGTGAAGTTAAGTTTACTAGAAATCATAGAAATTAATAAAATAATTAGTAATAGACTAGGGTTAGTCCTTAATTATCAAACAGATGTTGTTAAACCACCGCTATTAAACATTTAATCACACAATTCCTGTTATTTCTCTTATTTTAAATTTTATTTTCTAAAATTGTTTGTTTCTCCCCAGTATTTTGTAAATTCGCTTAAGTTTAGTTTATATTTATATCTTCCCCACGTGAAGAAGGCACAGTGTGCTGAAATAATTATGGTGGCAACAATAAATATTTATAAACTGAACCTTGTTTTTAATTTATTTCATATAGATATAGTTATAGGACTTAAATAAGAAAACTGAGGAGAATGTAATATTGCTGTCGAAATATTAGACCAATTATTATTGAAAATCAGTTCTTTTCTCTTTATTCATGATAATAACACGAAAAACCTTTGTTTGTCAATTTGTGCAGAAGCTTGAATTTCTACTAAGTGACTTTATACAAAGAAATGTTTACAGAAACAAAATCGATTGTTAAGTATGTAAATATCGAAAAACTGGGCCAAGGATAATTGTTCAGTGACTAAAATTGAAAAAGCCCGTCCGCACTTTATCATGTTTAAGATAAACTGAATGTTTTCACGAACTTCCATGTTCATTAATATTGTCAAAAAACTAACAAAGAACGTTTGTCATTTAAACTACTCCCCAAGTTCCCTAATCTTAACACTACAGTCCAATTCCTACCAAAAATTAATTAACTCTATAAATCAACGTGCCTCTTTACTGGAGCAAACATCCATTTTAACTGTCTAAAAAAGTAAATAATGTTAAGATCATCAAGTATTCGCGTTTTTCGTCTCAGACATTGTATAACAACAAGCTTGTCTTTGTTTACTAACATATTGGAAATAGTGTTGAAAAAAATCCAGAGAAGGGGAGACAAGGAATTGATGATGGTTTCGTGATGGAAAGAAGAATCGAAATATATACATTACATTAAACATACGTTCTATGTGTTTGTGATGTGGTACATTAAATTTTTTTGTAAATTTGATCCCCTCTACCATATTTGTTTATGTATACTCATAGAATGTGTATTTAAACTTTGCACATATAATATGGTACATGTACGTACGTACGTACGTACATATTATATATACTTGTATTGTAATGAACAAAGTGAAGCTACTGGCGATACGTGTATTTTGTGTAAACCATCGCGCACACATGCAAAATGTAATAAAAGCGGCAATGTTTAAAGTTTTTATGGGTCGTAGAACACATGGACCATTTCCTACGGTTGTTATTTGGTTCTGAACCTTGAGAACTCAGCCTTTTCCTGTCGACATTTATCTTCTCTATTGTTCTAGCCAAATAGTTCCCCATCCCGGACCGCGTTGTGTGCTCATTATTATGTTAATTCTTGTGTAAAAATGTGCATATTTCAAACGTTTCCTTTTATTAAACCATTTTTATGGCTTGTTCCTATAGGTGTACTAAAAATAGAACCGAATTAAAACAGCAAAACGCTGCGATGCAACCTTTACAAAAGTGAATTATGAAAACAAGAGTTTGTCTAATATCTAGTCGATTTAACCTTAAAAATGTAAACAAAAATTTTTAATTTAAGTTATGAGAAAATAGAATAGGTGCCTACAATTGAAAACTTAAAAAAATTAACATAAACAATTTATCGTAAAACAATTAAGCAGATCTAATAAACATGTTTTTGTTTTACTTGGTTACGCCCTGTTGAACATTACCTAATAAATTCTACAGATGGCGTTCACTACGCAATTTATATTTATTTAATGAACGCTGTTTGTTGGAAGCAAGTAACTAGGAGGTATGTTTTTTAAGTAAGTACCGTTTTGAAATTAATAAAAAACGCGCAAAGATTTCTTAATAATTACATGAAAGCCTGTACCTTAATCTACTTTTCTACACAATTTCCTTCAATATTGAGGCGCCTGTCATAACGTTTCACCAGTTTTTGAATACCATTCTCATAGATCCCTGCCGCCTGACTTGTTGGGTTAACTGTTAACCACTACATCACAACTGTTTTGATTTCGTCATCGTCTTGAAGATGCTAACCGCCCAGATGTTTCTTCAAGTGCAGGAACAAATGGTAGTCACTGGGCGTCAGATCAGGGCTGTACGGAGGATGATCTAGAGTTTCCCAGTGAAAAGATGTGATGAGATCTTTGGACCGATTAGCCACATGTGGATGGGAATCAGATCTCACGATGAATATCAATCGGTTTTAGTCCTTTAGCACTAAGGAATCGTATAACAGCCCGGACTTCACACTCAGTAAACACCGTAAATAAGGCGAATCAGACTGTAATGGCGTCAGTGCATAGGTTAGAGATGTATGTTGGTTGAAGTTCTTTCGGTTCTGTCTGCAGAGTGCTGATGAGAATAGAAGAGTTTGCTATTCACGTCTGATAATTTCGTTAGAATACCGATTTTTGTTTTTTTTATCGTTATCGTTCATTTTTGTTTATTGTCCCCTCCCCCCAT
Organism: Agrilus biguttatus; assembly: GCA_963921985.1. Classification (NCBI taxonomy): domain Eukaryota; kingdom Metazoa; phylum Arthropoda; class Insecta; order Coleoptera; family Buprestidae; genus Agrilus; species Agrilus biguttatus. The sequence goes on along the minus strand of OY998119.1, from coordinate 12,640,810 downwards.
AAATAACAGAAGGACGAAACGCATATAATAAACTTTATAAGGACATTAAAATTAATTCGTTTAACGTTGCCCTTCGCATAATTTACTACATTCTTAGAAAAATTGTGTGGGATTCAGAATAGGCGAGAGCTTCCGAACATGTTCCCGTTGCAGTTGAACTAATCAACATAAAAATATTGAAATTACATGTATGGTGGTTTCTGTTTCCATTTTAGACAATGTATTGCGGTTTTTATGTGCTTTCAGAGCAGTAATAAAACGTACATTTTCATAGCAAATTATTGCTTCCTTTAGAGACATAATAAACGTTTAGTGAGCGACTCCAGACCGTGCTAAAATTTTTATGCTCTTGGTATCGACCGATTAGGTCTCATAAAATTGTATTGAAGCGCTTGCAGTCCGCATAGGGTTGACCTTGTAACATTTTTTAGCCAAGTCTCCCCTTTACGTAACAATAAAATCCGTGCGAGCTACTCATTAACCTGTCCGATGCTGACGCGAGGGGTTAGAATATCGAGTTGGTGATTGGCCAACAGCGAATTGGACCAGATTAAATTATTATCCTTCACCCCGACTCCGACGTGAATTCCTTTGTTGCCACTTCACAATGTCGTGTTTTACAGACCGAGAATGATTTCGTGACCGAAAATTCATTAACATGAAGTCGAATATGATTTTATTTACAATGACTATGTTTATTATCCTTATTTGAGCTTTTCTATCCATTAGGAAAAATTGTTACAGAGATCACTGTTTTTTTTTCAAGTTTATTTCACTATATAACTATGTTCTACGAAACCATAGTGCTAACGTATAGGTTGATTTGAGAGGTAATTTTGTGGAGCTTTATCCTCATAAATGCAACATACAATAATAGTGATAATAGTGTATGTAAAAGGCACCACTAGGTACTCGTTCATTTCTGGAAACGTTTAATCAACTTAGTCATTTGGGTTTTTAATCTGAACTATTAAAAAAAAGATAATGAAATGAGAATAGGTTGGTGTATGTTGATTTCAGGCTTTCACGGCCGGTGTTATTCTCTAGCGTATATAAACTTTTCAGGCTGTTGTGCGGTAGTTGAATTCTTCTTCCTTGATGCGACGTTTCGCCTGATATTACTTTTGTTATCTTCTGGCAGTGGTGTTACAGCATGACAGTCAGTAACAAGAAAAAGTAACATCACTGCCTGAAGATGCCAGAAATAAGATCTGGCGAAAAGTCGCATCAAGGAAGAAGAAATCGACAAGGGCACAACAGCCCGAAAAGTTTATGTACACCAGAGGTTGGTGTATTGTCCAAGCGAAACTTTTTTCACATCTTGATGGATGGGAATCATCGATCATAATTTAAATAACGATTATTCTCTTAAAGCCTAAAGTAAAACAGTTTCGGAATTATGGTAGAAGAAATTTCCGCGGTTTTCTGTGATCTATTGAAGAAGTGAATGATCTAATGGTAATAGAAACATCAGAAAAAGTCGGGTTTAAAATAGTTCTTGCCATACAAAAATTACTAACTTTTCGTAAAAATGAATATTGATAAATTTGATCACAGAGTGTAACATGTTTGTATGCAGATGCATACTTTGCAAAAGTTTAGAAAAGGATAACAAATAAATTATAAACTTGCCTAATTAACGATTATTCCAAAACATACCACCTAGGTACTCCGCACTTCTTTAAAATGATGAGCAAAAATTAATATACATCCTTATTTTAATAATTCCCAACCTATTGATTAGACAACTAAGCATAGATAACTAACAAATTACTGATGACGAACACATTAAAATTGTCTTTAATTGGATATGTTTTTGATTAATTACCGCAAAAAATTGTTCATTGAGGAATCTTTCAAATCAACAAACTACAATTACAAAGATCCTACTGATTTAATGATATAAATAGCTAATGATTTATTAAGAAAATTATTTGATGTATTCATTCTTAAGTTTGCGGTTATAGTATTTATCGTCAATAACCTTGTGGGGTTCGTAAATCCTCTATGCAGTAAACACTAATATAAAATAGAATAAATTCTATATATGTATCTGCATTAAGGCGGTTAGACGCGTCAAGCTGTCTTGTAAGTAGAACTCGCGGCCAGTAATTCAATTTTAAGAACGAACAATTCCCAAACGGATATCACAAATGACTAATAAAAGTTAATTATTAGTTACTTCTCAGAAAATTAACATTTCTTTGTAATCGCGACATCAGTAAAGATGAAACTTATAATTATTTTGTATTGTTTGGAATTTATATCTTCTGCTTGAATCCGCAGAGTTAAAAATTATGATATATGTCTGACGTATAGACCTTAGCGTAACTGGGGGGGGGGAGGGATAGATGGGTAGAGGTGGTAGGGGTAACCTTGTAGAACACCAAACAATTGTTTTTATGAGGAGGCTGATGGCTTGAGTCGCGATGTGAAATTGTTTTGGGTTTCAAACAAAAATCACTACAATTTTTTTACTGTATTAGATTAGGCTTGGGATGGGGTAGGTTACGATAATTTCTTCTTCTTCAACTAAAAACTTATTAGATGTTCTACAAAGTTACCCCACATCCACCCGTTGTACCCTTCATAAAAGCGAGGGTACATACATCTGGACAATTACAAGAATTATTTCTAAAGGATACAAAAAAGTTAATAAGTGACGTATGAAGCTGGAAAATCCTAACTAATTTTTATTATCTGATACTTACCCAGTGATCTACTGACTATCGACTATAAATTATGTGTTTAATAAGATGATTTATAAATAATCCAATATGGTTAATTTTAATCATTTTGATGGGTATAATAATAATAATTAATGAACTAATGATAAGATTAGTTTTTGTTCGAGGGAATTTGCATAATGTATTACATTCAAGAATTGAGAAATGTTTGGTTTCTGAAGAAAAAATTCGCTTTTTAAAGAAGTAAACAACGGAATCTAGCAACGGGTCATATGAAACATACAACTTTTTAATGATTATGACGATATCCTCTATTGCGTACTTTAGTAGGCGATAAATTAAAAATAATAACAAATTTTAGGATTTAATTTTTTCCTTTTTCTTTAACTATTTCAGTTATCAGCGGTAGATAAAAAATTCTTTTGAATGGATGTTTGTGAATTTCAACCTCAAGCGATTCTATTAAAGTGATAACAATAATCACTAATTTATTGCAGCAATTTGATAAATTACTTATTACGCATGCAATACCACAACAAAAGATAATCCAGAAAAAAACCAAGCATACTACATTAAATAATGTTTAAACTAATTAAGATGTAAATAGTTTTGCTCCATTTTTATTTATTAATGTTTAAGTAGATGGGGAACTGCTTTTATTTCTATAGATAGTACCTCTTTATAAAAATTTTGAAATATGAAATTCTTGCACTCAACGAACAGTTTGACTGTGAAGTCGCGCAACACCACTAGGTATAACTCTTCACCTACTTTTGAAAACACGTGTCGTCACTGGAATATTTAACCGCAATTTACAAAAAATTATAAAAACATGCCTTTCGTTTATTATTGGTCGGCTCCTGTGCTAAAATGCAGCCCAAAATTTTTAAAAAAATACGGACCATCTTATGAAAAACGGAATTTATTTCTTAGTCCTGTTTCATCATGTAAGGCGTAGGACGTGCTCTACCCCATTCTCCTATAATTCGGTTTGCATTGAGTTAGATGGATCCTTTTAGACAGGAGAGGCGATTGCGCGAGCGTGAAATTTAAGGCGCGGGCAGGCGCTTGGCCCGTACGCCTGACGTAGCGACGTCGAGCATACGGTCCACACGTTCTATGGGCCCTTTAACATGGGGCGCGCGCAGAAGTTGCTTAGTTGCCAATTTTCCGTTAAACAACAGTGTAATTCAATGCTGGTAGGAGTATTAGCCCTCGGAGTAGTTGTTTCTGTTGATTCCATATTTATATTTATATTTATAATATGCCTGTAAAGGCCTTTCTGCCAGCGCCCACCTGACGAGACCCGATAGGTCGAAACCGGTCGTGGGTGTGGCTTTAGGTTCATTGTGCCTACTTGGTAGGACGCGTTCAAAATGTGAGATCTTTGATCTTAAAATTTAGACGAATAAGGATTTTAATTCCTACTTTTTTGTATATGTTAAATTTTCGTCTAGGAGTCCATCGGAATCAACAGTTCAACAGTGTAATTCAATGCCGGTAGGGGCATTAGCCCTGGGAGTAGTTGTTTCTGTTGATTCCATATTTATATTTAAGGTTATTTAATGTTTGTGTACAGTATATCATAGTTATATTATGTTATTACTCTCCGGTAGTTAGATACGGGATAAAACCATATTAAGGAATTCGTTGTAAATATAGTTGTAAAATGTAAATAGTAAGAATAGTGAGTAAGTTTATTGCCACTTTCTTTTGTACCCTTCAGGTCCACTGTTCAGTAGGAAATTTCTAAAATCTGGTTTAGTGTCAATAACCACTCATCCAATACTTCTTTATCTACAAACAAATATTTTGTTGGTGTAGGTAATTGCTACCTAGGCCAGCTATTTAGGTATAAGTTAAGTATTTGTTTATATAATTATATTTGTACATTATATACTTTTTGCTTCCTTCAATTTTGGAAGGCAATATAATTATCCAAATTTAGGATGAGACGAGAGTCCGCTTTCGACTAGCTGAGGAATAATACCTCATAAACAATTAATATTCGTGTAATTCAAAAGATCTGCTTTTGACTAGCTGAGGAATAATACCTCATAAACAATCGTTATAAGTGTATTTCAAAAACGGTCTTCCTTTAGACATATTTCCAAGTTTTGTTGTAAATAAATGTATTCACAGTATCGTGTGTGTTTATTTTAAAGAACTTGGTGGTCCTTCGGATTGATGTGGTACAGCTGTCAACCGATGAGAACAATTTTTTAATTCTATCATCAAATTAAACATACATAATACATATAGTTACTTTCAAGAATCTAAAGGTTTTGTTTCGATTTTTTAATAAAGATTGTACTGCATCAAAAGTAAAAGGTTGCCGTGGACATCCGAAAATAATTTAAAAAAAATATTGGATACTCTCTTGGTTCAGAATAAAGGGTCACAAATGAATCTATTAACAATTTTTCTTCCACAAAAGGATGTATTCACAGACGTTCCTTTTTGACCCGTCGTTTTAAAGTATAGTATGTAGCTTTTGTTTTATTTCAACTTCTGAAATAGAAAATACACGTTTCTTTTTCTAGATTGGGAAAATTAAATAAAAGCTATGAAAATGTTATGGTTAACGTCGTAATTATAAACGCTGTCATATTTACAAAAGAATGACAATTACACCTACAACAGAATTTATACGTACATTTGAATAGTTCGGCCAGTGTGAAACGGCATTGAAATCGCACTATTCGAGCGCATAAATTTGAATAAGAATAGATCGGAGCTGGAGGGCCTCTAATTTTAATTTGATTACACGTTACAACAAATAGAAATGTCAGAGCATGTATTCAGGGCAAGAAGTTTGGGTGTAATTTTTAACAATTAGTGTAAATGAATATTCAATGACATTGCAATTCACGTATTATTTCCGTATGTAATTCTCACTGTTTGCTTTTAGATCTATTGTAGTGGACCGCTTATATCTGTGTTATATATGTATCTATGTAGTATGAAGAGTACATACACACACATGCAAATTCACATAATACAGAAAACATGTCAACTACAGTCATAAACTAGATACCTAATTTAAATACAAAAAATATGTTAATCACACATCACATTAAACCTCTACGTTATTAGTAATCACTAGAGTAAACGTTAAAAAAAAGTAATAAAAAATTAATTAATTTCAAACACTTCTACAAATAGATTTTCAAATTTAACTTCAATGATTTATACTATTATAATTTATATATATTTTCATATAGGTATGTATGTTCGTACATAAAATTTATACTTGTATCTATTTTTTTTTAATAACAATTATTTGTGAATCATTCGTTAAATATTTTAATATTTTAAAATCAACTATATAACAAATTTTTAATGTCAGCAATACGTTTGAACATATTTCGAAATTGTATAATTTAATTCAACGAAGGTCTGTAACAAACAGTTTGTAAAATATCCCTTCGCAATCTCCAGTTGAAAAATAACTTCCATTTCGAAATGCACACAACATATATGTATAAATACATATGTGGGAGGTCTAAATAAAATACACCTCTGTCACATTACAAATTAGCCATTCTAATACTAACAACTGAAATTTCTCTTCCTTCGCCATATTTAATTAATTTAGAATTCTGTTCTAAAAAGTTAGTAGGTATTTGCTATTTTTTCAGTTCATATATAAAAGGTTAATTAAAATTTGATTTGTTGATAACCTTTTGGGAAGATAAAAGGGAATATAAACTTCAAATGTGGAATTTTGGTTGAATATATTATATTTACCATAAGTTTCCATTAAAATGAACGATCATGTAAGCTATATTACCAAATTCTAGTTCAAAAGCTAAAATTTTCAAAAACTCAAGGAATTTTATGCTGTGTTGTGTATTTATGGGCACCATTATAAAACACATGGTATTTTTGAACAAAAATATATGCTGTTTTCAGGCTTTCACGGCCGGCGTTGTATTCAGATATATATACACTTTCCCGGATGTTGTGCCGTGGTCGACGTCTTCCTTCTTCTCGATGCGACGTTTCGCCAGATCTTACTTCTGGCATCTTCAGACAGTGCTATTTATCTTGATGATTTGTAACTGTTTCAATGATTTGAAGACGTCAACTACGGCACAACAGCTCGGAAAGTGTATGTATGTCAAAATTTTTGTCCTTACCGTTCTGCAGAAACTGCCTGACGTATATCGCGATTTCGAACTCATTGGTTTTCATCAGCACGCCGTAGACAGTTTCGGCAGAACGCTAACCAAGAGCATATTCTTGTTTTTGTTCGATCTGGTTACGTGCCTACCACGTAGCTAGCTACCCCGTGGGTTTAACTAAACAAGTCGATATTCTTATTAGAAAAGGACCTTGTTTAAAATTACTGAATCCTGACAAATTGATTAAGGCTTTCGCGGCCAGTTGATGAACTGATGTTGTCATTCTTCGGGTGTACAGGCCGTCGTCGGTTGGAATTGCTTCCTAACGTTTCGCTAGCACGAGTGGCGAGCTTCTTCAGAGGTCTATCCATTTTCGCTGTTTGTCAGTCTACAACCAACAGCGAAAATGGATAGACCTCTGAAGAAGCGCGCCACTCGTGCTAGCGAAACGTTAGGAAGCAATTCCAACCGACGACGGCCTGTACACCCGAAGAATGACAACATCAGTTACTGAATCCTATCCGAATTATGGCATTTTTAGTGAAAAAACTTTTGTTACTTTGAAAAAATGGATAAAAAGGAATTTCGTGTGTTAATAAACCATTGCTTTTTGGCGAAAAAACAATACTGTTGAAACAAAGGCTTTGTTTGATAAACATTATTCAGACTTTGCACCAGGTAAATCAACCGTAGAAAAGTGGTTTGCTAAATTTAAACGAGGCGAAATGAGCACCGAAGCTGGTAAGGTTATGGCATCAGTATTATGGGATGCTCATGGTATAATATTCATTGACTATCTTAAAAAGAGGAAAACCATAAACAGCGACTATTACGTAGTGTTATTGGAGCATTTAAAAGACGAAATCGGGGAAAAGCGGCCTCATTTAAAGAAAAAGAATATGCTGTTTCATCAAGACAATGCACCGTATCACAAATCCTTGAAATCGATGGCAAAATTCCATGAATTGGACTTCGAATTGCTTCCACATCCACCGTACTCTCCAGATCTGTCCCCCGGCGACTTTTTTATTTTCTCAGACCTCAAAAGGATGCGCACTGGACAGAAATTTCGCGCCGATGAAGAGGTAATCGCCGAAACTGAAGCCTATTTTGAGGCTAAAGACAAGTCGTATTATAAAAATGCCATCAAAAATTGTATGACCGCTATAATTGTTGTATCGCCCTCGAAGGGAACTATATTGAATAATAAAATGAAATTCTATCAAAAAAAAATATTTTTTCTATGCTAGCCTACGAACTTTTCAGCCCGCCTGTTTTATTGTAAAGTAAAAATTAAATATTTGTGAAATCAACTAAGTGTTTTTCTTTCTAATCCATATTTAGTGTAATTAACATGTTTCACTCAGTGACCGCATAATTTCCACTATTTTTTCAACTATGAAATCCAACAAGTACTTTAGTTTATCAGTCGCTACTATGAATTCTATTTGTATTTCAGTTTGTTATGCATTTTTTGTTTTGGTATTGACTTTAAAAATATCTTCGCTATTTATTTGATAAAACGATCGCGATCGGTCCTTGCTGTTTTCAGAATATAAACCACTTAATATCTGTCAGTGACACTTCACGTGCGTGTCTGCATTATGTAAATAAATTGTTTAAGAAAAATGGTACCGCAATGAAAATTTTCGAATTAATTGTTCGAATGCATGATTGAAGTTGACCTCACTTATCCAAACTTATACCAACAAATATACATACAAACACGCCACCGAACCTTATATCCTGGCGCCACACTCTAATTTTGGTTCTCTTGCTATCAATCATTTCTATTTTGTCACGTCTTGATGGCAACTGATGTATTGCATGTGTTAGATAACGTATCAATTGTAGCAGATAAAATAGATAAAAAGGTAGCAAAATAATATTTCCTTTATGACGGGGTAAATATTGTAAATTCAACGGAATTTCTCAGAACATTTCGGAAATTTTCATACAAATATTTTTGATTTTTGAGTAGACGAAGAACTAATAAAAAAAACGTTTTCATTAATCATTATCAACACTCCGACAAATCACTGACCAACCCGAAATGTATTGTTAATAAACATATTTAATTTGTATTTACGTATTTACACTTTTCGGGCTGTTATGCCGTGGTCGACGTCTTCCTTCTTCTCGATGAGACGTTTCGCCAGATCTTACATCTGGCATCTTCAGGCAGCTCTACTTATCTTGACGATTTGTAACTGTAAAGCAAGTAGCACTGCCTGAAGATGCCAGAAGTAAGATCTGGCGAAACGTCTCATCGAGAAGAAGGAAGACGTCGACCACGGTACAACAGTCCGGAAAGTGTATATATGTCTGAATACAACGCCGGCCGTGAAAGCCTGAAAATAACAAAATCGATTTTATTCGGACAAATGAAAGCCGTACAATTTTTTGTATGTGTATGTAGTTTAGAAGTCGAACGCATATCTGGATAATCGTGAAGAATTACTTTTACCAAGAATCGACATTCGAAACCAAATATTTGTGTCTGTCGAATGATAAGCCATAAGGCCACGAATGAATAAGGCTTCTCCGAAATCTTTCAACGTCCGCCAATAACTTATTGAACAAGAGCATACATTACATTGGTTTGTTTCAAAAAAAATTCTTGGACGTAACTCTAGGTTATATGCTAATCGTCAACTCAGAAGCGGAAGATGAATTCGTTACCTCCGTGGGACGGACACAATCGTTAACGCGCCAGGATATTTGCCAACTATTCCTGGACACGTCAATCAATTTCAAGAAAATCTGCGTGTGGCGCTTCTATCACTTGCCAAAACAAAACAGACTCTTGTGCAACAATACCGATAGGTTAAATTAACGCCAATGGCGGTGCATCAATTTTGATCATATTATCTATTGTTTCGGCCTTTACTTAATGGAAAAACATGTTAAAGGAAACACTAAATAAAACTCAATTTGATTTTTCCACTGTTTATTTTCAATCCTGACAATTTTTTCACCCTACAAGGGCATCTTCAGAAGACAACTGGTTACGTTAGATAACTATTCTAAATTTATACTAGTCTTAGGGTTAATCGGAGGGGGTACATTCTATTATTTTATTTAGTATTGTGCATTCATAAACGTTTTCTATTTCATTTCAAGATGCCCTTGTATGGTGAAACAATTGTCAAGATTGAAAATAAACAGTGGAAAAATCAAATTGAGTTTTATTAAGTGTTTCCTTGATCATATTGGTTCTGTCAAAAAATAAAATACGATAATAACAAATACATCAAATAGATTATTTAACTGTCTTTCATAAGGTTTATTGTCTATAAATTTACTTGCAGCGCGATTTAGTTATGGTGTCTCAGCCTAGTCCTTTTACATTAAGTAAAGAACAGTATTCATTTCAATAACAAACATTCAATGGTACAATTGTTGTGAAACATGGTATATATTAAATAACAACAAGAATTATGTTCACCAAAATTCTTTTTTTATTTAACTCGACAATTGTTTACTCTTGATAATGGGTTAATACCCGAAACAATTGTTGAGTTAAATAAAAATTTTGGTGAACATAATTCTTGTTATTATTTAGTATTTAATTAAATTTAAGGTAGAAGTGGTGCATATTTCGTGAAACTGCATTTTTACGAAGCACAAGAAAGAAAAAAGAAAAGGACAAGTTTCACTGGTTTATTTATCAACTCGACAAATTTGTTTCGGCATAATAAGGTCATTTACAAGGGAAATAAAGATGATTACTAAAATTAAGAACTACTCGCTGCTATTTAAGTAATTACAAATTGAAAAGTAGAAGGGGGGAGTTATAGGTGGTTAGTTCTAATTGATTGTTAACTAAGTTAAGGTTATTTAATATACCTTTCTTAATTTCATAATTTTCTAAAAGAAACGATTTTCTTGATTTCTGAATTATGAAATTAATAAAACTATATTAAATAACCTTAACTTAGTTAACAATCAATTAGAACTAACCACCCTTCTACTTTTCAATTTGTAATTAATTAAATAGCAGCGAGTAGTTCTTAATTTTAGTAATTATCTGTACTTCTCTTGTAAACGGCCTTGTTATGCTAGTGAAACTTGTCATTTTATTTTCTTTATTGTGCTTCGTAAAAATTTAGTATTTATTTTCTTATAGAAACAAAACGGTATTAATTCTAGCACACTAGAACTTCCATACTAATGACTAACGCAGAAATCAACAAAAAAAAGCTTCCATAGATTAGTTCAGCGACCAATAAGAATTAATATTATCATAAAAAGTGGAAGTCTATGGTACAATATATTAGTATGTAATAAATTGATTAAATATTAAAGTTATTGTGGGCTCGTTTTGTTTCCCGTACCTGCACAACCAGCAAATAAATTGGTTGGCTTAATTAATTCTCAACGATATGATGTATCTACCATATATACTTATTTATGTACTAACACACGTACAGTCAAAAATAAGCGCTGGTTTCTTGGAACTGACATTTGTTAATATATATATAGCGTCAACTGCCAACAAGTGTTATGAATGAAGATAATGATTTCCTAACACAAACAGTAGTACATTAGTTCACGCAGATAGATAGATTATTACAGCAGGTAACAAGGTAAACAGATGTGTTAAGCCAGGTCGTTACATAAAAAGCGTAAACCTCTTTTTGATTAAGTATATGAAACGTATCTGTCAATGGCGCATCAGCTGTAACAGTAAATGATATAAACAAGTTCCAGAAATCGTATTAATTTACCAAAACTATTTTCATTGTGTTGTTATGTTACTACTTACTAGTAAGTATTTTTCCTTACATTTTAGGATTTCAAAAAGTTATTTTGTTATCCAAAGTTATTAAAATGTTTTCTTTTTCTTTTTGAAAAATAAATGACATAGACATATTCCTTTTACTGAAGTTGCTTTTTTTTACTTTCCAGCATTTACTTATTTGATAAAAATTAAATTTAATAATATTAAGGTACCTGAAACCGTAATTATAATATAAAATTGGTCCCCAAAACCCATTTTCTCTTTGTTTAATTTATTGAGCAGTCAATAGCATATGGCGCCATTATACTTTGCCAGTATAATTAAGTTTTATTGCTTTAGCTCGGGTTATACAGAGCTTGGATGTTATACATTAAGAAATATTATACAGGGTCATAAAAATGTACCTATATATGTATAGGCAAATAATTTCTTATTCCTTTAAAGCTAACTAACAGACATCGTCTATTCAAATCTACGTAAGACTACTTGACTAAATATAAAACACGCCCTCTGGATGCACTTTGTGGTAGTACAGACAGCCTTAAATATGTGTTTGAGAATGAGTGAACATGGGAAAAGTGACAGCATACAAATATAAAATTTTATTACTATGATTGCACCCAAACAGTAAACAAATCAATAATCACGGATCGCTGATATGTCTGTAATGTCTTCCATCAAGAGAACGATCAACATTACGTGACCGCATGGTCTTTAAAGGTCTATTATCAACAGATATCTTTCTATCTATGGTGAGATAGATCGATGTACCAAATATTTACAGTACTCTTGCAGTGAGTAATTATATATATATATATATATTGTTTACAACCTACGTACCTATTAATTACATCTAACAAACTTTTAGTGTTATTATTTTTCATAAAATTAATATAAAACGAATATGTTCTTTTCTAATAAAATACGAAAGGGCGCATGATCACTTTGACCTCATACACAATTCGGCACTTTATGTAGATATAGGTATTATCTATTATTAATAATTCGTAAAGATTCTGCGGTTGGATAATTGTGAAACATATTGATTAATAAAATAAAATGAATGATAAATGCTGTTTTATGTTCTTTTGAAACATAAAAAAGCATTTATACTTTAAAAAGCTCTACCATGTAGAATCAGATTGAAGCAAAGTACAAGTGTGTACAAATTTAGAACTCCTGTTTACAACTTTCAATTATGCCTAGGCGGTTTTAAAAGCAATTCAGCCGGATTGTTACATTTTACATTTGGCATTAGGATAGCTGACGTTTAGTTATATTGTAAAGGGAAATATATGTACAACGGACAACAGCAGATGTACCAACTTTGTAACTACACGTTATGATATGAATTAGTTTTTTTTTTATTGGTACACCATATTTGATATATATCACACTTAAGTGACATAACTAAAAACCTATTAAAAAACCCTTAGCCCAAGTTATAAAACACAGCTGCTTGCTGTTTTACATTCCGTCTAGATGTTCAGTTAAGTAAATCAATAAGCCAGGAAACTGTGGCAGTACTGTAGAACATGACAACTGACGGTTAGTTTTTTTCATTTACTGAAGAAGGAAACTTTGTTGCCGAAAAGTGCTTCGGACGTTTAATATCGTGTTTTGGCCTTGTTCAATTAACCGTTCAGCTGATTTCTTATTCCCTAGCTGTATGGATAATTTTTATTTTTTTTAGATCAGTTATAAAGCACAATTGATAATATATCTATAACGTCACTTATCAAGAAGACAGTAAAACTTGAATGTGCTGTAGAACACGAAAAAGCTCAAATCCCAACACCAAAACACAACACTAAACGAGAAACTGAGTTCTCTTCATTCCTTGAAGAAAGTAACCTTGTTAACGAAAAGAACTTCGGACGTTTAGTATCGTAAATATAAATATAAATATGGAATCAACAGAAACAACTACTCCGAGGGCTAATACCCCTACCGGCATTGAATTACACTGTTCGAAATGTGGGATTTGTGATCCTTGAAATTTAGACGATAAAGGATTTTAATGCCTTCTTTTTTTGAATATGTTACATATTCGTCTAAGAATCCATCGGAATCAACAGTGTAATTCAATGCCGGTAGGAGTATTAGCCTTCGGAGTAGTTGTTTCTGTTGATTCCATATTTATATTTATATTTACGATACTAAACGTCCGAAGTTCTTTTCGTATAGCCTGTAAAGGCCTTTCTTTTAAAATCCAAAATCTGCCAGCGCCCACCTGATGAGACCCGCTAGGTCGAAACCGGTCGTGGGATATGGCTTTCCGTACACTGTGCCTACTGTGTAGGACGCGTTCAAATGTGAGATATGTGATCCTTGAAGTTTAGACGAATAAGGATTTTAATGCCTTCTTTTTTTGAATATGTTTAATACGTGTTTTAGCGTTGGGGTTTGAGCTATTTAATATGTCGTTCAGTTAGTTACCCGTTGAGCTGTTTTCTTATTTATCTAGCTGTGTGAATAAGTGTTAGATTTTGTAATGTAACTATAGCATTACTTACCAAAATGACTGGAAACATTGGCGGTGTTGTAGAACACATCAAATAGCTCAAACCCCAACGCCGAAACACGACACTAAACATCCGAAGTACTTTTCGGTGACAAAGTTATATTCTTTAGGCACTAAAGAGAAGTGTCTCAGTTGAGATTTGAGCTCTTTCTCTGTGTTCAACAAACAAAGCAGCACTGTTTCCAGAAGCGCCTAGGCCAAACTGAAAGCAGTTATTTATTCTTTATTAACGCATACAATATACTTAATAATTATATACCAATCTACTATACGTAAAAGTCGTGAGCGTTAATAGTAAATATACATGTATGAATATACACTTTTACGTTTATTCGCTTAAACATTTCCTGCAGCAACGATTTTAATCGATCTATTAATATCGCTTATTCTAACACAAAGATCGAGGCGAGCCCTTGACTGACAAGTTCGTGGTGGTATGTATGACTACCATTCAATAAATCTTTCGTACCGCCTGGCCACCTACACCTCATGAATATCTCTGGGTAATTTTTGAATAATAACTAAATGCGCTGTAACACATTACATAAACACATTATACATAGGTGTATATCTAATAACGAGCGGCTGGAGCCACCGTCAACAACGAAATAAAAACAAAATGCTTATTTTTATTTAGCGGCGTGAATTGAACTATTCTTGTGATTAGAGTGAAAATTGCTGCGCGAAAATTGATGATTTGCATTCGTTGGCAGCAAGGTCGAAGTGCATTTTCGATAAATTAAAGACTATTAAAATACCATTATTACAAGTTATTATTATCGATACAATGAATGAAGATACAGAAACGTTTTTTAGATTATGTTTTCGATTGATACTCATTTTTATATTGATTTAGAGTTGATTAAAGCGATTTCCGAAAATTAGAATTATACAGGGTATTACAGAAAATGTAATCTTAAGCGGAATCATCAACGTCGTAAGACTTCTAAGTTTTTAGATGGTAGGTTCTTCACGAATTTTTGAAATTCATAACCATTACGGAGTTGTTAATAATTCGTAAATAAAAAGCGTGGTTTATATAGGTATGTATTTTTCGAAAATATATTTCTGTTAACGCAAAAATCTTTATTATTTCGTACCATATTAATTGTTGATTTGCTTTTGAATAATAAAAGTAAAATACATTTAACTGATAATTTATATGAAATGCAGTAAGACGTATCTGAAAAACGATAAGGATAAACACAAGGATGACATCATGGATTTGCAAAAATTTATTTGTTACTATTATATAATACATAACTGCAGCAAGTGAATTTAAATATATTTGGAATTGTCGTTAAGAATCCATGGCCCTGCGTTATCAAGACTTCTTATCTATCTTTGTAGTTATTAGTATATTTCGTTCATAAAGTGATAGACAATTTGTATAATGCAGGAATACATTGAAATTAAATTAATTTTAATTAGTATTAGTAGATAAAATATTGAAGATCTTCCAAAGAATTTATAAATAACCAAACGGTGTTAAATCTGTTTGACGGATTTAGTATATATTAGTTCAGACAAAAGGTATATTGAAATGTTTACAACTGGTAAACGCATTAACTAGTCTTAATACTCCTACAACAAGAAAACAACATGACCAAGTAATAAACAAATACTATTCGCTAATGGATGCGTAATACTATCTATGCTTAAAGTAAAATAAACTTGAATAAAAATAAATGCTAGTGGATAATGGTAATTAAATGACTATCCTCTTTCTACAATACTTATTTATATAAGTAATCGTCTTCAATCGCGGCCTAAATTAACACTTTAAGTGCGATTAGTAAAATATCATTTACCTATTTTACAATATATCTAGTGACTATAATAATTGTAAAGGCATAACTGTTTATAACCTTCGGATGGGAACGTACGCTAAAACCATTTTTTTATTTTTTACCTCTCTATATTCACCGCTATGAAATCACTTATGCAGTAATACAACCACTGCATCACGTATTGTTTTTTTCATCTTCTTCTTAGACGTATATACATGCACATTATATGTGCAAAAGTAATTTCTGTTTGAAGATGTGTGACTCAATCTTATCTTATTTTTGCAAACACAACATTGCACGCATTTATTAATTTATTTTGCACGTGTTCCTAAACGAAAAACTTATGAAAATTGGATTGATTCGGCCGTTACTTTATGATAATTCATCTTAACGATAAATGAAAAAACACTACTTTGTTTAAACTATAGTCAAAAGGATTTGTGAATAAATAAAGTGTTAATAAACAAAGTAGTGTTTTTTCACTTATGATTTATCAATAAAAGAGTATGTAATTTAAAGACGACAGAAATGGAAAGCCAGACAATTTTTAAATATTTAAATAAAGAAAATTTGTTTTAATTATTTGATAATTTGTTATTAAAAAACGAGTGCTATTGTTTTTGTACTTTATAGCCACGATCTTATGAAAAAAATAAAATCACAATGTTTCAACATCCACATTAGTGTGTACATCGGAAAGTCAGGAAGGTCAGGAAGAACATCACAATATCAATTAAGAAATATACACTCTATATACGCAGAGCACTTTATTAAAGAAAAAACATGCCTTTGATAACAATTTTGAAATTGTATCTGTGTTAACAAAAGTTTAATATTCAGTATATTAGAAAATACCTTTCATGTAAAATAAACAAAAATATGTTATATTAAATGACCAATTAAAAGTAACCAATAGAATCCTGTTAAATTTAAGTGTGATAAGTAGTTAATAAATCGTTCAAATTGAGAACTTAGTATTTTATTTATAATAATAAAATAAGTCCCTTTTTGCCTACATTTTTGTATCCCTATTCGGCCACCGTAGAAAGGGGAACAGATGATGATATACATATAATTGTTAAATCTTCCTGGAAATGTACGATTTCTAACATAATTTTGAAAATTTGACTTATAGTTCCGGAAGTTATTCCAAACAACAAAACAAACAAACATTACCCCATTATTATTAGATAATAATATGTAGTAATTATCGATAAATGATAGATTGAAAGGCGGTCATACTCTAACACGTTTTCAATAAAAAGTTGTAAGATACTGAAGCATAAGTTCTTTTTCACTTACTGTCTGTTTTCATGTTCGAAAAACTTTTTTTTTTGCTTTTTACGTAAATGTAATCCACAAAAATTCGCTTACCTATGAGTACATAAATCTGTTTTAAGGATTAATTTCTCGACACTAATCAATCATTAAGCAGTTAACAGAAAACTAATTATATGTAAATTGATCATAAAAAAATCAGCTATATGTTGATTTTGAATCAACTGGCTGCTGAACTTGTATGTGATGATAATGAACACTTATAATTGTCATCAATCATACTGCAGTTAGATCAATCATTCAATAAGTGTATTTTATTCTTCAATGAAGCATAATTGAATTAGTTAGATATACCTAATATAAAACAAAAGTACATACCCATATTTTTTTAACACATACAAATATGCAAGTAACAGAAATAATGTTATTTTGGCACAATAACTAGTATTACCTACCAATAGTTATTATCTAATTATAGTATTTCTACTGATTCTATGATTCTAAATTATTTGGCATTTTATATAATGAATTAGTAATTCTAACGGTTAACAGAAGGTGTTAATGGTGCATCTTAAAAATAATAAAAGGTTCACTAAAAAGTCGAGAAAAAGTAAACTAAAAATTAGGTACAGTATGTGCCCGAATATCCTTCAGAATATTTGCCAGGGAATGTATCTTTTGCATTTCCTTTTAAACATTTCTTGAATTGTGTTTTGTTTTTGTTTTTTAATTGCTTATGATTGATTCACATTCTGTTTTCTACTCTCTTTTGTTATATTTAAGAAATCGGAAAATCCTTTTGAATCCACACAAAGTATCAATTTCAATTTATTTATTACTAAACAGTAAGCAGGGCTAATAAAATAATTTTTCCAGTACGATATTGAAGCAGAGCCACAGGAACTGAAAGTTTCTGTTAAAAAATTTACCGATCGTTTTTTCTTCCCTTTTTGCACAAATCCAAAATTCATATGTTTATAACACAAATTATATTTAGTTTGTGATCTTCATCTTCATTTACCCGAATAGCCGTTACTTCAAGGCGTTACTTTAAAATAAACAACTTTTAGTTTATTGAAAACGTTCATTGAATGATTTTTATATATAAATAATCACAGTAGAATGATTGAACCAATTGATTGTAGAATATATTTGTTGTTAATAATATCAAGGCTTTTGGTGGTGCCCGGTAGATGAAACATATTAATATACAATTAACACAAAAATAAACACTAAAAACTTTTCAACACATTTATTTGAAAAACTCGACCGATCTCTATATATACTCCTGAAAATGACCGTTCGGTCGAAACGACTCCTCGAGTTTTTTAAATAAAAGTGTTTATTTTTGAGTTAATTCATATGATTTATATTTATTTTTTTCTAAAATGACTATAAATTAAAAAATAAAACTGTACATGTACGATATGCTAGTAAGACCTTTAGTTTTCCGAATTTCCCGAGTTAATTGAAAATTAACACCATTAATAAAATCAAAACCCACAAAAGCAAGTTTCGAATATCGATTTGCAAATTTCTATTTGCTAAATAACAAGAACAATATGCAATAACTTCCTTATCAGTGCTCAGGAAATTAATAAATCGTACTGTAATTTATTAGAGAAGAAAAAAAAAAACAATTTTTAATCAATATTAAAGGAGCATTTTGACGACTGTTGTAAATCACACATGGTAACTTTATTAGGCTGTCCTTAAATTAATTATAAGCAAGAAGTAATCCAGCAGTAAATTAATGAGATATATTTGAAAACTTAAATAAAAATTAATTTGGCCATAACATTCTATTCTGTTTATCACAAATACCTAACAAATCGTAAGTAATCAAACGAAAATGAAATTCATTTAATGAAAGCTTAAGCGACAATGGAGATTAGATTGGATCGGACAACAAAATAAAACTGATGGTATTGTGTTAGACCCATAAAAAGAACATACTTATACCACCGCGTGTCAAAACCAATAGTGTTTATTTTAACGATTATTGTGGATTATATTTAAAAAAGGGAGGAACCGGTTTATAACTTCAATACTAATGTTATTGTATTTTTACGAGACATTAAATCCAATTTATTAATCATACAAATTAAGATGAAATTATTAAACGAAAAAATAAAAATAAAATAAAATAAAAATGAATATAAGACATTTGACAAGTTTTACTTTTGGAAAAATAAGAATCCTTGAAATAATTGGACTCAGTAGGTGCTTACATACAACTAACTACAAGCCTTAGAGAAATGCTTTTAATTGCTGACAGCTTGTTTCTAATACTTAGTTTTATGTAGTTCATTAATTAAATAAATTTTGTATCTATTAACTTTAATTAAAAAAAATACTTTAATGAGTTATTACATGTGCGTTAAGAAGGTTTGTATTCTGTCGCCAGTGACAACAAACAGATGAGGGGTTGAATATGCGGGTCTTTTATTAAATTCACGACTTGACTCTTGATTAATTTCAGTCAGTGTAGGAAATGTGATAATAAAAGTAAGCGGTGGATGACAAACTGATTCTTTGGATGCAGCAGGTAGACGAACACATCATGCAGCCGATAATGTTATTAATAAAGTGAGTAATAAAAAAGAAAGCATGAATTGAGTTATTAGCAATGATGTGAGGCAAGGGTAAACATAAACATTTACCTCGCTTCCAGCCACCTGCCACAACCAGGATTCGAACCACTGATAATAAGTTCGTAATAATGCGCGATTGTGTCACAAAATAATTGTCGTCCAATAATTTCTGGACACTCTAACAACACATGCTGATTGCTAGACGAAGACCACTTGTAACTTTGCGAATTGTGTGCGTTAAAGATAATAAACATCGCATAAATGCTGTCTCTGACGCTCTGTTCCCTGCCCGATGCCGCGCTAAACTCAAATCGTTTCCACTCCCATGTGCGCTTTTCATATAAATAAGAGCTATTTTTAGTTGCCTCTGTCATAATTCTGTGTTTCTATTCGCTTGCGATTGTGTCATACTTTAGCTGATTGGCTGTAACTGTTCAAAGTCAGTCACGAATATTAAGATACGTATACATGGAACAGGCGGCTTCTAAAGCGCGCTCGCGCTAATCTTGTATATGTGTCTGTGTATTTAGTAATGTGTTATTATGCGGCGACAACTTGCGCTTGACTCGTTCTCTTCGGTGGGAATAAAAACCAAACGAATCGGATCTTTTTTGCAATCGTTTTTGTCTTTTTATTATATACTGACTTACTAAACTAGTTTGAAATAAGTGTCCGAATACATTGTGGCCCACTAATTCATTCATTAACAGCATGCCGGCGAAAGTAAATTCCTACTCTATCCTTTAATCTTATTCCACGCAGTCTGATATTTATGTTTTAGTGTTTATGCTCTCCTACAGCATATATACATATATTTGCTTACACTTATTTAATTTACAATCACGTAAACACGTGCTGTGTAATTAGTAATGCAGATAAAGATAGTTTGAAAATGGTTTTCTAAATTTAACATTTTTACAATTGGAAAACTTTCTTACAGCAAAATCGGATTTCAAAGAGAGTATTTACTTATCTAAATAAGTTAATTAGCCAACATTATTCTACATTTTTACTTGTTTGTAGGAATTATAAAGAAATAATTCTGATAATATTACTCTTAAAAACATTCTATATAATATGTTAGAGTATCTAATCTTTCTATGATTTAAATTTTGTTGCAATAAATAAATTAACTCCATATATTTTTTTAAAACGTTTTAATTGGCATAGGAATAAAATTTTTATTTAAGTAATATATGTATGTACATACCGATAAAGATATTTTAACTTAAATGCAGTTGCCATTTTACAATGTGATAATATAATTATAATAATAAACACATTAAACAAATATAACTAACAACAAAAATTTATATACTAAATAAACATGTTATACATAGTGGTAGCATTAAATTATCTAGTTATGTAGATATACCTACTCTTCAAAAGAATAGGTTATTTCAAGAAGATGGGGTGTAAATGATTAAAACGTTTGTAAAATTTTAATTAAACAAAGAATGGTAAAATTACTAATTACCGACTGGAAACTGCTTGAAAATACTCCGTATAATATTGTAACGATTTGAATTGAATAAAATAGTAGACTTACTCATATCACAGAGAAGAGAAATAGGTTGCCTAGGTTTAATTGATTCAATGGATATCAAATATATCAAAATATAAATAAACATATATTCTTTACACCTGTTAAGTTCTAAATACAATATCAATTACATTTACATTGTTATTAGTTATTGTGTATTATTAAAATAAGTTGAATATTAAATGATATATATGCATTAAATTGTAGAATGCATCTTAAATATTTAAGCGATTCTATATCTCCCTCTATCGCTAATATACAGTAATCAATTCTATGAAAATGTCGGAGGTTTGTTAGTGGCGGTTTTTATATGAATAAAAATACTGTGAAGTTTGGTTTCAATGTAGATCAATTTATTACAGGTAAACTATATTTGATGTGCTGCTAGGAACAATATATATTCTAGTAGGTACTATATTTGTAAAAGCATTGTTTATTAACGGTCTTCAGTTACATTGAAGTGACGCACAAGTAGCGTTACCCAGCAGAAGCTATTTAGATCGTTGTTTATATTGTCTATAAAGCCAAAATTTCATTGTTAATGTATTTATAAGTGCTACATTCCAATGGATGAAAGTGGTATCCGAGAAAAACGTTCTACTGCAAGGCGCAAATCAATTTCAAAAAATTCAGATTCACCTACACCAGTGGAGCCCCCGTCGTCAGTTAACGGAAAAGAACAGGAAATGATACAAGATAAAGATGCAGGTAGTGAAAAAGAGGATAAAACTGAGGAAAATGAAAGTTCTGATTCTAAAGGAGCAGATGAAAGTAAAGAAGCTGGTGAACATCCAAAGACAAGCCGTAAACGTAAAGCAAGTGAAATGAAGTCTGATGATAGCACTTTAGATGAACTCACTGGTAAAGAAAAGCCACAAGTTCAAGATAAATTATCTGAACAGGAGAAAACATCCACAGACTCTGAAATGGAGACAGATGATTTACGTATGTATTTATGAAGGCATTTTTTTTTTATTTTATGCATGTGCTTTCCCTGTTTTAAGCATTTTGTGCATATAACTAAAGCATTTAGGGCGATTTAACACTGTTTTTTTAGTTGTGTAATTTTTAAGTAAGGTTAGAGTTCATTTTAGAAAATTTATGCTTTATGTAATTATTTACTTTTGCTTCATAGTTTGTTGAAAAATGAGTTAGATATTTTAATTGTAATTCATACTTATCCTGTCAATTTAGAAAGGTATATTACATATTTATATTTTATTTACTTATATGGATATTGCTTGTTTTCTTTACCTACATTAACTGTTTTTTATTAGGTGGCATAGAGGAGTCGTTAAGATCGGAATCTGTAAATACTTCATGGGATCAGACATTTGGCAAGGGTAAAAGAGCTCGCATTCCAAATAAAAGATATAGTGATTTTCCTCTGACACCTTCAAGAACAAAATCAAACATTACTGAACACATTGATCAAGTTCTCAATGGGGAGGCAAAAGAAAATATTGAATCTGAAAGTGGATCAACATCTGATTTGTCTGGTTCAAAATCAAGTCACACGAGCAGTCCAGCTGGTCCCATTAATAAGAAGACCAAAGCACCCGTAAATTTGAATAATCCAGACTTTTTGAAACCGTTCCAGTACGGTTGGAAAAGAGAGCTAGTATATAGAGCCACTACAGATAATCTGAACAAGAGAAATGGTGACATATATTACTACACACCCAGCGGTAAGAAAGTACGCTCAATGAGGGAGGTCGCAGAGAATCTAAAGGATCGAAATTTATCATTGAGTAATTTTACTTTCTTTAAAGAGCCTTTAGGTTTGAACGACCCGGAAAAAGAAACAATACGGGATGCAAAAGTTAAGACTGGCTCTGAAAAGAAACTTGCTCCGGCCTCTTCCCGCATTACAAAACCTTCAGGAACTTCAAGTCCAGCAGCTTCATCCCCTGTACATCCTCCGCCGACTAAAGAAACTAAAGAACCAACAGCAGCTTTAGAAGCCCCCAAAATTACTGAACCTGCAACACCAAAACAAAAAAAGAATGCAGGAGCTACCATGAAGGTATCTTTAACAAATTGTTTATTTACTTTCTGTGGAAAAATAATTATAAAAAATTTGTCAGAAAATAAAATTAAAATATATTACACATGAAAAATTAAAAGTAAAATATTGAAGTAGTAAATTGTTTAGAAATATGTATTACTATTTTATTTATGAAACTGCCCATGATGCTGTAGGTCCCTGACTTTTGTGCAGTTTACTATTATTAATATTATATATTCAAAATATGGGACTGGAATTTACTGTTGTTTAGAAAACCCAAATGGTTTTTGTTTTACTCTCAAAATATTGTGATCACAGATTAATCTTACTAAGAAAAGCTTTTTAGTTGTTATAATGAAGATGCCACTTAACATTTCTTACAATTCATTTAGGTAAAATTGACACCTTCAAAAAGCAAGGCAACAAAACCAAAACCCAAGAAGAAAGAGGAAGAGTTGCAAATGGGAACTTTACCACCGACTTGGCAAAGTCCACCAAAAAAGAGTCCAACAAAGGCGAACAGGTAGGTTTCTTGAAGGTTATTTTTTTTGTGGCAGAATATTTTATTTTTTATTCATCTAGCCACTATACGCGGTAGTTTTTATTTAGTGGCAGAAAATAACTGTGTATTGGAAGGGTCTTTAATTGAAACAAGTCCTGCCCCCCCACTTTCCTTTTCCTTTCTACATCGTTTCGCATTGCAGTGATATGGACAAAAGGTGTCAGCCGTGTTCAATACGTTGCGAAGGCGTCTCGGGTCCAATACCGAATCTCCAATGCCGCATTTGTTTGTGCTTGTATCATAACGAATGTGTCGGCCTGTCGCCGCATGTGCCCATTGCAGATTATGTGTGCAAGGTACGATCATATATGAATGGAAAATGGCGGACAGAGTGTTTGAAACACCAGTCGTGTTTTATTGGAATTGCTTTTACCTTCGAGGCCGACGCTTGAATTTGATAAGACGTTTCTGAGAAAATGCAGACTTAAACTTAATTTAAAGGCATATTTACAATCATTTGAAATATATTTGTTAAAAGATTATATGAATATGAAAGGTCACAGTGAGGTGAGCATAGGAAGACTGTCCTTGGAGCTACAAATCTCATATAGTTTCAAGGATGGTTCAGCCATGCTTATTCCGTTACGGTCTTTGTCTGTATGTTAATAATTCATTACACCGGTCATTAGTTTTTTTATACATTAAAAACGGTATGAATGAAAATGTTATGTATTTATTGAAGTTTGTGGTCCTCAAGTAGTTCATCTAAAAGCGTCGATATCAGTAGTTAGAATATTTGATTAAATGTGTATTAGTATTTTAATGTTGTGGCAATTTTTAAGTTTTTTAGGTTTCAAAAGTTGTTTGTGATTTTATTAGTTGTGTTATTAAGTGTACATTATACATACTGTGTGAAGGCTAGAGGACATGGGCCTGCTTTTTTACTTCTGACGATGAAATTAGAAACGTAAAATTTTATCTGTGTTGGTATTTACAGTTTCAAACGCTCTGTCGTCCAACTGTTTCTTAAATTTTTGCTATTGATTGTAAAATATGTTACTTACTGATACGTAATGTGTGGAAGTTCTGTTTTTCACGTAATTTACATTTAAAATATGACAAGAAGTTTAGATCGGAGGAGTGCTCAAAACAGAACTTCTGACGTCGCTTTTTGATAATGGTTGAAGTTGTAATCCAGTTTATCTTCGTAGAACTGCCAGCTTGGTCCGGATGAGAGTTCAGCCTCTGCGTCAGCAGTGGGCCCACCTCCTCCACCTCCACCACCCCCTCTTACTCCCGTTAACACTTTAAAAACATTACCGGTTATGGCTACCGCGTCTTTACCAAAACTTCAAAGAATTCCGAAGCCAAACGATTTAACTACTTCCGTTAAAGTATCGTTGAAACCTCCTCCGTTAAAACCCGCCCCAACTAATATATCAGATCCTATTGCTAATACAGATTTGCCTAAACTTACTCCACGACCCGGGATCATAAATTCGATAGTTCAAAATTCCGCCAAAACACCCGAAACGGTTCCTATTTCTGAGCCTAAAAGTATCGTAGGTTCAGTAACTACTTGGTTTCCCCCGAGTTCAACAATTCAAGTCAATCAAAGTTTAGATAACGGAGAAAACGCAAATGCGACTCCTCCACGACCTCAATTTGTTGAATATTTCGGTAACAAGAAGTATTTAATAATTCCCAAACATAATGTCGTTAACGTTTCACCCACTATTGCCGCAACAGCTACAACACCCTCAAGCAGACCCGCAAACGTAGATAGTTGTGAGGGTGGCGTTGTAGGTTTTAGCGATACCGAAAAAACAGCAACCGAAGCTTCTTCAGGAGCAGAAACTGCTCCGACGGCGGTAACACCTGGAGGAGCTAATACGGAAAATTTAGATGTCGCTATCAAATCGGAACCAATGTCTCCTTTAAGTGGTGAAAGTGTGACAAATTTGACCGATTTGAATCAATTAAACCGTTGTCCTGATACTAACATTCCTTTTGGCACTTCTCCCTCTCAAGTTATTCATCAAGATAATGGAACTAATGCAGACATAGAATTTAAGGGGGATAATGAAGAAAACGAAGCAGAATCAGAGTGAGTGTCTTATATTAGTGGCATATCGTTTTGTGGTTTATTTTTTGCAGCATTCTCCCTAGTCGTCCTTCCTCTTTTTACTTGAAAATTCCAATACATTGGTTATTTCGCTACTATATCTACTCGAAATTATTAAATTTACAAGTCAATATCTTTCAATTTGTTGCTTTTATAAAAGTCTGTAGATGCTTTATAAATAACTATATTGTATGATAAAAATGCCATTTACTGATAGTTTAAGTACTTTAAAATAATTATCTGTTTTTTCAAATATATCTTATTTTGCTCGTATTTGTATTTTACGTTTACGTTTGTTGTGCATGTAGAACTACGTAACTAAATGTTCTATTTTTTTCACAGAACGGCGGAAAATAAAAGAAGTTCAAAACGTCTAGCAAAATCAGCTCAACAACAAAAATTCGACACAACAGTATCACCAGAAAAACAGTTCATGGATAACTTTTTACAGAACCTGTCGTTTGGTTACAAAACTCTTTTGTGTGTATTTCAATATTTAAAGATGCAAGATTTGTTGCGTGCAAGTTGTGTGTGCAAAATGTGGCGCGATATAGCCAGCCATCCATCCCTTTGGCACACGGTACGAATGAAGAATTCACAAATACATAGTTTTGAAGGTCTTGCAGATGCGTTACAAATTCACGGTACAGTACATTTGGATCTTCGTAAGATGCTGTTACCTGGAAACGGAGATGAAATTTGGCCTGAATTTTCAAGGGCAATTAAGAAAGTTGAAACGTTAAGAAAGATCGAATTGTGCCGTTGCCCTTCAACTGTTGTAGAACAGTTGGCCCTAAGTAATCCAAAGTTAGAAGTAATCAATGCTGTTACGATAAAGTGCGAAAGTATGGGATTAGCACCTTTGGTTTATTTAAAATGTTTACAAGAACTAAGGCTGAAATCGACCGCTGGGTTTTCTTTAACTTCCGATCTGACGGCCCTTAGCGATCTAAAACAGCTTAAGCACCTGTCACTCACGTCAATTAAGGACTTGAACAAACTTAATATTGACGTAATTGCAGATCTATCTAATTTGGTATCATTAGAGCTTGGAGAATGCTCAGATTTTCCGAAATCATTTGGTCATGATATTTTGTCGCGGTTGCACAAGCTCGAAAAGTTACGTTTAGAAAAGGGTCAAGGTAACTGTCACACATTTGATATTTTAGACGCTGTTAAAGGGATGCCACAAATGGAACAACTAGAACTTGTCAATTTTGATATTAAACCGGGCTTCGACAAAGCCCTAGGGGCATGTACTAATGTTAAAAAATTGCTTATAATACCTACATACATATCACAGAGTGCCACGACAAATCACATGGTCTTAGGAGGAGTGTTACGATTACGGAGCACACTCTTACATTTTGTCTGGGGCGTGACTTTAGAACTTCTAAGGGTGACTGAGTTATTTGTGGATCAGTGTGAAGATCCGGACAAAAAAGAAAGGAAGGAGAAACGTACTGTCGGTAATGGTGACAGCATTCCAGTGCTTAAACCGGTCCCATTATTGAAAGAGGGGCAAACAACATTGGACATCCCTCCCGCACAAGATCCCCCCCAAGTGGAGATATTACCTCTGCCCAATTTACAAAAATTGCTGTTGCAAAGCTTGCCAACGACTCGCGTTAAAATTTTGAAAATACCCTTTCATGCTACGTGGCGACAAAGTATAACGGACACAGTGAATTGATGAAGCAGGTGTTATTTTTTGACGAGTCATATTGTGGGTTGTTCGTTCGCTACATAATGACGTCATGTATTCAAAGGTGCAAAGTGAAAATAAAAAAAGGGAAAATACAAACCTATTGAACCACATCTTGGTATTCAGTTAAGAGTGTAGATAATTAGAACTACAACGTTTTTAAGGCAGTAATTAATACATACATAAATATTATAAAAGTTTAGTATATACCATAGCTATTATCTTGATTTTGGTTTTCTTTTGTAGCTCTATACATTGTGCTTCCCCAAACTCAGTTCAAATGTCACTAGAAGAGTATAATTGATGTATGCTTGAATTGATTAAATTTTTTGTTTTATTTTTAATTTTATATGGATAAAATATGATCTCATATTAAGTGGTTGCATTATATTCAAAAGATTTTAATTTTTCTTTTTTATTTTTTGTGTAACACTAATAAGTGAGATAAACATTAGGTTGCGACGATTGCAAAGAACCACCATAGTTTGACTAACTATTTGTTAATTCACGATAAGTTACTCTTCTAACAGGTAATTTGATATTTATTTGTTTCTTGTCGCCAAAAAAATAACTTACACTTATTTCCATTTTTAGGAATTAACCTTGTATATATTAACATATGCTGTAGATGTTTTATTTCAAACATAAACCCATAAAAATAAATAGCAAACTTGTCAAGTGAACAATCCATTATACGTTTAGTTAAATTTAGGTATCTTTACATATTTGTGTATTACTTAAAGGACCTGACAACTTCGTTGTAGTTAAAATAAATGTTCGTTTTTATGAAGAAATTTTATTTTAAAGACGCAATAAATTACATACGTTTAAAATGAGGTATCTAATTAGTTCTGTTTCACTTAATATTTAAGTTTGTGTTGCTCATGTCTTTCTAAATTTGTATGCGTTGAATATTTTCGCCTTTTTTTATTGTAAAATATGCTCTTTTTTAATGAAACGAGGGACGTTAAAAAATTTTTATTCAATATTTTAAGTGCAAATACAATTTAGGCAGAATTTTTCTTATGAATATTATTGAAATTTATTTAATATTGTAAATGATGTAAATTGTTAGAGTGATGGTTTTATAAAGTAATAAACGAAGTACCATAAAATTGGTTTATTTTGTATTGTTTTCCTAGAGCATATAATCTAATTTCACTTGTTTTTACGTTTTATACGTCAAAAGGATATAACGGCAAACTGAGTCTTAACAGCGTATTCGTCTGTCTGCCTGTTACAGCCAATAATTTCAAAAATTACATGTATAAATTTGAAATTTGTATTAGTACTTAACAGTTAATTAATCACTTGCGACTGACATACTTCCCAGGTCTGAAAAATAATGGGAAGGTAATTGTAGAAAGCGAAATGGCAGCCTTTTTAT
The DNA here is from genome assembly GCA_963921985.1 of Agrilus biguttatus. NCBI lineage: Eukaryota > Metazoa > Arthropoda > Insecta > Coleoptera > Buprestidae > Agrilus > Agrilus biguttatus. The sequence goes on along the minus strand of OY998119.1, from coordinate 12,611,796 downwards.
CGCAAATATGCGTAAAGAGCGTGATCCTCCTAGGATTATGAAATGATCGGGAGGTTTTCCCAAGTTTTATATTACAATGCGACTAACACCGGAGTGATTGGTTTTTGTTTTTTCATTGAAATTAATCTCAAATATTAGGAAAGTGAAATAGTAAAAAAGTGTATAACTTTTAGCGTACAAATTGCGAACAAAGATTAATTTGTTAATTTAATAAAGGTGTATAATTGGTTGCAGCGAATTATTCTGCAAAATAATTTGTTTATTAAACATTACGTATGTACTGCGCATGTGCTATTGGTAATTAAAGGGAATGCTTATTCGCGTTGCTTTTAATCTATCGAGTGCCGCGTTCATACCGCTGAAAAAGTGCACGTGCATTTACAGTAGCCATTTCTTAAATTTTAATAAATAACACGGTTGTATTGAGTAAAAAGTGTATTAATTCAATGCCGGATGTACCACTAAAATTGCTGTGTACTACATAGTGAATGTTTCGTGTTCTTGAAATACAGTTTTACGTACTTCTGTGAACTAACAACTTCTTATCGTCTGAGGAGAGGAAGAAAAACTGGTGATGAAACAACACTGAAGTAAGTTTTATCAATTAATACTTTATATTGTTTGTATCTCTCATCATAGAATATCTATTTCGTAAAACACGAAAGTAATAGTTTGTACTTAACATATAATTGGAGTATTTTAAGCACAACCACCTGTAGTAGCTTTGTCAGCTGTTAAAACGATTGTGCCTTCTTTCAGTCAATAGATAGAATAGATAAAGCAATCTATATCTACATTATTAGTATTTTCTTTAAATGATCTTTGTAATTATCAGATTTATAACAATTAAAAGTATTAAATTAATATTCTACCTAATAGGTGTCAAATGGGGCTGGGTGATTATAAATTTAATAATCCATTATCGATTGTTAAAAAATAATCGATTGTTGCGATTAAGCTTCTGGATGAGATTGATCGCAAACCTTTCATTTGAAAGCGTACATAAAGCTAGTCTAGAATTACCAAGAACGTTTGTGTGCTTATTATTTATTTGGATGAAGCATAATAACATAAAAATAAACATTTTTATAATACGAAAAAGTAACAGAATTTACAAAAAAAAACATATATTCATTATTGATTCTCCAACAACCACAATTTGGTTACCCTTTTGTTGAACGAAGTATCGACTTCTGACTATTCGGAATAATCTGTTTTAATTATTTGCGATTAGTCGATTATTTGATTGATCAGATAATTTGGCCAGCCCTTCGGTCAAATTTTTGAAAAACTGTTTTTTGTAAAGAAAAAGATGGCTATTCCTTATGCTGTGGATAAAAAAATCAGTATTTACTGCTTATCATTAGATCTACTGTATAATATAACGAATGATGTTATAAGTGAGATCAAAACAAAAATTATAAGGAAAAGCCGATCTAAAACAACCGAAGCATATTTCCATTCTTGTTGTAGATGGTCAATTTTGTCTTCTTTCCAAAGGTTGTTTTCGTGGTTTTCAATAATACTGTTGTGTTTTTCAATTAATCGCATAAGTAGTTCTTCATACGTTTCTAGAAATTGTAATAATATCATTTTATATTAATATTTATACACTGGTCGTGCTTACCTAAAGAGCCATTTTGTAAGGTTGAACTTTCCAATAGTTTAGAATATGAACATCTAAAGGTGTAGTTACGTTTTTCTTGTTTATTAGTTTTATCCTATAATTAGTAAAAAAAATAGTAAATCTAGTAAATGTACCTACAGACTTATAAATTTCATATTTACCTTTTCGAAATTGGTCCACGCGGGAATAGAAACTACATATGATAAACCATTAACAAAACGTTTTAAATAGCCTGGCAAGGGAGTTTTTTTTTCACCTTGATAATAGATGTTTAGAGTTAAAACGGATAAACAAGTGGCCAACGCAACCAAGAACATACTAACTCCATAATATATATCTGTTTGAGAATATTCCTTTTTGTATTAAAAATAATTTGCAAGGTGATAAAAATAAAATAAATGCGATAAAATTGTGGTAACATGTTTAACAAGAATATGGTTGATAGCAAACTATCATACTTACTAATAATCGACAAAATTCCTGTAGCTGGTAGCGAATCTTTAAGATTCATCAAAAATACTGTCATTGAAATTAGAGAGCTAATACCCAAAGTTACTTTTTCGCCTGTCTGTGATGGCATGTAGAATACCAATAATGCTAAAGTAAGAAAAAGTTATTACATGTACAGGGTGTCCCAAGAATACAGTCAGCCTATCCAAAATCATCCTACGTATTGTAATGAATGTATACGTGTGTGCGGTGTATCGATTAATGCTGTCGCACGCCGAGCGGCCACGTTTCATCCTGACCGATCGATGCCGAACAATAGAAGCTCAAGAATATTCTGTTGTCATAACAAGTTGTTTACACTGGAAATATATTCGCGTGTTTTCTGGTAATTTCTTTCCTCTTTTCTTTCCTTTCTTTCCCTCGTCTCTGGGTCAGCGAGACAGTTGATTTCTGGACGCGTAATATAAATATTCAACGGCGGGATTCAAAGTGATATAAAAAAGTGCATTATTATTTGTCAGTTAAATAAGTGAGAATATTATCGGAGACTGTGGCAAATTACAAAAAATAATTAGAGAGACTTACCCGTTTACCACAAAAAACTACAAACCGCGGACACGTGTTTCGCCCACTTTTTATGTGGGCATTATCAACGCAAGACTGGTTCTTAAATTCAAAAAATTATAATTTATACTAAACTAAGGTCTAGAGTTTACTGAATTTTGGGAGGACCTAAAATAAATGTTAACCAATTCAGACAACTTAAAACCAACAAGAGGGTGGAGGGAAAGACTCTTGTGTTATCAAGGGAAGGGTAAGAGGGGGTGTGAAAAAAGTTGAAATTTTCAAATCCATAAGAGAAAATCAAAAAAACTTTAACTTATGTATGTTTTCAATTTCAACGATTTGGAAGACTAAATAGGAAAAGGAAAAAGGGGGGGAAACCGTGAATACGTTCAATGCCATAAAATAAGTACGGAAAACCTTTGCAGGTTAAAACTTGTACTTTAAATATTATGTATGCTTCGACAGACACGGTAGGGGGAACTGAAAACTAGAGGACATACATGTTCAATAACCGTCAATTTGTCGAAAAAATTACGTCAAACTATACGCATGCTTCACGATACGAACTCTAGAACTGGAGGACATACGTGTTCAATAAACGTCAATTTGTCGAAAAAATTAAGCCAAACTATACGCATGCTTCATGATACGAACTCTAGCCAGGGGAAAAAAGTAGGAACTTAAGAATATTTTAATAATACTTAATCAACTAAATTTTTTTGCAATAATTGGTATAAACTTGAATTGGGAATGGGTCCTAAATCCGAATTCATGAGATTTTCTTTATTAATTTGAATATATAAACTTTCATATGCATCAAGTTCTGAGTTGCAAAAAACTTCTTTGATTAATTTAAGACTATTAGGACCTATAGGATGGGTTGTGTCAAAAATATGTTGGGCAACGCTTTACGATTTAATCTAAAATGAGCAATATGCTCTTTATATCGAGTTAAAATGGTATTTAGTCTTCCAAATCGTTGAAACTGAAAACATACATAAGTTAAAGTTTTTTTGATTTTCTCTTATGGATTTGAAAATTTCAACTTTTTTCACACCCCCTCTTACCCTTCCCTTGATAACATAAGAGTCTTTCCCTCCACCCTCTTGTTGGTTTTAAGTTGTCTGAATTGGTTAACATTTATTTTAGGTCCTCCCAAAATTCAGTAAACTCTAGACCTTAGTTTAGTATAAATTATAATTTTTTGAATTTAAGAACCAGTCTTGCGTTGATAATGCCCACATAAAAAGTGGGCGAAACACGTGTCCGCGGTTTGTAGTTTTTTGTGGTAAACGGGTAAGTCTCTCTAATTATTTTTTAGTTAAATAAGTGGTTTAAGTTTGTTAGTAGTATTTAAGTGATTAAATAAATAGTTGTAAATAAATAATTGTTAAATAAATAAATAAATTAGAAAATTCGTTACAATATATTAAGATTTTTTTAAATAGTTTCAGGGTTGTTTTTCTCTCTATTTTTATTCAACCTTGTATTTGGCGTGGCGTGAACTTTTATGTCTCTTCATGTTGAGTTGATAGACTTTTGAATGAATTTTACTCTTTTTTAAAGTTTTACATTTAATTTTAATGCCATACAGTCCTATGAATGTAAATTTTGTGTGGTTAACTAAATTGAAAACAGATTCAAGCGGCTGTTGTAGATACTATCGTCAACTTAAACAAACTCTTTATAAATAGAAAATGAAATAAAAGGAAAATATAACAATTAGGAAATAACAAAAAGTTGCTTCAAATATATACAGAAGGAGGTACTTAGATAGAATTTAAATTCATAATAAAAGGAGAGAAATTTTCTTTTAAATGTTTTAAAGTTAATGAGAATCACTCTACATATGTTTCGGGTGTTTAGCCCTTTATCAAGAGTAATGTATTACTAAAGATTACAATTAATAACAGATCTTATATAGGTATAAGTAGATTTGTTGTCAAGAAACTGCAACATCACCAATGATCAATTAGAATTTAATGAAACTTTTGTTAATAACCAATATTTAGGAATTAATAATATTGTTCGCACACGTACATATTAACAAATATTTATAGACCTGCTTGTATACACCACATACAATTACACATATATGTTAACAAATACTTAAGGTCTACCTATACCTAATCTTTAGTAATAAATTACTCTTGATAAAGGGCTAACCATCCGAAACATACATATGTAGAGTGATTCTCATTAAACTTTGAAACATTAAAAGTAAATTTATTTCCTTTTATTATTTCAAAAATTATAACACAAGAATCAATATCCATTATTAAATTTATATTTTTTATGAAAAATTTAACTAACCGATTGCGTTAATTAAGCTGCAAGGGATAATGAGATTGAAGACGTATGCTAAGGGTCTTCTCCGTAGTTTCAAAGTATACGTCATATCTGCAAACCATTGGTCTTCATAAAGAACTACAGACTTGGTTAAGGCAAAATCTAATAATTCAAATTCCCCACTGTCCGCGTAAGTTGTTAAACCATCTCGAACATCTCCTTTATGCAATATATCGATCTAAAAATGATTACGGGCAAATGTTAAATGAAAGAAAGTTATATAACTTAATATTACTTGTGTATTATCGTATGACCAAGATTCCCACTGAAGATGGCATGTCTGTATATCAAATGGAAAATAACTTATGTCCATTGTACATGATGAGAATAAAATTGCCTGTTCGTATAAAATAACATCACCTGTATATGAAACATTGGCAAATGAACTGACTAATGACGATTGAAACATTGTATTTATACTATAAAAAATAATAAACATAAATTTTACACGTTTTGCTAAATACAAAAACTTATTTACGTATTATGCAATATTATGTCGTGTGTCCATATTAGTTCCGAAGGAATTAGGATTGTTTTTAAACCACCATAATCTGATACATTCCATCGAAGTTGGTAATCTACCCATGCAGTTTGAGTCCAGCAGTTGGTGGTCAAAAATTGATTTTTTTCGTTCTAAAAAATTAACCGGTGAATGCTATTTTTGGCAAATTTGTAGTGTAAACGTATATAAAACTAATAAACAATGTGTAGTAGAATATTTTGTACTTTTTGGTGTATGTACTTACAACTTTTATAATGTTATGCAAAAAAAGTTTGAAGTAAATAGGAAAAGGCGCAGTTGAATTTTCTGCGGGTCTAATAACTGGATTGTAATCAGTTAGGAGGTCTTGTAAGAGGCGTGCTGTAATTTCATCTGAATTACACAATTTTCCTGTAAAATAATAGGCATTCTTTTAGTCATACTTAAAATTGGTATCTATACTTATTGTCGGATTAATTTGTTTTTTTTTATTTCTTTTTTTGGTTTGCGACAGCTGTTTCGCCTTTCAGTAGCCCGATGATGCCGAAAGGTGAAATAACTGTCGCAAACCAAAAACTAACAAATATTCGTAATATGGAAAAACAAAGAAACAACACAACATTTATATTATGCGTCCGGAAATTTACCGAAAGAAATAATTAGAAAATACGCGAATATATTTCGACCGCTTTTCAGAGGAAATGACTTGTTATCTCAACTGTAAAATTCTCGAGCGTCTGTTGTCCGGTATCGATCGGTCCAAACATCAATCGTGCCGCCTTCAGTTGCGTCAGCGCTAATCGATTTAATTTTGAAAATTGAAAGAAATTTTACCTGTATCATTCAATGTCATTAAATTGAAAACTTGTACCATCTGGGAAATTATTTAGAATTCATATTAACTGCACCGAGAATAAGGAATTCGTTTAAACAAAAAATTTTACATTATTAAAGTTTGGTATGTTAAACGAACGGTTTTTAGTTTAGTTTCAAGCCGCTGATAATGTTTCAGCTGGCATTGAACATTTTTTATTTTAATATTTGTTAACCCAATAACATATATGCATTAAGTTTTAGTTAAGTTGAAGTATTAAAAGGCGAGTTACAAGTGGACGACACAGTTATAAAATTCTAAAAATACTACTTATATTATTCCTTTTTTATTTTACTTACCATAAATTAATATCAGAATTAATATTAGTTTTGTAAGAAATAGTTTCCTTTTAGAAAAATGCATCTTTTAATTTAAAACTTAAATAAATACCTTCTCGTTGAATTGAATCGACAATGTCACTGTGCAATACAGGACAATAGGATTTAAGAATTTATACTACATTCGATATATAGATATACGTAAATGTATACATATAAAATTTTCAATACAATAAACTAATTTGTGCAATTGAGTAATTGAAAGTGCTATGAAAATGTGTTTATTTTGCTTCAAATTTCTCTATGCTTTTAAGTTTTTTATAAGCATAATTGTTTAAATGGTACAGTAAAATAAAAGGCTTTTACGGTTTTTTGAAAAAATTAGGTTAGAGGTGCTGAAATAAGTGGTGTTCAATTATGTATTAGTTTCTTAAAAGAATTTAATATCGTTAAGGCCTATTATATTTCCAGAAATTTAGTATTGGTAATTTAAAGTCATTATCGTAATAATATCAATACGAGTTGGTCACCACTTAATAGAAGCGTAGGTGGTAGTTTAGAGGCCTCATAAAAACAATTTTATACCTTTGATAATAAAAAATTGTATAAAAATGCTCAAGAGAACATCTGGGGGCAATTTATTATTAATTGTTTTTAGTAGAATGATGGTTCGGGCTTGTAGGCCGTGGTCGATTTGAACGGTTTCGTCCTATAGGTATAATCTTCGCCCGCGTAGTCAACGCAGCACCCACTGAGGATGCCATCCGCAGTTGCTGACGAAACCGTTCAAATCGACCACGGCCTACAAGCCTGAACTATCATTCTACTATGAATTCCGGCCGTGAAAGCTTATGTTCTTATAATTGTTTTTAATTGATAAAAGAAGCTATTGATCAATTACTTGGAAAACGGACTTGATTAATATGGTTTATGTGATTTTTAGTATTATTTATTTACAAATTTTTATGATGTTTATGCATACTTTCCATTTTGGAAATCATTTTGCAATTTATTTATTAACTGAAATTTTCGAGGTTAGTTTCAACCTTTTAGTATAGAAAATAGCAATATACTATTGTTGTTTCATGATTAGTAAATTTGGATCTCATAACTACTATATCAAGTACAAAGGTGTCCAGTTATTTGTAAAATGATAGTTTATGGTGGATTCAAGAAACAAATCCCATAAGAAATATTTTTAATAATAATACCTTATAGAGAGTGTAAGTTAATAACATTCTGTGCGTAAAAATTTGGATATCTTAACAGAAATATTTTAAAAGAAAAAAGGCGTGTTCGTGATATTTTTATTCTTCTATAATAAGTTAAACATTTTTTTAACACTATATTCTACAATATTTTCAACTAACTTTTTGTTTTTACAATAGTATTATGCACAAGCGTAGAGTGTAATTATAATAAATTCGTAGATCTACTAGATAATATAATAATTGTTGCAATGATAATAAGACTAATTAAAACAAATACAATTAGAAAATATCGGTCCAATACTATTGAAGCATGTCTCCACTCATCTTTTAACTTGATATTTCGTTCTTTTTCCTTAATAAGTCTCGCTTGGTGATTAAGCACGTCATCGTATTGAAGAATTATGCTCAACAGTTTCTGTTTGTCGGTTTCTTAAAACATGAGTATAAAACTTAATATACACCTACAAAGTTTTCGAGGGAAATAATAAATACTTACCGTGAAAATTTACAGCATTTAAGTGACGATTCGAAATTAATTTCGAACGTCGGTTTATCAACGTATCATCAACTGAATCGATATTTTTATTCCAACGTTTTGCCAAATTTCCTACTGAATAATTCTGCAAATAATATCATAACATTATATTTTAACTTTGACTTTTGTGATTATATTAATAATTTACAGTGTATACTTTTTATAATGAAAATGAAGACATCGAGCACTTTCCTTTGTTATGTCATGCGAGAGAGAGAGAGAGAGAAACTGAATTGTTAGTGGTTTTAAATATTTTTTTATTATGACAAATAAATGTAAATATGGAATTTCATCATGCAAAAGCTTCCTCTTTGTTCAGTGAAATTTTTAATGATGACACTGAAACAAAATTACGATGATGGCCAAGCTCGAAACGTCTCCGGATGTCGCTTTTTCTGTACCTTTTCTGTCGCATGTTTTTCTTTTACTAACCCGACTGCTTCACTGTTCAAATGTGATCTACTGTGTTGTTAATGGGAATGGCCGCTTCGTTTTAGAGAGTTTGCTATTATATGAATTATAAAGTAAACCGGCAAAGCTTATATAATCTCTACGTAATAGGGAGTTAGTCGTAATATCGATTTTTGTTATGGAGAATTTCCACTGTATTCGAACAATAAAACTACTAGTTAGTTTCACCTGCTTTGATAATTACTTAAATAAAAGTAAGGGTGCAGGGCTATCAGGTTGGAGATACCTGTGTGCCATAAATTTTACTTGCCTTAATTATTGTTAGTTAAAAAGAGCAGGAGAACATAGAAGTTAATAAGAAAAAGGAGAGATACGGAAGTAGAATACCTTTTAAGGCATGAATGATCAGTTAGAAGCAGAATCAGAAGTAAAGAGAGGCAGAGCAAAACTTAGATTAGATTACTGTTCGCAAATAGCGAGGGATGTAAGATGTTATAGTTTTAAGAATATACGAAGATTGGTTCAGAATAGGAGGGAGCGGGGTGCGTGTCCAAACAGATTTCAGGCCGATGATCTTATGATGATGATTTGTTTAAATACGTAAAAGTCATCGTGCAGTTATGTGAACGAACTGCTGGTCTTAATGTTTAGTTCTATTTTCTTTAATACCGAGCGTCGTGGTCTAATGCTCTAGATCATTTCTTAACATTCGGGAGGTGACCGGTTCGAACCTGGGTCCGCCTGCTCTGGTCCATGTTTTCTGTGGTTTTCTTGGATCATTTAGGTAAATGCTGGAGCAGTAATATTCCACAGATAATATTTCACTTCTCTTCTGTCTTCAATACGTCCATCTTTCTCTCCCTAACCACACCACCCACCCATTCCCACTATTCCTGCAAGGATGCTGAAGAGGGCCTTACGCCCTATCCTCCGGCTTTACACTACAGTGTGTAGGTCGGAGGGAGTGCCCGTCCACCAGCACGAGTAGCTGGTGGGAATGAAACACAAAACGGTGATCTGCGTCGACACCTTGGGAGGGGCATCCGTTAGGCTCTAGAGGGTATCCGGACACTATGGACACCTCTTTATGTTGCGCTCTTCCTGTTGACAAAGACTCTTAATTTTAATTACCTTAATGCGAGAACTCCATTGAGGGATGCAGACAAGGCCTGATATAATACTTAAAATAAATTTAAATGTTTGTGGAATAGATGTTCTTCTCTCTCCTTGATGGTAAACATTTATGTTTAGGACAGAGAGGCCAGTAGCAAAAGTTACTAAACACATACTTGAAACGTAATAAAGGCCTGTAAATGAATATTAGCAATAAATAATTGTTGACTAATTAATTCGGTAGATAATTACTATCAAAAGCAAAGCTATATTTATGCTATAAGAAGCAACAAATTAATATAATATACATAAACGTCTACTCACTTATTATAGGTACATTTTCTGTAGCTGGTAGCGAATCTGTAATTTTCAGAAGAAACACAGTCATAGAAAGTAATGCACTTATTCCTAATGTTACTTTTTCTCCTGAAGGACATGGCACATGGAAAACAAGTAATCCTGCAATTAGGAAGAAATATTTAAACTAATAAACAATGCAATCCTGTGCAGTAATGTTTCTTTTATTACATAATAATTTGTTTATATCTTATTAACAATTCTTCAATTACAACCTAACCTTCTGACGTCAAGTGTTTTTTCATTAAATTCTTATAATTTCATCATTCTCAAAAAAATTAATTTGAAGTTAAAATACTTTAGCTTTAAAAAGGAAATTATCAGACAGCAATTAAAACAAAAAGAAATATAACAGGTAGAGGCAGTTGATGGAATTTCTTTTAGTTAAGCAGGAAAAATGATGAGTTAATCTTTTCTATCAAATTATAATTCTAATAAAAATTAAAACAAACATAGACTTTTATTGTCACCACAATACTTATTTCGTCACATTGTGGCTTACTATGGTGGAAGAAGTAATAAACTTAAACTGATAACAAAATTTATGTAGGTTCAGACTAAATTAGTTGCTTTTAAAGTTGAGTTGCTGTTTTGTTTGTACATTTTGCGGATTTTGTTGGCTTGAGGAAAAAAGTATTGTAATATTGTATTTAATTCGTTTCTTATTATATAATTGTAACATTTAAAATATTTCGGTTTCATTTCGAATTCAGTTTTCTGTTTTTTTTTTTAATTATTTTTTAATTATGTTAAGTTTAAATAAATGTTTTAAAAATGTTGTTCCTTTATGTCATTCACTCTTTCAATAAGTTATGATTATGGTATTTGTATTGAAAGATATAAATTAGACTAACCAGTGCCGCTAATTAAACTGCATGGTAGAATGAAATTGAAGACGTATGTTAATGACTTTCTTCGCAATTTCAGCGTATATGTTATATACGGCTTTAAAAATTTACTGAGTTTTGATAAAGCAACGGTTTTTGTTGAATTATAACTTAGTATTTCGTATTCATCGCTGTAGTCCCTTCTGAAATTTTCTCTTTGATCGTCATCGATGAACAAATCGAGCTAAAATAGAAAGAATACATTAGAAAACATTCTGTAAACTAGAGAATATACGCAGAAATTACAAAAAAAAAAACGATTATTATCGATTTCAAGAATTGTATTTGGTAGTGGAATTGTGATGGATTACTTTAACGGAAAATTATCGAACTGCTGCTAAAACTAAAAGTAAGGTAACGTTTTTGTGCAACAAAATTTTATTAAACAATGAATTTGTTATCTAATGATTGATAACCATCATCATAGACTACTTGTACATTAAAAAATAGCGGTGCCACTGTGCACCCTTTTCTTCTTGTCCTTCCTAATATTTACTTCTTTACGGTACTTTCCAAATTCTATAACCTTGTTTTAAAAAAATCGTAGATATTTGTTTATTACCTTTTCAATATCATAAGATAAAGATGTCCATGTCAAATGACATGTTTGCACATCAAATGGGAAATAAGTGATATCTATTTTACATGATGAGCGGAACACAGCACTTTGATGCCAAGTAACCATCCCTGTATTTTGCACTATCGCTGAAGACCTTGTAATAGATGCGTATGCTGGATCAACGCTTACATGAAATAAACGATTACATTAATTAATTCGACCGGCAAACATTTCTCTCTTACCTAATATAAACAGAATTTGTAAAGAAAAGAAGAGTCAGTTTATTCTTATCCATATAATGAACTTTTAAAAAACTTTTGTGTTTCGTTCCCACCAGCTACTCGTGCTGGTGGGCGGGCAGTCCCTCCGGCTTACACTGTAGTGCAAAACCGGAGGGTAGGGCATAAGGCCCTCTTCAGCCTTCTTGCAGGAATTGTGGGAATGGGTGGGTGGTGTGGTTAGGGAGAGAAAGATGAGACGGACGAAATGAAGACAGAAGAAAGATTATCTGTGGAATATTACTGTCCCTGAATTTGCCTAAATGATTCAAGGAAACCACAGAAAACTTGGACCAGAGCAGCCAGACCAGGGTTTGAACCGGTGACCTCCCGAATGATAAGTAATGATGTAGACATTAGACCACGCCGCTCGGTTAATATGATAATAATGGATAATAAAAAAACAGAAACATTATAATGCGTTTTAAAAGAGGATTTTACAAGGAATCGTCCCTTTAAGTTTCAATTAGACAGGAATATTTCTAACTTACTTATTTAGCAGCATAATGTCCGGTGTCCAAATTTTTTTGTAAGGTAGTCTAAATGTTTCTATTCCACCGTATTCTGAATCATTCCATTGCAATTTATAATCATTCCATTTTAGTACAAGCGTGCAGCTTGTGTGCAGAATTTGATTTTTCTGTTCCTTAAACGTAAACCATTATTTGCAAGAAATTACATCATCAGATTATGTAAATCAAGTTTCGCGAAACAAGTGTCAGTTGTAGTTTCTTTTATGGAAAATAGGGGCAAGTTTCTTAGTTAACAACATTTTGTAGTTTTTGTATTGATGGGGGTTTAAAATTTTCTTAGTAAACACTTACTATACTAAGAACCTTTCGTAACACAAGTAGCATGGAAATATTGATTGGATTTGATACATTTTGAAATGGTCTGATGGTTACTCCGTAGTTGGATGTAAGGTAATGCATGAGTCGTTGGTCATATTCGTTTGCCGCAACATTCCCCCCTGTGAATAAAAATACAAGGGATAATGAATAATAAATTACTAAATTTAATTTAAACTGACAAGTGTTCCTAAGACACTGCAATTTGTGGTTTCTGATTGGAAGCAGATACTAGATAAAGCAGTAGTAGGAATTTGTGCCGTTTTTATTAAAGAATTGACCGTAATATATTACGTATTATTAAAATCAAAGAGATATGGATTTGAACACACCGTTTTAAATTGGTTTGAAAGTTATATAACCAATGGGTGTCAAGTAACAAAAGGTAATGGTACATTATCTGATCCCTTAATAAATAACTTTGGGGATCCTCAAGGTAGTGTTCTTGGTCCGTTATTATTTATTTTATACATTAACGACCTTGGGAGTATATTACAGAAATGTAAAATACATTTTTTGTGGATGAAGCCCTTATTTATTACGAAAATGCTAACTACTGTAAATTCAGAACTACCACTTTTAAAATGAATAAACTTAAAGTAAATGAATTAAAATGTAACCTATTACTGAAGTACACGAACAGCAGATTCACATAACTTTTATGTCAATAGAACATCTAAAAGTAGTACAATGAAGAGTTTATTTTACAAGGTAGTTGTTCAATTCAATCTTCTTCCTCGCAAACTTAAAACTGCGAATCAATTTAATCTGAGCTTTTATGTTATATAAACGACAATGCCTACAATTCAAATTAGTTACTTCAATGTTATACTATCATTATTACTTTTATTCTTATTATTGTTACTATTATTTTTATATATCATGTCCTGCAACATAATTTGTTGTTCCCACATGAATTATTTGTATCTACACACGATACTTGAATAAATAAATAAATAAATAAATAAATAAATAAATAAATAAATAAATAAATAAATAAATAAATAAATAAATAAATAAATAAACAAAAGGTCAACTAAGGCCTTAATAAGCCCTAATTCTAATTGACAGTAGTTTAATTGACACATGAATTATTATACAATTCCTTTTAATTGGAATTCAGTATTTATTTTGAATTAGTATTTTACCATCGTACGTGTTAATATTAATGGCTGATCAATTAACTGACCAAGAAATTGCCCGTTTCAAAGAGGCCTTTTCCTTATTTGACCGAGCAGGACGCGGAAAAATTCCTGCCGATGAGTTAGGAACAGTAATGCGAATATTGGGTAAGATTCCATCGGAGGCTCAAATAAATGAATTTATTAGAGAAGTGGACGGTGACGAAACGGGTTTTGTTGATTTTCCCGATTTTTTGACAATAATTACACGCGACATTAAGGATAGATATTGGGATGAAGAAGAAGTGCGCGAAGCATTTCGATTGTTTGACAAAAACGAGACTGGTTTTATATCAGTTGAAGAATTTCGACACATACTCGTTCATCTCGGAGAAGATATGATGGATGACGTAATAGATGAAATGATTGCCGATGCAGGTTCTGACAATGACGGACTTATCAATTATGAACAGTTTGTTAGCATTATCACGGGAAATGATATGCCTACTTATAATTACCTCAAACCACAAACATGTCCAGAACCTAAAAATAAATGCTGAAAAATCTTTGAGTGTTAAACTTGGATTAGCACATCTATAGCATGTATAGAGAATACTTTCGAAATGGAAAAACTAAATCCTTATACTTTACAATTACTTTGTCGTCGTTCTATTGATTCACTGACTATACACTATGGGTAAAAGTTTAACCGAATTTTGGTAGGGTCGATGGCGATTATGATGCATATGATTACAATCATGATTTATGTATTACCTGTATCTTCCCTTGTTGGACGTGTTGTTACGCGGATTGGTACACAATTATTATATGTTTGAAGCTAAATGAGAAATGGGATTCGTAAGGTCGCACGCTATAACTTGATTTTATATGGTCGGTTAAACTTTTACCTATACTGTACAAGATGTGTATAACACTTTCCTTAACCTACAATTTTGTGCGAAGAATGTCTAATGGCGTAGGTTAATGAAAAAAATCTGAAAACCATTAAATTTCTAATTCTATGTGGAATTATTGAGCGGAAAACTTAATTTCTTTGATTTTGAAATGCAAATTTTACCGGCAGTACCTATTTTGTTATCTATTGATGTTTACTGCTAATTGCTTGATAAGGCCTGACGAAGGTATCTAGTTGTCCAACTGAATCAACGACGCAGCTTATGTTACCTGTTACTTCGTTAGTAATTTATAGATGCTACCTAGTGATCCACATCTGGTAATTTCGATAAATTTCTGATCAAGAACTAAATGGTTTTTATTATAAGCAAAATTATTTAGTAGATAATTATAAAATAACTACTTACTATCGAGGATAGTACAATAACGGTACATAACTATCATGTCGCGGGTCATCCCCAGACTTAATTGTATTTTTTCTATTATCATTAATTTTTCGTAGAAATGTTCTATCATTGATCCGCTAAATTCATTTTTACAATTAATTCTTTTTCGTGTGCCTATTTCATATTATTTTCTTACCTTGGATGATAATGAAGATAGTTACAATAAGTGATGAATACATATTCATTTAAAAATCGGTAGCTCCCTCAGAGTATGTACTATGTAAAACATTCTTTAACATAAATGCGTCGAGGTTCCCGTGAATTGTAAAAGGATTATGGGACCATCATTATTTTGTGAAATAACTTAATCAATATAATTAATTTCTCAGTGGGCACTTACCTTGATAGTTTTTTCTTAAACCAATATGATTGTTAAAATTATACTTATTTGGAAATACGGATGGGCAACATCATTACAAATAATAATGCATCAATTGTATTTTGGTCGAATACGAAAATTTAATGAATGGAAAAATTACTGTCATCAAGCACGCACACTAAGAATAATAAGAGATTTATATATATACATATAACATTTAGTTCTACCACTCTGATTCTATCTAATTTTGATTACTTAATGAATATCTCCTTTATAATTATATCGTATCTATTCGACGTTTTAAATTCCAGCCCCTTCTAGTCAAATGGGTTAAAGCTTTCGCGGCCAGTTGATGAACTAGTGTAATCCTTATTTGGGTCTAAAGACCGTAGTTGGTTGGAATTGCTTCCTAACGTTTCGCTACCAGAAGTGGCGAGCTTCTTCAGAGGTCTTTTCATCTGAAATACTGGATATCTTTAGACCCGAATAAGGACTACATTAGTTTCCTTCCATTCAGCTTTTTTGAAGTTATAACGAGACCTGGTGTCGTTGATGGTGGTTGGCTTAATTGTCGGCTCAATATCGCGTATTATTGGACGGTGTTGTGTGTGTGGGATGGGTTCTGCGACTCTTTTATGACATATGTGAAGTATGTTATCAGTAACGAAGATCTTGTCAGGATTATAATCATCTACAACTGTTGAAGGTAGCAGGTAGCTTAGGGTCATGTACCAGACTTAGGTCATTTTTCTCTGCCCAGTCCTCCACCGGGATCACGATTTCTGTTTTTTTTGGGTGGAGTTGGGGTAAGCAAAGGTTGTTCTTGATGGTTCGTTTTATATGTAATCAGTACTTCAACATCCGTCCCATTTGTCTGAGTTGCACTGAGAACTTGAATATTCTGAGCGACCAGGATTGCCCTGTCGTATTTCCTATGGGGTCTTTCGACTGCTACCTTCCTACCCGCTATTTTGGCTCCGCGGTGGTTGGTATCTCGATGCCTTTCCTACATGGGCAGTATGTCGATAGAATTATCCTTAATTATCTTAGCCAGGATTACTTCTTTGACCGGTGTAAGTCCTTCAATATTTAACGATATCACCCTGAACGAGTGTGTCGTCGTCCGGGATGACCCAGAAGAGGGCTTTTTTAATTTCTCGTTGTGCTTTGGTAGAGTATAGTCGACTGGGAATGGAATGATTAGTCTCAGTCGATTAGGCTTCAGTTTCTAGGGGGCACCAGCTGATTAATGGTTTGTAAATCGCTTTGTAGATCACTTATCTAATTCACTTGTATATGTTATGGTCGTTGCAGCTGTCGTGGAAGCTCATTCCGTGTTCCTGGAATATCTCCTAATAATGACAAAACAAAATTTGTTAATTTTACCTTTTTGACAAACAAAATTAAAATTTGCCTTTAAGCTTTGCTTTATGATCCTCATAAGCTGCATATGTCTTGGTTATGATAAGCGTTCAAACGTTTACCCTTTAATAATCAAAAGTATTTTTTCAACGGGCTTGAATTATAAGTGTATGATAATAAAAGGTATAATTTATGAAAACAGTACAGTTTAAGGTTGTAAAAGGTAATCTGTAAGTAGGTAATATTATAGTAATAAGTAAGAGAGAATTTATTGCACAATGTTTAATATAGAATTTATTATTTGTTTAAACGATGATTTCACATGAGGTGCTACATTTCTAAAAAGATATCATCTAAATAGTTTAAGGTTTATAAATGACCATAAGGATATTCTGTGTTTGTTTATGCAATTAGTCAGTAGAAGGACTGTTGCACAGAATAGCGAAGGATGTGATAAGCGTAATTAAAATAAAAATTACAAGAAAAAATTGATCCAATACAGCAGAAACTTCTTTCCATTCTTCATGTATTTGATTGGTTCTATTTTCTATACCAAGTTTCTTTTCGTGATGTGCAATGAAAACGTTGCATTTTTCTATTAAACGCATCAATTGTTCGTCTTGTGTTCCTAAAACTTTAACAAAAAAATTTTGTGATTTTATTGAGATAATTACAGAACAATAAATTTGAAAAAATATGAGCTTACCTAATGCGCTATTTTCCATTATTGACTTTTCCAAAAGCTTTGAAAATGAACCGTTGATGTAATTAGATTTTTTCTCTTCGCTCCATTTATTCTACAAATATGAAAAGTTAACAAGAGTATTGGTAGATCAAACAATATATTGCAGTTATGCATTTTTTAAAAATTATTTGCCTAATACTTTTGTAGATTATATTTTAAAATAATTCATAAAACAAGTAGCATATTATGTATATATACCTTTTCGAAATTATTCCACTTAGGAATAAAGATTAACTTTGATAAGAAATTAACAAAACGTTTTAAATATCTTGGGAGAGGAACCTTTTTTTCTCCTTCGTAATAGATGTTTAGAGTTAATACTGAAAAGCTAGTAGCAAGAGTAACCAGAAACATACTCACACTAAAATATATATCTACAATAAAGAAAAAAATACGTTTATTTTTTTATATACATGATATATAAATAAATAAGTATTAATAAGAACAGCATAAGTTCTTCGTCAATAATTTATTGAAACTACTAGACTAGGATATATAGATAAAGTGCCAAATGATTTGACAATCTATTTTGTATAAGAACATAAGCTTTCACGGCCGGAATTCATAGTAGAATGATGATTCAGGCTTATAGGCCGTAGTCGACTTGAACGGTTTCGTCCAGACGTTTCGTCAGCAACTGCGGCTGACATCCTCAGTGGTTGCTGCGTTGACTACGCGGGCGAAGATTATACCTCGAAGTCTCGGCATTGACAGTTAGTCTAGGTATAACCTTCACCCGCGTAGTCAACGCTGCACCCACCGAGGATGTCAGCCGCAGTTGCTGACGAAACGCCTGGACGAGACCGTTCAAATCGACCACGGCCTACAAGCCCGAACCATCATTCTAATAATCTATATTGTGTTACCGGCGTCTCCATAAAAGTTTCAATTAATGTCAATTTTGAAAACTTTCGCTTTCCTGCGGCTACAGTGGCGGGAATATTTAAAAGAATACGTATTATAGTATTTTTAGTGTTTTAATGCTCTAAATTATCACGTATGTAGGCTGCGTCGTCGATTTAGTTGGACAAGTAGATACCATAGAAAGGACTTTGTCTATTATATTCTGCCATAACTATATATTATAACTTTTAAATGGAACTAAATGTATAGGTGTATGTAAATGAAGTATGACAACAAAATATTGTTTTGTTTCATAGGCGTGGTTACTTTTTATATACTTTTGTTTTCTTTTTTACAATTAATACACTTTCACAGATTATTTTATCAATATTTAACATAACAGGCGGGCTGAAAAGTTCGTAGGCTAGCATTGAAAAAAATATTTTTTTGATAGAATTTGATTTTATTATTCAATATAGTTCACTTCGAGGGCGATACAACGATTATAGCGGTCATACAATTTTTCGATACCATTTTATAATACGATTTGTCTTTAGCCTCAAAATAGACTTCAGTTTCGGCGATTCGATTAGACCTCTTCATCGGCGCGAAATTTTTGTCTAGCGAGCATCCTCTTGAGGTCTGAGAACAGAAAAAGTCGCTGGGGGCCAGATCTGGAAAGTGCGGTGGATGCGGAAGCAATTCGAAGCCTAATTCATGGAATTTTGTCATCGATTTCATTGATTTGTGACAGGGTGCATTGTCTTGATGAAACAGAACATTCTTTTTCTACGAATGAGGCCGCTTTTCCACGATTTGGTCTTTTAAACGTTCCAATGACGCTACGTAATAGTCGCTGTTTATCGTTTTCCCCTTTTTAAGATAGTCAATGAATATTATACCATGAACAACCCAGAATACTGATGCCATAATCTTGCCAGCCGACTTTTGCGTCTTACCACACTTTGGAGTCGGTTCATCACGTGCAGTCCACTCGGCTGACTGTCGATCTGTAGATTGGACTCCGGTGTGAAATGATAGAGCCATGTTTCATCCATCGTCACATATAGATGCAAAAATTCGGATTTATTTCGGTTGAACAGCTCCAAACACTGCTTAGAATCACCCACATATCCAAATGTCCATTCACGATATTTGATATCTTTAGGGTCTCAGCTATCTCAATCAATTTCACATTACGGATATCAAAAATTATTTTATGAACTTTTTCGATGTTTTCGTCGGTAACAGCGTCTTTGGCGCGTCCACTGCGTGCGTCGTCCTCGGTGCTCATTTCACCTCGTTTAAATTTAGCAAACAACTTTTCTACGGTTGATTTTCCTGGTGCAAAGTCCGAATAATGTTTATTAAGCCAAGCTTTGATTTCAGCAGCATTTTTTTGCCAAAAAGCAATGCTTCATTAACACACGAAATTCCTTTTATCCATTTTTTCAAAGTAACAAAAGTTCTTTCACTAAAAATGCTATAACTCAGATACTAATAGTGCAACAGCTGTCAAATTTATACACGCGTCTTTTGATAGTTACGGCTAACTAAAAATCGTATGGATTTGATACCAGTAGCGCCATCTATGGGTCAGCCTACGAACTTTTTAGCCCGCCTGTTATGTTTCGCCAAATATTGGCTTCCTCAGACATGCCATAGTTACATGTATGTAATAACAAACTATTAATTTGGTTTACATGTCTGTTACGTATGTAGTCTGTGTCGTATCTACAAGTACATATAGATAGATAGGTACCTTCAACCTAAATTTTTAATGAAGTCGTAGTGCAAATTAGTAGTTGTTAAGTAAGAAAAATATATACAAGTTATGGAAATTTCACAAATTGAAAGATTTGAATGTTACTTAAGTAAGGGTCGAGGCTATCTAACAATTTCGTTTTTACGGTAATAAAACAAAAAGTACTTACTAATCACTGATATGGTTCCTGTAGGTGGCAATGAATCCTTAATGTTTATTAGAAATACAGTCATGGATACTAAACAGTTAATGCCCAATGTTACTTTTTCACCTGTTTGTGATGGCATGTAAAAAACTAAGAGGGCTGAAATGAATAATAAGTAATACAAATGTGTTAGGAAAGCAATTGATGTAAGATTTTCGTGTTTTAAACACCTGTAATGCTATAACTACGAGGGTGGGTCAAATATAAACGAGCCTTTTTTAATTGCGCACCGGATAGTTGTTCAAGATACATCCGGCCGTTAGGAACTTGAAATGAGGATATTAGGTGGTACGGAAACGATGCGTCGTTTGCTGCGTTCTTTTGATTAATAGCTACTACAATGAGTGAGAAAGAGGTGCATAGCAGATAGCAGCGTTGCGCAACGAATTATTATTAAGTTTCTTACAAGTGAAAATCTGAAACAAGCTGAAATTTAGCGGAGATTGCAAGCACAACTCGACAATGAAACGCTTTCGTGGCCACGTGTAAAAGAATTTAACGATGGGCGTAATCGTAATCGTGTCGAAAAGGTAAATCATCCTTGTCGTCCGCGCACCCGCATTTCGCCGATTAACATTGCCCACGTTAGAAACCTTATTGAAGTGGCGGTCCACGTCATTTTGCACAAAATTGTCACCTGCGATGAGACGTGGTACACCATTACACACCAACATCAAAACGAGCAAGCATGGAGTGGTGGCGCAAAGATGAATCAAACGGTGTTTTGGGACCGGTGAGGGGTGCTGTTGGTCGATTTTTTGTACGAGCGAAGAACCATTAGTACAGCCTACTACTGTCTATACTACCGACTTCTCAGTCAGGTAAAATTTGCTTATCGACGAAAAAGGAGGACGCACCCCATTGGTGATGTGTTACTCTTGCACGATAACGCTAGGCCTCATACCTCATCCCGCAGCTTTAACGCAGGCCCAAATCGGTGAAATGCACTGGACTCAGCTGGAATACCCTCCATATAGCCCAGACCTATCCTCTTGTGATTTCCACATGTTTGGGCCCCTCAAAGAATCACAAGGAGGCGAGCGATTAGCGATTTCAGACCGATGAACAGGTGGAGGGAAGCATTTGTGCGCAACTGGATTGTCACTTGCCCTGTTTCTTTTTATGAAAACGGGATGAAAAACTTACCAATTCGTTTGGCAAAATGTATAGACAAACAAGGGGTATATGTTGAAAAATAGAGAAATTTTTGTTTTTGTGAAACTTATCAAAATAAATGTTTTATGAATAAGGGCTCGTTTATATTTGATCCATCCTCGTATTATTAACTAATACACAGTGTTCTGAAATGCCAGTTATTTGTCTTTTTTGTGAAAATCATGAAATTGACAAAGACAATTTAAAAAGTTTACACATTCAACCTAAAAACAAAAAATTAAATCTTCTAGAAAAGCTAGTAATCAAGAAAAACTTTGACCTGAAAACATAACATTATCAATAGCCTAACAGAATTAATTGTACGAAACACCCCTCTGATTTTACACAATCTATAATTTCATGACTTTCACTCCTTACTCCTTATCATAACATGTACCAATTATAACTAATCATATCTTGGCTTACTTGATGAAAATTAATTAACACTTCAGAAGGAAAACACATTTTTAATTTTCACTGGTTTATTGTTTACTTAACAATTGTTTCGCTAATACTTTAGCTTCATCAGAAGTAGACTTATACTTAATTAACAAACGAAAATATGTCTAATTTATACCTAAGTTAGGGTTCGAACTACCACTGGGGAGGGGGAATAAGTTTAATAACGGTGAATTGTTTAGATTTAACTGATCATTTAGAAGCAAATCTGTTTTTTTGAATTTATTTATTTCCATAGTTTCAAGTAAAGTTAGTTTGTAATTATTTGATTCTTTATGCAAATTAGTGTATTCATAATTGAATTGATGATTTTCTAACAACAAATGTTTCGCGTAATTAGAATCGATTTTTTTATATTTAAATGACCTATAGTGCTCACTTATTCTTTTTTTATTTTATTTATTTTTTTTTCAATTTCTTTTAGTTTTACCTATATAAATTTTGTTACAGGTTCCACAATTTGATTTATAGATTCCTGATTGGCAATCTATATCATTTTTATCGTTATTGTTTTTTAAAAAATTTGATATCGAATTATTGGTTTTGAAAGCTACATTAATATTGTTTTTGATTAAAATCTTTTTAATAACTTCTGAAGGATGTCCTATATATGTTATTAAAGCATATTTTTTCATTTCGTTATTAATTTTTGGAAAAACTGATTGTATTGCCTGTTTAAATTTGATTTTTGTTAAAATTTTATCTATAACACTGATATTGTAATTATTGTTGTGTGCGATTTGCTTTATAATGTTCAGTTCTTTATTATAATTGTCAATGTTCATAGGTACTTTTATTAATCTATATAACATGCTATGGAATGCGGCATGTTTGTGTTGGTAGGGGTGTGTTGACAAATTGCTAATAACTGTATCCGTATGTGTTGGTTTGTGAAATATTGAAAAATCGTGTTTGTAATTTATTTTTGATATAGTTAAATCTAAAAAATTTAAACTATTATTTTCTTCTATTTCTACAGTGAACGTTATATTTGGATGTAAATTATTTATTTGATCTAAAAACATGTTTAATTGTCTTTGTGATCCTGTAAAACAAACAATCACGTCGTCAACATACCTATACCAATACAAACAACTTTTAAACAGCGTGAGCTTTTGAATTTGGATTTCTAAGTTGTACATAAATAGATCTGCGAATAATGGGCTTATGGGATTACCCATCGTTAAACCTTCGTTATAAAAAAAAAAAATTAAAAAAAAGAATAAGTGAGCACTATAGGTCATTTAAATATAAAAAAATCGATTCTAATTACGCGAAACATTTGTTGTTAGAAAATCATCAATTCAATTATGAATACACTAATTTGCATAAAGAATCAAATAATTACAGACTAACTTTACTTGAAACT
The DNA here is from genome assembly GCA_963921985.1 of Agrilus biguttatus. NCBI lineage: Eukaryota > Metazoa > Arthropoda > Insecta > Coleoptera > Buprestidae > Agrilus > Agrilus biguttatus. The sequence goes on along the minus strand of OY998119.1, from coordinate 12,588,267 downwards.
ATGGAAATAAATAAATTCAAAAAAACAGATTTGCTTTTAAATGATCAGTTAGATCTAAACAATTCACCGTTATTAAACTTATTCCCCCTCCCCAGTGGTAGTTCGAACCCTAACTTAGGTACAAATTAGACATATTTTCGTTTGTTAATTAAGTATAAGTCTACTTCTGATGAAGCTAAGGTATTAGCGAAACAATTGTTAAGTAAACAATAAACCAGTGAAAATTAAAAATGTGTTTTCCTTCTAAAATGTACCAATTATTTAAGGATAGTTTGCAACAATTTACATTTAGTATCGTATTGAACTCTTGAAAAAGAAAATTAAACTAAAAAATGTATATGTTAGATTGAATCTAATATGCGAGTGATGCCGTGATTTGTAAGTAGATATGGGAGCTATCGCGATTTTTTAATTTTGTAAATTAAGGTAGTTTGTATATTTAACTAACCAACTGCGTTAATTAATCCGCAAGGAATTATTAGATTAAAAATATAAGCCAGAGGTCTTCTTCGAAATCTCAATCTGTATTCGATAACTGAAAAATACTCGGCTTCATAGAGTACCAAACGTTTAGACGAATTAAAATGGGTTACTTCAAATTCCCCACTATCTTCGTAAAGTGTTAGACCCACATCTCCTACTGGGTATAATTCAATCTTAAAAAAAGCAAAAATACACATTTAGAATAAATTAAATTAGTTTTTTTTGTTTACAATTAAAATTTATAGGAAATTACATTAAATTTTCATTCTATTATGTTTATTGCAAATTTACAATGTACTTATTAGATTCTGAATTAAAAAAAGCTTTTAGTTTTTATAAACGATACGAGAGACGCCCTTTGTTCCTATTTAATTAAACTAAAATTATGAAAACAACAGGACCGATAGAGGTTTTCTTAAAGTTAGCAGGAGAACCTATTGTAGGCTTTATAACTTTTGAAAAACTAAAATAATATGAATATGTATTAAAAGTTATTATCAAGGGCAAATCTAAAAACCTTCTATAAATGGTGAAACGAGGTTATAATATCGTCTAAACGATTTAAATCCCATAAGTCTATAACCTATGCGTTTTAAATCCCTTAACCTTAACCTAAACCATAAAAACTTTTTAAACCTGCTGCCGAGATATGAGGTATAAAACGCTAACGTTACAGGGTCATGGGGTTTAAAAAGTTTAGGTTTTGGGTTTATGGGGGTATTTAGGTTTTAGGCTAAGTAGTTAAAACACTAAGGCTATAGGGTCATGGGGTTTAAATCGCTTGGGTTGAATGTTTTGTGTTAGTATAGGTTTTTGAATTTCGCGGGAGTCTTATTTTGTTTCTATTAATGGCGCTACAGAAATATAAATATCTACTATTATCTTTACCTGCGTACTATCGTATGACCAAGATTCAAATGTAAGATAGCAGATTTGTGTATCAAATGGAAAGTAAGTTATGTCTATTTTGCAGTATGTATGATAAATGCCTTGTTGATACAATGAAACTTTTCCTTTGTTAGAAACATTTACGAATGTAGCTTTTTGTATCGATTTAGCTTTTGTATCAGCGCTACAAGAATTGACACATAAAAGTAAATTAAACAAAAATACAAAAGGATTTATGTAGATAAATACGTATTATGCAACATTATGTCGGGTTTCCAAATATGTTCTGAAGGAATCATAAGATATTTTAAACCACCATATTCTGATACATTCCATCGTAGTTTGTAATCTTTCCATTCAGTAAGTGTCCAACAATTGGTAACCAAAATTTGATTTTTTTCATCCTAAAGATTGATTTACTTGGAGTTGATACGCAGGGTTAGTTAATTTATTTTGCATGTGATAATTTGTATTGCAAAATATGATATTTTTTGTAAAAAGGTAGCGGTGTACTTACAACTTCTAGCAAACTATGCAAGAAAAATGTGAAATTTACAGCAGTAGTTTCTGAAAATTTTGCTGCTGCTCTGATATTTACGTTATAATTTGAAAAAAGATCTCGCATTAGTCGCTCTGCATCTTTGTCTGCTTTGAAATGTTTCCCTAAAAGGAACGTAAAGCATTTAAGATTTATGTATAGACTGTCTCAACCACGAAACTCTCTTTTCAATGGCTCAACTTTTGTAAAAATGTTCTCTATAAAAGTATTATCGGTTTTAGCGGTCAACTAATAAAAATAACGGTAATTATGCAATGTAAGAGGGGCTCTACGCAAAAATCACTCAAAATTTTTTTTTAAATATTATAATGGGAGAAATATGCTTTTCCCCTTACAGGTATTATTGGATCACTTGATTAATCTTAAAAGTCAAAACCATGGCGTTGTAATGGAAAGGAAGTTAACAATATAATCTTACTGGAACCTAACCTAACCTAACCTAACATAACCTAACCTAACCTAACCTAATCTAATCTAACCTAACATAACTTAACCTAAATTAACCTAACCTAACCTAAATTAACCTAACCTAACCTAACGTAACGTAAGCTAATCTAAAACAATAGAATGACGTACCCCAAACGGTGATTGAGATTGGAAAGGAAGTTAACAACATAATCTTACTGTAACCTAACCTAACCTAACCTAAACTAACCTAACCTAACCTAAAGTAAGCTAATCTAAAATAATAGAATGACGTACCCTAAACAGTGATTGAGTTAAGCTACGTTAGGTTAGGTTCGGTTAGGTTAGTTTCTGTGATGTTGACTTTTAGAGGTCACTAGAGTCTTCTAATAGTCTTATTAAGGCGGTGGAAATATTGAACAAGGTTTTCTGTTATATATAGACGATTCACAAAAGTACCTATGCAGGACACACAGTGGCAGTTGTATTTCATTTAAAAAAAGTTGATTATTATATAGGCACAACTAATAAGTAATTATAAAGTATACACCATAAATATGTAAAACTTTTTATCCTAAAACAAGTATTAGCTCAGTGACTTCAAAGCAGAGATTCTTGTTTAAAAAGTTTGTCACATTCAGCGAAAGAAATTGATAGAAACACATATCTTCTAGTAGGATTAAATTATGATATTTTATCTTAAGTTGATTAGCAAATTTATTTTTCATTTTTGGAGGATAAGGTCTACATATAAAAAGAGCTTTGCCTATTTCAAGTATAGAACATGAGGTGGAAATGTTTATTGTGCTTTAGTATATAAGTATAACAATTTATGATTTTATAAACGCAAGTTCTAATGTGTTTTTAAACTTTCCGTGAATTTAATATTATTTTAAGGACGGGTATGGATAATGGACTCTGATTTTCAAAAAGAAAACAGGAAAACATAAATTCGTTGCATTTGTTTAACAAAACTTTGCAATAATGTCCGTATAACTATTATAGGTAAATTGATTGTTATTTATGATATAAACTTGTAAACTTTTTGTATGTATTTTAAAGTGGATGTAAAACTAGCTTGATAAAATTAACCTTTCAGCAATGCAATTTGTTACAACTACTACCGATCGTTCACTAAGTGCCATTTGCTCCTTACTTGTAATTAATTAAAAAACAAACATGCAATCTGTAGTTAACTTAACTAAATGCGTTTTATAAATAAGAAAAATACGAAAATTGGCATGTCATTAAAAGTTCTTCTAGGAGGAACTGTCCGTAACTACATTTCTTGTACTAATATACAAAAAATATATTTAAATATCTCAGAGTCGAATCTAGACTATGTCTTGTATATAAAATTAAATTGCATGTAAAATACAGAAGACACAATAATTTTATTATTATACGGGAAGATAACCTAATCTTACCGAGCACGTCGTTAATTTAATTGTTCATAAAACATTTATTTTGAAAAGTTTCACAAAAATACAAATTTCTTTATTTTTCGACATATCCCCCTTCTTTGTCTATACATTTTTCCCAACGCATTGGTAGTTTTTTCATCCCGTTTTCATAAAAAGATGCGGGGCGTGTGTCTATCCAATTGCGCTCAAACGCCTCCACCTATTCATAGGTCTGAAATCGCTAATTGCTCGCCTCCTGGTGATTCTTTAAAGGCCCAAACATGTAGAAATCACAAGGGGATAGGTCTGGGCTATATGAAGGGATGGAGGGTGTTCCATCTGAATCCAGTGCATTTCACCGAATGGGGTGCGTCCTCCTTTTTCGGCGATAAGCAAGTTTTACCTAACTGAGAAGTCAGTAGGAGGCTGCATTAATGATTCTTCGCTCATGTAAAAAATCGACTAACAGCACCCCTCTCCAGTCCCAAAAAACCGTAACTAAAACTTTTCCTGTAGACAGACGTGTTTTCGGCTTCACTGCGTTAGATTCATCTTTACACCGCCACTCCATGCTTGCTCGTTTTGATGTTGGAGTGTAATGGTGTACCCACGTCTCATCGCAGGTTACAATTTTGTGCAAAAAAAATCACCTTACTCACTAAATCGAGTGAGAAACGCCTGAGAAATGCGAACTCGAGCAGCTTTTTGATCTTCACTCAGCAACTTTGGTACCCAACGAGCTAAAATTGTTCGGAATCCCATATTTTTCGTTACGATTGTGTGGAAACTCCCATAGCTGATGCTATATTTTTTGTTTTATGTGTGTGTAGTTGTAAGAGCCAAGAGCCCTATGAGAGACTATGAACTCCGTATAATGTATTTTCCCCTAGAATCTAAAAATGTATTAAATGTACAGATTGATAAAACTTCTTTGTTTATTTTATTGGTTCTTACATAACCGCAATTAATTTGAATAAAATCTACCTGCCTTTAATGCGAAATAATGGTTTTAGCGACAAATTGTAATAGTTATCATATTTATTAAGTAAACAACTTATTTTCATAAGATGTTTAATTTTTTATTGCTTTATCATAAACATCATTGTTATTTTTTAGTCAGTAGCGGCTCGTGTGTCATGCACATTTAAAAGTAGAAAGTAAAAAAGTCACAAGTGATTCTGTAATAGTTATTTTATTATAGCGTTAATACACAATAAGTAGGTATATCTATTAAGCATTTTTTAAATTTTATAATGGTGAGTATAATTAACGGTTTATTATATATATTTTAACCCTAATTTTAATATGAATGCGTGATACATTTATATGTTATATGAATGTAATTGTTTCATTTAAATATTTTGTTGTGTTTAAATTGTAGTTTCGTTATCTGTTTCATTCCAAACTAACAGTAAGAAGTAATATTATAAATGAAACTACCTTATGATCTACTAAATAATATTGCAATTGACGAGAGACAAGTAACTAAAGTAAATGTGATTAGAAAAAATCGATCTAAAACAACTGAAGCATGTTTCCATTCTTGTTTCAATTTTTCATTTTCTTCATTTTCTTTTTCAATAGTCTCTTGGTAGGTAAGCATGTCGTCATATCGAAGAATTGTATACGCAAGATGTTGTTTACCAATTTCTAAAATTACAATACAGTTTCTGGTCAATGTGTAAAATTTTCGATAAAAATGAGCGATCTACCATAAGTATCTCCGAGTTGCAGAGGACGCCTTTGTAATAAGTTTAGGGTATAATTTTGAAAATAATCATTTTCTGCACTTATTTTATTTTTCCAAAAAGCCTTTATAATTTTTTTATTTGAAGAATCCTGCAAGTACTAGTAATAAGTCGATGAGTTAGATAAGACATTTTACTTCGTATTTATTACCTTGGTGCGAGGAAAAAGAAAAAAACTTGATAGAATATTTATAATCAGTTTGAATGTTTTTGAAATGGTGTCTCCTCTTTCTCCTCGATGGTACACATTTATGTTAAGAATCGATAGACCAGTGGCGAACGTTACCAAACACATACTCGTTACATAGTATATGTCTAAAAATGAAAAAATCAAATCTCTGTTAAATAATATTTAACAGGCGGGCTGAAAAGTTCGTAGGCTGATCCATAGATGGTGCTGCTGGTATCAAATCCACATGATTTTTAGTTAGGCCTAATCTTCAAAAGACGCTAGTATAAATTTGACAGCTGTTGCACTATTAGTATCTGAGTTATAGCATTTTTAGTGAAAGAACTTTTGTAACTTTGAAAAAATGGATAAAAGGAAATTCGTGTGTTAATAATGCATTGTTTTTTGGCGAAAAAAAAGATGCTGTTGAAATCAAGGCTTGGCTTAATAAACATTATTCGGAGTTTGCACCAGTAAAATTAACCGTAGAAAAGTGGTTTGTTAAATGTAAACGAGGCGAAGTGAGCACCGAGGATGATGCACGCTCCAAAGATCATAGAGGCTGTTACCGACGAAAACATCAAAAAAGTCCACAAAATAATTTTTGACAACCGTAAGGTGCTGTTGATTGAGATAGCTGAGATCCTAGAGATATCAAAGAAAACAAATCGACCAAAAACAACAACGGATCGATGATTTTAAGCAGTGTTTGGAGCTGTTCAATCGTAATAAATCCGAATTTTTGCGTTTGCGTCGATATACGACGATGAATGAAATAGAAAGTTATTAAAATAGAAATAAAGGGTTATTTGAAAGAATTCTTTCAACACGTACAATGAAATTTTATTACGAGAAGGAAACGAAAAAGAAATCACCCTATGCATGCTCACTTAGAATAGGAGTTTTATCTGTAGGAGGAAGCGATTCTTTAATTTTCATTAAAAATACAGCCATTGATAATACTGAACTAACACCTAGTGTTACTTTTTCACCTGAAAGGCATGGTACGTAAAACACAAGTAAACCTGAAATAAAACGAAAGTGATTTAGTTATATAATATTGCCAGAATTAAACAAATTAAATTTACCAATGGCACTAATTAAGCTGCACGGTAATATGAAATTAATGACGTATATTAACGATTTTCGTTTCAGTTTTAATTGGCAATGTATGAACGGGATCGTCCTCTTTTTAGCTACAGTAACAAAAATATGCTTTTTTGCTGTCAAACTCAGCAAATCGAATTCACTATTTTCTTCTCCTTTGGAAGTCCATGCTTTATTCTCTTCGAGAATTAAATCGACCTGAAATGTACATACTTATATAACTTGAAACTGTACCAGTAAAGAGGGGAAGTGATGATAAGGTCCTTGTTTGTTATTGTAGCAAATCGAAGTACTGCCCTAAGGCGTCGAATCTCACGGAGATCATGGATAGGTTAATTCTAATAAAACTTATTAAGAACTAGTAGTCAGATACATTGATTGATAGAGGTTTAATTAATTTTGGCGATCCTAGTTTAAGATTATAAGCGTTATTTTCAACCAAAAATGTATTTTCCGCTATCAAACAAATTGTACCTAATTTTAGTTGTTTGGGAATTCCCTAATTCCCTATATTTTAGCTGTTACAAGTTATCTTTAAAAAGTAGAATTTTACAAAACATAATTTGCTAGTATAAAAAATATGAAGTGACGTCTAATTTTCACCAAAATGTATGTTTTTGGTACTTATAACGTCTTCCTATTAGGCATATATTAATTTATTAGTAGGAAACGTCATATTTAACTGCTTTAGTGTACCGTAGGAAAAGTATTTTTATTGTCATCTTCATATTAAATATTGTGTTAAAGATGAAAGTTCTATATATTTTTATGAGTTAGTCATTTCTTTACCTGATCAACGCTGAATGTCCAAGATGACCAAGCTAAATCGCATGTTTGTACATCAAATGGGAAATAACTGATGTCAAGTCTGCAGAATGAGGAAAAAATACCTTCTTTCATTATCACGACCCTTCCTGTATTATCGACTGTTGCAAGAGAATTTACAATGGAATCTTCGCTCGACGGATCAATACTAAAATGTTTTTTTCTTTAATTATTAGTTAGAGAAGTTCAGTGTTTAAATAACTAAGCTATTTTTTAAATTATCATCTAGTATATTCAAAAAAGAAGGAATTAAAATCGTCTAAATTTTTAAGATCAAAGATCTCACATTTTGAACGCGTCCTACCAAGTAGGCACAACGAACCGAAAGCCACATCCCACGACCGGTTTCGACCTATCGGGTCTCATCAGGTGGGCGCTGGCAGAAAGGCCTTTACAGGCTATAATATAAATATAAATATGGAATCAACAGAAACAACTACTCCGAGGGCTAATACCCCTAAGGGCATTGAATTATTCTTAAGCACTTAATTTTGAACTTTATTTAAAGACACTCGCTCGCGTTTACGATTAAATTGACAGTCGAATGGATTGATATTAGATGATGTAGTTGATTTTTCATTAATTAGTTGATTCCAATCCTGCTTTAAGGACGATGTTATTTGTCCTACACGTCGACTTAACGCAGTGTAGGTGGTTTTCTTTTTGTTATTCGATATTGGAGTTGTTTATTTATTGGTTTGGCTGAGATGAACTTGACGATTATGAAATATTTAGAAATACTATATAAACTGTATTAAAAATTAACTTTTGATTAAATTGATTGAAATTGGTATTATTTAAAGATTGATTGGTGATGACTGGTACTTTTTGATAACTCATATAATTCGGTAATACTTATCTAATTTATTAAGATAAAAAATGAAAAAGGTGTAGTTCAAATAGTTGATTGGACAATTTATTGGTTAAGTTAGATTTGTGGGGGTTGAATGAGGGTTTGGTTTTGCTAGTGCCTTAAAAAAGAATAGGACACTGAAAACAGAAAAGGGTGCACACTGGCAGATGTTGTTCTAGGAAAAATTTAACTGTCGTCGAAGGCAACGATTTTGGACAATATAGCAAAAAATAAGAAATTTCGAAAAGGTTTCATAGGAAATTTATCACAGTGGAAAGAGCATATATTTTTAGTGAAGTGTAACGATAGTAAATTATTGGCTATAAAAGAAATAAAATAATTTCTTTTTAAATGGCTAGTTAAAAAAATGTTTGACGTCATTACTTGTGGTTATATACATAACTAAATGATTATAAAAAATCCTTTAGACCGAAATTGTATAAAAGTCGGAAAATAAAGATAACCTATTAGTTTATATTTGAAATTGTCGTCTTACTTATTATACAAAGTGATGTCAGGTATCCAAATATATTTGGTAGGTATTTTAAGTTCCATTATTCCTTCATACTCTGAAATATTCCATGTTAGTTTGTAGTCGTTCCAACCCATTAAAATTCGCCAGCCAGTTTTCAAAGATTGAGATACCAGACCCTAAACAATTAAATCAAATACAGCTGTTCATTAATATTAATAACAATTAAATTAATATATAAATAATAAATTAATTAATTTATGGGTCTTGCCAAGAGTGGATATATACGTCAAACAGGGAGAATCTTTAAAAAACATCTGTCAGAGCATCGAAATAGCTATATAAAAAACAAAACTGATTCAAACATGTTACCGAAGAAGGATATTCTTTTAATAATAATAATATAGAAATTGTACATATTAGTAATAAAGGTCATCAACTAACCCTGTTAGAAAATTTAGAAATAGGAAGATATAAAAGAACTAGCAATAATTTTGAATGATCAAATAGGTGGTAATAACATCTTTTGAACTTGTTTCAACGAAATACCACCCCTGTGTCATACAACTATTTAAGAAACTTCAGTAGACATAACTGTTTGTAGTAATTACTCAATCTGTCTGACGAAGCCAATGTTACAAAAGAAATGATTGTGAAAATCTTATGTGTTTAATATTTATTAATAATAATATTTATTTTCTAAAATAAAAGTAGCCTAAGTTACTCCTTATTACATTAGCTATCTGCCAGTAAAAGTCCCGTCAATATCGGTCCAGCCGTTTCAGAGATTAGCCTGAACAAACAGACAGACATACAAAAGTTTAAAAAAATATAATTTTGGAATATGCACCGTATATATATCCATATGCATTTAGTAAGAAGTGGTTATTTTAATATTACAAACAGTCTTCTCATATATTCCATTACTTGTTTCTGTCTAAACTGAAATTTAAACGCTTACCATGTCATGAACTTTTCGAAATAGAGTCGTAATAGAAATAATAGTAGGTTCTGAAATATTTTGAGATGGTCTAATTGATATCCCATAATTAGATGTCAGATCATGAAATAGACGCATCTCGCTGTCATCTGCTAGAACCTTTTCTTCTGTAAATAAAAAAAATTGTACGCATTATTTTGAAAATGCTTGCAAAATATAAATAATATATATATTATTGGATTCAGGATTAACGTATTTGAATAAATTGTTGAGTTACAATATCTGGATACAAACATTTATCAGAACCGTTACTAATTAATGTATTTAATGTTTTCAAAATATGAAAAATATGGTGTATGCGCCAGGCATTTATTCCTTTTAGAGCAGTGTGATTAAGTGTCACAAATATAGAAAATATGTGATGTATCTATTCCGTACCTTGAATAATTACGGTAAATATAGTTATTATTAGCTGTACATACATTTTCGGTTCAAAAATATACAATGTATTTAAAGTAGGATTTGTTGTTTCACACAGAAGGCGAAGTCGATAACAGACAAAAAGTTACATGAAATGGTTATTATGATAAATTTTTAAAACCGTGTAGTATTTCTACGTTAATGATGAAATGCAACTAATGCAACGAAATTAATTTTTAATGTGCACTTAAGCCTTCATAAATTTTATGTGAAGCAAGTAATCGTTTCAATTATTCCTATAGTGGCAGTGGTGGAAGTTTTGTAAATTATGCAGGGGCTAAGAAGAGGTGGGAATTTTGTGAGTTACGACCCCTCCTCCCACTCTAGAGAAATCAATAGTTACACTCGATATTAAAAGTTATTTTCAGAATTTAGCTAAAAAACAGCCTTGTATTATCGTGAATAATTACTGGTACATAATAAGAAGAGTTCGGACACAGATGGGATCCGGCATCCCAGCATTCCTATTGTTTAATAAGGAAAATCGGATCAGGGTCAGAAAAGGTATGTACGCCTGAAATTCTCCGATTCGGATCCGACTACCTAACCTAACCTACATGTGTAGAAGGAACCACCCCTGACATTTTCTCGACTCGAAAAACCAAACAGAATATTGATCTAATAAATATTTAGGACAAAAGATGAAAAAACACTCGGTGAAAATGTTTCATAAATTTATTTAGAAACTCTATACGTATTTTGGCAGTTGTGCCATCGACAGGGGGGATAGACATATTCGGCCCAGTCATTAAGACAGGTAGAAAAAGTACTTAAGTCAAAATGTAAATTCGGCCCGCATGAACAAATCGAACTAATATACATGTAAATTGGGCCTAGTAGAAATATTTATTACCGAAACAATAATAATGAGTTTTTAATGTGTTTGGTAGGATTTTTATTTATGGTTCCTCCCATCAGTTCAATTATTTGTCCTTATACTATACATTCATTGGTTATAAAAGTAATAGTTATATTAGAACAAAATAAAACAATACTTTATCGAAAACAGAAATTTCTTTTATTTACACGTTTAAGTATATTAACATGGAGTTACATTTAGTAATAGAAAATATACAAATTTTATGATGATAACTTCTAAAATGTATTATTAAAAATTTTTGGAATAATAATGCGACGTGAGTTTTATATAATCAAATATATTAATTTTTCCGTTATTTAGATCGTCAATTTTACACTGTAGATAGTCCCTTCGATACACAGGCAACCTGCAACCCTACCACATACTTTTAATGCATACCTATAGATATCCATACTCTTACAATATACATACTCGATACTCTAACATATACCATAATTACCAAAATTACCTGAGTAGTAACGGGCCTAATTTACATTTTACTTTTGGGCCCGATAAAATTCTTCGGGCCGAATTTACCACTATTATTAACAAAAACCCATTAAATTGGCCGAATTTACAAACACCGTCGACAGGAGTTTAGTAACAACTGAAGCAATAACTTTGGTATAATATTACAGTGTATGAGGGTTAATTGCTGGTTTTTCCCATAATAAATGTCTTAGGGTTCAACAACGGTGATTGGCTTAAATCTAGTTGTTCGTTTAACAAGTTATCTTTATTGTTGCAAAGAGCCCTTTTAATTTCGAAAGTTTCTAAAGCGTTTAATATAGTTCCTTTATTAGCAAAATGTAAAATTTTTACATAATTAGTATTATTCTGATTTTGAAAATGATGATTATCTTTTAATAAATGATTAGTAAAATTATAATTCTCTTTTATTAATCTATAGCTTGCAATATGCTCTTTGAAACGGCTAAGAATGCTCCGACCAGACTGACCTATACAATAACATTCACACTGTTTACAATTAATTTTGTATACACCACTATCATGCAAAGGATCTGATTTACACTTCCTATTGACCAGAATTTGTTTTAGTGTATGATTATTATAAAATGCAGCGGTTATGTTATCTCGTTTTAAATGGTTCGCTATGTTTAGACTGGGATTTCCTATATAAACTATTTTCCTATAAGTTAGGTCCTCTTTTATAGGGTTGTAGGGATAAATTGACTTTAAAATAGCTTGTTTCTGTTTTTTGTAGAGTATCTTGTCAACTATCTTCCTAATAATTAACCCTTATACACTGTAATATTATACCTAAGTTTATTGCTTCAGTTGTTACTAAACTCATGTCGATGACATAACTGCTGTAATACGTATGAGTTTCTAAAAAAAATTATGGAACATTTTCATCGTGTGTTTTTTCATCTTTTGTCCTATTAAATATGTTTCTTCTAGTGCCGACACAGTCCTCCGTTAATCTTAATAATAAATATTTTGCTCCACCACGTTTATGTTAAGATTTCTTGTATTTCTTTAAATAAAATTACCTACATTCATACAGAATGATTAAAAATGGTCAATAAAAACATCATTACAAACAGTTTGTTGTAACGATTTAAAGAGGAATTTCGGAAAGACAAGAATATCTAATAAGAAAAGTAAGAGATTTTCTAGATGAATTAAAAAAACAACAATAATAATTGTAAAATATAAAATAGGATGAGTAGAAGAAAAAAACTGGGTTTGGTTGCACTAAATATTTATTAAAAAAGTGTTTCCACCTTTTCAGGTCATTCTCGAGAGAGAAATTCCACTATTCCAAACAAATTTGTCGAGCTTTTTAATTATTATTAGTTCAATGAAACCCAGTGTTTTTCTTCTACTTGTCTTATTATATAATTTATAAAATGTTGCACAACGAATGCGATATACATTCAATCAATTTTATAAACAATAATAATATCAGGGTCATCTTGGAAAATCTAAGAAGTTCCAAGAAAACATATAAATAAAAAATAATATTAGGACCGAGTGGTATACAAAAAAAAAGTTACCTAAAAGGGCTACGATAAGGTAATCAAATCAGTGCTGGATTGGGATAGATCAGAAGTAGGGTAAAAATAAGGCAGTCAAGTCAGGATCGGATCAGGATAGATAAGAGGTTCTCTAAAAGGGATATCATAAGGTAATCTAATCAGCGCCTGATTGGGATAGGCAAGGAATTTCACAACAGGGCATTCCCTTTTAGTATCTGATGCGGACCACATATTAATACTGTATTACGGAATTCCTAACTAGAGCCTGAGACCTGATAAGGTCCGAAACATTCAAGGGTATGCCTTTTTTATTTCTACTCGTGTACTTGTTTTACATTTGATTTTTGTATCTCCAAAATAATTACTTACTATGAACTTTGTAATTAATTAAATAATTAATTGTTGTCACATAAGTTTTCCTGATTTTATCAATTGATTCTCTTCATGTTATAATTCGCAACACTAAACGCCAAACTCCTGTTCCTATATACCCTATAGAGATTTCAAGATGGTATTCCAGTTTAAATATTTTAATATAAATATAGCAAACACATTGTAAAGAAAAACGTACGAAGATACTTATTCCGTACCCTCAATAATATACATTTATAAATATTACCTTAATATAAACTATCGTAGGTGTATTCTCAGAGAAACGTATTAATAAAGAAAAACATAAAACAAAATGTTTTTGCAAGTAATATATTTAGATAACGACAATTGTTTCGACCTAGTTAGCCATTTTCAAGAGTACAGTTAAGAGTAAAGTAATTGTGAGATTGATTTAGACTTAAGCTAAGGGGTGGAGGGTTACAACAGGCACTTGAAGTTTAGAAACGAGTAAAAGTGTGTTATAAGTTAGAATTTGTTTTTGATTCTTACTTTTTTGAAAAGCATTATTTATCTCTAGGATGTCTAAGCGAGTCCGCTTTTTATTTTTTGACTATGTGTAGACTAATTTTATGTTATTTATATCTCTGTTATGATTATTACTAATGCAGAATTTTCCTAATCCTGCTGAACATTTTTATTTTAATTGTTATATACATGGTTTTTTAAACGAACATTTAATGAAGACCCTCTTTGACCAATATATATGATCAATGTAAGTTTAATATATTTACTAAAAATTCTTTCACATTATTTTTGCCCACTTGAATACCTTGGTTTTTAATTTATGTTTAATTTTATTTAAATTATTTCTAAATCCTTGTTGTAATCTACTTCACAATTCATAACTGATCAGAACACTAACAGCTAATCAACAAACTAACGATTTTATTTTTCTTTTTGTTTAATTCGTTATTAACAATCCTGTATAATCGTTTGTCTTATACAGTAGATTTTCACATTTTTGGCGCATGCCTGTATATTATGGATATTAACAGAACGCAGGCGTCAGGGACGTACAGAAATTTTGATCAATAGCTGACGAGAATACATCTCACCCTTTTGTTCTGCTACGTACCGTAAAAATCGAAAAATACTGCATTTTAATCAATCTTTTCTTGGCAAGGTATTAAAACACCTTCCAGGACGCCTAGTAAGATATTTCCCAGTCCGGGCACGGCCCACAGTGTCTGGGCCTTGCCACAAAATTCGTGTAACATGGTGGCCGAAAATGAAAATTCAACTAACAGAGAAAATTATTATGATAACCGTAGAAACGTGTATTCATCGGACAATGAGAATGAATTTATTCAAAAAAGCATTTTTGACGTGGTCAAAGCGGGGTAAGAACATACCTGCATTTGTTAAAGTTAATGGTTATAACTATGTAACTGTAAGTAACAAATTACATGGTTGTTTTTTAAATATTCTGAATTTTATTTATTTAAAGACAATAGATATAAATAATGTGGGAACTTGTACCCGTACATTGAAATTTTAAATTAATAAATCACAATTTCCACCATAATTTTATTTTTCTCTACAATTGTTTCACCCTACTAGGGCATCTTCGGGAGAAGTAAAGGGTGGGGAGAAATTTCTACTATTTTGTCTAAAATTATTGAATTGTGAATATTTTCAATTTCATTAAGAATTCTTGTGTTATTTTTAATCTGTTTTTGAATTTCTAAAGTTGTCTAAAATGTCTAGTTTTTTACTTTTATTATGTTTGTGTAAAATTTTGAAATTTTGTTCTAAATTAAATTCATGTTTGTTGTCTTCAATGTGGTCCATAAATGTTTACTTTTTATTATAGTTCTTAAGATGTTCTTGAGTTCTTTCTTTGAACGATCTCCCTGTCTGACCAATATATAGTGTGGAGTATATACAAGTTAAATTGCAACACTTCTAATGCACTATATATTGGTCAGGCAGGGAGATCGTTCAAAGAAAGAACTCAAGAACACATTAAGAACTACAATAAAAAATCAACATTCATGCACCACATTGAAGACAACAAACATGAATTTAATTTAAAACAAAATTTGAAAATTTTACACAAACATAATAAAAGTAAAAAACTAGACATTTAAGAAACTAGAAATTCAAAAATAGATTAAAAATAACACAAGAATTCTTAATGAAATTAAAAATATCCACAATTCAATCATTTTAGACAAAATAGTAGAAGTTTTCCCCACTCTTTAGAGTAAGATTAGTAGTAATACATATAAGACAAAATTGTAACATTCGATGTAAATACTTCTCTCGAAGATGCCCTAGTAGGGTGAAACAATTGTAGAGAAAAATAAAATTATAGTGGAAATTGTGTTTTATTAATTAAAAATTTCAATATATATCTAAATTTAATTATTTGTACCTGTATACAGGGCATATACGAATATACTTCAGACAGTTTATTTTAGTTTATCCAAATAATAATAAAAATATATCTTTGAGGAAAAAGGGAATTTTTGATACTTCGAAACTTGTCTAGAATAATTTGGGGATGTAATGATTAGTTTCTAAAAAAAAAATTGTAGTGAGGTTACCGATGTCAAGGAGATAGTTCATCGTTTGGGAACTCAGATTTTAAGAGCACGTGATGAATGGGGTTACACCCCTGCTCATTGGGCAGCATTGGACGGAAGCGTGGATATTATGCGTTTCCTGATCGAAAAAAATGCTCCCATAGATTTACCATGCCTTGGAACGCAAGGTCCCCGTCCTATACATTGGGCCTGTAGGAAAGGACATGCTGCTGTTGTACAAGTCTTGTTACAAGCCGGGGTTGCAGTAAATGCAGCCGATTTCAAAGGGTTAACGCCTTTAATGACGGCATGTATGTTTGGTAGGACGGCCACTGCAGCTTATCTTTTAGGGATGGGAGCCTATAACCATTTGGTTGATATAAATGGAGATACAGCTTTACATTGGGCTGCTTATAAGGGACACGCTGATGTGATTAAACTTCTTATTAATTCAGGTGCTGATTTACAGAAACCTGATCACTTTGGTTCCACCCCACTTCATTTGGCTTGTATATCAGGGTGCGTGGGATGTGTGAGACTTCTCTGTGAAAAGGTACTTTTCTTGTAGTTTCGGTTTTAGACTCCCAAGTACTCATTGCTTTAGATATTCCAATAAATATTTGCTATTATTTCGTAACCTTTTCAATATTACTTTCAATTACTGGTACATCTTTAGTTTGCTGTTATTTTTTTTTTGTTATTTTCTGCGTTTCTTCTATTCATAACTTGGAATGTTGCTTGCTTTTCGTTCAAGTGTTTCAAGTTTTTCCGAATTGTGGAAAATAATTTTTAGAATGACGTGGAATTAGAGCCTCTCGATAAAAATTTTAAAACACCCCTAATGTTGGCTCAAAGTCACAGACATGGTGATATAGTCCAAGTGCTTCAAATTGAAAAGAAGAAAAAAGCAAGTTGGTTTCCTCCAAGGCTTTGGTCGTTCTTGTATGGTAATCGGAATCGATCAAAAGGTCCATTATTCTTTTATTTGGTATCAGTGATTCTCTGGTGTTATCCAGTATACATTATAAAGGTAAGAATTTAGGTGATAAAATTAAATATGGGTATTTTGAGTAACAAACAAACACTGGATTACGTTTCACGAAAGATTTTTATTTATTCTTCTCTACAATATTGTTTCAACCCTTGTGGGTCATTCTCAAGAGCTATGGTGTTACTAAAGATGTAAATAATGTAACAGACGGATTGCAATAAGCAATGGGACAAATTAACTGCAGGTAGTGGTTATCTATTTGCAAGGTCCAATAACAGCGGAGAATCCAAAGTGTAACAAGCTTGATAAGTTCTGGGTTAAGTTTAAAACGTGAATTTTCAAAAGAGGCCATAAAAATTTCTGCGAGGAAGAGTTGGAGACGTTATGTTGATGACGTTTTTTGTATTTGGAAGGGAAGTTTAAGACATTTGGACAACTTTCTCAAATTATTAAATTCAATAGATTTGAACATTCAATTTACGATGGAAATTGAAACAGACAATAAGTTAAATTTTTTGGATCTTACTTTAACCAAAAATAACAAAGAAATTATGTTTGAAATTTATAGGAAACCTATGACCACTGATACGGTAATTCCCTTTGACTCCAACCAAACTTTTAACATCAAAATGGCAGCTTTTAATAGTTTTTTACATAGGTTAATAATGATACAGGGGTACTCTAAAACCAACTTTTAAAAAGAATTGAAAATTATAAAACAGATTTCCATCAATAGCGGATATAGTCCCAACCTAATTGACAAAATGTTAAAAAATAAACAACATAAACTGATTGAAATTAAACTGTACAACGGTCTCCTTCCTGATTTAATTCCTGAAAATAAGAAATATGCCTTTATTAACTATGTAAAAGAAGTCGGATACAAAATTAAACACCTTCTAATCAAGTTGCATATTACACCAGTTTTAGTCAACAAAATTAATTTAAAAAGTCTGTTAGTTAACAATAAAAATAAAGCAAATTCAATAGATAAAAGCGGCGTTTACAAATTTAAAAATAAAATAAAAACTCGGCTTAAAGAACATGTGCTTTCCATATGGAATAAAAAGAATAATACAGGTATAGCTCAACATTGCTTAGATTTCAAACATAATTTAGGCACCAATTCGATTGAACTTTTACATTCTGCACAAAAAGATTGTAAATTGAATTTGCCCGAATCTTTGGAAATTAAAAAAACCCATTAATAATAAGCAAGATATTGTAAATAACCAAATAGATAACCACTACCTGCAGTTAATTTGACTCATTGCTTATTGTCATCCGTCTGTTACATTATTTACATCTTTAGTAACAACATAGCTCTCGAGAATGACCCGCAAGGGTTGAAACAATATTGTAGAGAAGAATAAATAATTTTTTTTTGGTAAAACGTAACCCAGTGTTTGTTTGTTACTCAAAATACCCATATTCAATTTTATTTAAAATGTTTCACTAAGAATGCAATACGCAATCTATCAACTTAATTTAGATGATATATTGTGAATGGCGTGTATGGTTTAAATTAATTACTGATACACCATTCAGTTATAGATAATAAACAATTTTTTTTTATTAATGTTTCGATATTAAGTAAAGATTTTAATAATTTTTGTCGCTATTTTTCTGAATGAATTTCCTTAAAAATATAATTAAAAATTGCGAATAAAGCAAAAAAGCAATTCATGTTCTGTCTTGAAATAAAATACTGGGTGAAGTATCGTTGGAATCGAAAAAAAGAATATATTGATCGTTTGTGTTGAAATTATGTTCTGGTCAAAAATTATTGTCAGCCGTTTCTGTTTAATACGCAAAAAAAAGAGAAATAGTAGTAGGCCAGTCTAACTAGATATTTTGATGACAAAATAATAATAATACAAACAGTAATGCGAATATACCGCCATATAATGTAGGTTCCAAGAAGTAAAATATGGAAAATGGCATCAGCAAAAGTTGTCAGTTTTTTCAAACAATGTTTAAACATTGTAGTTTTGTCTCGTTTTTCGCACTTATATCTAAAACCATTAGAGTAATCGTAATTGTCCAAGGAGATGATAAATGAAGAATCGCAAGACCTTTAAAATGAAGTCTGAAACGTTTCTATCTCTGTTATTTTCACTGAGAAATACGCGAAAACCTCTGATATAAGGTTAAATTTAAAAAAAACATACTTTCTTACATTGTTTCTAGCAACGGCCTTCTGGAAAAGTAGTGACTATTGTGTAAAGTAAGCGTACCAAAAAGAGATTTTGTCGGACTTATGGTAACTTCAAAATTTAAAGAACAAAATATACATTTCACTTTTTTCTTTAAATACTCAATGTTTGTGTACGTTTTTTGACTACTTATAAGTATTTAATGGAAAATGTGAGGTATATATTTTATTCTTTGAATATTGAATTTTAATATGTTCAGAAACTTTACATAACTTTTGCAAGGGTGGTTTCACGTTTTTCTCGGTACAAATAGCTTTGATCAGGACAAATTTTATTACAAAGGTCTTACAATTCTTTACAAGTCATCTTATTGGGGAATTACGACTATTCTGATAGTATTCGAAATAAACGCTAATTGAAATGTTTAAACATTTTTTTAAAAAACTTTTATATATGACATTTTTCAATTAAAAATGATAAAGATTTTGATCTTTAATACTTTTGTGTTATAATGACTAGGCTATAGATACATTTAATAAGATATAATTCATTGTTGAACTAGTAGGACCCCTGTGAAACATTATTTTAATAATTGAAGGAATGAAAATCACTTTTAAATGTTTCAAAATATTTTATTGTAAACTCTACAATAAATCAAAAACACAACACGGGATTAGCGATACACTTCATAAATAACCATTTTATCGATTCAGACACCATCAAAATTTTATATAATGAAAGAAAAGGGAAAAGATTGGACTTTTTAGAAGTTTTTGAATTCAAAAAAGCAATAAAGATGAATGAGAATATAACAAATGACCAACAAAATTTTTTCAAAATGCCTTTATTAGGTGCAAGATTAGAAGCAAGGACATCTGGTATTTCTTAAAAACGAGTATGTACCTGAAATTTTGAAAATTATACCCACAGAATACCGGCTGTTGACTGTAAAAATATAAATAGTAAATCTGTTATTCTTGGGAAAGAGATTGTTATGTCGAAACAATATTGTAGAGTTTACAATAAAATATTTTGAAACATTTAAAAGTGATTTTTATTCCTTCAAACATTTCATAAGCTATTATTTGTAGTGTGTTCCTGTAACATGGAATCTTCTTCGAGGATCTCACTACTGTTTTATTTATTGGAATGTGGTGATGTGGGTCTGCTGGATCGTTGCAAACCGGAAAAATCCCGGTTACATTTCCCTTAATTCTGACTCGTATTACCGAGCAATTAATCAAATTCCATACTTTGATAAGTGGAAAAAACGGAACATTATTTTGAACAGACTTTGCCATAGTTGCAGAACGTTAAGGCCTTTAAGAGCCAAACATTGTCGCATTTGTAACAGATGCGTGTCATATTTTGATCATCATTGTCCATTTATTTACAACTGTGTGGGATTGAGGAATAGAATTTGGTTCTTTTTGTATGTTCTAAGCGTTGCTATAAATTGTTCTTATATGATGTATTTTTCCACTTATTGCATCGCCATAGAAGGATTTGCAGTTTTATATGTTTTGAAATTATTGGATGCGTTTATTTTTGCAGGATTTGGATGGATTCTTACATGCACTTCGGTAGGTATTCTAACTAATACGTTTGTATTAAAAATTAACAAATGTTATTGCAAGTTTTTCAATTTTTTGAATAAATATATTATTAAGGATAACTATTCAATAAGTGTATGATTTTGTTTTTAGATATTACATGCTTGTATGAATTTAACAACAAACGAAATGTTTAATTATAAGCGTTATCCTTACTTAAGGGATAGAAGAGGGAGGTATTCGAATCCTTTTTCTAGAGGACCAATTTTAAATCTTGTTGAATATTTCTTCTGCACACCTGAAGATTATAACGATGACTATACTATGTTTGATTATATTTAAAAGCTTTCCCTTTAAAAAGTATATATCTATTGTAATTTATTGTTAATAATTATTGTTAATAAAACATTAAGGCCTTTTTTGAAACATTTTATTATTAGGTATTTCTTAAATATACTACTTATTATTTATCGATTGGGTATCCCTTATATGCTCAGGTACGAATTATAGTTAAATACATGTTATAAAGGAAAACAAAAGTCGATGTATGAGTTTTCAGTAAAAATCTCATATTGTTGTAAACATTTACGCTTTTGAATCAGTTTATCATTTTATACTTATAATAATTACCTACACACTGAGTTGTTCGCATTTTTATTTTCTATTTTCTTGTTACTTGTTTAATAACCGATTGAAAAGAGTTATTAAGGGTTACTTTTCTCATTTTTGTGCACATACAACAAATAATTCATAAGGTACCTTAATTTGTTCTTCGTTGTTATTGTTAACTTGTATAAAATCCATTCGTTTAACTTCGGCTACGTAATCTTCAATGTATTTCTCTTTCATATTATCAGGAATTTCGCTAAGAAATGGATTCACTGCTGTCATCGACTCTGCAATAGTGAAAACAATTCTGTTATTAAAATATTTACTGATCCTTTGGTAAAAAAAGAAACGTTTATTTCTTACATCGTGTTCTTTTTAAGCAAATAATCAAAAATATAAATATAAACATTTTAAAATTTATATTGACTTCCCTGCATGATAAAAAAGGCCCACCGAAATCGGTTCCTCAACGTATTTCGATATTACAGATAGACATTCCAATAAAAAAAATATATATTTTTCAATTATGGTTTTTAAAATTCTAGAACCGTTCTGGTTTTGATAAAGGATAAATAAAAATTTAACAAGCTAACTAAAATCATTATAGTTTTCGGCGAATATTTGATACATTACTTACTTTTTAAAGTTACTACGTTTGGATATACATAAATTCGACTTTTTACTTTGCAAAAAACGTTTCTAAATCCTGTATCCCTCAATAACTTTTCTAAATCTCCCTTGGGGTCGGGTGAGTATTGATAGGGTGAAACAAATTTATTAATGTCGTTCATATACGAATGCCATCTACCTTGTTCGGATAAATGTTTGTAAATTTCGAAAATTGGGTTATTCGCAAGAAATGTTAAAAGTATGTCACCATCAGGTTTTAACATTTTTCGAATATTGATAAATGCTTGTCTGGAAAAAACAAAAGTGAAATAATTAAATAGGTCTACGAACTAAACTGAAAATTAGCAGTTTTGCTAAAATGCATCAAAGCTGGCCAAGTAATATACCAATCTAAGGTCTTCAATGCTTCAATTTTTTCCATATTCAAAATTAAAAATATAAATACATTAATTCTCCAAAAACATTTAATTATTAATGAAAACAATGTATATTTAAAATAAATAAGATATGGGTCCGATATTTTATTTTCATTTTCATAAAATAATAGTTGCTTCATGCAGCTAACAACCCGAAAAATACGTTTGTTTTGAAGTATCCAGTTATTTACGGTAATTTAAATTTAATTACTTTTCTTTTTTTTCAGATTAAACAAAAGTAGGATGTGGAAAGCTTGACATTATTTGCAAGTAACTTGTTGTAATGCACTTTGTTGGTAAAGGTAACATATTCTTATATATTTTATACTACATAAGGGAATTTAGAGATAATATATATGATTATTTATTCGTTTATTCATATTTAAACGAACTAATAACTTGTGACATAAGCAAGCTTACAGAGACATAATTTTCTTTAGGTTTTCATTTGTCTTTTCACGTTAGTTCATTATATAAATAAAAGCATTATTGACGAAAAATTAATAATTAAAAACTATTGGTTTGTGCTTTGTAATTACAATAGTAAACAGATGATGCATACTTCCTATTAGTCAAAGATGATATAGAAATCTTTAATCTCCTAATAACCAAAATGCCGCAAGCCGTTTAACAAAAAGATAAAGAAGTTTTTAAACTCCATATATTTTGCTAGAAGGTATAACGGAAATGAATAAAACACAGAAAAATATATCTAAATCGTTAAAATGTACTACCATTTATCAATAACATTCAAAGAATTACGTATTATTTCCATTTTAGTTATTATTTTAAATAAGGCTAATGAGTGCATTGATGCATTATCGCTATGCTTGTGTATTTTTTATCAACCACAAACCCAAATTCTTTAGAATAACTCTTACGTGAGATAACGGTACCATAAAATGTTAAAATATTAAATTTTCATGGGACCTATAAACCAAAATTTAGTTCTACAGATACCTAAACGTATTTTTATTTAATTAGCAGAAGCATTTAAA
This sequence comes from Agrilus biguttatus, assembly GCA_963921985.1. NCBI lineage: Eukaryota > Metazoa > Arthropoda > Insecta > Coleoptera > Buprestidae > Agrilus > Agrilus biguttatus. The sequence goes on along the minus strand of OY998119.1, from coordinate 12,564,799 downwards.
AACAATTTATGTTGTTCTCTCTCTGTTAATTCTATTTTAATATATCTATAATTTAAAACCGATAAAAATCAATTTTAAAATTAAAATTTGCAGGTCAATGTTTGATCAAACATTATTTCATTGTATTCATAAATTGGTATCTCTAGCTGTAAACATTTTGGTTTCAGATTTAAATAAATGTAATCGTATTTCTAGTCAATGTTCACTCGGCATATTTAGATTAAAACTTAAGCTGCTGAAAATTTAATTAAACCTTTGCACTATCAACAATTTTAAAATATTTATAACAATATCACTGCACAACTACAAAATAATTATCATAAAAAAATGCTTACTTTTGATTTTGTACCCAGTGCAGACAGTAGAAAGAAAAAATGTGGTCAAATTGATTTTCGAATTCAAAAGGTATATTTTCGCAGGAAATATTCAGTTGTACAAAACTTAGTTTCGGATTTCTGTAGTTTTGATTCGCAAAGTCCACCATTTCTTGAGAAATATCGCCTCCTATGACTTTTCTTATTGAATTTGGCAATAACGGCATCAACATTTCACCAGTTACATCCCCTGAACCGCAACCAATATCCAAAATAATATCACCTCCATCGGGTCTCCATTTAATACAATCGAAATAATTGTTCAAAACGAAAGAAACATCGGATTTCTGTAAACCGTTGTATTTCTGATACAAAAGCGCTTGATTCATTGTTTCTTGTAGATCACGCGTGAGAAATATTGTTTAAAAAATGAATTGAAAGACCAATCATACATAAACTACACATGATTTTTTGGTAACTTCTGCTTTTATACAGGGTGGGGAGGATCATCTTCACGTACGGGTGTATCATGTGTTTATGTATGTAATGTATATACATCCATGCATATATATTATTATATATTATGTTAAGTGTATCTTCATCTTCTACTTTAACTAGATATGAAAATTCAATAGGAAACATAATCTGCAATTTAGAGTTCACCGTATAATAGGTGATATATTTTGGACTATCTCTTTGAACAAAAACAACAATAAAAAAATACAAACAATAAGATGACTTCCTGTATGATTCAATTTTAGACTGATCTTTGACACTTTTCTACATAGTATTGTTACGCAATTGTAGTGAAATGGTAATGATGTAAAAGCCGATAAAAAAATCATTCATTTAGTTTTTTCGCGTTAAAAAAAGAAAAACTAAAAATAACACATTGAATTTATTCTACAATCATTGGTCAAGAACGGACCGTATCAATTATTGTTACTTATTATAGTTACGTGACAAAATTATTTTGTGAAGATAATTTTTATGTTGCATACGAGTAAAACGAAACACATTGAACTGACCACTACAACATATATAAGTTTAGGACCGCGATTACCGGATGAACCGGTCAAGGAACCCGAAACAAATAAAAACGACAGAAAACGTTTTGGACAAAAAAATGTAATTGTGTCTGGTCAGGGCTGTTTTGGAACGAGCAATTCGGCTTCTCGTGGTTCCTTTCTTTTTTTTTTTTTTTAAATTCCAACGAATGAAGATCAGTAAGAGAAATGCAGGCCTCTGTACGAATACATATGTGAATATTCGAAGGTAGTGTATTTTTTAACTTTGACGCCAAATATTTTTATTTTGTTTTTTTTGGACTAATTTATTGTAAGTATTAAAACAGTGGTTTCTTAACATGAACTTATATAGGAAAGGTTAATGGAATGTTGACGAGGCAACAAATATACAATATTATTCTCGAATCGTACCATTTACTGTATAAAGCAAAAAATAATGGATCATATTCGGCCAGTTGGTTTCATATTGTTTGTAAAATGTGCAAACCTAATTGTTTACACTTCTAGTGTTATTTCTGACACTAGAATATTTCAAATTGATGCGAGTCAAACTGCATGTCAACTTTTAATTATTTAATAACAACTAAAACTACACTTGTATTTACAATAAATGCGATTAATTAATTTTATCAGTCTCTACTTTATGAAATTTTAAATTAATAAAACACAATTTCCACTATAATTTTATTTTTCTCTGCAATTGTTTCACCCCACTAGGGCATCTTCGGTAGACGTATTTACATCAAATGTTACAATTTTTGCTTTATATGTATTACTACTATCTTAGTCTAAAGGATGGGGAGAAATTTCTATTATTTTGTTTCAAATTATTGGATTGTGGATATTTTTTATTTCATTAAGAATTTTTGTGTTATTTTTAATCTGTTTTTTAATTCCTAAAGTTTCTAAAATGTCTAGCTTTTACTTTTATTATGTTTGTGTAAAATTTTGAAATTTTGTTCTAAATTAAATTCATGTTTGTTGTCTTCAATGCGGTTCATGAATGTTGATTTTTTATTGTAATTCTTAATATGTTCTTGATTTCTTTCATTGAACAATCTCCCTGTCTGACCAATATATAGCGCATTACAAGTGTTGCAATTTAACTTGTATATTTCACACGAATTTATTTTTTCTGTTTTGTCCTTATTGTTAATTATGTACTTCGATAGATTATTATTTGCTTTAAATGTTATGGAAAACTTATTGTTCTTTTTTATTTTATTTGCTATTGTATTTGAAGTATGTCCTAAATATACTATTGATTTGTAGTTATAAGGTGTTTTGTATATGCAGATTGATAACACATTAATTTTTACTTTTTATTATTAAAATCCTGTATTAATTTTGGAGAGTAACCATTGTTTATTGCGATTTTTTTTATTGCGTGTTTTTCATTTTCAAAATTTTTAATTCCTAAAGGTAAATTTAGTAACCTATGTATCATGCAGTGAAACTTGAATATATCCACAATTCAATAATTTTAGGCAAAATAGTAGAAATTTCTCCCCACCCTTTAGACTAAGAAAGTAGTAAAACATATAAGGCAAAAATTAAAACATTCGATGTAAATACTTCTACCGAACATGCCATAGTGGGGTGAAACAATTGTAGAGAAAAATAAAATTATAGTGGAAACTGTTTTATTAATTTTATATTTCAATAAATAAATGCGATGCTGCAATGTTTAAAATGTTTTTTTCTATAAAATTATTGTTGTATGAATGATGAAATGATTGAATGTTCAATGATTAATGATTGAATTATATTGATTATGATTATGAATTTTTTGAATGTGAATTTTGCCGTTTTCCAAGGTAAAACTTCTGATAACGCTGAAGATCAGTAGATGTTACTTAATTTGCTAAACAAAATTATTGGATGATATCTAAAATATACGGGGATGAAACGGCCCCTTGCTTCTATGAATGTCGATTTCTTGTCTAGGTAATGTTATTGACCTAGAGAGTACAATCATATTTGGTGTTATTTATTTCTATGATTGACGGACTTTCCAACATATCCGGAACGTGCTCTAACAATAGGCTCAGTTTTCATAGAGCATCTTGTAAATTTAATGATATTCAATAAATCTACTAATAAATTTAATCCTAGATTTACTTAAATGTTTATGAATAGTACATCAATCGTGTACAGAACACTGTTCGTATATTGGAATCGAGTATTTGAAAATTTTTAATATACGACGAATTTTTTCAAATTATTAGTTTGTCTTACAATTTTATTTTTAATAATTATATTTTTTTCATTGATTTATTAATTACCCAGTTCATTGTAATTGACGCAAACAACCTTAGAAAAGTATTTACTCTCTTGCTATCAAACTAACCTCATGTAAATATTCAAAGAAAGTCCTTCCCCATCGGAAGCGACAGGTTTATTATATTGAAAACAATTTTTCAAATTTTATGTTCATTATGTTTGTTTCTTCTTACAGTATTTGTTGATTTACAGAACACTAAAAATTCCTTTCTATTAAAATCGCAATTTCTGGTAAACTTTTTTGGTATTTACTATAATAGGGGGGGGGGAATGAAACTTTATCATTAGATAGGTACTAACTAACACATGGCAAAGTCCCGGGCCTAACACATAGATGGCGCTAGTTATATTGCATTCGTCTCTTTTTCAGTTAGTACTAACCTTCAAAAGACAGCTGTTAAAAATTCATGCTATTGTATTGATTAGTTTATGAGTTATTGTGCTAAGAGTGACGCTACTTTTGTTATTTTCAAAACAATGGATCATAAACAAATCGTGTTTTAATTTTACACTGCTTCTTGATGGGAAAAAATACTGTTCAAGCGAAGCAATGGCTTGAAAAGTGTTATGGAGACTCCTCTCCATCGGAAACAACCGAAACAAAATAAAACGTTGGTTTGCTGAAACGTTGCTTCAAACGTGGTCGTAGAGACACTGATAATGCAGAACGCAGTGGACGTCCAAATGAGGCGGTAACACCAGAAAACATAAATAAAATCCACAAATATCGAATGATGAATGAATGAATGAATGAATGATCGAAAAGAGAAATTGCGTGAGTTAGCTGACATCGTAAAGATATCAAAATAACGTGTTGGCTTTATGTTATATTGCATGAGCATTTGACTATGAGAAAAGTCTGTTCAATGTGGGTGCCACATTAGCTCACTGTTGACCAAAAACAAGAACGTGTTGATGATTCTGAGCAGTGTTTGGTGTTTGGCCATGTTTAAACGTAACAAACCGGAATTTCGGAATCGACAAACGGTCGATATCTGACAATAGATGAAACATGATCCATCACTTCACTCTGAAATCAAAACGATCGTCATCTGAGTGGACAGCAACTGGTGAACCTTACCCAATGTGCCCGAAAGCACAACAATCAGATGGAAAGGTTATGGTTAAGGTTATTGTATTTTGGTATATGCTTGGTGTAATATTCATCGACTATATTGAGAAGGGAAATATCATCAATAGTGAATATAATATAGCGTTATTGGAGTGTTTGAAGGACGCAAAATTAAAATTGCAAAGAAACGACCGTATATGACAAAGAAAAAATTATTGTTTCATCAAGACAACGCACGTGTTACAAGTTAACCAAAACAATGGTAAAACTACATGAATTGAACTTCGAATTGCTCCCACATCCACTGTATTCACCAGGTTTGGAGACTACTACCAGCGACTACCGCTCTAATGAAGAGGTTATCGCTGAAGCTGAGGCTGAGGCCTATTTTGAGGAAAAGTTAAATTGTTCTACAAAAGTGGTATTGAAATGTTGGAGCGGCGCTGGAATGATTGTGTTGCTCTTGATGGAGATTACGTTGATGAATACAGCCAATTTTGAACAAAAAAAACATGTGTTCTTTGTTAGTCCCGTGACTTTTCAGCCCATGTGTTATGCTATACATACGCACAAAATAAAAGTCGTTCGTATATGTTGCCGTTCGAAACTGCCAAGGGCAAATCCGAATACATCCGAATTGTTCTGGTTATAACTTTTTTTTTTGTTTTAAAATGTCAAAAACAAAAGTTGACGCGAATTCATTCATATAAGCGTGGAATTTATAATAAATATACTATTTAATTAGAAAACAAGTTGGTCGAATTTCAGCCACACGCAATGACTAGTGAGTAAACATTAACGCAAAAATTATTAAATAATCATATCATTTTGAAATATATTCTAATTTTTTGTGTTATAATAAACAAAAAAAATAAATATTCAACGTCATGGGAACCAAGCCTTTGTGTTAAAAAAATTCGGAAAATGCAAAAAATAAAATAAATGTGTGATAATGCTGGAGGATATTTTAGAGTTTTTTTGTAGTCAAAACAATTCACAAGAACTGATATAATTTTATAATTTTATAATTATGCCAGGTTACCAACATCTTTCTTTATACGCAAATATGCGACTATATTACAGAAATTATTATACAAGACATTTTTGTATGATACTATGTATTACACACGTGAAACGCGTATTTATTACTTATATTTACCCAAATTGTTGATGTGGGATTATTCAGCTTTTCATTTGATTTCCTTTTACGATTTTTGGATTATATATTGAGTCATTTATTTATGAAAAATGTAAAATAAGTATCTAAATACGAAAACATAATTTTCGGCGTCTTTAGACCAGAGGAGTTTTCTAAAATCGTCATTAAAGTATTGAGTTATTTGTTTGGTTTCAGTGGAAGTTCACTGACTGTCCTGCTTCAAGTACTTTTTGTTGATTATAAAAATCCATCGTAGTTTGAATTGTACGATAAAATATTGATAAAAAAGCATTGTAAAATATACAATTAAATAACAATAGTAACAATTTGTTTGAAGTATAATGTTTTCGTTACTTTCACAGCTGTATTTAAACAACAAACTACATAGTATTTGAACTTTTATTGACTCAATTTTATACTCGCTCTATCTTTACTGTTTGTGATTTAGTTGACCTACTTTGAGGGTCAATAATGCGTTTAGTGCATGTACTTAAGGTTCCCATTATCTACAAGACGTAAAGCAACTTTCTAATTTTTCTCATAAACACTGTCACAGGTAATAACAAGTGAAATTGAGTTTCAGCTTAGGCCTTCTCCTTGTTGACTGATGAGATTTGGTCAGGTGCTTTGAACTGTGGTATCTACCATTCTCCTCTATGCCTGAATGTTTCTTACCATATGTATACGCACTACGTGCGTATTTACATATCCACTTGTGTCTGTACTTGATCAGGCATCAACATGCTTTTGATGCATGCATGAAAGCAGAAACATACCTACTTATTAACGTATAAGTGAAAGCGTTGTGAAATGTTAATATATTTTGTAATATGATGTAATAACAATTCAAATATGTAACTATAAGCCCTTGATACATAATAGGCATATCGTATGCTACGTTTAAATTAGAACGTAAAAAACTTCTTACATTTTATATACTACCTACTCCATTTAAATAATGAGTTTGTACCTAGTCCATTTATGCAACTTAAGTAAATAAGAATTTCCACATGCAATTGATTCTCTGTCTAACACTTTGATATCAAACATCACCATTAGCTTTTGTATTCGTTTTTTAATTTGTGACATAATGGCGACTAGCGTTAACCATATTAATCGTTTTCTTTACTTAGGGACTGTTAGAGTATTACGTAAAGCAGTTTTTAAAGATTTTTAACCCCCCTCTCATGTAACGTTTCGCTTTACCACTACCCAAAATCGTTCGTAACACCCTACTATTTTTACCTAAAAATGTCAATTATGTTGTGCAAAATTTCTAAAATATCGTTAAAATACTGTAACGTAATGCATCGCTTGACTTCCCCATTGTACACTTTTAACATACCGTAATGTTTTCCGAGACTCCCCACCCCAAACTGTAATTGCACATATATTCATATATGTACAAACGTTCGCAAAATATTGTGTTTAAATATAACAGACATAACGTTTGCAGTGGCGGCTCAAAAACAGGTTAAGGGTTGCAAAAAATAGAGAACAACTATACATAGAATTAAGTAAACTTTGTTCCCTAATATCCCTTAGAATATGTCTCAGGGAGTGTGTCGAACAATTTGAATATTTCGAATTTCGAGAACTATGTATCCTCGATATTACTCCAGAGAGTAATACATATATGTAAAATACACATATATACATATGTTCGCACACAATAGTTACATTCTACCAATTATACTCGGTTACATACAGTAGGCCGCGCCGACATCGCAATTACGAATAAGCAAGTACACGTACAAAGAGCATGTAGATGCAGTAGGCTAGTTGACCCAACGCGATCTCTTTCTTATTGGGGGACTGGTGGGGAGCGCTATGCTTATAACCTAGCAACCCGCTCCACTGGCAGGTGTGGGATGGCCACGCGCCTATCTCTTCATTTGGACATTAATTACATATATTAAGGCCATTACAAGGGTAATTTAAAACATAAGAAAGCGTTTTAAGCAGATATAATATTTTTTACACACGAAATTTGTTCATTTATTGTAAAAAAAATAATTATAGCAGAAATTATATTTATTTTGTGAGAAAAATAAATCTCAATACTACCCAAAAAGGTGAAAAGGTTAAATCAAATTAATTAATCTTGTTTACTTGATCGAAATAAGTATTACGGAAACGTCACTAAAAAGTTTGTACTTACATCAAAGATCGAGTTATTTCTTGATTGAGTTCTGCTAAAGCTACAGTGCAATGAAATAATTGATATTAATATCTGTTCTTTGCTTTTTTTGCATTAATTTAAAACACTGATTTAGGACTTTACTTCTTCAAGTAAATACTTATCAATTATTGCATGCGGTAGTTATTATGTAATAATTAGATTGAAAAGCTTTTAAAATTACATAAAAGAAATATGTTTTTTTTAAATGCACTTATGTATTGAGCTGAAATAAGAATATATATTTAATTAAAACAATTAAAATTTAGTGAACTAGATCAACGTTTATTTATGCGTAATTTCTGTAAAACATCATTAAAATAGTTTGCTACTTTAGCTACATATAGGTACATATAATTAATCACATTGAATCACATTAATAGACGTGAATGATGATCTTTGGTTTATATTTTACAATTCTTTACTTTAGAGCCAAAGAAAAATTTATACTCTGATTAATGGTAATAATAATTTTTGAGAAATTCTAATATATTTTAATTAGAAAGAATGCTACAAATTATAAAATTCGTCTTTGGCTCTAGAAAATAAGTGTTTTAAGAATAGTAAAAGTCGCTACACAAGAAAGTACAGTGCTAACTAAAATTAATTTATTGTTTTTAATTAGTATACGTAGGTATATATGCACGAAGGGTAAAGATGAATTACGATCATTCATAATCAGAAGAGTACAATTGCGGTAACAAGTTAAATTTTTGTAGTTTATCTCATGAAGGTAGTTTTAGTGTTTTGTGTTATCCTAGTTATGATATAACTTTTCGGGTTTGAAGTCAATTAAATATTTAAATTAGTCGTCGACATGAATTAGTACCTTTTTCTACAATCAGTGCCGATTTGTCTCCCTAAAAGTAGGTTTTATAATAAACAAGTAGGGGCAGAGTTAGCATTACTAACATAAAAACTTTTATTATCAAACAGGACTGTGACACTACTAACGAACGACTCTTATGAAGTTTATCTATTGTTTATAACTTTCAAGCATTAATAATACAATGGTTTATACGTTACGTATGGTCAAGATTTCACTAACATCGTACAGAGAAATAGTTTTCTTATGAATCATTTTTATGTTTACGTACTTTTCTTATTAATTTATTCTTTAATACTGATGGAATGTCTAAAGCAAACATGAAAGATTAAAAATCAGTTTGAAATAATTATGATTAGATGTATATCCACGAATATAATCGTCAACACTTCTTTTTTAGCGAGAAATGGTTTCGTAGCCTGGCACAGTCTCCAATTCGTAATTTTAATAAATCATTTCACAATAAATAATTATAGACATAAATTTAAAAAAAAGTATAAATAATTTCACAGTAGTTTAGTTAGAATTTCTAAATAATTAATAAACAAGCAAACCTATTTTTATTTATATTTAGGCGTAATTGGTCAAATATTGTTTTTATTTTTATCAGTTGATTATTATTTGCGCTTGTAAAAATATCAACAAGTAGTAGTAGAGTTTATTTTGCTAGCGGTAATGAGAGTATTATAATCCAAATACTGTTCCTTTCTTTAAATTTAAAGTGGAATACATTTCCATTTCAGTCTTTTACAAATAAATAACCCTGTTGAATGAACACTCATCTTTTCATTTTATGAGTACTAAATTGAAAAAATATTTAAATAGTTTTAATGTTTTTGGCACAGTAGTGACCATCTGAAAACAGAAATATTGAGACCTTTCTTTAGATAATAAATGCAGTCTTTGTGTTTCCACGATAAAAAACTTGTAGTACTCCACCTTAAATTATTCAGTACTGCGGATTTCTGTACAATCTTCTTTGGCTTACTAAAGTGCATTTCGTGATTGCCATTTTATTTCGTGTATACTAAATTGTTTTGCATTAGGAATACATACAGTCAAATTTATATAATTAATTTTAAATGAACATCTTTTATAGTTTCAATAAACAGAGACATAAAACTTGCAGATTTTAAAATGCACTTTAGTTCTTAAAAGTCTAAGAAATAAACAAGTAAATTCAATTAGACAAAATATAAATTCGAGTTATTAGTCGTAGTTTCCATTTCCTCAAAGGCACGTAAAGAACTTTTAAACACAATTAAATAAGATAAATAATAAAATAATAAAACTGTACATTTTAGTAGAAAATATGTATAGATTCTACTGTCTAAGATGCTGGTTCAGTATTATCGTTTAAGCTGGTTTGGCTTATCTCAGATTCAGCTGTAGTAAACCATGCTTTGGCTGCATCCCTTGCAACAAAAATATTAAGCAATTAAAAGTAATTTATATTTAATATGTACATAGTTTTTTATTAGAAATGGTAGGCATATTTACCTTGTACATCTTTCTGGTAGTTGTAACGTCTGACACCACAAAACCAGAGCCAAAATTATAGACCATGTTCGCAATGGTCCTAAAAAGAATGCCAAGTAACCATAGGCTAGTAGAAAGAAATATGCCATCAGAAGTTGAACGCTCAAAAGCATAACAAAGGGCAAATGCAACCCTATCAAATCCCAAATTGTTTTAGATTTCCCAGGTCTTAATATTAAATTGCGTAACCTTTAAAATAAGATGCAGTTATTTATCATCAGACTTATTAAGTGTAATAAATCACACACCTGTTGTCAACTCCATTGGCTAATATGAGTATTAGTGGAAACTGGAATGTAGCTAACTGCAAAGATAAATATGACTATAATTTAAAGAAGTTACTGCTGATAAGGTCGAGTTAGATTAGATTATGTTGGTACCGAATTTAGAAAATAAAAGTTGTAGCTTAGACGAAAGTGCGGAATTGAAAACATCTACTGAATATAAAAAACTTTTATTAATATATTCATTCGTCACCCAGCCTGCAAAATAATAACGTATTAATACGTTAAAATCAAGTCATTTATTAAATTCTTTTATGAAAAAAAAAATGTAAATGTTACAAGTGATAATTTAAACATAACTTCAATTTCGGTTATTTTAAATTATAATGAGCGTCGTTCGGGAGCGGAAGTATGAATTTTACACCCGTTCTCAACTGCGCCTCTTTCCTCTGTGCAGAATATAAATTTTGTTTCAGCTTTTACCTGAACAAAGCCATACGCATATGTGAACGATCCTGGCAAAAAGTTACCATTTACTAAAATTCCCCATGCAAATATGGCCCCTAAATGATCTTCGACTAGATATCCAATTGACCATGGTCCAATTGGTAGGTAAATGCAATAGGAAATAAGAGGATAAAACAATCGGTCAACTGTGGATAAAATCCACAACTTTCTAACCCATACTTGCAAACAGCCACGTCTTATTATAGGTTTATTCATTTTTCCAGCTTGAAACGGAAACAATTCTATTAGTACCTAGTCGGCGTTTTCTCAACATATGAATTTTACTTACCTAATACTAATCGGTTCATATATCTCATCACGATTAGGGGAAGTGTTACAAATCCAAGAAAAATTACAAAAGAGATCTTGAACTAAAATTTAAAAGGGAGAATGTTATTGGTATATACTAATTCATTTTGTTTGTACACGATTTTGATTTTTAACACGAATTAAGATTTTTAAGAATAATTGTGTCTTACCACCATACTTGCGTTAGTCATTAAAGCAATTCTAGGGAGAATTTGAAAGGAGAGCCGACTCCCATCTAAAGAAAATGGTTGAGAATATATCTGTTCACGGCCCATAGAATCTTGAACGAATACCTGCGAAATTAGAATTGTTCAACGTCAAGTTACACTTTGAATTATTATTTATACCTCTATATAGTGAATACCCTGATCATATAAGTTAGGATTCCAGTCAGTAACGTATAAAGGCCCCGTTTTATGGGTACAACTTTTCCAATTATTGTTGTCAATCTTTACTTTAACTGACTTTATGTCAGACAATGAAAACGCTAATACCCTACAAACAATTTCGATTTTAATTTATCCAGAAATTGGAGCTTGAAACTCTTGTTTTTTTTACTGAAAAAAGTAAATAATAATACCTAATATGGGTCGATTTCTTCATTAAAAAAATGTTTTCCCTTTCTGGTATCACAAATAATGCATGTTTTGGGTTTGTAATTAAAACTATAGGCCATTGCCTGTGTTTCACGTCTACAAATGAGAATATTCCGTGGTCAATAGCTGCTAAACGGTACCTGGAAATCAAACATGAATTTTAAGTTTACAGTCACTCTGATATCAATAAAAAGAACTTATAGAAAGCATACATTCGATTATCTTTCCAATCTCCTAATTCAAGTTCTAAAAATCCTTCTTTTTGTAGAGTGTACATTTTCGGTACCAAGCCTCCTAGTTGATGTAAATGACCACACAAGTAAACTAAAGCCTGTTTCTGAGATCCAATAAGATACCTGGAACCCCCTGTGGTAGGTGCAAGCATACAAGAAGTAGGAAAGTGTCCAAACCAAATAGTATAATTAGAATTGGTTCCTTCAATCTTTTTTACTAAATCTTTTATATTGTCAGCTTCATCTTTACTCAAAATTCCGACGAAATTAAATGGTCTTCTCGGGCCAGGCTCTAGACAAGCATCTATGGCCATGAATGAATACAAATCACTTCCCTTTTCTATTTGATACATATATGAACGAGAATGGAGTTTTCCTTGAATTGAATAACGTTTATAAAAATTTTCTTTGGAACCCAATCCTGCCACATTAAAATTGTCTGCAAAAGATAATGTAATGGCTATTTACAGGTACATATTTACTATATGGGGGCTGTATAGTAGTGTATATATATATATTTTTTTTTTTGGTACTGCCGGAACCTATACCTGCCAAAATATTGTTACAGTGCATTCTGTTGGCTTGACCAGAAATAACTAGTTGGAACTTATGCAAAGTTATAATGTTGGGGTGGAGGGAGGGGAGATAATTTTAATATTGTGTTTTATAATTACCATGATTTCCTCTAACATCCAACCACATTGTTCTTTTAGAAACTTCTGTATCAGCTAATGTCTTCCAATAATGTTTCCATTCATTTTCAAATTGTTGTGAACCTATACTATCACTAGTTTTAGCATCAGTTAAGTCACCAGAAGCTAAAACAACACTAGGTTTTACAGCATTTACTGTGTAATGGCAAAATTCCTTAAATTCCGTAATCCTTTGAGGATCTTGAAATATGCTTATATGAATATCTGAAATCTGTTACAAAAGAATTGCATTAAAACAAAATTAGAAGAACAGTTACAGATAAATCAAACCAAAGTACATTAAACCAAATTTATGTTTGAAGATGCACTTAGATTTATAAAATGTTACCTGTAAAAACCAGATCAAATGGTCATCAGATTCTCCAATAGTGAAAGGTATATCCTGAGTGTCTAATTTAACATCTGATTTTTCCGTACTGATTACATTAACAATATTAGCAAAAATGATTGATAGTATGATCATTGAGACAATTAGTATTAATGCTGATTTTGAAATTCTCATTGTATTTCACTGCATTTCTAAATAATACAAAATCTAAAAGGTACGCAATACTCCATTAACACTTCATCGTCATTAGTCAAATATAAATTTCATCACTTTTCTCCTTTGTGAAGTGATTGTGATTATAAAACACCTAAACAAAAAGTCTTAATAAAACAGCTGTTATTGACAGGTTCGTGACAATTAGTTAGCTCTCTTTTACTGTTGAAACAGCGAGTTGCATTAAAACTTCTGCTATCTATTATAAGATGTCGCAACATGCAAGTTTTTGTAGGTAATATTCAAAATTCGAATTTTTGTCCATGATGGATACTGTACTTGTTGCTTTCTTGTTAAGGAATAAAGTCATAAGACAGGAATGTATATTTATATCTAAAACTATACCTAATAATTCTTTTAACCATGCCTTTTAATTTAATATCATAAAAATAGAAACTTTTATTTAGAAATTTTGCGGGACCGCTGGTGAAGTTTTGATTCTTTTATACGATTTGATCTGAATATTTTACGAACAAAATTTTATATCTTGTGTAAATTTAGCAATCGTGTATTTATTCTATATATTGGAAATAATATAAAGTGAATATGCAGAATTTAATAATACAAATGTTACTTCCAACAAAAGTTTGGTCTTGGAAATTAAAATACCAAATACTTCCCAAAGTAAACACCCTGGTAAATTAATATTTTTTATCTGTTTTAAACAGTTTATTTAATATTACTTGTTTTTATAATTTTGTTGGTATACTTGCCGACATCAATATTAAATATGTAATCGAATGTATGGCAGTAAAAGCGTTCGACTACACGAATAAAACACGTCAAATTGATTGGTTTTGTGTCGTAATGAACTTCTGTGAAATAGAACCACATAAAATCGTATAATTGCTTTTAATAAATAAACACGCTACTTGATGGCGATCAGCGGTTACCATACCACAGTATTGTTGCCACTGTAATTGCTAGTTAATACATAAATCAAAGAAGCCTCATCCATGTAATAGAAGTTTAATTGTTACAGAATTGTGTTTGTTTAAATTATTTCATCGAATACCTTTTTGATTTCCGTCGACACGATTAAGTCATTTTCATGATTCAACTCAAATTATAAATAAAACACTTGTAAAACTTCCACACTTTCTATTATCTTAGCAATCGTTTCGCTACAAATTCAAGAATTTGTGTATCTTCTGATGAAGTCACAAAGTCGCGAAACGGTTGCTAAGGTAATAAAAAGTGTGGAAGTTTGACAAGTGTTTTATTTATTATAAATTAAGATGAACATCCATCAAGTACGAGTAGAATCAAATAATTATAACAAATTATCGTATTGTAATATATTTTTTCTCTTACTAAGAAATTGGTAGCTTAAATATAATGTGGAACTAACAGTAAAAACTAGTGCACCTGATTTATCTCCCAATACATTCGTTATTAATTTTATATTTCAACCAACTGGCCAGTTTGCAAAGAACTGTATCAAAAACATCTTGCTGTTTACCGACAGAAGTGTTAAAAAGTCGCAATAGAAACTACTTTTTAATCATGCACATTTTTCAATGTTATAAGTTATATTAATGTAGTTCATCCGCATGAAACTATTTCTCATTATTTATAATAAATACAATAGTTATAGGTTGCCAATAAACAAATAAAAATTGATTGAATGTATATCGCATTCGTTGTGTAACAATTTGTAAATTATAAAATAAGATGAGTAGAAGAAAAACACTGGATTTCATTGCACTAAATATTTATTAAAAAACTCGACAAATTTGTTTCAACCTTTTCAGGTCATTTTCAAGAGAGAAATTCTACTACTAAAATTAAAACTGTTTACAATGATGTTTATATAGTGTTATTGGTATTATAAATTAATTGGTGAAGTGAGTACAAAAACAATTTTTGGGATATTTCACAAAATTTTATTGAACTTTCCTGACGTATGTTTCGGTTGTTAGGCCATTATCGATAAGGGGTGGTAAGGTACTGGGAAAATCCAACAATAACAGCGGTGAATTTATTGTGACCATTTCTATTTGATTGTTAGCTATGTTATATTTATTTTTAATTGCTTTCTTAATCTCTAAGGCTTCTAACAAATGTAATTTAAAACTTTTTTGTACATTATGTAATAATTTTACTGAGTTAGTGTATAATACATGATTAAATTCTAAACAATGTTGAGCTATTCCTGTTGTATTTTTGTTGTTCTTTATTGAATGTACGTGTTCATTTATTCTATGTTTAATAGCCCTACCTGATTGACCTAAGTAGAAACAGGACAAACATATACGAAATTCTGTAATCCCGGCTTTTTTAGAAAATTTTATTTTGTTTTAATATTAACTAAGAGACTTCCTACGTTGATTTTATTCACTAAAATTAGAACAATATTCAATTTGAGGAGATGGTTACTAATTTTGTGGCCAATCTCTTTTACGTAATTAATAAAACTGTAATTGATTTTTAAAGAATTTATAACGGGGTAAACAGAGGTCTTGTAAAGATGTTCCGTAATTAATTTGCGTTTTTTGTTCTTTAAAATTTTGTTTACAATATTCGGATTGAAACCATTATTAAAAGCAATCTGTTTTATTATTGCCAATTCTTCATCAATATTTTCTTTAGAAAGCGGGACCGTAATTAGTCTATGAATTAGACTGTTGAAAGTTGCTATCTTTATGTTGATCGATTGATTTGTGGTAGTGAGTTTTCTGTAGATTTCGTAAATAATTTCTTTGCCTTTTTTAATTAAAGTTATATCTAAAAAGTTTAGTTTATCTTCTATTGCTATTTCCATGGTAAATTGAATATTTCTGATTAGAGAATTTAAAAAAAATAGGAACATATTAAGTTGTCTGGAGCTACATTTCCATATACAAAAAATATCATCTACGTATCGTCGGTAAAAACAAAACAAATAAAAAGGTAGTCTAGATCATAGAAATCAGTTTAGCCGTTTCCAAGATTAACCCGTGCAGACACACAAAATTAATTTTAAGGGTTCTGAAGTTTCACTGTCAAAAAAATTAGTTTCGCACAGAAAATAGTAAATAACTAATTGTACGAGACACATACGTAAAACTTGATTTGGTGAAGCTGTTAGGGGTGCAGGATTTTTGACGGTTTTAAAAAATGGTGAAGCTTTTTGTATTTCATTTGATTATTAATATTTTGCGTCTATTTTGTTTCATTGCTATTTTTTAACAGCTTCGCCAAATCAAATTTTGCAGTTAGTTACCATTTTTTTTTTGTACAAAACTGTTTTTTGTAACAGTGTAATTTCTGAACGCCCTAAAGAGTTGTTTTCAGTTTATATAATATACCAATAACCATATGAGTATATTAATGTAAAAAAATGAAATCTTTTAACATATTCTATTTTGTCGGTTTTTTGGTAAACAAAACATATACATGCTGATGTCTCACAGAGAATTCGAGTCCAGATGCTCTGTTCTAAGTTTTGTGTGGTTTCCTTGGATCACTTAGGCAAATTCAGTAGTAGGCAGTAATATTCCACAGATAACCTTTCACTTCTCTTCTGTCTTCATTTTGTCCGTCTCATCTTTTTCTCCCTAACTTCTCCACCCACCCATTCCCACGATTTCTGAAAGGAGACTGAAGAGGGCCTTACGCCCTACCTTCCGGCTTTACACTACAGTACAGGTCAGAGGGACTGCCCACCCACCAGCACGAACAGCTGGTGGGAATAAAACAGAAAGAAAAGAAAGATAAGTCTGCAATTCATTAATTAAATACTCCGGAATGTTATAAACATATAACAGTTAATTTTATCTATTTATTATTCTCGAATTTTATTATGTGGAAATTGACGGAACATATACACTCGTCGGCCAATGTTTGATCATTTGTTCAATAGTGACATTTATAACTTATTCATATGAAATGTTTTCAAGTGAAATGAACTTTAATTCCTAAAACTCATATTTATTTATATGATAATTTTTTATTAGATACTTTATAGTATCCAAAAATATTACAGATGTAAATTTTTCAACTTTTTTTTTTTTTTGTTAAAATGCATATACCTTAATGGTGTACTTAAATTAGTTTTTTGTTGCTAAAATTAAAGATGAAAAACGATTTGGAATATCTCATCATTAACATTTTTTATACTTGTAAAGTGGATACATACATGAAAGAAAACTTTCAAAAACAATATAAAAGATTAATTGGTTTTATTTAACGTTAAAGATATTTGTTTGCGTCAGAATATTTTCCATTGCGTAGTATTATATTAAGTATACATACAGGGTCATTCAAACTCAGTGGTACTTTAGACGTTTTAGGGAAACTAAGCATGTTATAGATTTGAAAATGTGGGAGTTGGGAGTAGGAGTTATCAAGGATGATCTATTTAACTAAAATAATTTCAACTGTCGGGCACTCCCGGTTATACGGAAAGTTGATGTCAACTTTCTTATTTTTAATGGAATTGTATATTTTTTACGATGAATTCATATGAAACATAAAATTTTAAGGTAATTTTGATAACCAACTGGTATGCCCATTATGCGATGAATAGTTTCTAAGATAATTTAATTTATTTGAAAAAATATTACACCGCAACCCAAACTATAAAAAATCATAACTTCCATAAAAAATGATAAAAAGTTGAAACTTTTACTAGTTATAACCATGTTATAAGGCTAACGCCAATTCATAAAAAGATCCAAAGTTTAAAAGCTTCAAACTGAATAACTTCAGTTTTTCAAATAACACCTACCATATTTTATTTTGTCATTCGATTCCTTTTTTTATCCTCTTTCTGGATATTTCCTACTGTTTTATTTGAAAATTTTCGATTCTTTTTTTAAATAAAGAATGGAAAACTAAAACGTCTAATGTACCACTCAGTTTGAATGACCCTGTATACTTACACATGTTTATTGTATGCAGCATGAAATAAAAAATCAAATTAATTATTAACATCTTTGAAGATACGTTGCGTTGTTGGTAATGCGATTTTATTTAATGACAAAGAAGCGATAAATATTACGCTTAATGAATGAAAACAATTAATGCGCATTAGAGTAATGTGTATCTATCGGTTTGAGCAAAAATAAAAAAATAAAATTCTTTTGGTTAGCGTTCTACCGAAACTGCCAAATGTGTATAGTGACTTCGAACTAATTGGTCCTCATCAGCACGTCGATCTGGTTACGTGCCTACCATCTAATTTTAGCTACACTGTGGGATCAGTTGAACAAGTCGATATCCTTATTAGAAAAGGACTTTATTTAACATTACTAGATCTCACAAAGAAGTAAAAAAAATAGGTACAGATGGCGTTCACTACGCTGTCTGTATTTACTTGTCGGTTTGAGAGTCGTAAGATGGTAAATGGCTACTGATGAATAATGAATTAATTTTAATTTAATTGACTTAGTAGAATTGAAGTTGTTTTTATATTGTATTTAGACAATCTATTACTGATTCTACAGATTAAATTCGGTATATAATTAATAAACTGATATCGATTTTCCTCTTTATATTACAAACAATCACACTTTAGATATTGATAACATTAAATTAATCAAATAAATTTTATTTGCATTGCTACAATATTGTTTCGCTATACAATAGCTTCTTTAGGCGAAGATAATACAAACTTAATCTTCTACACAAGTATTTAACCCTAAGATGACCATTAACGGTTATGGGGTGGTAGGTGTAGGTAACAAATTCAAATTTAGCAGTGGAGAATTTCTGATTTCAAGTTTGTCGTTTAAAATAATATTTTGTTTACCCAATCTATTTATTTCTAGTTGTTCTAATAAATTGAGTTAAATCCCTTTATTTTCAATATGTAAAATTTTGAAGTCTTTATTAAAATTGTGGTTAAAATTAATTAGATGTTCTGCGTATGTTGAATCAGTTTTTTATTAATAAAACTTTTGTAATGTTCACGGATGCGAATAGGCCCTACCTGTTTGTCCTACATAAACATTTTTACAATCTGTACAACTTAATAAATAAACACCTACATTTGTTATTAACAATAAATTTACCTAGCGAATTGTTGGTTTTGAAGGAAATAAAACTGTTATTTATACACTTCATATTTTTACTTATTTTATTGGAAATATTGCCTAAAAATGTAAAACAATTAAATTTAATCGGTCTGCTTTCAATGATAGGGTAAATACAATTTATTGTTTTTTGTTTTAATTTTTTTAATTTAATATGTTATCTATTATACTATGCGAACAACCATTATTAATTGTTATTTGATAAATTCTCTCTAACTCCAAGTTAAACTGCTCTGTTTTTAAAGGTACATTTATTAATCTGTGGATCCACTCAAAATCTTTTCATCCTATATCCCAAAAAGTAGCAGCATTCAATTCCTTTATCCATATTGTATTGTATTTTTCACTTCATTATGTGTACGTTTCAACAAGTGACATTAGCAACAATCAACAACATTAAAACTGCAAAATTCCTTTACCCTTTCTGATTGTGATACGTTCAAAGCAAAAATCGTCCCAACTTCTGTACCAATTTTGATATGCCCATCTTCCACATTCCATATACCAGAACCACAATCCTTTGCTTCTCCCAAATTTTTCACAAATCATCATCAATTACATGTGACATATCAATATAGGATTCTTCTGTTTTGCTATCACCTTCAATAGCCTTCGTTTTTGTAACTTTCTTTGTTTGGCATATTGTTATCAGTTTTCGCTGCTGCTATTATAACCTTTAACACACTTCATTTTCTTGTTCATCTATAAGTTTAATTTTCAAAGGGGTATTTGCTAAAATTTGTGATAGCTGATTGTTTCGTTAATAATTTTACGAAATCCTATTTTGGGAATAAGTACTATATAATTAACTCACAATTGGAGCAAATTTCCGTAGATGGTGTTCACTACGACGTTTGTACAGTGTACGGCACCTAAGGAGATTCAAAAGCCATAAATTATCGGATGCGCATTGACAAATTATAGCTCCTTTAGGGCGGGGTTAATCGACCGGTAGGCAGAATGATAACTGCTCAGCAAAGTTCAGTAGCGTAGTGGCAAACAGTTTTTTGTAAATTGTATTCGAAATGAGTAATCTTGGGAAGAGTAAAATACTGAGTAATCAGACAAAAGAAGTGGTCTACAATGTGTTTTTGTTTATGGTTAATTTACGAACTGACAGAGTGGAAGGTCTTGTAAATATTATGGATGAAATAAAGAGGAAGTTTCCCAAGCAACAGGATGGAGCATTTGTTATTTCTGATAGACTGATATGTATTAATGTTTTTGTTAGAACGCACGAGTATACTTACTTCCTTTTGAACCGTTCTAAAGGACACAACAAAAATATAACTTGAGGCTTACATAAACTTAATTGAGTTTTCTTATTTAATATTTTTCCCATATACCTATCCTTTACTAATAATCTTTAAATTACCTATTATTCCTAGACTTATATTATTAGATACTTATAACCGTGATTTTCTCCTTATGTTCATGATGGTAGTGAAATTTTAATTGTTCACTTCGCATACATCATTAAAAACCCATTAGGGTAAGTAAATCAGTTGAATGAATTCACTGTTCCGTGTTCAGTACTTTTTCTCTCAGTGATACCCGCAGCTGAACTACAAGTTGACGTTTCGGTCCAGCTATATTCTCATTCGCTCTTTCATTTATTGCTATGCTAAAAGTCTCCGCCTACCTACCTGTCAATATGACCGTCGCCGAATCTCCTTAGGTGCCGGCTACTGTAGTTATTTATTAATTTAAGTATTCAATAATTGAATAAAAAAATATTTATTATGTTTATTGGGATGGACAAAAAAAGGCAATTTTGTTACTTTATTATAATTTAACATCTTAAAAAAAATAGCAGGAATAAACGTATTTTAGAGGTAGCTTATGAATTTTAAAAATTAAAAAAATAAGTATCCAAAAAAGAAGGCATTAAAATCCATGTTCGTCTAAATATTAAGGATCAAAAATCCCACATTCGGAACGCGTCTCATCAAGTAGGCACTACGAATCTTCGTTTAAGAATATTTCGGAATCAACTGAGTAATTCAATGCCGATTGGAGTATTAACCCTCGAAGTAGTTGTTTCCGTTGATTCCATGTTTCTATTAATGAAATAAGTAGTCCAATATCAATTTTATTACCTAAATTGAATTAATAAATCAATTTGATTTAATGAACTGTAGAAGTAAGTATTTGTTGAAAAATAGTTTTGTGATTTCAACATAATATAATCGTAGGCATGTAGATTATTAACATTTAACTGCATTGTTGCAGAATGGAATGCGACATGTACAGGAACGAATGATAACATGTTCGATAAACGCCATGATAGCAGAATGATTTATGTCTATCGTGATAGTGCGATAGCATTTTATGTCATTTTTACGATCTGATGATGCTGTGAGAATGAATAAGATCGTTTCCTGGAAATTAATCGCGGTTTCGTTAATATCACGGTTTTCTTTACAAAGTGAAGAATGTGATACCTCATCTAATGTTTATTTAATGCGTATTTCTATAACATATTTACAGCTACCTATGTAACCTTTGTAACTATTTATTTATATGTGTATAATGCGTGCAATTTAAAAAATTAAATTTATTGTTTATGTAAGTGTGTTGAACAAAGGTCTGCATAATTTTTTTAAACTCGATGTGTAACTAACCAATCTTAAAAAGAAGACTACTGCTAGAACCGGAGATACGACTTATTCGAAATAGTTTAAAATACAAATAAGTACTTTTATGAACATTATTTTTGTCTAGCATTAATTGGTTTCTGTTATTGATGTAGTGTATTCTTCCGGGCTGTTTTACCGTGGTCCATGGATTTTTTCTTTTCGGACGTTTCGCCGTGCTTTGCTGATGGCATCTTCAGTGGTGACTTAGCAAGTGCTTGGTCGTAACTGATGACACTAACTGATAACTACAGTTACGACCAAGTACTTGCCAAGTCACCACTGAAGATGCGTTAGCAAAGCATGGCGAAACGTCTGGAAAGGAAAAATTCCATGGACCACGGCAAAATAGCCCGTAAGAATACACTGCATCATTAATTAGTTTCATAAAATATTCTGAAATAATGCATTAGGTACTTTTATATAGAACCGCAAACCAAAATTATTAGGTGAAGATTGATAATAACTATTTAATGACAATATATCACTATATACTGATACCTGCTGCTAACGGTAGTCTTTGAAATGTTTGACAAGGGACTTACTAAAGTATCTATTTGTCCAACTGAATTCACGACACAGCTTATATTCGTAATAGAAACATAAATCAAATTAATAAGGACAGTATAAGTAATTGGTCAGTAATTTATCTAAACTGTGAGACGTGGATCGCGATTTCGATCTTTTTAGATTTCATCAGACCTTTAAAAGTAAGTTGCTATAATATTTACTACTATCTGCTGCTAATTGAACTTATACTGATCTTGATAATTAATACTTTTAGAATGGCTGACAATCCTAACGTGTGCTAGATTATTGCACCAGATAGGTGCAGTAGGAACAACAAAAAAAAATTAAAAGTGGTAACTAATTTTAGAAAGTGGAGCCCACTGAAATTAATCAATTTCTGGAGATACATTTTTTGTTAGGAATTACGCCGTTACCTGAAGACGTGTCTTACATTCATAGTCGATGCTTAGATATTTTTTAATACTAAAGACATTAGTTATACTGCAATAAATGATTATACGTCAGTTAATTTTAGTTCGCAACTAGTTATTCAATTTCACTTCACTTTCGATTTAAACGTACCTTTAAAGGCAAATTAAAACTGTTAATTGAATGTATGTAAGCCTAATTATTATGTGCTGGCTGTATTATAACAAGGAATTAATACGTAGAATACGTGTGTGATTGCTTACGTTCCATTGGTACAACACACTTACCTGCGTATGAATATGAATTTGATCTGTTTTACAAGCTCGTAACCGTGAACCGGTCGGTCGAATTGAATGACAGTCTAGCGAACGAGTTTCGATGGCGAATTCCGTGGTTCCCAGGCAGCTTGGCTTCGGTGACTGTGGGAACAGACCCCCGCAGGAACACACCACCACCACCACCACAGTCGCTCTCTTACTGCATGGACAGAATCAACACAATCTACGACGAAATGCACTAGCTATCAAAAATCAATATTTGTAGATATTATTTAACATTATAATTTTATCAATTTTAAGTCATTATCATTGTACACGGTTATTTTTTTTTTAATCGGTTAGAATAAAGTAACGAAATTCTCATTTATTGGTAATTAAGAGGTAAATGTTTTAACAACATCGTTGGTCTACGTCAAATCAAAAACCTTTAACATATTCAAAAAAGAAGGACTCAAAATCTCACATTTGGAACGCGTCCTACCAAGTAGGCACAACGAACCGAAAGCCATATCCCATGACCAGTTTCGACCTATCGGGTCTCATTAGGTGGGCGCTGGCAGAAAGGCCTTTACAGGCTATATTATGAAGATGGAATCAATAGAAACAACTACTTCGAGGGCTAATACCCTTACCGGCACTGAATTACACTGTTGATTCCGATTGATTCTTAAACGAAGATAACAATACAAAGAAAAGAAGGTATTAAAATCCTTATTCGTCTAAATATTAAGATCAAAGATCTCACATTTAAAACGCGTCCTATCAAGTAGGCACAACGAACCGAAAGCCATATGCCACGACCGGTTTCGACCTATCGGGTCTCGTTAGGTGGGCGCGTTCCAAATGTGAGATCTTTGTTCTTAATATTTAGACGAATAAGGATTTTAATTCCTTCTTTTTTGAATATGTTATATTTTCGTCTAAGAATCCATCGGAATCAACAGTGTAATTCAATGCCGGTAGGGGTATTAGCCCTCGGAGTAGGTGTTTCTGTTGATTCCATATTTATATTTATATTTATAGCAAGGCCTGTAAAGGCTTTAAAGTCACTAGCGTAACTATCAACGGACAGGCTGGACAGACAAGTTGTTTGGAGCCTGGTGTCATCAGATGCACTCTAAAATATTAGGATCAAATCATTAGCATGTTTGCATAAGTATAAACAATAAAATTTTTAGAACTACTATTTTGTTGAAATTTGGGCAGAAATATAATATACATTTTCATGTTTGATTTAATATTTATATTTTAGTTTGACTTTCTTCTTGATGTACGTATATTTTTAAATTGAAATATATACTACATCATTCTTAAATGGTATGCTGATAATCAAATGTTATGTGTGCTCTCACTCTGATTTTTTTACTAGTATATTGTATACTAGCTGTGCCCGCGACTTTGTCCGCTTGGAATTTAACAAAAAAGTTATTTTTAAATTTTTTAATGAAGTCGTTGAGACACAAGCGTTAGCAATAACCCGCTCGCGCGTTCTGAGCCCGCGCGACAGGCAGCCTATGCGATATTAAGTGGCGCTTTTATAATTTTTGTCTGTCTGTCTGTTTGTTTCGGCTAATCTCTGAAACGGCTGGACCGATTTTCACGGGACTTAATTAATTACTAATATAAATAGTTATTAATTTCTAAAATAAATTATTAATTTCTAAAATAAAAGCAGCCTAATTTACTCCTTACTATATTAGCTATCTGCCAATGAATGTGCCGTCAAAATCGGTTCAGCCGTTTCAGAGATTAACCGGAACAAACAGACATACAAAAAATGTTATTTTGGTATATGTACCTTGTATACATCCTTACGCATTTAGTAGAAAGTGGTTAAGTATTTTAATATTACAAACAGACACTCCCATTTAATTTATATGTATAGATGTATAGATAAAAAGCTTAGGTAGACCTCCGTTTTTGCTACTGTTTAGAATTTGTGAAATTATTTAGATATATTAATCATATTAGACCACAAATTCGTGAAAAAAAATATATATATATATATATATATATATATATATATATATATGTATATGTTCCTATGGACTTACCGAATATTGCATTGAAGAGGGGGCAGGAGTAAGCTTTTATAGGCTATTGTAAGGTTCTGAGCAATGATGGGGATTAACAAAACAGCTTTGTATTGGCGTTGATTTTGCAGTTAGAAATATACATTGCAATGTGAGATATTTTAGCGTTACTAGATTACATTTGCTACCTTGCTAAAAGCGTCATTTCAAACACAAAAGTTATCTACATGTCCTTAGCACATGAATTATCTACACCTATGCGCTAAACGTTTCAAAAATGTTTTGATTGTTCCACAATTTTCTTCTAGGGCTCTCCCGGGCAATCTAGACATTGAATTCGCTGGTCAGAAACTCCAGCAGTATTTTAAAATTGATTTTTTTATCATTGATTTCGAGTCTTTTATTTTTCTTCTGTTAATTGTAATTTAGATATAATATTATCAAGAGAGAAAACTACTTGTTAGTATTGTATTGTGTACAATAACATATATTGAATATTTACCTTGATTTTATGATACTGTATTATAGTTAATGAGCGTGGTATCGAAATATCTTCTGGGATTGCAGATGGGTGATTTACCAACATAATCGCTAGTGCATTTCCAATACATTTGGTACATTTATATGTCAGAAGAGCGCAGTTGTTGCTCTCATCCCATCGACCAGTCCGAGCAATTAACATTCCTGAACACTTGCCATAAGCGACAGGTCTTAGAACAAAGATATCTGCTTCTGACTATAGTGTTGGTCGTTGTGCCTTTTTTATTGTTTTTTACACCCGCGTCATCCCCGTCGCTATCGCCAGGTTCATGGACACCATAACAGGGTGGTGACATTGCTGCACTCATTCTATTGCCGATAAGCTGGCATATTATGACATTTTTAACACATCAAATTTGTAACTCGAATTTTATTAACCACTTCAATGTCAATTCTCTCATGCCTCATAAAGTCTTTATTACTTTTTAGATTTTAACGACTGCACAATTTATATTAATTATCTTTCGACGTACGATACATCTAACATTATTAGTTTTATGCTATATATAGCAACACAATGCGGGTTTCTATCGTTGAAGTTTTTTTTTTATAGATACATACTCATAATTCCTATACTTAAACATTAATTTTTTAAACATAGTGGGTAAAAGATTTCTCAAGATCCGAATTCCATTTTTCCCTTGGTGAAGAATATGAAATATTTTTTCAGGTTGGTGTCTTGTAATCCGAATTTAATTAGTATTGCAAAATATTGAATTAAGGATTAACGAAGGCTATTTGGGTATACACAATACATTCCCAATACGTATGAAAAAATATAATATTAGAAATGAATAAAATCATATAGGTATCTATATCTATCATGGAAATTTTTAAAATTTGTTGTAGTAAATAAACAATCATTAATTTGAAAAATTACTTATTGTTTAAAAAAAGGATCACTATCAGTTGCTAGCATTCTTGTTGTTTCCTATGAAAATTTATCCATAAAAGTATTTAATTCAGTGTATACTTTGGTGTACCAAACTAAAACTGCACAGGTTACTGTCTTAACGTATCGTTGAAGTCTCCATGTTTATTTGGTCTAAAACCGTATTTCCCGCAGAAGTTATTACTATATGACATATATTTATTAAAGAATACATTCAAATATCTATAAAAAATTAATTTTCTCTCGTCCAATTCAGCAGGTGTCCTTTTTATGTTTACTAAAGTTTATCGTTAGTAAGTGCTTAAAAAAACCTCTTCACAATTTACATTTTTTGTAATAATTTACGATTGTTGCTATCAACATCATCGGAAATAAAGTATTTTTTTTTACCTTTTTTTAATTTTTGTAGCTCTAGGATCTATTTAAAACGAATAGTGCTTTCACTGTATCTACTGAATTCGCAAGTAATTCATGTACCTATTCCTTATCTTCATTTTCAAAACTTCAGTAGTTATGTGGTTTTGTATTATCATAGTTAAATGACACGTTAAAGATTATATAATTATAGATTTACCACTTATAAGAAAAATCGTACTTAGTGCTAGTTTCGTTTTATGCTATCTTTTGGAAAAAATGTTTTATAAAAGAATCTCTAAAATGATATTACATGTGACTTTTTTAACGGAAGTAGTCAGGTAGTGGTATATGCTTTTTAATTTTGGTATTAGGATACGACTTAAGTTCAGTTTTGAAATGGAGGAGAAAATCAATAGAGAACAGAACTTTCAGTTAGTAATTCATGCAAAAAGTTGCGATTCCTGCCCAATGGTTACTGGTACTATTTCTTTACTCGTGAATTAAACATGTCTAAGAAAGATATCGTAAGAAATAAAGTAAAACGGTTACAAAACATTTTTATTGCAAATCTACAATAACTATAGCGCCACACTGTGGCTTCTTCAGGTGGAAGAAATATAAACTTAAATTTAACAGCAATTGTCTTATATACTATATTATGGATAAAGAAGAAGGTGGGTTTTTTTTTACCTATCAATGTACAATACTAATATACAACTAATAATACATTAAGTTTATTTTAACAAATGTGAAAAGAATGAAAAAATGAAAAATATTTTTTATTATTTTTTATTTTTAAAGTTACAGAGTGATGTATTAAAATAAAATTAGATTTACAATATAAAAGAAGAAATTCTGTTTATACAAATGTCTAAAAAATATTTAATAGAGGTGAATTGTTTAATTCTAATTGATCATTTAAAATCAAACCTTTCTTATTGAGTTTATTTATCTCGAGGCTTTTTAATAAGTTTAGTTTTTTACTTTTATTTGCAAAGTGTAGGATTTTAAAATCGTCGTTAAAATTATGTTTATTTTCAATAAGATGTTCGGCATATGTAGAGGTGGTTTTATTGTTTCCAAAACTTTTCTTGTGTTCTTTAATTCTTTCCGTAAAGGATGTACTTGTCTGTCTAACGTAAGCCATTTCGCAACTTCCACATTTCAATTGGTATACTCCCGATTTATTTAATTTATTAGAGCTATCCTAATTATTTTTAATATAGTTTCCTAGGGTATTGTTAGTTTTAAAGGAGATTGTATTATTCGTGCAACTTTTTAAATGTTTTCCTACTTTTATTGATATGTTTCCTACGTATGATAAACTGTTGCAATTGTGATTTTCTTTGTTTTTAACAATAGGGTTTTGTTCACTTAATTTTTTATTTAAGATTAATGTGACTATATTATGATGAGCTATTTGATAAATTCTGTCTAATTCTATGTTAAAATTTGTATATTGTAAGAACTATGGAATTACAGTCTAAATGGTATATGAAATTGTTAGTTTTGGCGTTAACCATTTCATTTTCCGCTTATGATAAAAAAAAGTAACCACCAGATGCATAGGTACTATTTGTTTTTAATCGAATGGAAGCTACGAATGGCTGCTGTATAAATATATAATACACAACATTGGTATATCTATATATGTATGTATGTATGTATGTATGTACCATCGAAGATTGCGAAGAAGATGAGCAAGGAGCGCGTGTTTCGTTCGGAATGCGACGCCCGCGGCTGTGCACCTGGTTAGTTGGTTACTTCTTCTTTTCCGAAGAAGAAAACGAACACGGGACGGGACCGATAGCCCTGGCCGGTCGGATAAGTGCATGCACCATCATCAGCAAGCAACATCACATGGAGGATCGAGTGGTAACATTGTCCGGGCAGATCGATCGCTGCTGATGTTGCTGCTGCTGCTGCTGCTTCTGCTGGTGGTGGTTGTGGTAGTAATGGTGGTGGTGGTGGTGGTGACGATCTTGCTCCAATACTTCATTACGATATCTTTGGAACGGATCACGGCCCGAACATCGCCAACGATCTGACAATAAATAAATACTACTAATGGGGTGCGACTTGAGCAAATAAATTTTGTTGGAAAATTGCACCGTGTCCGAACCGAGATCACACACGGTGTGCCCCAAGGGAATATCTTAAATAACATCTAAAGTATACTATTCCTAACTCATAATTTGATTTTAGTTACTCAGATAAAAAGTAAATGACTTTGCTTTATGTGAAAGTAATTTTTGCAAATATGTGAAAATCAGGGGACTTTGGATGATCTTCACTTAAAAGACAAATTTATAACGTAACGTAAAAATTACAAAAATATTTCCATAATTTTTCTTGTATCTATCTGTAGAAATGGTACAACTTTTTAATCAAGTATATTTCACAAAAACCCATTAGGAGGTTGGGAGTTACACTGTGAAGAAGGTTAGATTAAAAATAATACTAAACAATTAATTGTACATGACACATCTGAAAAATTTGATTTAGTGAAGTTATTAGTAATGAAACTAAATAGACGTTAAAAATTAGATAAAAAATAAAAGAGTTTCATAATTTTTTAAAACCGTATAAAATAAATTTTTAACTTTAATGTCTATTTTGATTCATTGCTAATTTTTAGTAATTTTTCCAAATCAAATTTTGTAAATGTGTCTCGTATAATTAGTTATTTACCAATTTTTAACAGCGTAACTCCTTAAGAAATAAATATTTTAATAAAAAATATTAGCATAACTTCAAATTAATATATTCTGTTTCTGACAGCTTGTACTAAGCATACTGGTATTTAATTAGATATTAAAAATTCACCCTTGTTAAATTTAAGTTTCACTCTTTGTTTTAGCATTTACGTAAAATATATTCTATTTAATTGTTTTCGCTTTTACTTGATGGAAGCTCATTTCACTCAGAAATAAAACACCCTAATCAAATCTCCAAAATTTATTATTTAATACTTTTTTTTTCTTTTTCAGAAGTTAGAATTAAATTTACAATTTACTATTATTAGTTTACGTATATAGTGTCTTAATAACTGAGTGGGAGGGTGAGCGAAAAGGTTAAGTAAGGGAGAATAATTTACATCAATTTGTTGTTTTAAGAGTACATTTTGATTTTTGTATTTATTTATTTCTATACATTCTAACATGTTCAATTTACTATTTTTACTTTCGGTATGCATAATTTTAAATTATTGCGTGCTTTTCTGTGGTTGGATGTGCGGCGTAGTTAGTCTTTTTTTTAATTGACTGAAAGAACACATGTTTTTTTATTCTTTTCTCAAACGATCTTCCCGTTTGACCTATATAAAATTTATTGCAAGTTCTGCATTCTAATTTGTAGACTCCCGATTTGTTATTTTTGTTTGTTTTGTCTTTATTGTTTTTAACGTGTTTACTAATGATATTGACAGTTCTAATGAAACCTTTGTGTTATTTTTTTTATTCAGCATTTTCTAAATTTTTAACGAGGGTTGTCCAAGTTTAATTCTAATTTCTTAAGAAGCTACAGGGTGGTGAAACGTACGTTATATAGTAAATAATAAGTTGTGGAAATTTGATTACGGTGTTTTATTTCTGAGTAAAATATATTGTATAACGAGTTTCTTAAATAATCATCACCTTAAGTAAATATTAAAAGAATCTCGTATTCTTTCTTCCAACGCCAATGAAGGTGAAAACAACAGGTGTTCGTATGAGAAATTTTCCACAAAAAAAAAAATAAAACGACAAGGTAACTGCTGCAATAAACAATGTAATCTATCGTGCACATTTTATTTAATTATGATGTGATAAACATCATCGTAAATGAACTGAACAATTTAAGATGCTAATCAAAGATACAAAAGTATGTATGCAAATTAATATAACTCCGTTCAAGTATAAACATTTATTTGATGTTTGCAATACGTTTGAATTTATTATAGTAGAAACCTGTACACAAGCCTACGCTTCTGTTAACGGAATACTCGAATACAGAAGAGTGAAAACTGTATAATACCAACCAGCGTCACGCAGTCTGGGGTTTTGTTATGCAACTTACTGTGTTTATTCGCGGAAAATCACCAAATTGAACAAGAAAATTTATTGCTGACTTTATTTTGTTTATCGTTACAAAAGTAATAAAAATAATTTTAAAGGGCAAATACCAAAACAGCTGTAAAGTAGAACATACTGAAATTAATTAATTGGTGAAGTGAGTACAAAAACACCTTTTGGGATATTTCACAAAACTTTATTGAACTTTCCTGACATACGTTTCGGCTAATAGGCCATTAACGAAGGATATAGATGTTTGTACTGATTTTTACATTTCTCTTTTAACTATTTATACTATATATTTATAAATGAGGGAATTCGAACAGTGGTAGGGGTGAATTGTTGGTGTTTAATTCTATTTGGTTATTTACTAGATTAACTTTGTTCTTTGGACATTTTTTAATTTCTAATGTTTCGAAAAGGTTTAACATTTTACTTTTTGGAATATGGTGTAGTAGTTTGACCGAATTATATGAGATGTTGTGTTTACACTTTAAACAATGTTCGAATATACCTGTAGATTTTTTATTTTTTTCTATAGTATAAATGTGTTCTTTCACTCTTGTTCTGATATCTCTCCCTGTCTAATCTTGTACTCACTTAACCAATTAATTGTAAAAATGTTTCACAGTGAATGCACCACAAACAGCATTATTTACATACAGAAATTGTTTGTTCAATTGTACATCTATGAAATTTTCAAGAAAATATGGAAAATGATTATTTTGTAGCTTTTAATATTAACTAATAAGAACATCGCATAAGGTATATGGTGGATGACTTAAAGGGCTATCTAAACTGCCCCATGTATATTAAACGACTTTTGATTTTTGTTTTACGAATAATCCAACTTAGCGGTTCCTTAATTTAACTCCCACCCTGTGTCATTGGATTGTATGGATATAAATATAATTTAATTTTGTATTAACTTTAGTACTCTTGATAATGCCTTAACACGGCGAAAAGCGCATCGAGTTACTTAATAAAACATTGTGACCGGTTTCCAAGAATTTTTATTTATTTATTATTTCAACATGTTTCACCAAGAGCTAACGGCAGACACCTTTTATATTTAATAAGTAGTTTAAATGCAGTTGAATAAATAAGTCTATAAGAGTAATTTAGTTTTAAATAAATCACTTATTAATCAAGATTGTTTAAATAAATACAAGCAACTAGAAAATTCAAAAAAGAAGGAATTAAAATCCTTATTCGTCTAAATATTAAGATCAAAGATCTCATATTTGGAACGCGTCCTACCAAGTAGGCACAACCAGCCGAAAGCCATATCCCACGACCGGTTTCGACCTATCGGGTCTCATCAGGTGGGCGCTGGCAGGAAGGCCTTTACAGGCTGTATTATATTTATATTTATATTTATAACTAGAAAATTTGTTACAATATATTTTCAATAAGTTCTGAAATTGGACAGAACTCGCACACTTTCTTAGTAATAAAATCTAGGATTTTCTGTTAAAGAAACCGTTTCTAATAACATTGTTCTTAAAAAACGTTAGTGAAAGTTGAGTTATTTTTGTACAACATTTCTGAGCTGTTCAGTGTATATAAATTATTATCAAACTTCGACATATACATAGATGGTGTACTACGTTTTTTTTTTTCTTATAGTGTTTAATATATCCGTATTAGTTATGGGAATGTCCATTAGAATATTTTACTGTAACGCATAAGCATAAAAAGTAATACTTAAGCATCGTCGGAGCTACGAGCATGCCGGATAATTATTTCTCGTTATTGTTATTAATGATTCGAATTAAGCATTTAGACTTGCAATAAATTCCCGGTCATACTTCTTATGAAGTCGACTGAACAGTGAAACAATGACATATTACCGTGGTATAGTAATAAAAATAAAAATATTGAATATTTCATGTACATATATACATATTTTAAAATTTACGAGAAATAAATCAGTCATTTTCATTGCATTACGTAAGACGAAATAAAGAATTGGATATTGGATGTTGGAATTTAATATTTATGTTGCACGGTTATCAATAAGCTTCTCGTTATAAGCACCTGCAATGCTTTATGGGGCTTGAAAATCTACAGCTGAACCTTTAATTAAAAGAGCAACTTGTGAGAGTGGATTTAATTAAATGCACCTCCAGACCAGGTGTATCCAGACCAAATCAGAAGATAAACAAATTTACATTATTATAATTTTTTTAAAATACTTTTATTAATAATTAAATTTGTTTCAGTTTCTATTTCGCCCTCTATTTTAAGAGGATAGTGTAGGTACCTAAAATAAAAGCCACCATAGAAGTAAAAATTTGTTTATTTATTGAACCAACACTTATGATTTAATATAATAATAACATTACATTATTTCTTTGTATACCGTTGATACAAGTTTTTGTAAACTGCTCATTTTACACTAAATGTATCGTTGCAAAAAGTTTAACAGATATCCTATTAAAACTAAAATCGTCAATTCCTCAAACCTCTGTTACATATACTCAGACCCTTTTAAATCTCTTTTTCTCTGTTCCACACTCTCATTTAAACCTAATGCATATTTTATTTAGATTTGTTTTCTCTCAGGTCCTTCTTTATAAAATTTTAATGTACTAGCAAAAGGGTTTCACCATTGATCTTGGTTTTGAAGATTAAGAATCGGCTTTGGAGTCTGGTTTTAATCTTGCTTTACTTGCAACACCATGGGCAGGATCAACAGTCAGTGTTTAACATCATTACGACCATTCAGTGGATTTTCAAAACTAGAGTTTTACAATCATCTATAATATCTGTCAAAATACATCTATTCTTGAGGTGCGCATTTGAAATAGAAAACTAAACGATTAGCTTGAAATCTACCTTATATGCGAAATGACGGGTAATTTTCTACAATGTGTTTTATAGTTTCAAGTTTTTTTCGCTAAAAGCAGAACAAAAAATATAAATATCAATAATTACACCGGCTTTATCGTGTTCATATCTCAATAGGTTTTCAGGATTCTTAATGATTATTCTTAAAAAAAACTGTTCAATCTGATATTATTTTTTACATATAAACATGGAATCAACAGAAACGACTACTCCGAGGGCTAATACCCCTACCGGCATTGAATTACACTATTGATTCCGATGTATTCTTAGACGAAGATATAACATATCCAAAAAAGAAGGAATTAAAATCCTTATTCGTCTAAATATTAAGATCAAAGATCTCACATTTGGAACGCGTCCTACCAAGTAGGCACAACGAATTGAAATTGAAATTGATCAGTTGGTATGCCGTATTTTTGATATTT
The DNA here is from genome assembly GCA_963921985.1 of Agrilus biguttatus. Taxonomy (NCBI): domain Eukaryota; kingdom Metazoa; phylum Arthropoda; class Insecta; order Coleoptera; family Buprestidae; genus Agrilus; species Agrilus biguttatus. Next base: position 12,530,254 of record OY998119.1, on the reverse strand, counting down.
TTTAAACCATTAACAGTAGACTATCTCAAAATATATCAGTCAAAAAATTAGTTCAAAAAGAACAAAGGTCGTAGTACGAATAGTACAGGTTTTATAAATGTTCTATGAAAATTTCAAAGTAGTTGAAAGGTGTTATATATTTTATATGTTCAAAGAAGAAGGAATTAAAATCCTTATTCGTCTAAATATTAAGATCAAAGATCTCACATTTGGAACGCGTCCTACCAAGTAGGCACAACGAACTGAAAGCCATACCCACGACCGATAGGTAGTTCTTAATATTTAGACGAATAAGGATTTTAATTCCTTCTTTTTTGGATATATTATTTTTTTACCTTTACAAAGTTTATTTCCTTTATATCGTATACACTGTAGACGATTCATTAGTCCATTCTTCCCGGTATCCACGGTGTTTCTCGGATTAGCCTCTTAAAAAATCAGTTTTCATTACTTATTCTATCGTAATGATATAAATGTCGGATGCCCAACGGAAAGTAAATTGTGTGCAGTTTTAATCACCCTTTCGTATGCCAGATGTGCATAATGCATTTTCCTTTCCGAGTGACACTCTAGGTGCTCATGTAGGTAGGATATATATATATATATATATATAGAGGTTGAAATAAATAAATATACAAACATGTGTGTGTTTGTAGAATTGTACACATCTGGTCAGAGATCTTTGCAACTTGTGTATGCGGTGCGGTCATTGCATTCATTTGTCTATCGTTGCGAATGTTGTCTGCAATTGATGTATAACCCAACGGAATGACCACATAGCGGAATAACAGATCCCATCAGCGACGTAATGTATTATGTGCATCTCGGAAAAGTGAATGAAGCTGCATTGCATTGTAGCTCGACTTCTCGTCTCTCAAAGAAATCGCACCAACACATTAAAGTCAGTTTTATTTCTGCACCTGCACTTCTTTGAAATTCTAGTCACTCATCACTATTGCTATTAGCGATTCCTGGTTTTCGTACCGGAAAGGCCCTTGTGTAGACATTTCATTTTTATTTTTGTCCTAGTATCCACTATGTAACATAAGTGTCCACATCAGTAACAAATAACTCAAAGTGTAACATACTGTAGGAGATGAAAAGCTTTTTCTTATTAAACGTTTGAAAGGGTTTTCTTAGTTTAAAGGTTTATATTTACAATCAAATATTAGACAGATGGATATGTCATTAAAAGAATTTTGCAGATGAATAGATATATACGTGTACTTGATCAATGTTTCCAAAACGTTCAACGGAAGGGAATGGCTTATTTCGTTGGTTCACTGCGGATTTAAAGAGATTATAATTATCTACTTTTTACTGTACTAATTAATTTTTGAAATAAGAGCTAAATCTAACCTCTTATCTATACTTCTTTATTTTAACATGAATCATTAATGCAGTTAGAATACCCTTAATTTTTTAATGGAAACATAAATTGCAGGGTTTGTTATTTAAATGTATGCGTTCTTATGTCGTATTAAAGTATGTACGAGGGTGTATCAAATATAAACGGGATTGGTTTTTTTAAAAATTCCAACTAAATTTAATTAGACTTCGAGACATATACTATTTTTCTACATAGTCTCCCGCTCTAGAAATACATTTTTCCATCGGATTGAGAGCTTTTTTATGCTATCATCGTAGAAATTCTTCGGATGTTTTTGGAGCACGAATGCTTCCACTGAGTCGTTCTCGTGAAAACGTTGGCCTCTAAGCGCTTCATTCAGGGGCCTAAAAAGATGTAAGTTACAAGGGGGCAAGTCGAGACTATATGGCGGATGTTCCAGCGTTTCCCAGCCTAATGAATCCAATTTTTGCCTCGTAGCGTAGGCCGTATGAGACCTGGCGTTGTCATGCAAAAGAATGACACTTCTGACCGATTGCTTCTTCCTTTTCTTTCGGAATGAAAATTTTGCGGCATCCAGTAGATCACAATAATATTGCGCATTAATGCATTTCGCACGGAGACATGCATTTCTGTTTCGCTCATTGCTTCTTTTCGTACTAAAGAGACTCGAGCGACCCTCGTATATTCAATTTACTGGTCTTGGCTTTAGGTACTTAGTAAGTTACGACCAACATATGTTTACAATAGAGACCTAAAAATTTCAATTAAGTATATACTTTAAAAATAAAATGAGGGTTTATAATTTTGTTATGCATTTAATAACTCATTTATGTATAAAATTTTATTTCTAGTTTTGAAAATGTTTGAAATATAGATTATAAAAATATTCTTAATTTTATACAATAACTATAATTTAACAATCGTATTTCTAAAATAACCTATTTGTTAAATTATTTCGATTACCTAAGATTACAATGTACATATCGTAACAGTACGTTCATTTTTGGAAAGGTGTTCAAGAAGCAAATTTTCAATTTCTTCTTTCGAAAAACAAACTATAATCTTTTTCTGTGATAGTGCTTGAAACATGGAACTTATGCTATTCTTTAAGTTGTAAAATGCAAGTATTTGCTGTCTCTGTGAAAAATCTTGGCTTAAGGATTGGATAGCAGAAGCCGCTGTATAATCCGCACCATAAATGTGGGAACAATCCAAAACGACCGGCATATTCTGACGTAGGGAATGTTTAGTCACTAAGTTCCGCACATAGTCCACTGCAGGGAATATTAAGGAACGATCTGGAGATAGCATCAAATATTCGATCCCACTTGAAATCTAAATTAAAAACCAAATAAGTATTAGGAACAGTATTAATCCGTAAAGGTTTTGTATCATAAAAACATGGAGACAGCATTTAATACTGTTTTGGAAATTGTTTTCATCCGGTTACTTTCCGGTTTGTGCCACACTGTATATATGTATTTACACATAAAAGCGAAATAGTCTTATCTCTAAGAAATATCTGTCTGAATTAGGCAATAAAACTTTTCAGCATCTGCCAAAATTAGCTGAAATAGTTATAAAATTTGTTTGTGGTATTTATTACCCGTTATTATGAACCACTATCGTGTTCTTTTGTTGAATTTACTTAGTACCTAACATCTGCAAATATTTCCTTGTTGTTTTTCGTATTGTTGCAGTTTATTGGCTCAGTATTATGAAGTTATTATTGTCTTTGCAAATGATTCTACTTTTATCATTGGTTCACTAGGGGATGGCAGAGAACTATTAGTATAAATGTTCAGTTTACATTTTTGAGTTGAGTTGACCGATCGGCGTGGTCTAGTGCTCTATATCATTGTTTAGCATTCGAGAGGTCACCGGTTCGAACCTGGGTCCGGCTGCTCTGGTCCAAGTTTCTGTGGTTTCCTTGGATCATTTAGGCAAATGCTGGGGCAGTAATATTCCACAGATAATCTTTCACTTCTCTTCTGTCTTCATTTCGTCCGTCTCATCTTTCCCTCCCTAACTATACCACCCACTCATTCCCACGATTCCTGCAAGAGGGCTGAAGAGGGCCTTACGCCCTACCATCCGGCGTTACACTGCAGTGTAGATCGGAGGGACTGCCCGCCCACCAGCACGAGTAGCTGGTGGGAATGAAACAAAAAAGTTTTGTTTTTTTGAGTTTATACTCGGTTAGCAGTTAGTTATGATTAAGTTTTAAAATTGTTCTCAACTTGCAAGTAATTTTGTATAATGCATCTTCTAGAATCTTAACGTTTATTGATTATAACTTCATTCATGTTTACACTTTATCGATTCAACCCCTCACGATCGAATTTGTTCGATTTCATAAAGGAAACTCATGTTCTGCACGCTAATATTACTAATAACTTTTGAAGTCGGGAAGTGCGTTATCATCAAAGTTAGTCAGTTATCCTGAAATAACAAATAATTGTGGTTCGTCTTTCTCGCTCTAACGTGGCTTGATTGGCTGTCTCTTCCCTCGCCGTATCTCTCTCTAGCGATCAAGCTTACAATTACTTTCAGGATCAATGCTAAAGTAATAAATGCTGTATCCATATTTTTATACTCTAGGGTATAGGTTAACTCTAAATTTATAATATTGTAAAAGCCGAAACAATTGTCAGGTTTGTAAGTTAAAGTAATTCAAAATCACAACCAGCACCTACGTTTCGCCTTGAGGGCTTCCACAGAGCAGCTTGTTCGTTAATTATTCTTTGTATGCAGAAAGTTTCGGGCAAGGGAATGGAAATATATACTAATTTAGTAACACAATTACATATAAATAAAATAATAGATATAGTATAAATAAATAATTGAAGACCATGTAGTGACATTTCCTAAAGCTCTTTTCAAATATGAAATTTTGTATCATTGTAATACTGGACATACATAATAAAGTCCAACGAGAGATAAGGAGGATGTTGTAGAGCTCTCTTACCAAACTGAATACTACAATTGATTCTCAGGAAAAGAATCCTTAAAGAAAAATTGCTTTAAAATGTAAACAGGGTTAAAATGAATTTTCAAGTTTAAGTGTTTCAAGAATTGATACGCATTTTGTGTTCAGGACATAAGGAGAGATTATAGTTTTTCAAAAAATAAAATAATTAAATAAATTATCTTTAGTTCAATATTATAAGGAGAAGTCGCCGGTTTTCGTTATCTAGGAAGTCAGATAACTGAGTATGCAAAATAATTAATTTGGAAGATTATTCTAATTATTAGAAGTGTATGATTGGATCACAGATCTCATGCGCGAATCGTGAACGATGGGCGTTCCGGAAAAAAAGTTTTAGATGTGGTGTTATAGGTGGATGATGAAAATATCGCGGATATAGAAGGTAAAAGGGAAGAAGTAAAAGAATAAAGGTCCCTTTGGAAGTTAACAAAGGAATGGAATGATATGATGGTGGGACACTTTCTGATACACGAAGAGGGATAGAAGAAAACCTACATTATATTACTGTTCGCAAATAATTGGATATGTAGCATATTCTAGTTTTCGAGAATAGCAATGATTAGCTCAAGATAGTAAGGAATGAAGGTGCATGTCTAACCAATCTTCGAACTAACGACCTTGTGATGATGATGAGGTCAATAATACAGGTGTTGTTGTCAAGGAATCCATCTGATTTGATGTGATTGGCTGAATAAGTTACTAATCAACACATGTTTGTACATTCATCTAACATTTTGGTAGCAAAGCAATTTTAACAATAAAAGTGATAATAAAGACTTCAACGCTAATGCTTTTTGATTACAGCCATTTAGTTGTTTGTTTAATGTTTAACACAAATTACCTGCTATTTCGACCTTCTAACAAATATTAAATTATTGTTGCGAAATAGACGGAGAAAGTGAAGATTATTATTATTATTTTTGAGTTGTTGTTAATCATACATGTACGTATATACATACATAGTTGTGAATACTTACTGTTAATATTTCAACAGCGACTTTCGGCCTTGCGGCGTAGTAAATTATAAAAAGTAAATTACATCCAATTCCAATTATGATTCCCCATTCTAAAGCTAATAGAAGACATGAGGCGAATGTTACCAAACCGATTATTAGGTCGCTTCCTATAGAGAAAAATTGTCGAAAATATTCATCGATGTTAATTATACTGGGTGTTTTGTAAATCATATAAACAAAAACTATACAGAAAATTAATAAAACATGAAGACATTTCAAGATTCTCAGAAGCCAAAAAGGGATAAACATTATAATACTGAAGAAACTAAAACGATAATGTGGTTTAATAGATTATTATTAGTCCAAACAAATGACACTTAACGGACAATCTCCAATTTTTACTCTACCTGTATATAATATTGGGCTAATATCTATGATGCTAGTGTTCATCAATTACCTGATAATGAAACGTCTAATTTAGTGCCGAAACACATTGACGCTCTTACTTTCGACTTTCAGGATAAATAAATCGTGAATTTTTAACATATAATGATTAAATGTCAGTATTCGGCAATACCGGTCATAGATGGTCTATGGCTGTGGCTAAAAACGACCACCACGCCGGCGTTTAGGATTAGTTCAACTAGCATTATCGATTCAACTTTACTGAATCTGCATTCTTAGCTAGTAATACAATAACAGAAAGTAAAATATTACAGCGGTACTTTTCCAGTTGAATAATTTATCAATCCATTTTTGAGAGTGTTTGGATTTAGTCAATTTCCCTATCTTTAATACCTGAAGCTTCATTCAAACATGAATATGGGATCAACAGAAACAACTACCCCGGGGGGTAATACCCCTACCGGCATTCAATTACACCGTTGATTCCGATGGATCCTTAGACGAAGATAACAATCCAAAGAAGGTATTAAAATCTTTTTTCGTCTAATTGTAAAGGATCACAGATCCCACATTTGGAACGCGTCCTATACAGTAGGCACAGCGCACCGAAAGCCATATCCCACAACCAGTTTCGACCTATCAGGTCTCATCAGGTGGGCGTTGGCAGAACTGTGTAGGACACGTTCCAAATGTGGGATCTGTGATCCTTTATAATTAAACAAAAAAAGTATTTTAATACCTTCTTTTTTTGGATTGTTATCTTCGTCTAATAATCGTTCGGAATCAACAGTGTAATTCAATGCCGGTAGGGGTATTAGCCCTCGAAGTAGTTGTTTCTATAGATTCCATATTTATATTTATTATATAGCTTGTAAAAGTTTAGGTCGAAACCGGTCGTGAGATATGGCTTTTGGTACGCTGTGCCTACTGTGTAGGACGCGTACCAAATGTTAGATCTGTGATCCTTTATAATTAGACGAGAAAGAATTTTAATACCTTCTTTTCTTTGGATTTTCATTCAAACGATGCTCATCTAATACCACTCATGGTTTAGTGTAACCTTGAATTAATTTTGGTATAGCAATATCCAACAAAATTTGTTTCTATATTTTGATACAAAGCTTCTAAATCGTCCTGAAATTTGGCAAACTGAACCTGTCACATGAGTGACATAATAACTGACGGTGTTTCTAAAATATATTACCCAACGGCTACCCGAAACTTATCCAATTGATTGGATGAATATGTTTTTAAAAAGAATAGATGGTATTGTACAGAATCTTGTGTCTTTCTTATGTAATTTGAATAATCAACTTAATTTTTGTACGTATGATTTACAAAACGCCCTGTATATTTTTGAATTACTTTTCGTTCTCCATATCGGTTTAACCACTTTGACTTCGACCATAAAGATAACAGCGGCAATTATTACGGCAGCGAGTGCAGCTCTCGGGATGTAATAGAAATAAGGCGTAAGGAATAACAAAGAGAGTATCACAAGAACACCAGTATAAAGACCACCTAGTGGGGTACGAACACCACTTGCGTTGTTAACAGCACTACGGGAGAGGGAACCAGTAACTGGGTATCCTTGGAAGAACGATGTTAGCACGTTAGCTATCCCTATCGCAAGTAGTTCCTGGGTTGCATCTACTGGCTTTCCATTAGCTATAAATACATGATAACATCAACTGAGTCTAATATGTTACACAAAATTAATTACCAAATGCTTTGCAAATTGCAATGTTTTCCAATAAAGCTAATAATGGTACTATGGCAATTCCAAATTCTAATGTAGTAACCATTTCGAGAAAACTTTCCGTTGAATTTCCACTGGTTGCACTGAATGGAGGCACTTTAATGGTTGGTAATCCTGATTGGATATGGCCCATTAATCGTATCGGTGATTCCTCATTATTTGATAGAAGACCGTAAGCTATTCCACCAGTAGCAACAACCAAAATAGCATTTCGTGAAGTTCCCAAAATCCATAAACTTTTCAGACACCTTTGAACCAAAACTGATTTATTGCTACTAACTGCAGACTTCGTAAATGTGGTAAGTTTTTCAGTTAAGAACTACAAAAATTTTAAATGGCAAATCATAAATTTCTTTTATCAATATTGGAACAGTTACCCGTGCTAACAAGAGAATTACTATGCATGATATTCCCATAGTAGTGTCCCATAGACTAGTATCACGAATATTTTCAGCAATGCTGGACCACATGTCAATAAAGGTATTGCCAGATGCGTTAATACCTAAAATGTCTCTAATTTGTGAGGTAAATATGATTAAAGCCGCAGCTGACGTAAATCCTGAAGATACTGGATCAGAAACGAAATCAATCAGAAATCCTACAATGCGTACATTCGTAGAAATACTAGTATGGTGTGAAGAATAAATATTTTCTAGAAATAAAGGGATTACCTAATCCTGTGACACACATTAGGAGCATTATTATTCCACAGAAGAAACAGAGCAAAATTGCATACTCAGGACCGTTGCCCTTTATAGCCTGGAAAGTTAAGAGGGAGCTAAGTGCCGTTGGACCAACTGGAACATCTTTGCAACTTCCAAAAATCATGTAGACAAAACAACCCATGAAGGAACCATACAGTCCATACTAATGGATATGAATAATAAAAATTGATATTTATTAATACTGACAATATGCTATAGATTTAAAAGTGAGAATTTTGAAATGAAATGACATGGAAGCGATTAATTGCTAGGTACTAAACTTTTTGACAAATACAAAGTAGAAGAATGGTCACATCACCTAATCATAAGCAAACTGACCAATGTGAATCAGGGAGGTAGGACCAGAGATGTCATTTCTGATATAGTTTACGCCACTAATACCAGTCAGACCTAAGAATTTACATCAACACGTTAGAATTTTGAGATATCTTCATATTAAATTCCAAAAACGTGCAATCTTTGACCTTTGTGTAATTTCTACATGAAATAAAGAGACAAAATAACTGAACCAGAATCTGACATGAGTGTTGTCAAATTTTGAAATACCTTGATCTAAAAATCCGAATGGTGCTAATTTGACCTGTTTGACTTTGAGATCAGGATATTTATAATTTTCTACGGCCAGAGCGAGTTCGATGTTGAAGAATACATAGGAAATTATTACATTTTTTATGATATTCTTTTAACTGTCCATAGTAGTGGTCTGGAAAGTAAAGGTAATAGCGGGTTAAAATACAGAACACGAGAAGGGCAGTCATTTTCAATGTATTTTTCGAAGATGAATTCGAATCTTTCTCCAAAATTGCCGTAGCAATTCAGCAACAAGAAATGAAAATGCCTACTCTGTTAAATTAATTGAGTGTTTCTGCCTCTACTTTATGGAAATTAATTATAATGAAAAGTAAAACAAACAAAATAATTTCCGCTGTATATTTTAAATTATTAGCAATTGTTTCACCCTACTAGGTCATCTTCAGAAGACAAACTAATATGCTACCAAAAAAAAAACTTTTTTGTGTTTCATTCCCACCAGCTACTCGTGCTGGTGGGCGGGCAGTCCCTCCAATATACACTGTAGTGTAAAGCCGGAGGGTAGGGCGTAAGGCCCTCTTGAGCCTCCTAGCAGGAATCGTGGGAATGGGTGGGTGGTGTGGTTAAGGAGAGAAAGATGAGACGGACGAAATGAAGACAGAAGAGAAGTGAAAGATTTTCTGTGGAATACTACTGCTCCAGCATTTGCCTAAATAATTCAAGAAAACCAGATGAAATTAGTGGGAAAACACCCCATACTCACCTCACTAGCAATGTATGATAGGATGTAAGTTACCTTATAAGTGGCAGCATATTAATATCCCAGTAGGGTGAAACAATTGTTAAGAATTTAAAATATACACTGGAAATTATTTTGTTTGTTTTACTTTTTACCTACTCTGCTAGTTGTTTTATTCTCTTGACTTGCATAATATTACTCTCAAAAAGGACAAAACTTGTACTTTTTTTTCTGATGCTGGATTTTGACTTAAATTACGTTGCAAATGACAGCCCTGTTGTTATTTTCATTTTCAATCCCTGATAATAGTTTAGGTCCGAATTGTCTACATATTAAATGTTAATTCAACTTACTTCAGCTGGAAGTCCGGCAATATTTGAGCAGGCTAACGATTGTGGTATTACCATAAGCGCTACAGTTATTCCCGCCAGTACATCCCCAGTTGCGTCTTGGCTATTGTACCTGGGAAGCCACTTAGATATAGGCAAACGTCTATATAGTATTTTCCTTGAACATAATTTTTGCGATCGCACTTTTAACCACGGCATTATCTTGTTACTAACATTTTCCTCACTAGACTTCATTTTAATCTTTGAGATTCAGACCTTAAACTATAATATAATGTTGTTCGTAATTTGGAAGAAATATTATATCAGTAAAACAAGGTTTTTAATAAAATTAATTAATTGTACCTAAAAAAAATGTTACCTATATTTTGATATAAGGATAGTTTAAGGAATTTATTGATTTAATAGAAATTGTTTCATTCAAGGCTTCATATATCAAACAAAAATTATTTATTATCAGATAATGCTAGATACGTTTTAATCGTCCTAGAATTTGGATATCTGCTTGTGTGCTAATCACATTGTTTTACAATATTTGACTAAACAAAAATTGCGTAAAGCATTCCTAAAATATTAAAATGATAACGTTAATCTCTTCGTAAGAGGCTACTACTGAATGCGTGAGATGTTTTCAGCATGTGCTGTTTAGTCTTTGTTCCTGAGAATTCCGGGGAAATCGGTTGGTTTTGTTCCCGGAATATTCAGCTAGAGAAAAGTTGAGAAGACCGTAAATTGAAATTGAAATTGTAACTTTAATATGTACCCTATTTTTGACTATTTTATAGTTTGACTCTTTGTCTACAAACGCACAGTGGCGGCATCCTTTGCGGTCAGCCGGTCGGTACTCTTTGTTTTTATTAACAAACGCCTGAGTTTCGGTCATTTGTGTTGCAATTTTCGCCGTGTTCGGACAGGGCAGAGCACGCAAATTTACATTAAAATAATATGTATAGATATTTAGAAGAGGGGACTTGCAAACTTCCAATTGGTCGTTTAAGACAATACCTTTTTTTATTTAGTTTGCTAATTTATATTTTTGTTAATAAATTCAATTTTACACTTTTATTTCCTAAATGAACAATTCTGAATTTTTCGTTAAAATTATGTTTGAATTCCTGGAAGTGGTTTGCGTGTGTGGATTTATAATAGTTCTTTTTAAAACAGATTGAGGGTTCTTTAATTCTTTCTTTGAAAGTCCTGCCCGTTTGTCCTACGTACGCTTTATCGCAATCACCACAGTTCAGTAAGTAAACCCCTGACTAAGATATTTAGATAGATATTTAATATGGAGTTGCAAGAGTTAAAAGCCTCATCAATTCAAGAATAGGTATAAAGCGGGTTACGTAATAAACACAAATAACTTAAAATACAAATGAATTTATCTGTGGTTTAAGTAACAATACAAATAACGTAAATAAATTAGTAGAACGGAGTTCTATTTGATTTCATAATTAATAAGACGGCCACATTCTAGATGGACCATGGAGATGAAAAAGAATAAGAAGACGAAGAAGAAGAATAATAATAAGAAGAAGCTGAAAAACGATTACAAAAAATCACCCACCTGTTTCGCCTTACAACTGTATAATAAAGTGCCGAAAGCCTAATGGAAAATAATGATTCAACATTTCGTTCTATTTAATGACAGCTAACCTATAGTGAAGAGGTGTGTGAAGATCTGCAAGTCACCATAAAATTTAAATTGATTACGGCTAAAGCTCAACAAAAAACCAATTTGAGAATTATTATCGGCGTTCGATAGTTTATGACAACAGTTTAATTAGCTATCATGCAAAACAACCGTACCCACTGTAATATTGCCTCGACTAGTGTAAGATGCGTTTCTATTTTCTAAATAGAGGGTGATGAATCATATTTAATAACCAAAAAAGAATAAGTTTTTTGTTTAACCAGTTTAACAACAGACTACGATCTTTAGATAATAAGAAATAAACCACTGGAAGCTACCTCTAGTACTAATTTAAAGATATAAGCGGGGTGAGCTAAAAGGGCTATCGATGATTGCTAATTACTAGCCCTGTCATATTAACGATTTTATATAAATTATATAATTTTGTAATAATAACATGGAAATTCATCTTAACCTTTAATATATCAAACTAAAATTTCATTAATAAAGAGAAGAAAATGTTGAAATAGCAGATTTTCCTTTCAAATGCAAACGAATTATTACTTTATTGAGAAATAGCTTTGCTCCGCAACATTTTTTACATTTAAAAACAAGAAATGTTCAAATTAATATAATAATGTGCTATAGTAAGTAGGTTGCAGTGGAAATCCGATGTAGCTTGGATAGTTGATGATGGGACATTCTGCAATTAGCTGATAATTAAAACGTCTAATACAAGAATGGAAATAAATGTGTACTTTCTATAAGCGGGATGTTGTTGTTTGATCGGAATTTTTAATTAAATATCGCGAATTTGGACGTGTTGATTAAACGCCCGCACGGCGGAATCACTTATTATAGGAATTAATGCTGCTGATACTTTAAGGTCGCCGAAAATTTAATTTTAATAAAAATCAATAACGCTGATTTACATGATAATTAAAAGTGTTAGGTTGGTAATGAGATGCTTTTTTTGTGGCATAATAAATTTATAAAGAACGTTTAGTCATTGGTCAGAAATTTATCGAAATTGTCAGATGTGGATTACAATTTCGATTTTATTAAATATCATCAGCACATCCACCATGGTTGCATCTATAAATTACTGATCAAACTGAAGCTGTTCCATAAAAGAAAGTTGATTTAAAATCGCATTATGGCCAGTATGTCGCCATCTATTGATATTGACTGTTATGAAATATCCCAGCTAGCAGTAAATACCAATAAATGGCGACATACTCCATATAATACGATAATAATTTCAAATAGAAAAGTTGCTGTAAGTATATCTGTTAGGTTAGAATATAGTTGGAAAGGTCTCTCTGGTTGGAGTATGTGAAGTGCTATGCACCAAGAATAAGTGCAATGCACCAAACCATTAAGTTACATTACGGTGCGGAGTATAGCCATGTTTAAAATTAAGTATATATTTCTGTCCAGGTTTGAATGGGTTCAACTAGTAATACCTATAATGTTCTATCACCTTATTTGTATCAATTAAAACGTCAGCCATTTGCTTTAAGACACTACAGGTACTCCATTTCGTAACAATGTCTTCAACATTTCAGACGTTTTGTTCCTAAAGTGGATTATTGTACTAAATAACTGACTTAAAAAATGTATGGAGACCCAAAATTAAACATATTTTTAAGGCGGGTTGTTTATTCGTTTTGCGCTGATGCGCCACTTCTTTCTCCTGTGATGGAGCACCCGAAATTTAATGTTCGGAGTTAAATGTGCAAAAAACTTATTATGACGAAGAAAGGCGAGTAACTGTATTTATGAATATTTATTTACAATATGACTGCAGCTAAATTTATACATAATTATTACAAGACCCTTTCTAAGATGTTCACGTTAAAAAAATGCCTTTTTGTGATGCTGTACGATCTGAGTACGAATGTGTACTGACTGTTCAAAACCAACCACTCTCCAGCGGAGTAGGAGAGGGTGGTGACTAATAATTGAGAAATATATGAAAATCTGATTGTAATTTACCGACGACGGCAACCATCCAGCAAGGATTGTTGCCGCCGTTATCGCATGCTTACAAAGGGTCGGCACACGTCTAAAGTCAAAATGCCACCTGCAGACAAACGCATCATTCCGAATGAACTGACAATGCATGCTAATCTTTTTAAATAAACATACTCTAAATCTAAACAAAGTCTTTGAGAGAACTGAACACGGGTTTTCTGACTTATCCTAGTTTCAAAGGCTTGACCTATCTGTCCTACATAGACAGCGTTACATTCATTACAAAATAATTTATATATGCCATTATTTCGGTTTATATTTGTTTTTGTTTTATTGTTAATAGGTAAACTCTTTAAATCCTTATTGTTACACTCAACGGCTGAGATGTTTAGTTTTTTGAGAATGGTTTTGAATTTAAAACTAACAGTTTTTATATAAGGTAGAGAACAAAAGGTGTTGTTTTGAGATGCCTGAGAATTATTGTGCAACATTCTTGTTTACTTTTTTATCTAATTTATTTTTTAATAATTTATCAATAATGTGACTCTTAAAACTATTATTAATAGCAATTCTTTTTATGATAACCTCTTCCTGTTTTGAATAGTTAAGTCAAATTATTAAGAAATAGCTTGTATTAGACCAGGCACATGATGTAATGTATTAAATTATTAAATATACATATCCTGAAAGTACTGGCAGGAAGACATTTCTTGTGCGGCAGATTAAATTTATTTTAAACAATTAATCGTAAATGAACAAGAAATTAGTTGCAATTTTAAAATTGTAAAGGTAAGATGCCAAACGTCTAATATATTTTTTCGGTTATCTACAGGTGTATATATATACGTTTTTATTTTGCTTATTAAAAAAATTCGGTAGTAAAAATTCGTAGAATAGGATTAACAACTTATTTGTAAGTCACAAAAATCCTTGATGACATAGGTCAGCCAATGATTATTATATTCCAAAAAAAATTTATCCGCCAAATAAAAGCATTAAGAAAAACTGGTGATCGTTTTACATTCAAATAGCGAATAGAATTTAAACAAACTCTAAAATAATGTACACCTGCTTCTAGTTTCTGTCAACACTTTTTACTAAATTTATCATTTTCATAGTCCAGGTGTTACTTTTTATTGTAATTTATTATACCCTGCAGTAATTAAAAAAAATCATTTATGTCATCATTATTTCAAGATATTATTCTTGTTCTGGGTCCACGTAGTCTGAGACGAGCAAATAACTATGTTTCATGAAAATTTTATACAAAATTATTATGAATATTTAAAGGAAATTATGTAAATAAGCTATCGTAACTTTGTAAACCGCATTATCATTTTGTTTATGTCAACAACAAAAATAACTTATAAACGGATGGTTTATGCAATTGTGCAATTCAATTTTGGTGGATACTTTTAAACGCTGCAAATGTAAGCATTATCTTCAATAAATAATTATTGCATAATCTATTATAGTTAGACGATGTTAATTGCTAAAAATATATCTACCTAAAATAATTGTTTAACTTTATTAGAAATTTTACTTTAAGAAAACACATTTTTACGACGGTCTTAATACTAATTTAGAAATTAGCATTAATTATTATCTAACTATCATTAGAGGAAATCATTTCCTTTTATCTATTAATACTAGAAACCACTAAAAACCACCAGGTTTTACGTTTTAACTATACATTTTACGCATTAAAAATTTTAATTAAGCACCTTTAACGAATTTTTAACTATGTTTGAAAAAATAATCCGACACGTTAATCATAAGGATCAATGAGGCGCATGTCGTCGCCAAATATTAAATAACTGTAACATGCTTATCAACATAGAAAGATTAAATATTCTAATCCAACCAGTAATTCTTACTGGCATTAATTATTACAGATAAATAAAATGCGTTATTGTTAATCTGAAATCAAATTAATCTCAAAACATTAGTTAAAAGTAAATGAATCTGTCCCTAAAATTCTATAAAAAAAAAGCAATTTACAAATTAGGAAAAATTCTATTAACCTTCTATCGTTTTACCGAGCGGCGTGGTCTAGTGCTCTAGATCATTGCTTAGCATCGTTCGGGAGGTCACCGGTTCGAACCCGGGTGCGGCTGCTCTGGTCCATGTTTTCTGTGGTTTCCTTGGATCATTTAGGCAAATGCTGGGGCAGTAATATTCCACAGATAATCTTTCACTTCTCTTCTGTCTTCATCTTTCTCTCCCTAACGACACCACCCACCCATTCCCACGATTCCTGAAAGGAGGCTCACGAGGGCCTTACGCCCTACCCTCCGGCTTTGCACTACAGTGTAGGCCGGAGGAACTGCCCGCCCACCAGCACGAGTAGCTGGTGGGAATGAAACAGAAAAGTTTTTTCTTTCTATCGTTTTGGGAATAAAGAGTAAACGTGCGCAAATTTTCATCAATATTTCCGGAGATATCTTGTGTAATACTTTTAGAGAAATATTTTTGAATTCCTTATATGTAATCCTATAATATGGTACCTCACAAGAATTTATTTTCAAACTCTCATTTCCTTCTTTACTTGTCTTTTTAGTATGAAAGTTCGTCTAACTTATTTAATATTATATATATATAACCAAAGAAGTAAAAACTTTGAAGGGTGTGATTCTCCTCTTTAACGCGTCTTATTATTGTTTAGACCTGTAGGTAATTATATATTGGTAGGTATATTTAATTTATTAATCAAGTTATACCCGTAAAAAGGTCAAATTGAAAGATTAAATAGTTTCTTGTCAATTCGTTTTAAAGGTGTGAACACATTAAGGTCTATTTTTTTTTATTCATATAAGAGGGAAGCCGTCGTTGTGTGTTGACGTGGGGTCCGCTAACTGGGATGATCGCGTCCGTGGTTCGTTTTGTGGTATTTTCTCACAAACTTTTGTCTTTGTTTAGTATCTGTTTAGGACAACAAGAAGTTGTTAAATGACGGCGGTACTTATGATGCACCACTTAACTGGGTACATAGATGTAGCCACTGTAGCAGAGTGTATTCTGTTAAACACTTTTACTACAAAATAAACAAATTATAAGTCCCGTGTACACAATGCATTCCATTTCGGGTGTTTATGGATGTGAGAAACTGTGTCCTAGTCGTGAACATCCAATTCTATCGTAAATGCAACAAATTAAATTTGTTTCAAGCAACTGCAACTATATCTTTACATATTTACTGTTAACTGTAGTATATAACATAGGAAATATTAGAGGTGGTGATCAACTAGTTGTATGGATCGAACGGTCGTGTAATTTTCGGTAAAACGTAAAAATTTTGCGGTCAAGGTAACATAAGACTGCGGAATATGCGGTCATAAATTCGAATACCAATAAAACACAACTAACATCAACCTAACCTAACCTAACCTAACTTATCGCTTGCTTGCCTTTCTCACTGGCAAAACTAATAAGTGGTTTTTATCACCATTATCTGCTAACAAAAATGATTCACCATTCTTTGTAACAAGTAAATCTTACTAATGACAGTAAATATCTAATAATTAATATTTATTAAGAGCAAATGAGAAAAATCATAACATCGCAAGTAACCAATTTGTTTTCATAAATAAAGGTGTATACATTATACACGTGAAACGCTTGTTTGACCGCAAAATTGACAGGTAAATTTTGCCCTTCTTCCATTTTTACATTCAAGAAAGATTTGACCGAAAAATCCACTGACTGCTCGATGGACTGACCGCAAATAGGACGACATTGATATTGATAATTTTGCTTGCATTTCGAGCAAGTTTGAAATCGCGATCCACATCTGGTGGTCTTGATAAACTGCAGAAATCTGCAGAAATTTGCTACCTGTAAGTTCAATATTGTTTGACAAGGTCAAGGTAAACTCACGGTGAGATAGGAAATGTACACCTTACAGGACGTTGGTTCTTGCTCAGTGATATGTCGATACCATCATGTCAGACGTGAATTGCGATTTCGAATTTATTAGTTCTCATCAGCATGCCATAGACGGTTCCGACAGAGCCATCAATTTACTTGCTGCCTTAAAGCAGAGCTAAAGGTTCCTGTCAGAACCAGGACCCACATGTGACAGTTTCGACTAATCACTAATCAGGAAATTATGTTAAGATTTTATTATCCTTTATTTAGTTAAATATATATTTATTATAACAGAAATCAGGGGTATCAGTAAACTATGAAAATCAGTTCTCAACTTGGGAATATAACTAAGCTTTAAATTCTGATTATAATAGGTCATTATTAATATTATTAATTCAAAGAAATGTAATTATATTCAACATAGGTTGGGCATCATCATTTCCCCCATTTATTTTATATTTGGAACCCCCCTCCACCCATGAATACCCATTTAAAGTAGTATCCACAAAATCAACAGTATGTTTATCATGTTTAACCATTTAGGAACCCTTATAGAGGGGGGTACGTTCTAAAAACGGACACCTTTTTCTATTGGTATTTAATGTAACGTAGAATAAATAACAAATCAGTTACTTGAGTCGATAAAATATCAGACACTTAATTGTTTGAACAATTAAAATTGACTAAAAAGCATTAATGTAATTGGATATACATTTTTAGTTAGCCTTACAAACTTATTTATATAATTAATTATTTACATACGACTGACAATAAATGGATGCAGGTAACAATAAACAGTAGAATTTATAAATCTGACTAGAAAAGATACGGTTTTTCTAACTATTTATAAAATAATATTATGTGAGTATTCTACATGAAAATGTGTTAAA
Source organism: Agrilus biguttatus (assembly GCA_963921985.1). Classification (NCBI taxonomy): domain Eukaryota; kingdom Metazoa; phylum Arthropoda; class Insecta; order Coleoptera; family Buprestidae; genus Agrilus; species Agrilus biguttatus. Next base: position 12,512,088 of record OY998119.1, on the reverse strand, counting down.
TGATTTTACAATAGTAATCCTTCAAAGGGTATATGATATAGAACAATTATTATGTGTATTATTCAGATTCCGATTTGTTTTTTTAATTTAGTTTCTGTTTCCGTATACATGCTTGTTATCTATACGTATCTGTATGCTGTTAAAGAAGGTAAAGCGCAGTCATAATTAACGTTATTTGTCTGTGTTAGTTTAGGACCGTGATCAATCTAAAATTTCGTTTAGAATGTGGTCGGTAGGTTTCCTTGACTTACACAGTATCTCGTTCAAAAATAACACAAAGTCGGCACCTTGCAATTAGTCGCTTCGGATTGTTAGATCAAGTAAATCTTTTCCTAATTCGACTCGTTATCGATAATACTGTTGTAAATATCGAAAGAACGGTCCTTTACCAACTAATTTGTTTTCCCAACTCTTTCGGTTAGAGATATTTTCGATGTGTTTATCAGCGAGAGTGGAATGAATGGAATATTAGAGATGGAACGTCCGATAGGGTTGGCAATGGCATTTTTCGGATCCCGATAATGGGTGAATCAAGTGGTAGTACACTGGTTCGAGAACGACCAACTACTCTCATAACTCGTAGATGAAGATAAAGACCTTCAGATGGGAAGGTTCTCTGTTCATTGATATATTACCCGGATTATGGCAGTTTATCACGCAGTTCCAGGAATGTTCTTCGGTTTATGTCTATAGTTAATTTTTTCGAAGGAAATATTAATTTGAAAACATAACGCGCGTCTCTAAGGAATTACAGGCTTTTAAATGACACAAAGAAGATATGGCTTTATCAATTATCAAGAGAAATAACACTGCTAGAATAATAAAACGTTAAACCATTATTTACTTTTATGGGTTTCGTATGAACGTGATCGTCAAAATATTTTGATTTTAAATTAATTATAGGAAACCCAAGTAATTAGAATTTAAAACATATCCGACGAATGCCTTTATTTCTCTCGAGGGACACAAAAATTAATATTTCTAATCATTTATTAACAAACTTGGATTTTGCGAATAGACTATAACAAATAATTGCAGATTTTGATTAAAAGTTTATGAAGTATTTTTTGTTTTTCATTAGGCAACGGCCTAGGGCATCATCACAGAAGAGGCAACACAAATAGAGAATTTGGTTATTAGGCTTCTGATTAAAAATTATATGTTTGCACAGGACTAACGACAGCGTACATGATCACTTCATTATGGCTTCCGCGCTTTTTATTGGCAAGAATTGTATATAATAAAAACTAATTGCAATATTTGCAAGTCAAAATCCATACTTCCATTAATTGAGACGTAGTTACCAATAATAATCATAAATAGGGGTAGAAATAAAGTAAAAGAAAAATTTCTCTAGACGTACTACCATGTATACCATATAGGTTCTATTTTCTAATACTTCTTTTACATAATGATCAGATTTATGCACTGTATTTTATGGTAAATATACCATGTTGTTAGTCAATTAGAAAACAAATGAATATCTCGATATTACAAATGCATTAAATGCATCTCTATTTGGTCGAGTTTCAAACATGTTTCAAAATGAATATTTTTCAATGCAATAATTTTCCTTGAAAATTTAACGACTCGTAAATTTCTGTATTATATCAACAATTGTCATATTTTTTTTCTTCTATTTTTCATGAGCTGATGGTAACAAATTATTCTGTAGAAAGTCATTAATACAAAAGTAATTTGCTACGCGAAATGCAATTGTGACAATGTTTTCAGATATTTCCGTAATAGAAAGTTGATAAAAACCATGTTTCGGCCACTAAAACGTATTTTGATATTTATAACTATTTCACTTTAACTGAAAAACCGATATAAATGTTTGTTTCTGTTACAGGAACTTACTATAATTTATTTTGTTTCAGTATGAATAAATGATTCCATCTATTCTTTAAAAGTTAATATATGTAACAAAAAAGGAGCAAAATTAGAGCACCGTTCATTGTAAAAACTTAAGAAACCAAAAAGCTAAATCCGACGCTGACTGTAATAATGAATTTGCAAGATTTGTAACTAGCAAGTTGTGTTGAAAATATATCATCATTAAACACAACATATTTACAATGAGTAACCCTCTTGTATAAAAGCGATGTTGCGATTTTTTTGTATGTAGGGCATGCCGGTATGTCATTATTTATAGATTTATGGTCTAATATATCTTCTATTGTTTAACTAAGATAGGCGAATAAAAATTAGGTATGGCAAACCATTAGCTATTTAAAGCTGAATATTTTTGACATTAGTCATTCAAAAACGGTGTTGTTGAGGGGGTTCTTTTTGCGACAAAGGGAAATTTCTTAAGCGCCGTTTTCGGAAGTGTAAAGACATTCCTGTGACGTAGGTGGGCGTAATAGGCAACAACATCGAAGAGAAGTTTAACAAATTCCTGAGCAATAAAGCAAGAATTTTTACACGTAAACGGAGCGAGGTGTTTTCGAGGGAAGGAACATATTAAAAATTGTAAACGATTATTACGGAGCAGTATGTTATCTCGTAGGATCTATCCTGTGAATGGTCGCCGACCGGAAGCTGAGCTCAAAAGCTATTTTTCGTTCGGACAGAGCATGATTTTGCACTTAAGTTTATTGCAGGTATTACAATGTCTGTGAGGCTGTTTACCGAATACCAACCTATCGTTTTCGAATCGCTCAGATTTCACCTGGAACAGTTGGTTCGACTATTCAGCGTTTATTGTTCTTCATTAGCCTCTGTCAGTTTCCATAAGTATAAAAGTTTATGCTTATTGTCAGTAATAAATTCCAGCCAAACGATTCATGACATCAGTAAATGGACTGATAACCATCGCGCATTTCAAATTGCTTTTTTCTTTTATCTAATCGTGTCATTTCTAATGTATTTATCCTTGCCATGTTTTCACGGAAAACTTGTCACATTTTCGTACGCTTTTAAATTCCAAAACAACTTTTATAATAAAAGGCGATGGCTCAATATAATGCCTTCTGACACCAATCGGGTTAAAACTATTAATTGATAATACCTTCTCCACTTTTTCTGATTTTAGGGGTCGTCAACAATACTAAGAAGATACGGTTTGGAGTAAGAGTATTTAACACTTAACTCATGTACCAAGAATATTCTTCAAAGAGATGTTATACAGTAAGAAAATTGCTTATAATATTGCTCTTGGTATGTTCTTTCCTTCCTCATCATTCCTAAATGCGTAAGCTGTAGAAAGAGAAAATCCTTGAAGAATTACATTAAATTGTTTGTATTTCGATATGCCATGATCACTGCATTACATTTGTATATCCTTATTTTCAAAATAACACTGCTCTCTGCCTACGCTCCTATAAATTAAAGATTTTAATATTGAAAAAGAAATAGTTTTAAATTTAAATTTTTGGTAGAACTAATAATGGTGATAAGTAAAAGTAAGAACTAAATAAACTAATAAGAAAAACAGCACTTTTTGTTTCAATATATATATTTGAAGATTTCTCTTACAATTGTTTCGACCTAAGGGTCATTATCAAAGAGTATTTACTACAGTACTGAGTAGACAAAATATGTACAATCCCTAAAAAGCTTAAATTATGGTGACGTCACTGATCCGATAATAACAGAGGGGTGGGATTTGAACATATACTTTTCAAAAAATCAAAATTAAAATTTAGACACATGTTGTTTGCAGGCTTACAAAACGTAAATATACAAACTACTTCTTATTGTGCTATTAATTATGTTAAAAATGTTAGTAATAAAATGAAAAATAAGTTGTGTAAATATAATATAATGCCATAGAAATCAACAAATGTAATTTAGGATCACTTATAGTCAATAACAAACAGAAATCCGAAAAAAACTTCAAAAAGTGGTGTTTATGAATTGCCTTGTAAGGATTTCTCTGCTCCGTATATAGGAAAATCTGTCAGTCATAAGAACTCGCATCAGTGAACACGATAAAAGCATTGAAGAACAACTTAAATCAACGGGTTTAGTAGAACATTGCATTGATAACAAACACGCACTAGATTTAGATAACATTAAAATTCTTCACTTTGGAAAGAAAAATAATGTTTTATTACTTCTAGAAAACCTTGAAATTAAAAATGCTCTAAAAGACAAACATAAAATTTTGGTCAACCAAAAAGAATTATGTTCAAACCCTACCCCTCTGTTATTATCGGATCTGTGACGTCACCACAGTTTACGCTATTTAGGGATTGTACATATTTTGTCTACTCAGTACTGTAGTAAATACTCTTTGATAATGACCCTTAGGTCGAAACAATTGTAAGAGAAATCTTCAAATATATATATTGAAACAAAAAGTGCAGTTTTTCTTATTAGTTTATTTAGTCATTATGTTTCCTCAAGATTGCACCGAGTTTAGTTTTTCTATTATTAAAAGTAGGAACGACTATGGTAATATTACGATTAGTCGTAATCATCGTCTGCTAATATTCGATTGAGTGTGCAACCTTATTTTTCCGTAATTAAATTAATTTTTGTATAATTTGGTTTCGGTTTCAGTTTGGCATATATTTCAAGACCAGTTTCCGTCATCGATAATTAACTATAAACCCTAATGCCTACTTGGCATTAATGAACATTTTTGAATTAATTTTTAACATAGTAAAAAATTATTCTATATATTTCATTCATAGAGCTTTCTATGTTAGCAACCTGCTTACCCACCAAAATAGCCTGACGGGCTACAGGAAGAATATCAACAGCCATAGAGCTATTTCCTCATTTTAACAAGAATCCTAAACAAAATTTGTATCACAATTGTTACAAAATTAGGAAACTGAAGTCGTATATAAATAAAACCGTAATCTGTTACAATTTTCGTCTAGAAAAATAAATCACACATTAAGACAGTGTTAATGTTTTGAATAGTTTCGACCTTTACTTGATGAAAATCCATAATTCAGAAATTAAACACCAAAAAACGTAGGTTTTCACAAACTTTATTTAACAAATATAACACTACAGTAGTAAATCCTCAGAAGAAGTCAAGGTTTGGCAAAGCATGTCACCTGTTGTATTTTGTTCAATAAAATTTGTGGAAATCATCGTTTTTTGTTGTTTGATTCCTGTTAGTGCTTTTCCTAAAAATGGTTATTTTCTAGCATTACTTCATTTAAATATAACATTGAAATCACAACATTTTGGGTGGTGATAAGTACTGATGGGTAACCATTTTTCGACATTCTTTCCCATAATATATAATACAAAACCAAAAATAAATTTTGAACGTGTCAATTGAGTACAGCTGAAGCACCATTCGTTTTTTAATTTCGAGGTTAGCTGTTCCTAGAATCATGAAAATGTTATTACGAAATTTTGATTGATACCGTAATTAAGCGCCTGTTAAATAAAGTGAACATTTTACGTGTAATTTTATTCATGATAGAAAGATGCTTGTAGCTAATACACGTGAAGATTATAAATCGGTTTACCGACCGGACCGTCATGCTGTCTGCGGGAAATCGACGGACACTCATCTTACAATAACTACTGTACTTATATATACTTACATTAATATAATACATATATATAAAGGTATACATACTGGACGTCTAGATACATTCTTAGCCGTTATTTTAACAACCCGAACGGGCAGGTGTTCAATAACTATTCGTACTTCTTCAGCATGACCGATGTGCGGCACTTAACTGCTGCATACCACTCCTGATTAGTGATTGTGCACAAATTATTATTTGAAAGTGTGGGAAGGATGTGAGTGATAGAGCAAGGAGTCAATAGGAAATTTCACACCGAAGGATTTAATGAAACGTTCGATTAATGACGATTTTGCTAAATGCGAATCATTTTCTCGATAAACGTTTAATGTACAGGTAGATGTCCTAAGAACCAGAAAGAATTATAGTGCAAAGACGTGTGGATAATTGTAGTAATGCCGGTTTGCATGGTATATTTAGAAAGAATTCTTGTATGGCCGGCGTGTTACTAATCAGACTACATGTATGTACGTACGAAGTTCATTTTGTTGTAGATAATTAGTCCCATCTTTCCCATTAGGTAGTGACTATCTTAAAATATATTTCTGTAAAAGTTTTCTTTTTTGAAAATTTATGTTATGTCCATAGGAACTCAACATGTGTAAACGATCTAATTCAATGAATGCCCTTCTGTTTTTAAAGGAAAAGGTACCAGACATTGACCAACTTAGAAACACTTGGTGCTAAAAATAAATCGTATAGGAGTAAGTAAGTTTTATTAGAAGCTCAAAGATCGCGTTAGGAGAATATTTTTCACTGTTCGCCAAATTCACGTGTGCATGTTTGTATTGAATACCCCTTTCTCAAGCAAGCCACTTTAATTTGTAACATAATAGGCGGGCTAAAAGTTCGTAGGCTGATCCATAGATGGCGCCACCAGTATCAAATCCATATGATTTTTAGTTAGCCCTAACCTTCAAAAAACGCGTGTATAAATTTGACAGCTGTTGCACTATTAGCATTTTTAGTGAAAGAACTTTTGTTACTTTGATAAAATGGATAAAGCATTAATTATTAATAAAGCATTGCTTTTTGGCTTTTTCGCGAAAAAAATACTGTTGAAACCAAGGCATGGCTTGATGAACATTCTTCGGACTTTGCACAAGAAAAATCAACCGTAGAAAAGTGGTTTGCTAAATTTAAATGAGGCGAGGCGAAATGAGAACCGAGGACGATTTACGCAGTGGACGCCCCAAAGAGACTGTTGGCTGTTACCGACGGAAACATCAAAAAAGTCCACAAAATAATTATTGATAATTGTAAAGTGGTGAAGTTGATTGAGATAACTGAGACCCTAAAGATATCAAAGGAACGTGTTGGCCATGGTCATATCGTGAACGAATATTTGGATATGCGAAAGCTCAAGCTCTGTACAATGTGGGTGCCGCGCGAGCTCACAATCAACCAAAAACAACAACACAACAACGGATCGAATTGATGATTGTAAGCAGTATTTGGAGTTGGGAGCTGTTCAATCGTAATAAATCCGAATTTTTGCGTATATGCGTTATGTGACGATGGATGAAACATGGCTCCATCATTTCACACCGGAGTGCAATCGACAGTCAGCCGTCAGCCGAGTGGACTGTACGTGATGAACGGAATCAAATGCGTGGAAAGACGCAAAAGTCGGCTGGCAAGGTTATGACATCAGGCATCAGTATTCTGGGATGCTCATGGTATAATATTCATTGACTACCTTAAAAAGGGGAAAAACCATAAACAGCGATTATTACGGAGCGTTTAAAAGACGAAATCGCGGAAAAGCGGCCTCATTTGAAGAAAAAGAAAGTGCTGTTTCATCAAGACAATGTACCCCCCGTGTCACAAATTAATGAAATCGATGGCAAAATTCCATGAATTCGTTTTGCTTCCGCATCTACCGTACTCTCAAGATCTGGCCCCCAGCGACTTTTTTCTGTTCTCAGACCTCAAGAGGATGCTCACTGGAAAGAAATTTCGCGCCGATGAAGAGGTAATCGTCGAAACTGAAGCCTATTTTGAGGTTAAAGACAACTCGTATTATAAAAATGGCATCGAAAAATTGTATGACCGCAATAATCGTTAATCGTTGTATCGCCCTCGAAGGGAACTATATTGAATAATAAAATCAAATTCTATCAAAAAAAATATTTTTTTCAGCCCGCCTGTTATTTTATTATTTTTTTAATCTACTTTCAACTGTTTGGATAAGTGTCCGGATTATAGTTCCGTTTTCTCACGGTTTTCTTGGCAAATAGCACAGGGCAACAAACCTGAAGTCCGGAGCGGCAGAAGAGACAAGGAGACGTCGACGCGGTTTAGTTTTGGCAACCGAGGTCGACGTGAAGGTGCCTATTTGCAGTTGTATAGTTGTGGAAGAAAGAAAGAAAGAGATCCAAAGTGAGTGCCAACTCTTCGGGCCTGTAGTTGAGCATCAGCAGCGCAGCGGTTAGAGGAGAGGCCTGATTGATTTGTAGGGAAGCCATTAGAACGGGCCGCCCACGGTGGCGGAGTGGCAAAGGCAGCCGCCGCGGCCACCCCGGAGGAGCCCGATAAGCAGCGAGGAATGCGCTCGCCCCTCACTTATCATTTCGAACAAAGAGCCGGCCCAACACACACTCATCACGGCGTCATTAACAAACAGAGGAAAAACAAACTCCTTGAGTCATGGCACACCTGGGTGGCTTGTTCGAACCGCGGCCACGGCCAACCCTACACGCCCCCGCGGCCCCCTTCTGACCGTTTCGAACGACGGCTAATGCGGCAAATAAAAATCCACGATTTAAATATGATGCTCGGAAAGAAGGAATGCGACCTCTCAGACCCGGTGTCGTCTGCTGTGCTTTAGGCGGCCTCCGCTTCTGCGGGCATTCCACGACGACGGAGACGACGTCCACATCATCTCACGGCACAGAACGACCACTCCAAACCGTCCTTAATCACGGAAATCACGTACATGTGCTTGTATCATTCACTAAAAATTAATTAATCGGTAAGGACCTCACGTTCCATTCAGAAAACCGGAGATAACTCGATAATTCGAATTCCAAAGAAAGGATACGTGATACCTGCTGAGGATTACGATTTGATTTATCCAATTTCTACTGTGTTATGACCCTTGAAATCAGAACTAAACTTAATATCTACTATGTTTCTTCGAATGACTACTATTACCCAGTCAATTTTAACATTAATTCTTATAATGTACCAAGAAAGTTATTAGGTATAATCCTTAATGTCTCGGGAAAACTTAAATTTCTATAATTGTACTTTTAACCACGTAAGAATTTAAAACGGTATTTTTCATTGTGATTGTCGGATTTTATTTGTCTTCCATATCAAATTGGGCGCGTACCATCCTTTTCAATTTATTATATGCCTATTATACACATAGGTATGTATACATTATACATTTGAAACGAATGACAAACGGCTTATGACACCGTAGCAAGATAAATGATTGGTTGAGACGCGTGCATCTTTGTTCAGGTTTCAATAATAAAAAAGGTCTTTTATACCTGCTGAAAAGCATGTCGTAATGGTGATACGAATTGACTCGTGCGACAACCATGGCATTTCAAATTTTACACTCTCTTAAATGATAATATATGTGCTTGAAGGAATAGGACACCAGCGGCGTATAGGAGTTGACGACTTTGTTGTATCACAATGTGCCTTAGGTAATCCTCAAATGTGGCGATTTGTAGACGTATCATTTTTTATTGATATAACCTCAACTTTGTCAAATATAATGGCACTTAGAAATATTATTTTTGAATGAATCCCTATGAACAGATTGCGATAAGATAATAGTAATTAATTATATGTTTATATCAATAGTGTGGGATAATTTCATATAAATACAAAAATTGATTATTTGTATGAAAAAAAGGATTCTGTTATTATGATATCTTCTGCTCGAATTCGTATAAGGATAACTGATGCGTTAGCTCGGGGGCAAATCCAAATGGCGGAGCTATAATTTGGCGGCTTTTATTGTCTTGTAAATAGTGACTTGTTGAGAAGGCATATAATTTTATAAACCTTTTTTGTCGTCGAAATGCAGTGATATTAAAAGTCCCGAGATAATCACCGGTTTTCA